>OX439391.1:14284088-14884088 GCA_949319315.1 Zelleria hepariella | reverse complement strand
CCCCTAACATCTAGGTACCCATTTTTATAGCTGTGTGGTGACCAGCTTAGAATTGTCCCAACGCTTTTTCTCCTGCGTGTCGTAAAAGGCGACTAATGGCTGAAACTTTATAGTTTATGTAAGTCTATCATATGGTTATTCCTATTTATTTATGTTTATTCCTTCTATGTTTTGTGTCGTTGTAGGCCTGACAGTTTTTTTTACCTGTCCAGTTACCGTGATTTATTCACGTTGCCGTATATTATGTTTTGCTCGTCGGTTCTTTTATTTTTGTTGTTGTTTGGGAGTTTCTGATGATTTGTTATTGATGATGGTTTTCTGATGAGATTTTCTGATGCTGCTTGTTATCGTTTACTGGTTTCATACATTTATACCGAAATTGTATATTTACTACAATGGATTTTTTTCTTGCTGTACGGTCTGGGGGTTTTTTTAGCTGTTTGGTGACCGGCTTAGAATTGTCCCAACGCCCTTTCTCCTGCGTGTCGTAAAAGGCGACTAATGGCTGAAACTTTATAGTTTATGTAAGTCTGTTTGTGTTTTATTTATTTAAGTTTACTGTCTTCTTTCCTATTACATTTTATTTAAGTTTATTACACAATTTCACTTTAGGGCCTCCGTTTACCACAGACACTTAGGAGCGGGTCGTGACTCCTTAAAATAGCCCACACAGTGCGTGATGGATTGCATCCTGAGTTTCTCTTCACGATTTCTTACAGCCGGAGCGGGTCGTGACTCCATTTAAAATAGCCAACACAGTAAGATCGTTTCTACTTATTTATTTTTATCCTCTTTCGTAGTATTTATTTATTATTTAACACTTCTTTTAAATGCATCCCGTTGCCTAGAGATATCAGAGCGGGTCGTGACTCTTTAAAAGTAGCCTACACAGTAGAAAATGGTTCGCATTCTTTTGTCATTTGTATTCTATTGGTAGGATATTGTTATCTATTTATCACACTTTACTCTCTCATAACTTTCCCCAAACTCATTGGAAGGCTTACTTCGATGTTTTTGTTGCTATGTCACTCTTTGGAAGGTTCACTTCGAAGTTTGTCCCTTTCTATTCCCATTCTTTCGAATGTGAGGCTACCCTTGAGGTATGGGGGCTCACTTCGAAGAATGCTTTTCTTCCAGAGTGGATTCCCTTAAGGTGTGGGTGACTCTATCTTTTTCTTCATAACATACATTACACTACATTACAATACCACACTTTACCAATTATAATTACCATTTACATTATTTAAGTATCTATTACCTCTTACTGAGGCCTTCTTATATTACATATTATTTTATTATTTTTTTTACCCTACGAGTTTGGAGGTTGGACAGGTGGTTCGAGTGCGGATGAGGGCATCCGAAGAATTTTCGTCCATTACGAAAATTCTTACCTAAGTGGGGGTGTGTTGTAACACTATTTTTTTTGACTCCTAGTTCCATCTGGTTGTTGGAACTAATTTTTGTTTTGGCTCCTGTCGTGCCACCTAATGAGCGCGCAAGGAACTAGCGGTGCGGCGGTTCAAAATTAGCCATTGAATGCTTTAGGTCTTTTGCGACGTCGGCACTGTTGGTGCAGCAGAGCCACCTCCATCTTTTTTTTGCGAGTCGAAGTGCAAGCCCCGTTTCTGCCTTCATTCTGCCTGGCCGTCGGAGAGTGTGGACGTGCTCCCGCGTCGCGCCCTTGGCGCGGCGTGAGGCCATTTTTATCTTTGCCACGAGGTTTAGCCATTGACTCCAGGTGAGCATTTTTGGGTTAAGTTTGTGAATCTGAGGAGTTTTCGTTCTTTTTGCTTCTCGCAACCTTGCATCTCGATTTGGCTCGTGCTAAAGTAAAGGAATTCGTTTCAGTTACCCCACCGGTGATTTTTATTCCCCGAGTGACCCTGGAAGCCAGCCTCCAGAGCTTTTGAAGAGGACCCTTTGGGTCCATGAGAGTAGTTAACACGATTTCGTGGTAAGTTGCGCGATATTTTGTTAGACGAGAATGTGGCCGTTAGCCGTCTTCTTTTGATCCGAATGATTGTGACCGTGTTTGTTTCTTCTTTTCAGTATTTTATTTTGTTATTTCTCGGCGCGGAACATACCCGACGACCGCTTCCGAGTGGAACCAGCCCCGCAAGCTGATTACCCCACCGGTATGTACAAAATCTAAGTTATTTTAACGTGATTGCTAGTACCAGAATACAGCATAACCTCTAAGCGTGCGTTTGTCAGGAATTTGATTGTGGTGCCTCCAGCGTCGTCGCTGGAGCCCTGTGTAAGATGCTGAAAGCTCCACGGGGATGAGACGCTGCTTCTCAGCCAGGAATCTTAACATTCGGTCCACCGATGTGTAATAAAACCTGACTTTTGTGATTTGTATGAAAATGTGCCCTGCATTGCTTGGCCCTGGGTATAATCTATCGTAGAATGTGTATTGTGATGAGACGCTGCTTCCCAGCCAGGAATCTTAACATTCGGTCCACCGATGTGTAATAATACCTGACTTTTGTGATTTGTATGAAAATGTGCCCTGCATTGCTTGGCCCTGGGTATAATCTATCGTAGAATATGTATTGTGATGAGGCGCTGCTTACCAGCCCGGAATTTTAGCAGTCGGTCCACCGATGTACAATAAAACTTAACTTTTGTGATTTCCGTGTGAATGTACCTTTCCATGCTTAGCCCCGAGTATTACCTATTGTAGAAGGTGCGTTTTAGCAAGAGGCTGCCTCCCAGCCAACAATTTTAAGATTTGGTCGAGACGCTGTGGATAAAAGGGCTCTTTTGTAGCGAGTGATTGATATTTATTTTCTGAGGGTTTCTGACCGGCGAGGAGCTTGCAGGAGTGTTGTACCAAGCCTTCCGCTTGATTAGACGCCATTTTCTGATTTTTTTCTGAATTATACAAATGACCAAATTTTACCTTTTTTCCGAAATTTTCTAAAACCATTCCGCGACTCACCTGAACGTCTCCTGCAAGCCTTCTGCTTGATTAGACGCAATTTTCTGATTTTTTTCTAAATAATACAAATGACCAAATTTTACCTTTTTTCCGAAATTTTCTAAAACCATTCCGCGACTCACCTGAACGTCTCCTGCAAGCCTTCTGCTTGATTAGACGCAATTTTCTGATTTTTTTCTGAATAATACAAATGACCAAATTCTACCCTTTTTCTTTAAAAATTCTAAACATGACCGCGGTTCGCCCGTATGCATTCTGCGGACGCCCCGCTTGTTTAATAGAGTTTTGTGTGAAGTTAGCCGTTGAATTGTATACCTACTACCTACCTCCGAGATGTTTTGTTTGTATGACAGTGAATCAATGGGACCTTATATCCCCTTTACAGGAGGCGTCTACCGACCATCCTGCGGGACGCCAGTCAAGTTTACCAGTCAAGTTTACCAGTCAAGTTTACCAGTCAAGTTTACCAGTCAAGTTTACCAGTCAAGTTTACCAGTCAAGTTTACAAGTCAATTCCACTTCCAGTTACCGTCAAGTCTAGTTTGCCCACCTTTGCCCACTATTGGGTATAGGCCTTTTCACCTGGTTTTTCGACTATTAATTTAAGTAATTGTAAAAACTTATAATAAGAGTTAGGGAACTTAGAATAAGTAAAGTAAGTGCGCATATTAGGAAAGCGAATCTCTTTCACCCAAACTTATATATCTGCCTGAAGAGGCCTTTTGTAAAAATAAAACTTTACCTTAACTTTTAAATATATTCTTGCACGGAATTTTGACGTTTCATTTATTTATTTACACTTACTATTCCCCTCGTTCGGCCTTCTGCCGGGCGAGGAAAATTCCCATTACAGTGTCTAGTATAGTAGAAATCATCCCAAGTTATCAGATACAATTTAAGCAACTTTTTTACGGACTTACACTCGTTTTTACTGTGAAATCAATCGGTGGCTAGACATACATGCCACGCCAAGTGGCTAGACTTGAAACGCCAAGTGGTTTGACATTGACGATTTATAGGTTTCTTTAGCGGTCTGAGCGCGGGACGGGACCGGGAGTTATCGGGGCGGCAGAAAAAGGCGCGGTCAAGTCACTTATTTCGTGGCACCCACTGAACAAGTGTTTGATGCCTTACCTGAAAGGCAGGTCCAGCTTGAACGTAGTGCAGATCTGGTGCAGCAGGCCGAGGTAGAAGCCGGCCGCCGCCTGTAGCACCCACGATAGCATCGCCTGCCCCTCACTGCGGGCCGGGTTCTGGACACAGACGAGATGTGTTTGAGAGGTAGAACAAATTGTATAATAATGCGCTCAGGATGCTGTTGCGACTGCCGCGCACTCGAACATATTTCTAGAGTCGCCGCGCCATTGCAGGCCTCAATATTAGTTATGTCTATTGTAGGTCATTTCACAGTTTTGTTTGTTACACTTTATTGCGCAAAAACTAAAAAGTTATACTTAAATAACAGAGATGTGAGACATTATGTACAAGAGCGGACTTATTTCTATAGAAATTTCTCCCAGCACAGTGCACAAACGTTGCAGATAGCTATAGCCGGCTGCAGTCTAAAGAATCTCTTCTCAAAAATGTTTTCAGCTTCACGTCTCGAAGAGTTCAATTTATTTTCGCAACTTGTGTTTTGTGTGTGCTTATAATGTATGTTACCTTCCGGTCCTTAGAGATGGACTGCAGCGCTTCGATCTGCTGCTTGAAGCCGATATTCCACAGGTCCTGCTCCACCTTCTTGTCCAACGCATAGTCCAGGTCGAGAACTAGAACTTTTTGATAAACCTGCAAAGTGAAATGTGGACAACATAAACTTTGCCTTTGCATCTACTTAATGAGATGATTTATACAGCGCCCAGTGGCACCTTCACTCACACTAGATGGGTGAAGAGACCACTCGGCGCTGCAGTGCCTGGCACATTGTTTTAGATGGATGGGGACAACATTGTACAGAAAAAATTGTCAATGGAACTTTTTGGGAGGCTGCACAGGAAAATGAAAACGCGAGGCTTAACTATTTTTAGAACCTAAGGTTTGGATTCTAGATCCTAGAACTTAAGAATGCAATCGATTGCATTCATAGGAAATCCAATCCTGGAATCCAAACCCTAGGTCCTAAAAATAGTTAAGCCTCGGGTTGAGAAATCGCAGGAGCGTTTTTTGCTAAAAACGCATCAAAAAAAAAAAAAATATTATTTTTTTATTGGCGGCGCTAGTTGTGAGACGTACGGCGTCTTAATCACCATGATTGTGCTGTCCACTGCGATTTGGGGTTTTTCCTATCAAGGGTAATATGCCTCAGATGCATTTGTGAATTTACATAGCAATACCGCTTGCTAAAGGTGAAGGAAAACATTGCCAGAATACTCAATTAATATAAACTCTAATAATTAACAACCATATTAAGCCTGGCATCTAAAACAATGTCCCGGGCACTGCAGCGTCGAGTGGTCTCTTCATCCATCTAGTGTGAGTGAAGGTAGCACTGGACGCTGTATAAATCATCTCATTAGGTAGATGCAAAGGCCTTAGTTTTTTTTAAGCCTGATAAAATATAATAAAAATAATTATAATACAAAATAATTGTTTGTTTGTTTTCCTCAATTTATTAGTAGTGATTAAGCTAATGACCTTTTGTAATTGTTGCTGCGTCGCCCAAAGATTGCGGTCCTGCAGCATTGACGTGCCACTTTTGAATTTCAATATGTTGTGCTTGAGGTCATCGGCCTCCCTGCAAAAAAGAATTACATTTTAATCTAATCTTTCTCTTCAACAGATTTAAGTTCACCTTTCAATCAGGGCCACACGTCTGTAAGGCGATAATTATGTTGTTCTACAAAAAAATTATGGACAAGGCTGTATTTGTTGCATATGAGTACCACTTTATGCCCTCTCGGCCATTGCGCTGCCATTGCATGGGCCAAAAGCCAAAAAGTATGTAAGTCTTGTGCACAAATGCTTCCGTTACCATAATACTGACAGCATTGCAGAATTCTTTAGGATATGAACTTTATAGAAGAGTTGTAATCAATAAGACAACCAAACTCTTGAATTCAAAGGGGTTATAAAAAGTTTCAAGGCTCACGTAGCATTTGGACGCTTCAAAACTGTAAAGTAATACCTTGTCAACAATGGGAACCAAATAGGAAATGCGTAGATGCGGTTTGGAGCTCTGCATGGTGTTCAGGAAATTGCAAATAGGTTACCAAAGGTTGGTTACAGGAATACTCACTTTAACATCTGTACAGCGGCGTTGAGTACCATTTTGAACAGAGGCTCGCGCCTCAGCTATCATCAGAGTATAGGTAAAGAGTAATGCAATAAAATATGGAACATAATAAAGAGAAAGAAAGAAAATTCTACAAAAACTGGAAAAACAATAGCGAGCGATCGACCACACGTCAAGGTGACAGCTAATGGTGACGACGTTCCGTTTCTGCAAATAAATAAAAAATTGCTTCAAGAAACATGGATCTTTTTTTGTGAAAACTGCCTTGGTTGATTAATCAAAACAATATTTTGTCGAGTCATCCGCTTTTTATTATTGTTAACTCACAAAAAAGGAAGCCATGATGTTTGTAAACAAACAAAACGGAATATAACTGTCAGTGTCAAATGTCAATCAATTTTCACTTTCGGTCAGCTGTTTCTTTTTGCACATTGTGTTTCGTGCGTGATCCATTTTATTTCATTTCCTCCAACGACCTCGCAAGCCAAGGCCTTCCTTTCTCCAATAATTATAAACTCGTTTAACATTGGCTAATCCATAGTTCTTGCCGTTACCAAAATCGCCATCGATAAGTGTGAGATTGTCGCCGCGCAAACAAACTCCGAATCTAATAAAAAAATTAAAACGCCCTACTATCATAATATTTACTCATACATAATAATTTATCGAAGAGTGATAAGAATGAGTGTCTGCTGCGGCCGATCGTTGATAGTGAAATAGAAATGGGTCGGTGTTTGTTCAATCGGTAAGTACCTAAAGTTACCATAAAGTGTGTTTAGCGACTTCTAACAAATACGTCGTCTGGACGCAGTGCCGTGTGGCCGTGGCTTAGCTTGTGCGATCTGTATCACATGTAAGTGCTTTTAACTTGGGTCATTTGTAGAAGTTTTTTGCCCATAGGCAGTGGCATAGCTATGTAACCAGGTGCCCTGGGGCAAAGAATAAACTGGGGCCCCACAACTAAAGTGTTTAGGTTTTATCAAGTCAAAATATAGATAGGTATACATTGGTCGAATTAAGTACATCCAAATTTTTATTTTAGGTTCCTCGCACTTTGGGCTATCTTACCTGGGAGAATTTTTAGCTAGTTCAATATGGGTTGGTGTCAGGGTCCGAGGGGGCCCCCTAAGCTTTGGGGCCCCGGGACATTGTCCCACTTTGTCCCTATGTAGCTACGCCACTGCCCATAGGTCTCTACCCTTACTGTGTAAAAATCTAGAAAAAAATATCTGTGATTTCTGGGAAATGGCTGATAAGAAGTTTTTCCTTTGGACTATGCAGAAGCTACTTAAAGAGCTTTGAAAATGAAAAATGAAAATGAAAATTATTTATTGCCAAAATGAAGGTAAATTTTTTGCATTTTTGCTGACCCCCACACTAGGCATAGCCTGTCTTGTGGAGGAGGAGAATATGCTTGACAGATCCTTACATGCGGCGGGCATACAAGTAATTCTATTAAATTTTTCTTAAAAATTTTAAAGTGAGATCAAGTAAATTATTAATTATGAAATTATAATAGGATCCTTAGAGCATGCTAAGGTATCTAAAATTCTAAGTTGATTATAGTAACATATAAATTATTGATTAATTATTTGGGAGCATCATTAAAAAATATTATCTTAAAAATAACTATAATTACAAGAGGGTGTGTGTGTGTGTGTGAGGGTGTAAACATAGAAACAACAAGGTACTTATTTATGCAAATAAGCTGCATTCCAGTGAAAGTGCAAGATTCAAATGTAAAGTTTTCAGTGAAAGTGTTTTAGAAAGAAAGAAAGAAAGAAAAGACATTTATTAACGACACAATACTCAAAACATAACATTCAGAACAACAAAAAAAACAACAAAACATAAAAATCAAAACGACTAAAACTAGACAAGACATACATTCATATTATAATTATAATTTGTTTTAAGTATTGAGCCCCTAAAATGATCCCGAGCTCAGTAGTGTTGCAAGAAGCAGGCTCCTTACAACCTGATTTTCAGTCGGGACCATACTGCGGTCGGAAACGGTATACCTAGTGAGATAATAATTATGTGCGCGTTAAAAAATAATAATATGATTGTGCGAAAAAAAAAGTTAATTAGTGTGTTCGTTGAGTGTGTCCAAGAGAAGATCAGTTTACTTTTAATTTACTTGCTATAACTTATCATTATCAGACAACATGATCTACTTTACCAATACATTGATTTGATTCGAGCCTACTTAGTAGAGTTTATTCACTCCTTGTTTTTAAGCCGCACCCTTTTGCATATCCTGTTGCCTGCATGGTATGCAAGAGGTTGCGGGTTCAAGTCCTGTGCGAATTGTTTACCTTATAAAAATCTTTATAGTGTTTATTTAGTAAGAAAAGATAGTGTTTATTTGGTAAATGGTCTAATTAACCAATTGGTATTACTTCAGCTCATAGACGCACTGAGGGAACTGGTTTTTTTTTTACACCTATGAAGCGGTTCATTAAATTACACTTTTACTAGATTTAACACTAGTTTTATTTCGTTTGGTGTTAAATCTGGTTATTGTAACATAGTTAGTGCTAGTGGAAACCAACAAAAAAAATACTAAATGATTTCATAATGTCTTATAGAAAACTTGCTAAACTGTTTAGCATGGTTTTTCTATTCAATCAACAAAATCGTATACCTATAGCAGATTAATGTCTAGTTGGTTTCATTTCAGAGACTTTACAAACATTGCATTATTCTGTCAATGAATGAAAGAAGTTGATTATTTCTCTGTTTATCTAAATTATTTTCTACAAATTGGATCATTAAAAAGTACAACTAGACAATTGGTATATTTGTCTGTCAGTTTGGTTTCCATTTAGTTCCAACCATTGTTCTTTGACAATGTTTACAATAACATCTGCACTAAGCAGGCTGTCTTATTAATAATACTGATCAAGTATATAGGGTGTTATTTAAGGCTGTTAGGGACTTGTTGTACTCCTCAATTTTATGAGGAGCTAGTTTTGAAATCACAAAAAATATGATTTTAATATTTCCACCGTGGCCTTCCACTTCAACTTAAATAAACGCCAAGATCCATTTATTCATGCAAAAATATGTCAAAAAATACAATGGATCACATTAAAATGTAACTTTTTTTTGTTAATTGATTGTTTTTGATTTTGATTAGTTAAAAGTTACTATCCATGAGTGATCTACAGAGACAAATAATTGTTATACCTGTGGACAATGTATCAGCCTGTATTTATAGCTGCAAATAGTACAAATAACATGCTACTTTGATGTCATTACAGTGTGTCACATACAGATCTATCTCTGTTTTCATATCATAATTATATGAATTTAGCAATGAGCAATGGAAACAATCAGCTCAGTTTGCATTGTAGGGAATACCTACATATCATGAAATGATAGATAACATAGCCCATTACTTACAATTATCTATTCTATACATCATTAATACAGCATGGTTTTTCTTCGTAGCGTTATTGGACTTGTCAAATCTTAGCCAGAGGAAAAACAAGGTGAATATTGTGTGGTTTTCCTCACAATACAATACATGTTTCAATGCAGGTGTGCATAAAAAATATATCAACAATATGTACAATTTGTTTCTAATCAAATATACATTTGTTTGAGGGGGATAGAGCGTAAATATTCTGCATCATCAAAACATTTGCTAAAGTTCCATTTAAACAGCTTGCTGCCGTAAAATCAAACAGTATAAAAATAATATTATTATATTTTAATTAAGATGCCTATTCCGAGATTAATATTTAATAAAAATACTAGCTTTAGCCTCCAACTTCAACCGCGCAGAGAACACGTCTATCTTTATCGAATATACGCGGACGAAGTCGCGGCAAAAAGCGTGTTTTTCTGGAAATTATAATAAGTCCAAAATTAATACAAATACATCCAGCTAAATCGGCGTGAAAGAGTAACAAACAAAGACAATCATCACCAACTTACACATTATCATAATATCAGTTCGCCCCGAACTGTCAACTCGCGATGTACTTTACGATCCCATATCTCTGCCAACCCCTTGATCAATTTGGCTTTTTTTAAATAAAAAAAACTTATTTAATTTTATTCCCTTACCACATGATATCGTCGACATACATACTAACGCCGGGAGAACTTCGCAAGCTCGTTCAACAAATATTTTCTCCGCCGACAGGTGCTGAGTACTCAGAAGGCAGTCAAGATGCGGATGTGGTTCTGGTACGGCTACGACCTCGGGGAATTCCTCTTCAGTGGGCTGGACATCACGTCACAGTGGGCCTTCGCCCTTACCTGGCTCGCGCTGTTTCTCGTGGCCGTGCTCTTTGAGGGCTCTAAGGTAAGGCCAATCTTGCCCCTCTACCGTTGACGCAATTTTTTCAATATGGCGCTATTTAAAAAATTCAATATTTCACGAATTGAGACGCATTTCATAATTTTATTGTACAAAACCTTTGCGTAAATGATTTTGTAGGTGCAAGGTGCTATAGCCTTGTGTAGCAGACTAAAATAGTTTTTTTATGGGCTGAATGTTCTAAAATACAGTCTCTAAATTGTAAACAATTTTCAAGACAGAAAAGACGCTAGCTTTGGATTTATTGAAATCGTAGGTATATCAACAAACTGACGACAGTAATATTCTAATGCACGAGAATTAGAATATTAATTGCTAAGTTATACGAAATCAATGAGATTCTTATCCTCAAGTGAATAGATTAGATTGTAACTTACTTGTATGTTATTATGCGCCATGCGTGTTTGAGCTAAAAATAAATTAATCATCACTCAATATACTAATCACTACGTTATATATAAGTAACCTGGGTTGGTTTGATTACATTGGATTACATTCGAAACAACTTGATGCTTTTCATGCTGTTTAAATGACGACGCCTACTATCTATCTGCTGCGTTTTACAGTTGGCAAAATTTAGCTTTTAATAGATCTTTGTTAGCAAATTACAAACTTAGGTATAATCCATTAAGAGGACAGTAGCCCGTCCACTAGCGCCGCCAATGAAAAAAAAAATGTTTTAGTTTTTTGCAAAAATGGATAGGCTCTAGTGTGCCTTACCGTCGCCTTAACTTGGTGCCACTAGGTTTTCCCCATGGCACTACTGCTTTTGTATAATGAGTTTCTGTTAATATTTTCAGGTGTACCTAGCACGAGCACAGAGGGAGGCGCAACTCCAGTTCTATCCGTACAGGTCGGACGAGAGAAGGAATCTACTATGTGAAAGGTAAATACTCCTCGCCCTGGTGCGCCGCAGAGAGTAAAAAGGTTCGCAGTGGGGCATAAATTCACGTGTTTTTCTCCAATGAAACATAATTGTGTGTCAGTAAGTCAGAATTTCATGTAGTAAGTTAGTAAGTAATCGTATGAGGTAGCGGCTACCCCTGGTGTAACATGTACATTTCATGTAGTTACATTGTAGGTACCCCATTTTGACCAGTAAGCTTAGCATGGTCGTTTTCACACTCTCTCGAACTCGAGTGACAGACGTGCCATGTGTATTGTGCGAGCATGGCAGGCGGGACTCGAAATGGCAATAGATTAGGGTCATGTCGAGTAAAAAGTAGTTATTGCCAATTTAATAAAAATGTTGTATTTTTGTCTCCATCGCCATGTTGGCGTAGAGCCAACTCGAGCCCGACCGACAAGTTGACAGTTTTGCATAGAGAAGGGCCTATCTCGGGCTTACCATGCTGCCCGTACAGGTAGGGCGCCGAGATAAAATACTGAACTTGTAAGTGCGCCGCGAACTGAAAATGTTTGGGAACCCCTGCCCTAGCCCAATAATACGAGTACCTAATAACAATTAACCGCCGACTTAATAGTGAACCCCCCTACGTATTCTGGAAATAAGGTCGAAAACTGGTACACTATTGCGAGTCACGGTCTCTGTCCACCTATTAATGGGAGAGTCGTGAGTTTATGAATTTTAAAACACCAACACCAGTTATCTAACTAGACGACCTTGTAATATATTACTATTTAAACAGTGCCTAAGACATGGCTGCGAAGACAATGCCCTCAGGGATATAACATTATTTAGACAACTGGTCACAAGTTTAGATAAACAGTCCTCAAATTGTATATGCCCTAAAATAATAGTAGCCCCTGTAGAATACGTTTTACTTAACAATACCCTTGAGTTGAACGATAATAGTCCCTGTTGCATTGTAATAAGAAAAAGTGGAGAGTTTTATTAGGTCAAATGGACTTTAGAGGTTTACTTACAATATTTTTTAAATATTGTCTGAATGTTTTGAATTTTGTATACCTAGGTACCCACATAAACATATTATAACATCGCACTATGTAGCTAACCGTGATGGAAAACATCACGAGGAGACACGAAAGCGCCAGAAATGTTACAAATGCAAACTTTTAAAGAACAAGAAACGTTCAGTAAATAAAAAGTGTCGAGCTATTCGAAAATTCGTAGAACAAAAGTTGTTGGAAATCACATTTAGAAGTCGGCGTGTTTCAGGAATAAAGCTAATTTAAAATTATCCTGTATACTTGACGGAGGCGTCTGCACTATGTCCACAGCGAAAGAGTTGAATGTTTGTTTGTTCTACAGGGAGCAACAGGGTAACAATGCGACGGACGCCTCGTCAACGCGCAACACGGTCCCGGGACCCGAGACCAGCTGGGCTTCGCTCAAATTAAGGTAGATAGTTTATTGCACGCAAAAATAAAGATCACATGGCAAAGTCAGTGAATGAGTAGGTACACAGGCACTTACTTACTCACTCAAGAAACTCATTTTTGTTACTACACAAATACGAGCAGGAGAGGCTAGAAAAATGGTAGAAATCGTATGTAGGGGCACGAAAAAATAATGAAAAAATAATAAATCTGAATCTGAATCTGAAAGCGAGCCGCGCAGGCAGCGCTGAAATGGTACAAATGCAACTTTATCAATAAATTAAATTTATCCAGCTATTCGAAAAGTCGTAGAACAAAAGTTGTTGGAAATTACATTTAGAAGTTGACGTGTTTCAGGAATAAAGCTATTTAAAAATAGCCCTGTATATTCCTTATTCGGAGCACGCGCCGCCGCTGCCTACCTCTCTCTACAGGCTGTTTGCTAAGTAGGCCGTTTGCGAAGTAGTCAAACAAAGAAGTAGGTATGATGAGAAGTTGGCCATTTGAGAAGTAGATAGATCTCTGGCGTCCGAAGGCTCTTTCTTGTAAAACCCGACTAATTATTTTCTTTCCCTGACAGACTGTTGGTGACGTTCCACCAGACGGCAGTGTTCGTGTCGCACAACGTGGTTGGATACCTGCTGATGTTGGCTGTGATGGTGTACAACGCACATCTGCTGCTGGCCGTTGTCCTTGGGATGATGCTGGGTAAGTATCTGGCAGTAACTACCTACCTATATTTTTTATAAAAATATACACATTGCGCGTTTGCGAGACTGTAAGCATGGATTTACGTGCACTGAATTGAAAACTAGGGGATTTAAGTCACCACGCGAATCAACTTATAACGTATTTTTTGCATGGCAACGAAGGCATTGCTTGCCCCGTATAGTTATCGTAGTCAACCTGCGCATTTGAAGTGGGATTTTGCGTCGCGAGGGGCTTTTAAGAAAAAAAAAACCCACACTTACCCCATACTTCACACATTTTATGCTCCAACCGAAAACCAGCGCTACGAATTTTGCTTTCCAATCTTCGTAGCATTATGCTGAGTTCGAACCTTTTTCTTTGCCATAACACATAGCGCCAAATATGAAGCATGTAATTTAATTTTAATTTTATAATTTTATTTTGTAACATATGGTTGTTCTGATTTACTTTTTGTATTGTGTTGTGGCTTTTAAATAAAATACATATCTATCTATCTATCTATCTATCTACTTTTTTGGCTTAATCGTTTAAATAATCACCCCTGAGTCACTTTACAAAAAAAACACCTTGTATGTATGAAAATGCAAAAGCCGTAATGTATTTTGTACTCTCTGCAGGTTACTTCCTCTTCGGCACGAAGCTGACGCGGATGCAGATGCAGTGTTTCGGCACCAAGCGACGCGTTATATGCACGCCCGAGTGCGACGACACAGGTACAGCCGGCCTCACCCAAAGATACCCCTTTCTGTTCGATTGACGCCCTTATAATTAAGGCCTTTGCATCTACGTAATGAGATGATTTATACAGCGTCCAGTGGCACCTTCACTCACACTAGATGGGTGAAGAGACCACTCGGCGCTGCAGTGCCTGGGACATTGTTTTAGATGGAGTAGGCTTGCCCAGCACCTATACCATCCTGACAGCTTAGTCGAACTAGCCCACAGGAAAGACAGGTCAATACATGTGGAGCCAACTGAGCCGCGGGTTTCCTCACGATGTTTTCCTTCACCGTTAGCGAGTGGTATTGCTACTACAAATTCACAAATGTACGTAACTTTGAAATTAAACAAAGTCGTAGATACATGCCCGCACTGGGAATAGAACCGGGTACCTCTTGCTTCAGAGTCCACTGTTCTACCCACTAGACCACCACCGCTCTTAAGACGACGTACGTCTCACAACTAGCGCCGCCAATGGAAAAAAAATCATATATTTTTTTTGATGCGTTTTTAGCAAAAGACGCTCCTGCGATTTCTCAACGCGAGGCTTAACTATTTTTAGGACCTAAGGTTTGGATTCCAGGATTGGATTTCCTACGAATACAATCGATTGCATTCTTAAGTTCTAGGATCTGGAATCCAAACCTTAGGTCCTAAAAATAGTTAAGCCTCGCGTTGAGAAATCGCAGGAGCGTTTTTTGCTAAAAACGCATCCAAAAAAAAGATATGATTTTTTTTCCATTGGCGGCGCTAGATGTGAGACGTACGTCGTCTTAAGCCCCTATGCCGCGCGCGTTAAGAGCTGCCATGGGGTATCTGTGACTGTGGCCCACCGTACGTACGGAACTAGCTCTTATTGCTGGTGGTGAGGTTATCTCGGGTCAGCTGGTGCCTGCTCTCGTGTCCCTGCCTTCCTCTTCTTATTGCTCTGGCTTCGGGGTAGTGAGGGTTGTAACTCGGTGCAAATGATTGATTTATTATAGGTTTTACTCGACAAAACGTATATTCGGAGCTGTATCTCAAATGCAAGTGAAATAAACATGGTGATACGATATAAAATTTAAAAATATTAATTCTAATTTCGACATAGTGGTGGCAGCACTCGTCGCTACCACAATATGCCACTAACGACGCCTCTGCTTCATAAAACGCCCATCAGATGGCGTTAACAGCTGGCTAGATACGAGCTAGAGCTGTCTGATATGGTGTCGCTGCGTAGATATAACTAATCCGCGCGGGATGAGAATGGGATGCGACCTTTTGGAACTGAGACGCGCTTTTAGGAAAAATTACTTATTTTTAGTTTCAAGCGTTACTACAGGGTGCACTCTAAGTCGATAGCGAAACTTTAAGTAGGCTGTCTACTGATCAATACAAACAACTTGTACTAGGTGGCGAAAAAAAAAAGCTAAAAAAATATCAGCTGTTCCATACAAAAGGTCGACTCAGTACTGCACCAAATGTATGAAACTGCTGATATTTTTTTCGCTTAATTTTTTTCGCCACCTAGTACAAGTTGTTTGTATTGATCAGTAGTCAGCCTACTTAAAGTTCCGCTATCGACTTAGAGTGCACCCTGTATAACTATCGTCCCTGAGTCGGGTGTCACTAATTAAAACAACACCCTGTATGTATTCACCGACCCCCTCAAGTATTTCAGCACTTTTCAGTAACGCCCTGGATAAGGATTTCCATAGTACATACCTACTCTTCAACCTAACCCTTACCTAACCTAACCTAACCAACCATCTCCTTCCTCTCCTAAAGACCGCTGCAAGTCGGAGAATTGTTCGTGGGAGGTGTGCGAAGGCAAACTGTGTAAGGAGCGCGACACCGTCGAACTACGGTTCGTCGACGGACAGCTACCACAGTAAATATGTTAGTAGAGAAAACATACACGCTCTGTAGATTAGAAAACAAGAATTGTTTTTTTTTCACTATATATTAATTTCCCCTATCATGGGTAGTGTTTTAGAAAAAGAGACTTGAGTGCAGTAAAGCAGCTAACCAAACATTGGAAAAATTTGGGAGAGACCTGTGTCCAGAAGCCATTTTTAAACAATACATACACCGTGGAATTTTAGTGGTTTTAAAGCCGAAGGTATTTTGTTGCACTGGTGATTCTGAGCCAAATTATAAAATTTCATTACAAAACGCGCGAAAAAAAAAAACTCACTTCTCCATACAAATGGTGTCGATTGGCGATAGCCGTTTGTATTGGGAAGTGTTTTTTTTTTCGCTCGTTTTGAAGTAAAATTTTGGAATTAGGCTCAGAATCACCAGTGCAACTAAATACCTTCGGCTTTAAAACCACTAAAATAACACGGTGTATAAGATCTTTTGTTCTCGCCCGTATACGGCCGGCCGGCGCGATGCCCAATAAGTTGAAGGAACCAAAAAAACATACTGGGTATTTGGACCGAATTCAAAAGATTGCCACTTCCGAGAAACCTCAACCAACCTATCAGTAGTGGGGTCTCACGTATGCTCGACACGCGGTAAGGCCTGCCGTTCCCAAATTGGTCTATAGCCACTTTAAAAAGTAGCTTCAACTGAAAGCCAGTGTAGCGACCCCTGTCGGGCGCTCAGGAAACTGCTACACACTCGAGCTGTCAAGACGCTACTCGCTACAATCCTTCATCGTGCCAGCAAAATGTTTATCGTAGCTGAGTATACATATAAAGGGTGTTGTTTTGTAAAGTTACACCCGGCTCAGGGGTGATTATTTACACGACACTGAAGCCAGAAAAAAATGTGAACTGAATGTCAGTGAAAAATACCCAAAAATAATTAAATTGTGGCCGCCCGTACTATTACACTATCGCTAGCGGCGAGTCGGGCGCAACATCGCGCGCGCGCTTTGAGAAAGCGGGGGTGTCCGCACGTCACGGTTGTTATCTATCTTGAACAAGGTGATTTGTCCATCAAAAATTTTTTTGAAAAAAAAAGAACTTGTTTTTAGTTTCAAGCGTTACTCAAACTATCGTCCCTGACTCGGGTGTTACTGACCAAAACAACACCCTGTATAGAACGTCTAACTATGTTCAGTTGGACCCGGCCGGTCCCCAAGCACAACATCTGCTTGGCGGGAAATTTCCCTTTATAGTCGAGGAGCATAATGACCCGCTCCTCCTAAACCAGCAACTTTGTAATATACGCAAAGGCCAATGATGATTCTCACCTATATTGTTCCAGCCGAGAACTCGACGCCGCCGCTGCTCACCACCTCGATCGCCTCCGAGTCGGACCTGTTCATCTGCCGGACTCGCACCTGCATCCAGCCCTCGCACTACTTCCCTAGCGGCTCGGCGCAGGAGCCCGGCTGTCACTACGGCGCCGACAAGTGTCCGTCGAGGGTCGCGCGCGCGAGGAGACTGCACACCACCAGCAGGCAGGCTGGGACGGGAGACGGGCCGCCGACAGAGGACGGGGGACTACTCAGATCAGGTACGTCCGTTCAACTCATGTTTCATGAAATGATCGCACGAAAGTGGAGATCTTTTCATGCCGTGAAAACGTTGGGCACACAATTCGAAGGGCGACAGCGCAAACCGCTATATTACGCTCTTAAGAGAGGAGAGACAGGGGGAGAAAGAGAGAGAGAGAGAGAAGGGGACAGGGAGAAATTAGCTGTCCCATTCTCTATCAACTATTTAGGGACATACTACTGTATCAGGCACTCAAGAAAGATAGAGAGAGAGTCAGGGAGAAGAGAGAGAAATTAGCGGTCCCACTCTTTAATCAACTTCTTAGGGACAGACAGCTATATCCGGCACGAAGGAAAGAGAGAGAGATGAGAGAGAAACAGAGAGAGAGAGCCATGGCTCGTATAAAGAGCGACTCGCACCTGCATCCAGCCCTCGCACTACTTCCCTAGCGGCTCGGCGCAGGAGCCCGGCTGTCACTACGGCGCCGACAAGTGTCCGTCGAGGGTCGCGCGCGCGAGGAGACTGCACACCACCAGCAGGCAGGCTGGGACGGGGGACGGGCCGCCGACAGAGGACGGGGGACTACTCAGCTCAGGTACGTCCGCTCAACCCATGTTTCATGAAATGATCTCACGAAAGTGGAGATCTTTTCATTCCGTGAAAACGTTGGGCACACAATTCGAAGGGAATAGTGCAACAGCGCAAACCGCTATATCACGCTCTTAAGAGAGGAGAGACAGGGGGAGAAAGAGAGAGAGAGAAGGGGACAGGGAGAAATTAGCTGTCCCATTCTCTATCAACTCTTTAGGGACATACTACTATATCAGGCACACTATATCAAGAAAGATAGAGAGAGAGAGACAGGGAGAAGAGAGAGAAATTTGCGGTCCCACTCTTTAATCAACTTATTAGGGACAGACAGCTATATCCGGCACGAAAGAAAGAAAGAGAGAGAAAGAGAGAGAGAGAGAGAGCCATGGCTCGTATAAAGAGCGACACGCACCTGCATCCAGCCCTCGCACTACTTCCCTAGCGGCTCGGCGCAGGAGCCCGGCTGTCACTACGGCGCCGACAAGTGTCCGTCGAGGGTCGCGCGCGCGAGGATACTGCACACCACCAGCAGGCAGGCTGGGACGGGAGACGGGCCGCTGACAGAGGACGGGGGACTACTCAGCTCAGGTACGTCCGCTCAACTCATGTTTCATGAAATGATCTCACGAAAGTGGAGATCTTTTCATTCCGTGAAAACGTTGGGCACACAATTCGAAGGGCGACAGCGCAAACCGCTATATCACGCTCTTTAGAGAGGAGAGAGAGGGGGAGAAAGAGAGAGAGAGAAGGGGACTGGGAGAAATTAGCTGTCCCATTCTCTATCAACTATTTAGGGACATACTACTATATCAGGCACACTATATCAAGACAGATAGAGAGAGAGACAGGGAGAAGAGAGAGAAATTAGCGGTCCCACTCTTTAATCAACTTCTTAGGGACAGACAGCTATATCCGGCACGAAAGAAAGAGAGAGAGATGAGAGAGAAACAGAGAGAGAGAGCCATGGCTCGTATAAAGAGCGACTCGCACCTGCATCCAGCCCTCGCACTACCTTCCTAGCAGCTCTATGAGCTCGATGAAAGAGAGAGAGATGAGAGAGACACAGAGAGAGAGAGAGCCATGGCTCGTATAAAGAGCGACTCGCACCTGCATCCAGCCCTCGCACTACTTCCCTAGCGGCTCGGCGCAGGAGCCCGGCTGTCACTACGGCGCCGACAAGTGTCCGTCGAGGGTCGCGCGCGCGAGGAGACTGCACACCACCAGCAGGCAGGCTGGGACGGGAGACGGGCCGCCGACAGAGGACGGAGGACTACTCAGCTCAGGTACGTCCGCACAACTCATGTTTCATGAAATGATCTCACGAAAGTGGAGATCCGTGAAAACGTTGGGCACACAATTCGAAGGGGATAGTGCAACAGCGCAAACCGCTATATCACGCTCTTAAGAGAGGAGAGACAGGGGGAGAAAGAGAGAGAGAGAAGGGGACAGGGAGAAATTAGCTGTCCCATTCTCTATCAACTATTTAGGGACATACTACTGTATCAGGCACTCAAGAAAGATAGAGAGAGAGTCAGGGAGAAGAGAGAGAAATTAGCGGTCCCACTCTTTAATCAACTTCTTAGGGACAGACAGCTATATCCGGCACGAAGGAAAGAGAGAGAGATGAGAGAGAAACAGAGAGAGAGAGCCATGGCTCGTATAAAGAGCGACTCGCACCTGCATCCAGCCCTCGCACTACCTTCCTAGCAGCTCGATGAAAGAGAGAGAGATGAGAGAGAAACAGAGAGAGAGAGCCATGGCTCGTATAAAGAGCGACTCGCACCTGCATCCAGCCCTCGCACTACCTTCCTAGCAGCTCGATGAAAGAGAGAGAGATGAGAGAGAAACAGAGAGAGAGAGCCATGGCTCGTATAAAGAGCGACTCGCACCTGCATCCAGCCCTCGCACTACCTTCCTAGCAGCTCGATGAAAGAGAGAGAGATGAGAGAGAAACAGAGAGAGAGAGCCATGGCTCGTATAAAGAGCGACTCGCACCTGCATCCAGCCCTCGCACTACCTTCCTAGCAGCTCGATGAAAGAGAGAGAGATGAGAGAGACACAGAGAGAGAGAGCCATGGCTCGTATAAAGAGCGACTCGCACCTGCATCCAGCCCTCGCACTACCTTCCTAGCAGCTCGATGAAAGAGAGAGAGATGAGAGAGACACAGAGAGAGAGAGCCATGGCTCGTATAAAGAGCGACTCGCACCTGCATCCAGCCCTCGCACTACCTTCCTAGCAGCTCGATGAAAGAGAGAGAGATGAGAGAGACACAGAGAGAGAGAGCCATGGCTCGTATAAAGAGCGACTCGCACCTGCATCCAGCCCTCGCACTACCTTCCTAGCAGCTCGATGAAAGAGAGAGAGATGAGAGAGAAACAGAGAGAGAGAGCCATGGCTCGTATAAAGAGCGACTCGCACCTGCATCCAGCCCTCGCACTACCTTCCTAGCAGCTCGATGAAAGAGAGAGAGATGAGAGAGAAACAGAGAGAGAGAGCCATGGCTCGTATAAAGAGCGACTCGCACCTGCATCCAGCCCTCGCACTACCTTCCTAGCAGCTCGATGAAAGAGAGAGAGATGAGAGAGACACAGAGAGAGAGAGCCATGGCTCGTATAAAGAGCGTCTCGCACCTGCATCCAGCCCTCGCACTACCTTCCTAGCAGCTCGATGAAAGAGAGAGAGATGAGAGAGACACAGAGAGAGAGAGCCATGGCTCGTATAAAGAGCGACTCGCACCTGCATCCAGCCCTCGCACTACCTTCCTAGCAGCTCGATGAAAGAGAGAGAGATGAGAAAGAAACAGAGAGAGAGAGCCCTGGCTCGTATAAAGAGCGACTCGCACCTGCATCCAGCCCTCGCACTACTTCCCTAGCGGCTCGGCGCAGGAGCCCGGCTGTCACTACGGCGCCGACAAGTGTCCGTCGAGGGTCGCGCGCGCGAGGAGACTGCACACCACCAGCAGGCAGGCTGGGACGGGGGACGGGCCGCCGACAGAGGACGGGGGACTACTCAGCTCAGGTACGTCCGCTCAACTCATGTTTCATGAAATGATCGCACGAAAGTGGAGATCTTTTCATTCCGTGAAAACGTTGGGCACACAATTCGAAGGGGATAGTGGACCGCAAACCTCTATATCACGCTCTTAAGAGAGGAGAGACAGGGGGAGAAAGAGGGAGAGAGAAGGGGACAGGGAGAAATTAGCTGTCCCATTCTCTATCAACTATTTAGGGACATACTACTGTATCAGGCACTCAAGAAAGATAGAGAGAGAGTCAGGGAGAAGAGAGAGAAATTAGCGGTCCCACTCTTTAATCAACTTCTTAGGGACAGACAGCTATATCCGGCACGAAAGAAAGAGAGAGAGATGAGAGAGAAACAGAGAGAGAGAGCCATGGCTCGTATAAAGAGCGACTCGCACCTGCATCCAGCCCTCGCACTACCTTCCTAGCAGCTCTATGAGCTCGATGAAAGAGAGAGAGATGAGAGAGACACAGAGAGAGAGAGAGCCATGGCTCGTATAAAGAGCGACTCGCACCTGCATCCAGCCCTCGCACAACTTCCCTAGCGGCTCGGCGCAGGAGCCCGGCTGTCACTACGGCGCCGACAAGTGTCCGTCGAGGGTCGCGCGCGCGAGGAGACTGCACACCACCAGCAGGCAGGCTGGGACGGGAGACGGGCCGCTGACGGAGGACGGGGGACTACTCAGCTCAGGTACGTCCGCTCAACTCATGTTTCATGAAATGATCGCACGAAAGTGGAGATCTTTTCATTCCGTGAAAACGTTGGGCACACGATTCGAAGGGCGACAGCGCAAACCGCTATATTACGCTCTTAAGAGAGGAGAGACAGGGGGAGAAAGAGAGAGAGAGAAGGGGACAGGGAGAAATTAGCTGTCCCATTCTCTATCAACTCTTTAGGGACATACTACTATATCAGGCACACTATATCAAGAAAGATAGAGAGAGAGAGACAGGGAGAAGAGAGAGAAATTTGCGGTCCCACTCTTTAATCAACTTATTAGGGACAGACAGCTATATCCGGCACGAAAGAAAGAAAGAGAGAGAAAGAGAGAGAGAGAGAGAGCCATGGCTCGTATAAAGAGCGACACGCACCTGCATCCAGCCCTCGCACTACTTCCCTAGCGGCTCGGCGCAGGAGCCCGGCTGTCACTACGGCGCCGACAAGTGTCCGTCGAGGGTCGCGCGCGCGAGGATACTGCACACCACCAGCAGGCAGGCTGGGACGGGAGACGGGCCGCTGACAGAGGACGGGGGACTACTCAGCTCAGGTACGTCCGCTCAACTCATGTTTCATGAAATGATCTCACGAAAGTGGAGATCTTTTCATTCCGTGAAAACGTTGGGCACACAATTCGAAGGGCGACAGCGCAAACCGCTATATCACGCTCTTTAGAGAGGAGAGAGAGGGGGAGAAAGAGAGAGAGAGAAGGGGACTGGGAGAAATTAGCTGTCCCATTCTCTATCAACTATTTAGGGACATACTACTATATCAGGCACACTATATCAAGACAGATAGAGAGAGAGACAGGGAGAAGAGAGAGAAATTAGCGGTCCCACTCTTTAATCAACTTCTTAGGGACAGACAGCTATATCCGGCACGAAAGAAAGAGAGAGAGATGAGAGAGAAACAGAGAGAGAGAGCCATGGCTCGTATAAAGAGCGACTCGCACCTGCATCCAGCCCTCGCACTACCTTCCTAGCAGCTCTATGAGCTCGATGAAAGAGAGAGAGATGAGAGAGACACAGAGAGAGAGAGAGCCATGGCTCGTATAAAGAGCGACTCGCACCTGCATCCAGCCCTCGCACTACTTCCCTAGCGGCTCGGCGCAGGAGCCCGGCTGTCACTACGGCGCCGACAAGTGTCCGTCGAGGGTCGCGCGCGCGAGGAGACTGCACACCACCAGCAGGCAGGCTGGGACGGGAGACGGGCCGCCGACAGAGGACGGAGGACTACTCAGCTCAGGTACGTCCGCACAACTCATGTTTCATGAAATGATCTCACGAAAGTGGAGATCCGTGAAAACGTTGGGCACACAATTCGAAGGGGATAGTGCAACAGCGCAAACCGCTATATCACGCTCTTAAGAGAGGAGAGACAGGGGGAGAAAGAGAGAGAGAGAAGGGGACAGGGAGAAATTAGCTGTCCCATTCTCTATCAACTATTTAGGGACATACTACTGTATCAGGCACTCAAGAAAGATAGAGAGAGAGTCAGGGAGAAGAGAGAGAAATTAGCGGTCCCACTCTTTAATCAACTTCTTAGGGACAGACAGCTATATCCGGCACGAAGGAAAGAGAGAGAGATGAGAGAGAAACAGAGAGAGAGAGCCATGGCTCGTATAAAGAGCGACTCGCACCTGCATCCAGCCCTCGCACTACCTTCCTAGCAGCTCGATGAAAGAGAGAGAGATGAGAGAGAAACAGAGAGAGAGAGCCATGGCTCGTATAAAGAGCGACTCGCACCTGCATCCAGCCCTCGCACTACCTTCCTAGCAGCTCGATGAAAGAGAGAGAGATGAGAGAGAAACAGAGAGAGAGAGCCATGGCTCGTATAAAGAGCGACTCGCACCTGCATCCAGCCCTCGCACTACCTTCCTAGCAGCTCGATGAAAGAGAGAGAGATGAGAGAGAAACAGAGAGAGAGAGCCATGGCTCGTATAAAGAGCGACTCGCACCTGCATCCAGCCCTCGCACTACCTTCCTAGCAGCTCGATGAAAGAGAGAGAGATGAGAGAGACACAGAGAGAGAGAGCCATGGCTCGTATAAAGAGCGACTCGCACCTGCATCCAGCCCTCGCACTACCTTCCTAGCAGCTCGATGAAAGAGAGAGAGATGAGAGAGACACAGAGAGAGAGAGCCATGGCTCGTATAAAGAGCGACTCGCACCTGCATCCAGCCCTCGCACTACCTTCCTAGCAGCTCGATGAAAGAGAGAGAGATGAGAGAGACACAGAGAGAGAGAGCCATGGCTCGTATAAAGAGCGACTCGCACCTGCATCCAGCCCTCGCACTACCTTCCTAGCAGCTCGATGAAAGAGAGAGAGATGAGAGAGAAACAGAGAGAGAGAGCCATGGCTCGTATAAAGAGCGACTCGCACCTGCATCCAGCCCTCGCACTACCTTCCTAGCAGCTCGATGAAAGAGAGAGAGATGAGAGAGAAACAGAGAGAGAGAGCCATGGCTCGTATAAAGAGCGACTCGCACCTGCATCCAGCCCTCGCACTACCTTCCTAGCAGCTCGATGAAAGAGAGAGAGATGAGAGAGACACAGAGAGAGAGAGCCATGGCTCGTATAAAGAGCGTCTCGCACCTGCATCCAGCCCTCGCACTACCTTCCTAGCAGCTCGATGAAAGAGAGAGAGATGAGAGAGACACAGAGAGAGAGAGCCATGGCTCGTATAAAGAGCGACTCGCACCTGCATCCAGCCCTCGCACTACCTTCCTAGCAGCTCGATGAAAGAGAGAGAGATGAGAAAGAAACAGAGAGAGAGAGCCCTGGCTCGTATAAAGAGCGACTCGCACCTGCATCCAGCCCTCGCACTACTTCCCTAGCGGCTCGGCGCAGGAGCCCGGCTGTCACTACGGCGCCGACAAGTGTCCGTCGAGGGTCGCGCGCGCGAGGAGACTGCACACCACCAGCAGGCAGGCTGGGACGGGAGACGGGCCGCTGACGGAGGACGGGGGACTACTCAGCTCAGGTACGTCCGCTCAACTCATGTTTCATGAAATGATCGCACGAAAGTGGAGATCTTTTCATTCCGTGAAAACGTTGGGCACACGATTCGAAGGGCGACAGCGCAAACCGCTATATTACGCTCTTAAGAGAGGAGAGACAGGGGGAGAAAGAGAGAGAGAGAAGGGGACAGGGAGAAATTAGCTGTCCCATTCTCTATCAACTCTTTAGGGACATACTACTATATCAGGCACACTATATCAAGAAAGATAGAGAGAGAGAGACAGGGAGAAGAGAGAGAAATTTGCGGTCCCACTCTTTAATCAACTTATTAGGGACAGACAGCTATATCCGGCACGAAAGAAAGAAAGAGAGAGAAAGAGAGAGAGAGAGAGAGCCATGGCTCGTATAAAGAGCGACACGCACCTGCATCCAGCCCTCGCACTACCTTCCTAGCAGCTCTATGAGCTCGATGAAAGAGAGAGAGATGAGAGAGACACAGAGAGAGAGAGCCATGGCTCGTATAAAGAGCGACCCGCACCTGCATCCAGCCCTCGCACTACTTCCCTAGCGGCTCGGCGCAGGAGCCCGGCTGTCACTACGGCGCCGACAAGTGTCCGTCGAGGGTCGCGCGCGCGAGGAGACTGCACACCACCAGCAGGCAGGCTGGGACGGGGGACGGGCCGCCGACAGAGGACGGGGGACTACTCAGCTCAGGTACGTCCGCTCATGTTTCATCTCAATCTCCTCACGAAAGTGGAGATCTTTTCATTCCGTGAAAACGTTGGGCACACGATTCGAAGGGGATAGTGCAACAGCGCAAACCGCTATATCACGCTCTTAAGAGAGGAGAGACAGGGGGAGAAAGAGAGAGAGAGAGAGAAGGGGACAGGGAGAAATTAGCTGTCCCATTCTCTATCAACTATTTAGGGACATACTACTATATCAGGCACACTATATCAAGAAAGATAGAGAGAGAGACAGGGAGAAGAGAGAGAAATTAGCGGTCCCACTCTTTAATCAACTTCTTAGGGACAGACAGCTATATCCGGCACGAAAGAAAGAAAGAGAGAGAGAGAGAGAGAGAGCCATGGCTCGTATAAAGAGCGACTCGCACCTGCATCCAGCCCTCGCACTACTTCCCTAGCGGCTCGGCGCAGGAGCCCGGCTGTCACTACGGCGCCGACAAGTGTCCGTCGAGGGTCGCGCGCGCGAGGAGACTGCACACCACCAGCAGGCAGGCTGGGACGGGGGACGGGCCGCCGACAGAGGACGGGGGACTACTCAGCTCAGGTACGTCCGCTCAACTCATGTTTCATGAAATGAAAAGTGGAGATCTTTTTATTCCGTGAAAACGTTGGGCACACAATTCGAAGGGAATAGTGCAACAGCGCAAACCGCTATATCACGCTCTTAAGAGAGGAGAGACAGGGGGAGAAAGAGAGAGAGAGAAGGGGACAGGGAGAAATTAGCTGTCCCATTCTCTATCAACTATTTAGGGACATACTACTATATCAGGCACACTATATCAAGAAAGATAGAGAGAGACAGGGAGAAGAGAGAGAAATTAGCGGTCCCACTCTTTAATCAACTTCTTAGGGACAGACAGCTATATCCGGCACGAAAGAAAGAAAGAGAGAGAGAGAGAGAGAGAGAGAGAGAGAGAGAGAGAGAGAGAGAGAGAGAGAGAGCCATGGCTCGTATAAAGAGGGACTCGCACCTGCATCCAGCCCTCGCACTACTTCCCTAGCGCCTCGGCGCAGGAGCCCGGCTGTCACTACGGCGCCGACAAGGTCCGATTAACCAATACTTCTTTAATGGTTAATGAATTAACCAATACTTCTTCATCAGCATTTATTTCGTCCACTGCTGGACGTATGCCTCTTCATGTCTTTTGCATAAAAGCCGGTCTGTGGCTATTGTGGTCGTGTTTGAGCACGCTGTGGCTTTGATATCGTCGGACCATCGTGCCGCTGGTCTGCCCGCATTTCGGGTTCCTGTACGGGACTTACACTTTATCCAATCCATCTTTACAGGCTGCTGTAAGTCCCAAGAGCCGCCGCCGCCACCCGAGCCGAGCAAATGCTGCTCCTCATCATCCAGCCACGCGGAGACGACCGTGCAAGTCCACGAGCCGCACCCCCAGCCAGCTGCATCCTCGAGCTGCTGCAAGGAAACTGTCCATCCTCAGCCAGATTCATCCTCCCGCGAGGAAACCCTCCAGGAGCACGCAGACAGGGAGGCGAGCCCCCAGATCAGCTGTTGCCATGCCAAGTCCGTCTCGACGGAGAGCCAGGAGCATATTGTCAAGTAGACG
The DNA here is from genome assembly GCA_949319315.1 of Zelleria hepariella. Lineage (NCBI taxonomy): Eukaryota > Metazoa > Arthropoda > Insecta > Lepidoptera > Yponomeutidae > Zelleria > Zelleria hepariella. The sequence continues at coordinate 14,856,816 of OX439391.1, read as the reverse complement.
GGTGCCTTAGCTCGTGTAAGGCTCTTTTGAGATTGTAGTAGCCGCGGCGAAAGCTGAATGTGAGGTAAACGGCGCTTGGGTGCTTTATAAGAACTTAGGTGCTCTTACTGGTGTCAAAACACTTCTTCTTCTTTTGGTGCCATCTCCTATCGGAGGTCGGCTATCATTACGGCCACTTTGGCCCGTGATGTTGCGGCTCGGAAGAGTTGTGAGTGGCTTGTGTTGAACCATTCTGCGAGATTTTGCAGTCATGATGTTTTTGGGCGGCCAGGTCTTCGGCGACCCTGTATTTTCCCTTGCAGAAGGTTATACAACGTGTTACAAAACATCCTAACTCTTTTTACAGGGTGTAACCTACTAGTCAACAGGAAGTCAATTCTGTAAAAAAAAGTTTTTTTTTTTTATAACCTTAAAATTAAAAAAAAATCATAAGTTTCTTGCTTTTGGTATTAACTCAAATTTAAAAATATGTTTGTGGGTGTAGCTGCATTTGCATAGCTTTGAGTTGTTAAAACATTTTGAAAGTCAATGAAAACAATATTTAAAAAATACTTTCCTCCCGCCACAGCGTTCACATTTTATTAATTTAAAAATCAAAGGAATGTCACAGCAAAAAAAAATTTAGGTGTGATCCCTATCACCCGGTGCTATTACCCTGTAAAAAGAGTTAGGTACTTTTGTAACACCTTGTATAAAATTGGTTGTTGCCAAAACACACTGAACGTGAAACGCAAGATACAATACGTGCCACGAAAGATGAAATTAACTAAAATGAGACTTGAGACACCACGTGGTTTGAAATGTGCAGTGACGATTTATAGTAGGTCTCTTTAGCGTAGAGGTCTGAGCGCGGGAAGGGATCGGGCGTCATCGGGGTGGCGGAAAGAGTGCGGGAGGCGCGGTCAAGTCTTCTTTCGTGGCGCTTATTTTACGCGTCGCAAAATACGCCTTACTGTGGCTGTTGTCGCTAGAAATTCGCAAGATGTGTGCGGAACGTCTAGGCCCCATTAAGGCTCGGTATAAAACTAACTAGCGCCACCAATGTTAAAAAAATCATATCTTCCTTTAGAAGAAGTTTCTGAAAAAATCCTAAGATGAGCCTATGCGCCATGCTTTTCTAGATTTTTAAGTGTAGATACCCTCTTCGAAATTAACTTTAAAGCTAAAAAAATTTCGATAACCGCCAAAAACGAAAATCGAAAAATCATTATGGAATTTTTTTTAGCTTAAGACTAGAAATTGAGTTGGGTACACTTAAAAATCTAGAAAAGCATGGCGCATGGGCTCATCTTAGGATTTTGTCAGAAACTTCTTCTGAAGGGACATATGATTTTTTCAACATTGGTGGCGCTAGTTAGCCTTATACCGAGCCTTAAGCTCGGCGCAACGATGCATAATACGCGTGGTAAGGCCGCGCAGCGGAATTTATGCAGGGTGTTGTTTTGTAAAGTTTCACCCGGCTCAGGGGTGATTATTTACACGACACTAAAGCCAGAAAAAAAAAATATGTCAGTGAAAAATACCCAAAAATAATTAAATTGTAACCGCCCGTACTATTACACTAACGCTAGCGGCGAGTCGGGCGCAACATCGCGCCCGTGCTTTGAAAAAGCGGGGGTGTCGGCACGTCGCGGTTGTTATAGATAGAACAACTTGAACGAGGTGATTTATCCATCAAAAAATTTTTAGAAAAAAAAGAACTTGTTTTTAGTTTCAAGCGTTACTCAAACTATCGTCCCGGACTCGGGTGTTACTGACCAAAACAACACCCTGTATGTAGTACGATGTCGAGCAAGAAACGATCAGTGTGTTTTGGCACTTTGGTAATAGATGACAAGTTACCGTTCGCTCATGGTGATAACTAGCTCTTCTCGTGTAGCCCAAAAGATTCATTTTGTGCTCTGTGACTCGATATATTGCGTCCCCGTATGAGTGGTTAGAGCAGGATATCGGAAATTAGAATAGCGGTTTCTGAATAAGAGGTTGCGCCATGATTAACTAGTTTTAGAATATACAGATTATGACTTCTGAAATATGAGAGTCTACGGCTCAAAAGTTATGCTTCAAAGATTATTATTTTTATTAGGAAAATTATACGTAGCCCATGTTATAGGAAATATTTTTTAGAACTTTTTATTCATAGTTATATTGCCCGCCGTTTGATGAATACCAGTTTTTTGTTGTTAAATATAGGAATTAAATTAGTGTTTGGTCTGCGGACTTGATGCTTCCATCTTTGAATGTGTAGGTAGCTGTTTTATTTACATATCATAATTTAATGTAATGTACCTGTAAAGGCGACTACAAAGGACAGAAAAAAAAGTAACTCATCAGAGAAACAGAAATGTGATTGCTTGAAGCCCAATGTATCTTGGTAAATTTGATACGTAATAGAGCAATATTTTATGATGAACGAAATGTGAACGTTACCAAGGTTATTTTATTAAAAATATTCATAATTTTATAGAAAGGTCCTATCATACTCATCGATACCCACTAAGTAAGCTAATACAGAAATAGTAAAATCAAATCTGCTGTTCTAATGAGTCGTTTTCAAAGCAGTTCAAAGATGGCGCTTACAGGCGTGGCCAAAGAACCGGAACGCGACTGTCAAAATTAATCTGTGCCAAGCGAAATTTGACAGTCGTCTCCCGGTTCTTGTATGGGCTCGCCTAAAGCGCCATCTATGAAGTGTTTTAAAAACGGGATGGAAGAGATGGTTTTATGTTTATTACAATAACTATAACACGACCTTTCTATAACATCGTATATTACGATGGTTTGCAATATTTTGTTCATGAAACAGTGCTAGTCCAGTGCGATAATATCTAGTCAGCGTCCTCCAAAAACTGTGTCGGTCCTTGCCCTAAACACCCTGTATAACTTAGTTCGAAAGTGGTTACAGAGAGATAACAGGCGAAAAAAATAATAGGCCTAGTACTTTGTACAATGGCCAAGAACTTCTGCTTGTAAAAACGTATTTTAGATGCAAATATTGCAAAGGGGGCAAAGGGAACGACTTTTTAAGTTTGACAGTATCCACATGACGAAATATTGCAAACTATGAAGTGCCTTACGTAGATACTGGTAAGACATCTGGTGACCATTCGACTTATTTTATCGTATCGGACCTTATCGGGCATTTAATCAAACTTTCAACTGCGACCGGCCAAAAAAAATATTTTTCCCAGACTCAGCGAAGTTAACCCTATCAGCCCACCAACTCCCAGCCTAGTACGATAAAATTAGTCGAATGGTCACCAGCTCTCCAGCTATACGTCGTTTGTGTTGCAGTGCCAAATATTTTTGTACCTACGTTAATTATTATTGTCTAGTTTTACTAAATGACAAATTAACCATAATAAAGACGATATATTTTTACGCCACTCGTTTTGATATTTCGCCTTTGTTTCGTTGCATCAAGGGTATAGGAAAACCTGCATCCGTGGTGGATCTGGAGAATCGATCTGTTAAAGCCCTCGTCCTCGCCAGATACGGGAGGAAGGGTGGCGCGCGAATCGCGTTCGTTGCATCGCGACAGAAGCACGACGGTATCGCGTTTGCATTGCGATTCGCGACTGAATCGTGGTTACGGTGGGCGAGAGCACACAGCTAGCGACTGTATCGATACGAACGCGCGACAGCATCTCTACAAAAAGTCGCCGTGGGCGAGGGCTCTTAACTAGTAGCTCAGTGGGATATTCTAAATATGTACATTGCAGCACGATTTTGGGGTCGGTCGATTCTCTACTAAACAGAGTCTAGAAAAACTAGAATGCCTAAAAATATTACATTTAGACTGCCTACAGTAACACCTAAATCAGGTTTTACAGAAAAACAGTTTTAACAGTAGTAAAAATTTATTGAGCAGCACTAAACTTGATTGATCTTTTTTTTATGGTTTGATACAAAATGCAGAAAAAACTTATTTAGTAAAAATGACATCTTGACAATGTACATCTTCTTCAGGAAGAGAATTTCATATTTTTGTAAACAAAAAATAAAAACTAGAACTGACTGATATTCTTACCTACGCCTTATTCATCTACACTTATAATAATTTAACGTATTCTAAAGAACAAAAAATGTTAAATTTAAAACTAGCTCTATTAGGGTCCACACAGACAAACTATTTTCAGTTGCATACAAGACTCCAAAGGATTGTTGCCGGTCATGCAATGAAGGTATATTTTTGCCTGTAGTATGCCGTACCAAACTTCGGTCGTCCGCAAAAGCCCTATTGGTTTATTTAATTTGAAAGTTATACTGAGATTTTGAACTATCGGCAACAATATTACGAAACCAGCTATGAGCCGAACTCTGGTCAAAGTAACAACAGTATGCCCGCACTCTTAGTTCTTCTCTTACCGGTTTTTGTTTTGCACACATTACACTTAAAACGGTTTGTACCATTTTTGCGTCGAGATCAAACGCTTTTTTCGTCCACGACAATTACTTTATTTTCCCCCCACTTTTTATTCTTTGATCCCTTTACTCCTCCGTGGAGTCTGGGGCTGACACAATGGCTTTCTTTTTATCTCTGTTCATGGCTAGGGAGGGTAGGTAGTTCTGGCCAAGTTGCCCCTTTCTCTTTCGTCTCAGAGAGAACGGATCTCTTCCACGTCTGGGACGGTCTTCGATCGAGAGCCTCCGGCGGCTTTCCAGTCGAGAGCCACTTTCGGGATGTGGTTATCGGGTCTTCGCAGGGTATGTCCCAGCCAACGCCATTTGCGTTCCCCAATGTCTTGGGCTACGGGGTGGGTAGCAGGGACGTAATTGTCTAACTTTTGAATCTATTGCGATCAATTTGACGTTTGAAGGGGCTGACGAAGAAGAGTTCTATTCCAAAACGTACTAAGTATGTTTTTTGAAAGAAGTTAGAAAAGTTGTTCATTTTTGTCTTTGGCACAAGACTGTTCGATCCTTAAAAAAATCTTCCAAAACGATTCACGTTCATAAAGTACTAAGATTCACTGTCATTCACTTACTAATTATATATGTTTTCTTGCCTTTGTTTTTTGGACTAAGTGCATTTTGGAAAAGAGCTCTTCCTGCAGACTGCATTTATTTTACACAAAATGTCATTGAAAGCGATTGAAATAGGGATAGGGATTGCGACTCGATTTTAATGGACATTGAGTGAAGAAAATAGCAAAATCGTTCACTCAATATCATTCAATTTGTATGGCGTTTTGACTCATTCGTTCTGTTAGCGATTGTGATTTAATCCTGATCCCGATACCATTGAAAGGGATCGCGATAGATTCAAAAGTTAGACGATTAAGCCCCGAATCTTTTACCGACTGGCCTTTCATCCTAAACATTATTCTTCCCGACAATGGCTTCGATATCGTCGACCTCCTTGACGCACGAGTCGGTTAGGACGAGCGGGGCACCGCTGGTGACCAGAACATCGTCCTCAATCCGGATGCCCACGCCGCGGAACTCCGGAGGGACGGACGTGTCGTCGGGACGGATGTAGAGGCCTGGAGAAGAGAAGAGATCACTTAAGAGCGTGTGGCAGTACGGACAAATCTGTTGCCGTCTCGCGTGCGCAAATACTGAGCGAATGGACAGCCGGAAGAAAAAAAAAATCATGGTTTCGTATTCCCCACTTTCTTCTCTCAAAACTGATTATTTTTATTATTTTTAATATATTTTTTTTAGCTTCAGTATCGTGTAAATAATCACCTTTGAGTCGGGTGTCACTTTAAAAACAACCCTTATATTAACATTTTACACCAATTCCATTTGATTATTTTGTTTCCGTTTTGTCTTAGATATCTTCGTACGAAATCTCTACGATATTATCACTTATTGCGTTAGTGTGAAGTCTTTACTCGGCAGAAAAGTACAGTCGGCCAAACGCTAGGATACCCCTTTTTGTTCGATTGGCGCCCTTATGCCGCACGCGGTAAGTGCTGCCATGGGTTATCTGTGACTGTGGCCGACCGTACCAAAGCATCAAATACCTGGTTCGATGGTTACAATCATATTGTCCTCGACGGGAACGTTGCGTTTGACTAGCGGCGTGTCATGGATATCCAGACCCAAGTAGTGGGACACGTGATGAGGGCACAGCTTGTAGGCTCGCTGTAAAAATATAAAATATAAAAATAAAATAAACAGAGCGACTACCTATGTAGTGGCGATCTTCAACAAAGAAAACAGGATCCTACTTGGTTCGAAACGAGTCGAATGGCGGTTAGTTAAGTAGGTAAATTAATTACAAACATTTATTGAACGGGCGAGCGAATTTCTCCGAGTCTACTGGAACAATCCGGCGTTTGTATGTATGAATGTTCGTTCGACGATAACTTGTGTAAATTTGGTCGGATTTTTATGAAATTTGGTAGGCGGGTAAATTAAAATAATTTTTAAGTGCGAACATGAGCCAAATAGGTCGAGGGGTTGCCGAGATATGGTGTTCTACAGTACAGTTTATATGCAAAGCGCGCGCGCCTGCGCTAAAGGTGTTAGCAAAAACTTACACATCTGTAACTGGGGTCGTGAGTTCACAGTTTGGGGCGAACCACTAGTTATTATGTGTGAATATCGCGAATCATTAAAAGTTACTAAGATCCTACTTACCCCAATTAGTTCGTTTCCATCGACGTTCCTAGGTATGATGCCTTCCTCTTGCAAATGCTTGCCTAGCAACCGGCACATGCTGTCAAATAACTGATCTAGAGGAGGCCTGTGCTCGCCTAGGAGCTCTATTAAACGTTTCTGTAAATAAAAATAGGTATTTGATCAAAATGGTGACCTATCGGAAAGATTGTCCTATAGGATTATGTCCTATAGGAAAGATTAGCTAGGTGCTAGGCATATCATACAATAAAAAATATGTCACTGCAGCGTCTACCGAGTAGTTACTTTAACTATTTAAATTAGATAAAAGTGCCGCAAGTACAGTTGAAGAGATTTCTAAAACATTCAAGTCGGTGGTGTAAAAAGTGTAAACATGAATCATAACAACTCACTTGTACTGTTAGGACTAGCTCATATAAAATCCTATGGTGCGTAGAGAATTTGCCGGACACCGGCCAGGTTCTTGATATATCCGAGTTGTATAGCCATCTTTGACTGCCTGAAACAATCATGATATTTATTAGTGTAAGTCTCATGAAGACAATGACACGGCTTAAGTCTAATAAAATTGTACTCTAATGATCGCAGATATACAAGAGGTTTATCTTACCTCTTTCTCCGAATGTGGTTTAGGAAAAGAGGTGGGTCTAGGATATATCTCTGGGGAACTCCTGAAGAGACTTTAATTTGGAGTAGATTTATAACTGCCTTCAGTAAAAAACACACTTCTCTTCTCTTCTTCTCTCGCACTATAGGGCCTTTAGATCCCTACCTGAGTCGACAAGCAGCAACTCATTTTGCCTCAACAGCTGGTTGTTGGTGTCGTAATGTATGTGCGTCTGTGGGCCTCTCGCGACCACCGGCGGGAACCCCAGCTGTTCTAGTCTAGCACTGCGTTCACCATGCTTTCCGATATACCTGGGGTTTTCTCTTATCTTGCAGCGTCTTTCTTGGAATACCAATGAGAAAAAGAAGGGGGCCTAGGAGAGAGCCATGGGGAACACCTGTAAGAACTTTATAGGGAAATGATTTTGCAAATGCCATCCTAGATACAGACACATTTCTGGCTTAGATCCGTCTAACTAGAGGCAATAGACCATTCAATCTCTACCTGAGTCGACCAGTAGCATTTCATTCGCCCCTAGCAACTGATTGTTGGTGACGTAATGGATGTGCGTGGCCCGCGGACCGCCAGCGACCACAGGTGGGAACCCCAGCTGCTCCGCGCCCGCCTGCCGACAGCTGAAGTCTAGCACTGCGTTCACCATGCTTTCGGATATACCTGGGGGAGAGATCGGCGGGTTATGGTCGAGATAAGGTGTGGGAGTGTTTTTTATTTGGGATTTAGCAGTTAAAATTACAAAACCTCTTTCAGATTTAGTGCGTAAATTCAAGCGTCTTGATATTACTGTTATTTTTATTTGTGTCCAAGAAACGACTTCATATTATTTATTATATTCTTGGACACATTTTTTTTCGGTGGACATACCAAACCTACCAGAGTAAAAAAGTTTAACTTTTGATAACTTTTCGTCTCCATCATAAATGAGTTTCAATTCATCGTCGTTCTCAGGATTTCTTAAATTGGAGAATAAAAAAATATATTCCTTATTGTACAAAAAAAACATTTTAGGGACAGACAGTATGACAATGTGACTTTAAACATCGTGACTCTGCAATATTGCTACGTACCAGGACGAGTGCAAGCCATGGCCATGTTGATAGACTGCGAGCCGATGTAGCAGGTCTCCTTCATCAACTCTATTTCGGCCGGCGACTTGATCGACCGCATGAAGTGCAGCGCGCGTTTTGGGTCGGCTGGAAGAAGAAACAGTTTTGTATTTGTTGTTCAAATGGTGTTTTCCCTGTATTATCGGGATTAATCGGCCCTTTTGGCCATAATTAGATGAGGTCATGGTCGGGATATGCTATTATCTGAGGATTTTCCATTGATCATCTTCTGTTATTTGGTAGGATGGACTACAAAACTAGCGTTGTCTCGCTTTGATTTTTTTAATAAGAGCGAGAGGGCGAGTGTTTTAAAGTTCATCCTAAATCTTTTCTTTAATGACACGGGTTATAACAGACATGTTAATCTCAAGATGTCCAGTACTAAGTAATAAGAAACCTCACCTAATTTAAGAGTCTCCCTGTGGAGCGAAGAGCGTATGCTCGTATGGAGCTCAGGATTTGAAGGCTCTTCCATGTGGTACCAGAGGACGGACGGACGCGAATCGGCGGTTAGTCTGAAATGGAATGCAAAATATTATTAACCCATAGACCCGTTGAAAAAGGCCTATACCCAACAGTGGGCAGAGGTGGGCTGATGATGTTTGTTTTTTTTCACTGCGCGCAAGAAGTCAAGATGTCGCTAGAGCTACTCCACTCCAGACGAAAGCACTGGCCCATGCGCTGCGCAGCTAAGGCGGCAAGACTTACCGCACATAGGTCCCGGCACTCGGTTTCGATCGTTTGTTGGACGTAGTGTGCCTTTTTCATGACCTAGGCTGTCGGTAAAAGTGCCACTATAATAAAAAGAGGTAGTCTGGAGAGGGGGGTGGCCCATGCCCATCCTGCCGACGCCGAATCTTGGGTTTGTTTTTTCGATAGGTTCATCTTCATCATCATCATCGTCATCATCATCATTATTATCATCATCAGCCCGCTTCTGCCCACTGCTGTCTATAGGCCTTTTCTCCCTCACGCCACTCTCGAAAACGTACAAAAAAAAAACTTTTTTTCCAACAACTTTTTGATGTTCAACCTAAAAAGACTTACAGGGGCTTTAGCCTGTAACCAGCGAACTGGATAACACAATGGCGTATCAATGGCGTCCCAGGTAGAAGGACAAAACCGGGATTTTTTAGTTGTTCTCCTACAACCAGCGAACTAATACTTTAGAATTAGACTCTTAATATTATTTGCTGTACTTCAAAAAGATTAAAAGGACCGACAGCATTAATAAATCGTAATTGAAACCATTTTGGCATCATTGCGTTACAGGCTAAGGGCCCACCTTTTAGTCAATGGACTTACTGGTCAAGTAACTCACTTGTTAAGGTAGCTGGGGAAGCTCTCGACAGGCCTAGCCTCGTCAACACAGAACAGTTTGGGCGCGACGGAGCACCCAGTGCGGGGGCCCTCCCACAGCTCCGCGTGGCTGTCTTTATCGTGTACGAACATTATGCTCTGTGGAAAAGTTGAAGGCACTTTTATGACTCTCCACAGTGCAGCTGGCAGGATCTCCAGGCAGTTAAGTCTGTAATGCAATGGCGTGTTGATGGTGTCTCAGTAGAAGGACAAAACTGGGGTTTCCTCGTTTTTCTTCTACAACCAGCTAACTAATCCTCTAGAATTAAAATCTGAATATTCTTTGCTGCGCTACAAAAACATTAAAAGGACCGACAGCGTTAATAAATCGTAATTGAAGCCGTCAATTGGGAGCCCATTTTGGCACCGTTTCATTACAGACTCAGGCCCCTGGAGGTGAACCCCAGTGCGGTCAAGTTGGTGCTAAGTTACCATAATAGATTGCATTCGCGCGCATCGACGGCGCGCCTTATAAACGCTGTGTGCAGAATAAGAAAGAAAAAGAAGAATTAAGAATAACAATTTAAAAGAATAATTAAAAAGATAAAGAATTTTAAAGTTCTTTGGCCAGACCCCACAAAAATTCTGGATGTAAAACTCAACTTATCCTGACGCAAAACAGGCGCAAGTCGAGACGTAAGGTTGCGGAAAACATCCCGTTTTACCATTTACCAACTAACCTTATAGTTACCAGTTTGCATGGGCTTGACCATGACCAGCACAGCCGAGGGCTCCAAGCAACCGGTGAGGTAGAAGAAGTCCGAGTTCTGCCTAAACACAAACGGTATCTTGTCCGACATGTACTGTTTGCACGCCGCTGGTATTACTATCTGTAAATTGGATGGGTCCGTGAGTAAATTTGCTAATTATTTCAGATTACAGTTCTCGCCAAACATCTTATCCGCTCTGAGGTTGCCGCGCTATGCATTTTTCAATGTGCAAATACATTGTTGAACTTCAGAGCAGACTAGATGTTTGGCGAGAACTATAACAGTTTTAAACATAATTATCCAGAACAAGGAGTTCACAGATATTTTTCATATTCCTGTCAAATACAACTCAGCTCTATTTCATAGTGTCACTGTTTACAAAGCAGAAAATTTGCAAAGCATGAGATGCAAGCATCAGACACAAGAATTTGTTAGGCCGAATTATCAACTTTTCAATATTCTATATTGCTAAGAGACACTTTCACCTCTTACACAACCTATAGACATTCGAAAACTCGTTATTAGATAACAATCTTACTTACAATATGGTTTAAATGCACATTGTCCGCTTCAGAAATCAATTTGGATACCAGGGTATCCCTTCTGTCTTTGTATTCGGCCTGAGTTATCCCACAGGTCAACTGACCCTCAGAGATTAGGTGAGGATGGGTGTAGCAAGTTGGCTGTCCCAAAATACCCTTCGGAATCTGATGAACTTCCATCCTTTTCTGGCCAGGAGGATGCTCGACAGTAGACAAATATTTTACCCTCCCGTGACATAGGGACTGTCTCAATAAGTTTCTGCGACTTCTGGAAGCTAAAAAGATGATATTTGCTTTAGAAAATAAGTTTATTAGCATGTATTCAGGTCACCCTTTCTTCTTATATAGATTTTATAACCTAAGTTTATAGTGTTAAAAGAATAATACCTGAAGTTTTCAGCAGTTGCCGGAAATTTATCATTTTGCGAAACTGTAAGTGACCACCTTAGATACGATCAACACTTTCTTTGTGCATAAATTAAAATTTAGTCCGAAATAAACAACAAGAGTTCGTTCTGTTTTGATTTTTTTTAGACTTTGGTTTGGTCACAGAGTATGCTCTCACTTTTGACATCTGTCATAACTTGCAACACAGATTACTAAGCAACACTCACTACACGCTCAAACAATATTTTTGGGTGAATACCCAAGCCTATTAGTAGCTGGTATCACTTTAAGGTCCAACGATAGCAACAAGGGCGATTCTGTCTAAAACTATTACTAATCTGACAGCACTAAAGTGACAGATAATGTACTAAAGTGACAGATAGCTGTCATCTTTAGTACATTATCTGTCACTTTAGTGCTGTCAGATTAGTGTAGTTTTAGACAGAATCGCCCTTAGCGTTGCGTTTTCACATTTTTTTAAATTATTTTGAAGCTAATCTGAGCTATTTTTGTTTCACCGTTTCACGGCAATAAAATAGTATTCTTTTCAGTTTGCAAACAACAGAAACTACAAAAATCGCTGAACAATAATTTAAAAAACTGTAGAGAAAGTTAATTTCCCGCCACGCTGCTATATTACCGTCTTGGATACTTACTTCTACTCCAAGATATCAGAAAACCAGATCATTTAACGTATTCCACCTCAACCTAACAATAATCTTAGAAACGATTTCGTGGGATCGTTACGTAAACTACCAACAAGATAGTGTACCTACACAAAAGTAGATAAAACTCTTCTCAACAAACTGCTGCAATCAGAGATGGGCACGTACCCGGGTATATACCCACCTCTGGGTATTTACCCGTTATGTACCCGGTAAATACCCGTATGCACCCGTTTGCTGGGTACATTCAATTTGTGATTTCAAGTAGAATGAAAATAGTTAAAATGAAAAACAAAGTATGCCAATCAGTTCATATCAATGTTCCCTATGAAAAACAAAGTATGCCAATCAGTTCATATCAATGTTCCCTACGTAAAGTACGTCTTAGCAATTTTTTGTTGAACGTATATTTAACTAGTGGTTCGCCCCGAACTATGAACTCGCGACCCCATATGTCAGTAACCCCTCGACCGATTTGGCTCATGTTCGAACTTAAAAATTCTCTTGGCCTCATTTACCTGCCTACCAAATTTCATGACGATCCGACTAAATTTACTCAAGTTATCGTCGAACGAACATTCATACATACATACATACATACATACATACATACATACATACATACATACATACATACATACATACATACATACAAACGCAGGATTGTTCCAGTAGACTCGGAGAACTTCGCTCGCTTCGCTCGCTCGTTCAAAAAGTTATGCGAGTTTTTGTGATTTCTTCGTATGGAAACGAATATTTATAAGAAAGTTGGCTTATACTTTTATAGGATTAACAACCGGTATTTAAAAAAAGTACTTCGTCATACTTTGCATTACTAATAAAATAGTTTCAAATATGAATTTAACAAAAAAATACAATAATTATTATGATTATAGGACCCAAGTGTCCAAAATTGATATTTTCACTGAAACGGTACAATGATGAAGTCAGATCATTTTGGTCTAATGAGCCGTTATCAAAGCACAAATTCAAAACAGTTCATAGATGGCGCCTACAGGCGTAGCCATACAAGAACCGGGACACGACTGTTAAATTTCGCTTAACACAGATTAATGTTGACGGTCGCGTTCTTTGTCTGAACATCGTCTGAACATCGACATCGTTTGAACTCGCCCACGCAACTCGGGTCCGACCCAAAGTTACATTCGTGCATTTAGCTCCGCATACTTTCCCTGTGAGACCCGGAATCTATTAATTTGAGTCCAGTGCTTTCTGGGGCAAGTGCGTCTTAGGCAGGTCCACAGATGTCCACTGATCCCGCCATTTATATGTCAGCGTTCTGTCATCCTGCAAGAGTTCGTGGGCCTGCATCGCGAAAGATATAATATTTGATGGTAGACTGAGAACACTGCGGGTTGCCTCAAGATTAGGTGTTATTGGCAGGTTGGCATATTGTTGATCTTACCACACATTGGAAATGAAGGGAAGCCAGTTGGTGTTTGTGGGTCTGACGGTTGCGGACATGTTCCCGATGGCGATGTTCAGTTCAACGTCAATCAAGTCAGTATGGTGGCCGGCCCGCACTGGCTCGGGCCGCACTATGGAAAAGGGCTAGTGTTGATGTGCGCAGTGTATCCGCTTTGCAGCCCCATGTTATCGCTGCCAGTTTCCGTATCAGGTTGCATCTGCTTGATACCATCTTCTTTACTTTCTGGAGGGGGGGCTTTAAAAGTCAGAGTTCTGTCCAGAGTTAAACCAAGATAGCCTGGGTTCGGGTCGTGCCTCATTGCAGAAACTGCGTTTAACACCTTCACTCATTATCTTGGCTCTTGTGGAGGTAAAAGGAGCACCTCACAGTTTTACGTGGGTTAGGTTAAAGTCCCCAGTCGAAGAAATAGCGATCGAACTTTGCAACGGCTTCCTGAACCAGTGTTGTCGCTTTGTCCAGTATCGAAGCTTTTGCTGTGATGGCAATGTCTTCAGCCTATATAAATGATCGCCCGGAAACTTTTGGTATGTAATCGACGTAGATGTTAATAAGCGTAAGCCCTGCGTAACAGCATTGTTCAGAATTTGACGTTTGAAAGGAGGAAGTCAAAAAGACGATAGGTACGTGCGTTTTCATTTAAGAAATTGGGTGAGCTTGTAGGGTAGTCCTGGTTTCCAGACATATTTCAGAGAGTGTCAAAATAATAGTGAGCTGAGATCCACGAACACCGCCACTGTTTTGAGTTTATTTTGGAATCCTGCTTCGATCTTAGAAGTTAGTGCACCTTGGTCACAGCAACCCCAGTTCGGTCAAAATCCCGCCTGCTCTGTAGGAAGGTGTTGCTGGACTACTATCGTCATTCTTGCGAGTACTCGTTTGAAGAGTTTGTACGTCAGACTACACTTTTGTTGTAAAGTCACCCGTAACGTAACCCAGTAGAGTGCTGGTTGGTCGTACGTGGTACAGTCAGCCACAGTCTAGGATACCCCATGGTAGCTCTTACCGCGCGCGGCATTTAGAGCGCCAATCAAACAAAAAGAGGTATCTTAGCGTGTGGCTGACTGTACAAAACAAGGAGATTGGTTGGTAACTGGCGCGGTCGTCAATTCGTTAATACATTTTATGAATTACCATTAATAGTTGGAACACTAGGAACACTTGTCGTGTCTACTATTTCAATAAAAATATCTATTTTTGAAGCTTTTGGTTCAATCATAATAATTTATAGACGGATTTTTTTTAAATTGAAGTGCCATTTTAAGAGAAACCATTTTGTCTGTCCTCCAAAGTACTTTTTTTTATTTATACCGATTGTCATTCCAAGTTAAGTATAAGAAAATGGCCTTATAAATACAAATAAATCACTAAAACTTTAATAACTTAGTAAATATACGTTCAACGAAAAATTGCTAAGACGTACTTTGCGTAGGGAATATGGGTTAGAACTGATTGGCATACTTTGTTGTTCATTTTAAGTCACAAATTGTATATACCCAGCAAATGGGTGCATACGGGTATTTACCGGGTATATACCCAATGTACCCGGTAAATACCCAAATGGGTAGATTGGGTATATACCCACCGCCCATCTCTGGCTGCAATCAAAACCTCAACGGCCTCTCCATTGCCTGGAGCCATCTCACCACCCATTTACCATCCTCGCGCTGTAGCGGCACGCCACGCAGCGAAACAATATTTTATGTAAGATGAGTTATTTATTTATATCAAGTAGGCAAAAGAACAAAAGCCTTCACTCGATTCATAATTATGGTTACCCTACTATTATTAGAGACAATTTAAACTCGCTATCGCAGATGAATGGAAAAAGTTGTTAGTTTTGTGACTTCGAACCTGGTAGGTACACGTAGGATACCATAAAGGATAACAATCAGCAGCTAGGTACTTCCTACACTTCTCTTCGCACTGCAGTTGCAGTTGGCGGTATGTAAACCCGGCTTAGGGTCTAACGACGGAATGCACCTTTACCGCAGTTCCGCGTCTCGAACGCAGCCGCTGCTGGGGACTTACGTACAGTCCACAGCAGCTAAACCTTTTTATTTTTGATACAAAAATTGCGTAAGCAAGTGTAAAGTCGATTGTACGAGGTATGGGACGGTAGAGATAATATTCTATTCCGCAAAGTATTAATTAGGCAGACAACTTGGCTAAGCCACTTGTTTAAGTTGGATGAAGTTTTGACAAAGTACTTAGCTACCCTATGTTACATGTAAATGTAAAGTAGAGACATTGACATAGGTAGAGTCGGCCACAGTCTCAGATACCCCTTTTTGTTCGAGTGGCGCCCTTATGCCGCGCGAGGTAAGAGCTACCATGGGGTATCTGAGATTGTGGCCGACCGTACCTACTTAGGTGTGCTGTGCAGAGCGCGACATTCAGTCATGGCCAATGATCATGGTTCGTGTACCTAGTGCTCGATAGGTAGGTACATAGAATTAAGACAAAGTCTATGGGTACATGTCAAATATTGGGATAGAGGTTTCTCTCAACCCTCATTAAGGAACCAAGTTCGAAATCTCTAAACAAAATATCTGATGTGTATCTCTACTGTACCAAATGTAGGGAGCTACTGATGTTTTTTTTCGGAATTTTGTACTTGGCTATTAAATGCTTTCTGCTACGCTAGCTAGATTATGTTTTTAAAGCTTTTTTAACTTTTTGTGCCTCTACCGCGGGATTAGAACCCAGCAGCGGGCGCGTTAAAACCGCGGGAATGGCGGGAATGCGGCCCGTAAAGCCGTTTTACTATTTCCCTCCTAATAACGAAGCTAATTTCAAGAGAAGCGAGTCGTTAGGCCGCGGGGTAATGCGTTTTCTTGCTCGTTATAGCTGCTGGCTGTTTCTGTGTCCGAAAAGAATAAAAATAAGGGAACTGTGTGAAGAGAAATATCGCGAGGCTGCGTTTCTGAGAATAATACTCAGAAATGCTGTTACATGTAAATTGTGTCAGGAGTTCTGGAGCCTCTGGAGGGTTACTGTGGCTCATGGCAGGCTTATGATTTGTCACGTTTTGGGACGACAGAAGATGAAATTACCTACTACTGCAGTTCTAGTCCGTTTTCCTGCAAATAAACCGGTTTTGAGGACTAGCAGCTGTGCATTTTGTTTTACAGAATACCTATCCGCCCTGAACACTATAAAATAAAGAATGATATACTTCTAGTAGCCTGGCTACCCATAGCACAGGGAATCCTAGTTTGGGAGCCACAAACCTTTTTTAACAAGTAAACTAAGTACATATTTAATTTCATTTAATTTCTTCTTCTATAACTACTTACCTACTTAGCCCATTTCTAATTACGTTCAATAGGGTAAAGACTGAGCTTACCAAGCCTCAGTCAAATTAAGTCTCGGATAACTTTTAGCTGCAAAAAAGGCAGGACACTAAAAAAACTCGCAAAGTAAACTTTTTTACATATTTGGACAACGAAGTAGAGCCAAGCCTACACGCAGTACAAACATGGCTATAGGTCATTTGCCAACCATAGCACTTTTAAGGGACCGCATTGTCCCATTTATAAACTATGGTCTGTGTATTTATATGCTTTCAGCCTAGGTAAATAATGCCAATATGATGTCCTTAAAAGAAAAAGGAAATAAGTTTTGATATCGGGTCAAAGGACTTAGGTACAGTCGGCCACATGCTAGGATACCCCCTTTTGCTCGATTGGCGCCCTTTTGCCGCGGGCGGTAAGATCTACCATGGGGTATCCTAGACTGTAGCCGATCGTACATTACATGTGACAAGCAAGATGTAGTCTAGAACTCTGTAGACACTGCGTTTAGTCTGGGAGCAAGACATTTATTTTTAGATCACGTTACAATCGCGAGTCTCAAGTGGAAATGGGCAGCAGGACATCTGGCGAGGGGGGATTGGGGAAGGATGGCCGATGGACAAGGGCAGTCCTCCCGACTCCTCCAGCAAAAAGATAAATTTGAACGGCCATGTCACGGCAAAAGACCTAGGTGTCCAAAGTTTATCTTTTCCGAAAACAGGCGGGTTTAAAAGAAATGTTTCTTTTGCCGCGTGAGGTCTAAGCAGTGGTGTAGCTAGGTAACCCGCGTGCTAAGCCTACCGGGCCCTAGGGCAAAAACAAACTGTGGGGCCCCAACTAAACTGTTTAGGTTTTATCAAGTCAAAATACTATTGCATAGGTAGGTACTTAAAGGGCATGAAAATTTTTGCCTAATGGGCCTACCACACCCACAAGCTTCACCACAGTTTTGCCTGTGCAAGCCAGCTTGTACGCTGAACACTGTGCGTCCAGACTCTGGCGCATGCTACCGTCTTACCAACTTCACACGCAGTGTGCATTAAACAAGCTGGTTTGCGCAGGCAAAACTGTGGTGAAGCTTGTGCGTGTGGTAGGCCCATAAAAGTAAAAAAATACGCCCAAAAATTCACCAAATTTACCAAATTTTCTAAGCCACGGCAAGGAGAATACTACCTCTGGCTGAGGTTTTTTTTAAAGACACGTGGGCAGCGCCCCTTAATTAAAATTTACCGATTTTATCCGTAATAAGCTCGGTCCGAGGGGGCCCCCTGAGCCTGGGGGCCCCGGGACATAGCCCCTCCTTGTCCCTATGTAGCTACGCCACTGGGTCTAAGGAAGGAGCGATGACCTAAGCAACGGCTAATCGTTGCTTTTTCACGCACTCGCGACACCGACGGAATATAATACAGCCTGCTACTCTACGTGACTAATTTATTAAATTAACTTTAGATAGAGCTATTGGATAAACAGTAGTTAGGTAGGTAATCGTATGAGGTAGCCTGAAAGGCTGAAAGAAATTAGAGCGATGCGTTTTTCGCGCCGAAAAGGGGGTTACTTTCAGCTGTTATTTACTTACATTATTACTCTGTCTATTGGAGTCTAACTACCTTGGGAACATCAAATATGTAGGTATTGTACATGTCAGAAAAAAAAATATTTGAAATAGTTAACAAAATGTAGAAATTGCAGCTGAACTACAAAAAAATTTGGGAAAATCATTAAAAAAATATGGGAAAATCATTAAAATTTGGCATCGCTCTAATTTCTTTCAGGCTATTTTTATTATCATAAAAACTATTTGCAAACCTCCGTATTGGTCATCTACTGTGATATAAACCAAGTTTCAGCAAAATCTAGCCTGTAGTTTAGAAATTAAACCGGAACTACTTTTGTATGGGAAAATGGTGCTCTAGCACCCTCTTAAGTAATGTAATCAATGCGCCGATTATAAGAATAATACCTAGGGAGGTAACTCGACATATAGCGTAATCTACGATCTTTTAATTACTTACTCAAACGATAACTAAGGTTAGGCTCGCCTTTATTGGTGCGGATGACGATGCATATTCTCATTATACACCGACGACGACCACAGCATCTTTTATTTATTTACCTACATACAAATCAAATACATCTCGAAGTACCATCAAGGGAAACCGCTTCGAAAGTAGAGTGATAGAGTCAATGTAGAGTCGATTCAATCAATGTAGAGTGATAGAGTTAATGTTGAGTAATCGAGTCTATGTAAACTCTAATTTTTTATTCGAGTCCACGGAATGACAGTTGCTAGTATGCCACTGACAGATAAAGCCTTTGTAGCAACTGTCATTCCGTGGACTCGAATTAAAAATTAGAGTTTAGAGGGCATGCACGTTGTATAGTCGATTCAATCAATGTAGAGTGATAGAGGCGATAAAGAGTTCCTCAGTCAATGAAGAGTACACAGACTCAACATAGAGCTTAGACAAAGGTCCAAGTTCGATACCCAGTTGAACAATCACATATCTGCCACCTGTAACACAAGGTGTGCCAGTTGACCACTAGTGATTTTTGATGCAGATAACTATGTGAGCCAAAGGACCACTAGTGTTTTTCCGGAGTGTCAACTCGCACTAGTGCCAGATTTTTTGTGTGCCTGTTGTCGCCCAAGCCTTTGATCTACATACTTACCGTGTAGAAACGGGTGTACTGCCCCTGTATTCTCTAAAACCCACCGTAAAAATAACGTTTAAACAAAGATTGTTCATTTAAATAAGGGCTATTTTCGAGTGTTTTGACGCTCAAAGGTTGAGTGTTTTTTTTACATAATAGACCCGCTGAGCTAGATAGTAGGTACGGTCGGCCAGTGTCACAGTCTCAGATACCCCATGGCAGCTCTTACCGCGCGCGGCAAAAGGGCGCCAATCGAACAAAAAGGGGTATCCTAGCGTGTGGCCGACTGTACCACGCTAGGGCGGCTCCTGTTAGCCTTCTGTAGTGGTAGGTTATTTTGTTTTGCGGCCACTTGCCTCGCTGGACCGCTGTCAGATGCTAGTGGCAGATAATTGTAATCTTTTGTAGCGAAATCTTACCTGCGAATAGGTAAGTACTTACCTTGAAATCGGTACACCTTCCTACTAGCATGTTAACTAATCTGCTATATTACATAAGGGAGCAAATTGACCAGTACTACCCTCCCTAGCCATGAACAGAGATACATGGAAAGCCCTTGTGTCAGCCCCAGACTCCTGAGGAATAAAGGGATCAAAGAAGAAGAAGAAGAAGATGGAGCGATTGGAGCGTATAAATGGTGTTCAGTCAGCAGTTCGACAGTCAACCGACAATGCTGATCCGCATCTCTACATTGCCTAGGTACTGATATAGGTACCTAACTACATATAATTATAGCTACTATTATTATTTGCAAGCCCTTATATTGATTGGTATAAGAAATAGAATAAGTAGTAGGTCGGGCTTAACATTTTTATTTTCTCGACCTGTGAGTTATCGTATTATTAAACAATAGTACCGGCCTGTCCTGCATTCGCATTCTTCGCTTCCACCAAGTTTTTTTGCTCTTTAGATTGCAGGTTAGCAGGTAAGTTTCGAAGCGTATTATTGCCAGTTAATTGGCCAAGTAAGTAGTGGGTATAATAGATTGAATTTAGCGATATTTTTTCGCCGGAAGAACTCGTGTTATGATTATTTAGTTGTAGTGGTTTTTATTGCCTCGTTTCCTTGCTGTTTGATTGCGTTTTACGTATCCCGGATACCTTTTCATAAGATCTCTTAGATATACTTACCTACCTACATTTAGATCCATAGGCTATGTTACGGTCAGTCTAGGCTATGTACCTACCCCATGATGTACGTACCTACCGCGGCGGGCGGCATAAGGGCGCCAACCTAACTAAACGGGTTATACTAGCGTGTGGCTGATTGTGCCTGCATAGGTAGGGACTGGGGCATCTTATTAGGAACAGAGGACTGTAAAAAACAAAAAATCACCGAAACAGATTTTTTGGCAATTTTCTGGACCCCCTGTTGTGTGGTCAGAGACGATGATGTCATCTTTGCTCGCGTCACACAGTCACACTTGACTGCTTGTTGACCTCGGCAGCACCAAGACAACCATTGTCCTCGCCACATCGCAAGAACCAAGAATAAATAACTTGCAGAGAAAAAAACTACGAAGATGATAGTTTATAACGATAAGCAACTTTTAGAACGATAGAGGTTTTTAATGGCTTCAATTTAAAATACAGCTCAACTAAAAGGAATATTTTATTTGCGTTTCAGCTATGTGAATCTACTAAAAAAACTCCACAGTACATGATTTTATCCAGATAAGAAAGAGAGATAAAATACTTCAAAATATGCGCATGGACGCAGAACATTCCATTCAAAACAAATAAATATTTCAAGCTCTGAATGCATGATCTTTTTCTTTCTCTCATTTTCATACTGCAAATTCCCAAGTTCATGCCGCTCTGATACACAACTACAAGAGATTGCAAATGTCGTGAGTGGGGTTTTAATCGTTTCACGTTACTCATAGAGAAAGTGGGAAATGCACGCTATTTGTGCAATGATACACACTGCCGCCTTTGTTTTATTGTATTAACAAGTGAATAGAAAAACTGTATAATCGCATTCCATTAAAATGATTATGATCAGCGAATCTGGACAAACTGTTCCGTACAATAACCAAGTCGAAACATGGCACACGCTAATTTCACCCTATTATACTTCGACTGACTTTTTGTTTCTACATTGCTGCTGACACTTCAAGCCCTCAAAATGTATTGTGTAACTAAGCGGAAATGTAAATCAATCACGCAGTTTGAAGCTACGTAAGTTGATTTTTGAAGTTTATTGGAATAAAGATTGCAGTGGAGTAGCAATAGCCTATTTTAGTTTTTTGTTATGGGGAAAAAAATCTGTGCCATGTTGCGGATATTATTTTAAACAGTTTATGAAAAATAGGCAGGTAATTATAATTTGTAAATAGCTTTTTTCCTGAAACATATAAACCCCTAAATGTGATTTCCAACAAATGTTGTTCTACGACTTTTCGAATAGCTCGATAGCTTCTAGGAAAATAATAACAGCGAAGTTTAAAAAACCAGGTGATACAAATCTACTTATTTATCCAGCCCATAAATAAAGCCCACTGCTGGGCATAGGCCTCTTCCTTTTCACGCCAACCCCCTCGGTCTAATGCCAATCTCGTCCATTGTCCTCCCGCTGTTTTGACCATGTCATCGAGCTTTCGGTCTACACACCGACCCTCGACCCATTCTAGGCCACCATTCCGTGACGCCCTGGTCCACCGTTGGTACTCCCGCCTAGCCAGATATCTTCGAGTTTGGTCTTCTGCCGAATGAAGAGGATGAAGTATTTGTGTATCAGTGTGGCGGGGCCTGGGGCCTGAGTCTGTAACGCAACGGTGGCAAAAAGGGCTCCCAGTTGACAGCAACAATTACGATTTATTCATGCTGTGTCGGTCCTTTTTTTTGTTGCAAGTACAGGAAATATTATTCTGATTCTAATTCTAGAGGATTAGTTCGCTGGTTGTAGGAGAAAAACGAAGAAACCCCTGTTTTTTCTTTCTACTTATACTGGGACGCCATCGACACGCCATTGTGTTACAGACACCACATTGTGTTACCATTGTGTTAGTGAAAATGCCTGCCCCTTTTCAACTGACTAAGGATAGGTTGAAAAAATTCACTCGGGACAGGACTTATAAATGTTTAAATTATTCCCTAGGACGGGTTAGTGCTTTAGAAAAAACAAAAAGTGACTAAGGATAGAGCAAGAACTGTGCGAAAAATTTTAGTCCTTAGAATTTTTACTTTACAAAAGGAGTCTCCATTGTTTTCTTTTCTGACTATGTTCTTTAAGCATCATTTTGTCTATCTCTTTCTGACCCGCGGGAGAGAAAGAAACAGGAACATTTGTTTACAATCAATGGTTTTTATTGAAAATTTAATAGTTTCCTCTTAATATTTGTACCTTTTCTTCTGTTATCATATGTAAATAATATTAATTAACCGATGGTAGGTCACACCATCTTTATTTCGCATTGTCAAGGTGTTATTTCGGCACTTTTTTGTACCACATTTTGGCATGTTGACAGCTGCGTAGTCATCAAACGTCTAATGAAAATATTGTGCTTACACTGAATTTAAGCACAATATTGCAGTTACCTTTTTCGAGCGCCTATGAGTTGTCTATTTGTATTAGAATGTCATTGAGCGAATCAGACTAATAACAAACCTTTCAAACCCGCTCCTTTGCTTCTTTACGAGTAATGGACTAATGGAGTACATAACGGAAATGGATAAAGTGGAGGTACTTGTCTATGGTGAATATTTTTTCGTTGGTCACACCAAACAGCTGAGCGTGCGCGAGAATTAATCTGTGGCCGAACTAATGTCAACCGTGCTTGTCAAAATCGATTTTGTTGTTTTGCTAATCGGAAAAAAACACGTCAGTAATCACGAAAGTATTTATAAAATGTGTGTTACCATCTAGTCTACAGTTCGTGATAGTGATAATTAACTAAAGGAGCTCAGGTACTATCTTTTTGTAACAAAAAAGTACTAGGTTGTTGTCATTAAATTCATCGCCAAGGCGTTTTACGGTTACTTTCTTTTCAGGATAAACATTCAGAATGAATACTTCAGTGGGGCTAACTTATAGCATCTTATTATTCATCTCAGTCCTACATGGTAGCCTAGGTGACTTGCAGGCGCCCGCTTTAGACCCCAGCATCCTAACCCAGATGAGCAACATAGGCGACTGCCTGGCTTGCAAAATATTCATAGACTCCTTTAAAAAAGGTCTTGAAAGAACCTCTAGGGGCAAATACGAAGGGGGAGATGCCGCGTGGGAAGAAGAAAAGATGAAAAAGTCTTACAAACGCAGCGAGATACGTCTAATAGATATACAGGATCATTTATGTGAGGAGGAACGCAAGTTCAAGTCTAAATGCCAACATATGGCTGAGAAAGCAGAGGAGCACATAGAGGAGTGGTGGGCGCAAGACCCTGATGAGTCTGATGACCTGTATGCATACATCTGCATTGATAAAATGCAAGTTTGTTGCCCGAAAAGCCACTACGGCAAAGAATGTATACCTTGCCCTGGAGATGTTGATAATATCTGCAGTGGCAATGGGAAATGTCGCGGTGACGGTACCAGAAAGGGCAACGGTACCTGCGCTTGCAACACTGGCTACATCGGGGACAACTGTAATGAGTGTGCGACTGATTTCTACCAAACATTTAAGGCTGACGGCAAAATGTCTTGCATGCCATGTCACAAGTCTTGCCTAGGAGGCTGCCGTGAAGCGACGCAGAGAGACTGCGTTGCCTGTAGACCTGGCTATGTATTTGATGCCGATGAAGGATGTCTAGACAAGAACGAATGTGACGATGAAAGCATCTGTACTAAAGACCAGTTCTGCCTAAATTCCATTGGATCATACATGTGTGCCCAGTGTGACAAGTCTTGCAACAGTTGCTATGGTGACGGGCCCGATATGTGCCGGAAGTGTGCCAAGGGGTATTCGAAGAAAGGGGAGCTCTGTATAGCTGTTAGAGAAGACGAAGATCCATCTGATAAGCTCACAGCAACAAGGTTTGTATGGATTTGGGACTAAAATCTTACGATCCGGTAGATTAATTTGACTTTCTGTGAGCAATATTAGACTGTATTGCAGGTTGACAAGTTCTAAATTATAGCTCATCAACATTTCACAGAACTTAATTTTAACATGAATGTATTGTGTGATTTGGCTTTAATTTTGATTGACATTTCTTGCAGGAAACAAGAGTTATAAATATAAAACACTGTGATGGTAGTTCAATTAGGATTTAATTAGGTAATTTTTTATTTGATTTTATTACTTGGGGGCTTATGGTTGCGGTATATTTATTTAATGTATTAGATATTGATATTTTACTCATTATCTTATGTAGTTTATAGTCACTTTGATTTCTAGGCGAAGCAAATTAAACTCAAAAAAAGCGTTTTGAAGAATTAATTTCCAGAAAGCTGGATATCATTTTAATACCTTCATTTGGTCCTAAATGCGTGTAATCCGAGTTTGCACCGTCCCAGGAGGTGAGCTTAACTTTTGGGGGCCAAAAAACCGCGAAAGGGTATAGCAGGCTAAGGGAACAAGATTGGCCCACGAAAGCGATCTGGCTGATTTTTATGGTGGTGCACCGGTTTAAGCCAAGGTTACTGTGTGCCAAAAATTAACCCTCGATCTTCTTTTGTTTTAGAGATATTTGACATAATACCAAATCATCAAGGTATTTTTTAAACTAATATTTTAGGTAATCCACGCAAGCTAGAATAACCAAATAAAATCACGATGAATGAGGATAAAATAAACTATTAAATGCATATTTTTACGGAGGGCCCTACTATTAAACTTCAATAAAAAAAACATAGTTGTATTGCAAATGTTTTTTTTTTGACATGACGCACCACGATTTTTGAAAATGTTTTTGTATGCACTTGTAGAGGTTTTTAATAGCTTATTTAAAAAAAATTTTTGGAGATATACCTCCGCGGCAAGTGTAAAAAAAATGTACTAAAACAAAATAACTATGTTTTTTTGACTGAATAACTATGTTTTTTTGACTGAAGTTTAATAGTAGGCCCTCCGTAAAAATGTGCATTTAATAGTTTATTTTATCCTCATTCATCGTGATTTTATTTGGTTATTCTAGCTTGCGTGGATAACCTAAAATAATAATTTAAAAAATACCTTGATGATTTGGTATTGTGTCAAATATCTCTAAAACAAAAGAAAATCAAGGGCTGATTTTTGGCACACAGTAACCTTGGCTTAAACCGGTGCACCACCATAAAAATCTGCCAGATCGCTTTCGTGGGCCAATCTTGTTCCCTTAGCCTGCTATAGCCTTTCGCGGTTTTTTGGCCCCCAAAAGTTGAGCTTACCTCCTGGGACGGTGCAAACTCGGATTACACGCATTTAGGACCAAATGAAGCAGCTTTCTGGAAATTAATTCCTGGTTTTTTTTAAATTTGACTGACCTATTCAGCCTCAGTGCAAGTTTATTTTATTGAAGTATCAAGGTCTATTATGCGGGTGCGATGTAAAACATGTGCTTTCTAGATTCTATTTTACTAACTGCTATTTGTAGTAAACTAACAATACTCATACTGCCACTTTATATTGCTTCTAAACCAAACTAATCATCTAAACATTCTATTTTAACCAACTGTGGATTTAATAAGTAAAATTGTGAACACAGAAACCGACAGTCACTCCAGGGGCCTTAGCCTGTAACGCAATGGCGTTACAATGGCATCCCAGCAGAAGGACAAAATCGGGAATTCCTCGTTTTTCTCCCAGAGAACTAATCCTCTAGAATTTGAATCAGAATATTCTTTGCAGTACTACAAAACCATTAAAAGGACCGACAGCATTAATGAATCGTAATTGAAGCCCGTCGACTGGGAGCCCATTTTGGCACCATTGCGTTACAGGCCGTTGAAAGTTACAATCGCCAGCTACAGGGGGTCAATTTTCAGGAATGTCGAACACGCTATTATCAACGAAAGAAATTGTTCCTTTTCCTTCGACAGTTAAATAAAATAAAAAAGCCTTTATTCTATTAAATTGCTTAATAAATTGAATGGACAAATCGAATATTGCTACTATTCTAAACATTTTAAGGTTTGTGGTGGTATTGATTTGTTGATGATTATTATTATACGCCTAAAATATACACGTAATTATAAATTCATTTTATATTTTCAAAATCATTTTACTTTTTAATTCAAATTCACCCTTTGACAGTTACCTGTTGTAAATTCCTGAGATTTGACTCACTGGATCCTAGATTAAGCCCCGGTTTAGACACGGTGGGAAACGTCCCATTATATTTCCTACCTACACACTCACGCTGCTTGTGAAGTTAAAAGTGAAAGGGCGCGAATGTGAGTGTGGATGTGTTTCGCGCCTATTCACGTGAGTCGTACCTAGTGAAATTTTTAAATAGGTTTTTTCCTCAAACACCTCGTATTTTGTATGTTAACAACAACTTTTGTGCTAAGACTTTGGCGCATTTTTTTTCCAATAAAAAAAATATTGTAATTAAATAATCAGTTTAGTTTCGGGAAAAAAAGCTATGAGCCACTTTTCGGCTTGAGTGTGTAGAGGCACAGATTAAATAATGAAGAGACGGATACGTAAAGCTGGGTACGGACAAAATAACATTATCTGGACCCAGCTTTAAGTTATCGCCGCGACTCTGAAACTACGCGTTTTCCACCTTGTCTGAACCGAAAAATTGCTTTAAAGTAGCCCTTTTCTAATCACAGCTGTCCATTCCAGATACATGACGTACGTGGGCCTCCTCATAGCGACAGGGATACTCCTACCAAAGTCTACCACCCTGGGAAGTGTAGTGGGAGTGATGGTGTTCTCTTATATCTTTGGTGCGGAGTACTACTGCATGATAAACGGACACACAGGACTCATTGACTTGCGGGAGTTCGATTTGAGCCAAATGTTTCGCACGTAAGATTTTTGTACGTAATTAATGACTTCAGTGGGGGTTAGAGAGAGGGGGGGCTACAAGTTTTAAAGTGGTTCGTCACACTTTGGACTTGACTACGATCGGGTTGCGATGTCGGCGTCAGATTTGTTTGAATGAGGCGTGTTAGAGCTAGTTTTTTCGTCTTGGTTACTTAAAAAATGTCCTATCAAAAGTGAGAAAAGACCGTTCTAAAATGTCCAAAGAAAATAATTAAAATAAAACCTAACATACACAGGCACTGGGATTTTAAAAAAAAAACACTTTTACTTACTCATTCTTTCCAATGGGAATGAAGGAACAGTCACTTTGGCCTATTTTATTGACATAGGCCCGGTTTCTGAGTTGAGAATTTGACTAAGCACATACTTACGTATCGCTCTGTCACGCTCTTTTGTGATAAATCTGCAGAGACAGGACGATACTTACCCATTTGCTTAGCAAAATTCTCAACTCAGAAACCGGGCCATAGTTATGTATGCCGCGTGCGATAAGAGCTAGCGTTTCCCGTACCGTAAGTAACTTATGTTATACACCCTATGAACTAATATTGAACAGCTAAATCAAGTTCATGTTTCCTTTTAAAATTATTGTGATTCAGACCGTTTATAAAATTCTATCTTTATTTTACATTTTCGATTGCTAGGCCGGCTGTTGCGTAGTTTTAGCGGACTACCCTATGATAAAAAATTATAAGATGTGAAACCTTTGTTATGATGTGCAGCGATTGGTAGGTACTTACATTGTATACTTACCGTTGTATTCTTGTTACCCGTTCGATTCTCGCGTGGTTATGAGTCGTATATAAGTAACTTACACTAAGAAAAAGTTACTTAGAATAAAAATTAGGTAGGTATCTGAGCTGACTTGCACCATCCTTCCAGCTGATCGAGATATTGCCCAATTGAAATTTTACCCATGGGTAGTGACGATTGGCGATGGCCCGGTGCTGGGGGGGTGTTGCGGGTCATCTGAGACTATCTTAGATTTATATTACTTTTAATGCAAAACTTAAATTAATATTGTAAATGTTTTATATGGCCTCTAGGCTAAAAAATTACTTACATATATAAGAAATACCACCTCAGTCACAGTGTTTCTGAGATCTGTAATTGTACTTTTAGGAAAAATAAAGAACTTTGAAAATTAAAAATTAAAAAAAATTAACCGTAAGTAACTACGATAGGTAATCCTGTGACTTCTTTAATGCTCACTCAGGCATAATAAATCAACGATATTCTAGTTACGTTGGTCGTTAGTCTTTAGATTCGTTCGACTATGTATCATTGTGGTCTCCCACTGGAATCATCACATTTCAAATGCATTTTCGGGGCGAGACGTACATTTGTACATTCGTACATTTGTGAATTTGTAGTAGCAATACCTCTCGCTGACTGTGAAGGAAAACATCGTAAGGAAACCTGAGCGTATGAGGCATTTTACCCTCAACGCAAAAATCGCCAACCCGCATTGAGCACGCGTGGTGATTAAGCTCGAACTCTCTCTCTGAGGGAAGGCCTTTGTCCAGCTAGTGGGACATGTACAATTGTACAGGCTACATCTTACTTACTTTTCGGGGCGAGAGAACCTATTGTTCGCGCAATAGGTGTGAATATTACATTTCATAATGAAACAAATTCACACGAAATGTAATGAAAAGATTAATATTAATACGTTTCTTAATGATACGGTTTGCTGTGTGTTGAAAATTAATCAGTTCAAATTCCGTTGAGTTTTTGCAGTCTTTAGGTTTAAAAGTGGGCTTGCCCAGCACGCGTAGCATAAGTATGGGTTAGGCAGTAAAGGGGATCTCACTCGTTTGTTTGACGTAGACTGGGATAGATAGTTATAAACCCATAGATACGCTCTCACCCATTCTTGTGCTACGCTTGCTGCAGTTATATTACAATCGACCTCAAAGCTTAGGCGGCTAGATCCACACAAAAGAAGAATAAACTTTAAACGCGCACTTCACCTACTTTGTGCAAAACTATCGATTAGATCGAAGACATTATGTAAATTAACTAAAAGCTCAGTAAATCATATGTTGTTATTCGGAACTATTTTATGCAGATTTTGCCACTAGTTTTGTTATTTTCCTGGTTCTTTACAACGGAATTGGCGCTACATGCTCTGATTCATGTGTAGCACTTATGTTTTGTTTTCTTATGTAATTTGTGAGTGCATTTGTAACTTAATTTTTGAATGAATGTGATTCATGACCATCATGCTAGATATTATTTTGAATGTGTCGGGGATAGACAAGTAGTATAAATATTACCTACTAAGTATCACCATATTTTGTTATCCATTGTTTGTGATGTTTAATATAACTATTAGATAATTTTATTTCATTTATTTACAAGTCCACTGAGATTGTTAATTTATTACAAAAAAAGTGTTACCATAATGAAACTAAGTAGAATTTTCAAATACAATGTATAAAATTTTGTCAGATTTTTTATTTACAGACTTTCACGGTGTGAGGTCAAATAATTTCTCGCTTTTCAGAGACTAAAATATCATCCGGTAAATTGCGCGTGCCACGGTCGGGTTTGGTCTTTGGCGGCTATCATACCAACGCCGTAAAAGTAAAGTTTGCTAACCCGCAAGCAAACGCCGCGGTACAGTGGACCGCACTCTACATTTTTTTTTTTTTGATTTGGGCACTTATCTTGCGTGTGCTAAGACAGGTTACCGCATGTATTGTCGACTGTACGTTACTGTGAAACCCGATACCTCAATGTCAATATGTAACAGCTAACGTGCGCTCGAGTGGAAAACGCAATGAGGATAATATTTAGCTCTTAAACCACAGTTTACTAAGGTATACCTATAGTTAGGCAAACATAACTTCACGTGAGGTAAAAGAGAACATTTATTTCTAAAAGGTCATGACCAGAGTAGCCATGGCTATTTAAGGGTGTTTAATTTAAGCCTGTACCTACCTACCTATTGATAGTTTGCAGATACAATCCACCTAACTCTGAAATCACTCTGCTTTGTTCGTATTAAAGATAACTAACTCAGTGGATTATTTACCGAGGTAGGGTCCAGTGGCGTTTGTACATAGAGGCAAGGAGGGGCAATGTCCCCGGGCCCCCAAGCTCAGGGGGCCCCCTCGGACCCTGACACCAAACCGCATTCAACTTGCAAAATTTCTCTAAGGAAACATTCATGAGTAAATTTCTCTGTTTTAGACTGAAAATTTTATGGGCCCTTTATGTATTCAATAGTATTTTTACATACCCATCTTGTATATTGGCTTGACAAAACGTAAACAGTTTAGTTTGGGCCCTAGTTTGTTTTTTGCCCCAGGGCCCTTGGTTACCTAGCAACGCCACTGGAAGGCTCAGGCTGACATCTCAATTAGGTATGCAGTTAAAGTGGCAGGAATAACAGATGAGAGCGAATAAGGCACGATCTTGGCAGAAGGACAACGTGTCGCGGTAGTCGTTGGATATGAATGAGTGAAGGGAATCAATTAACTAAGGGTACACACGACAGCACGTCAGAGTGTACACTTAAGTTGTATAGTTGCCCGTAACGTAACCGAGTAGAGAGCTAGCGTGTAAGTGTATACTGCTGTCGTGTGTACATTCAACGGCACATAAACACCATCACATATACTTATTTGCCCACGAAAGCTACCTGAGCTGAGGCTAGGTACGGTCAACAATCACCACAGTCAACGATACCCCATGGTAGCTCTTACCGCGCGCAGCATAGGGACGCCAATCGAACAAAAAGGGGTATCCTATGGCGTGTGATTGACTGTAATATAGTGCAAACAATAAAAAAAACTAGGATTAGTAGAATAATAATTGCTATTTAATTTTGGAAGCTGTAGTGTTAGTAAAACAATAGCGAGCACCGCCATTATTGGAATGTTTTCTCTTTAAAAAAATCACTTTCGCTTTCACATTAGGTACGGTCGGCCACAATCTCAGATACCCCATGGCAGCTCTTATCGCGCGCGGCATAAGGGCGCCAATCGAACAAAAAGGGGTATCTGAGACTGTGGCCGACTGTACCTGGGAGTAAATTCGACTAACGTCGTGAAAGCAGGACCAAAAACCCCACTTTGGCAGTAGGTACACCTAATACTATTTGGAATGAACTGAAGGTACCTACAAAGGTACCTACCTTTGTAGGTACCTACCTGCGTGGAAGGCCATGTCTGTGTCCTGTTGTGGTTTGTCATCTAAATGCCATGTAGGGTAGGTATTTACTCTATGTAAGTATGTGGTGTCAATGTGTCATCGTTGAATCACTAGTTTTCTTGCCACCAGTGACTAACAGTTTCTTAACAACGAAAAAAATAAATACTTACTATCAGGGAATGGTCAATCCATTTATTCATGCTACTAAAAATGTCAAATAATCTAAAAATTCACAGACACAAACACACAAAGCAAAAAAAACTCAAAAAACCAAAATTCACAAAAGGCTTCGTCAAAAATATTGAGAAAAAAAGGTCCCATAAAAAAAGAAGTGATGAAGATCTGATGAAGAACCTCGGAGCTGGAGAACGAATCTCCTTAACAGCAGCAAATCACTGGGAATCAGTGTTAATTTTGTGTTATACTCTGCCAGAACATGTTTTATAGCCGGGTTACTACAGCCTTAAGGCGCTGGGCATAGTGAATTAGCCCGCGCGCAAATAAAATGTACAAAAACGATTCCTGTATCAAATACACTAAAAAAATCGAAAATGTTCACATATCAAACCCTAGAATTAGGTGAGAGCTATCTAAAACAGCCAGTTTTGTGTTGATACCCATAACAGATTGCAATATATTTTGTTTGAAAAAAAGTGCGCCGCCTATTTTTTTTCATCAAAAATATCTTCAAAACGTTTATGAATGTCAACACGAAACTGGCTGTTTTAGATAGGTATCATCTAATTCTAGGGTTTGATATGTGAAAATTTTTGATTTTTTTAGTGTATTTGAGACAGGACTCGATTTTGTGCATTTTTCTTGGCGCGCGGGCTATTCACTATGTACAGCGCCTTAACAAGCTAAACGCGCCGGGCGCAGCTCGCAGGTGCAGTCACGTCAAATTCCCGCTAATAAAATACCTAAAAAACAAAACACAATCGTATTCGTCATGCCGTCGGTACACGTCGTGAACGCATGTTCAAAATAACAAATCATTGGCACTAAACATTTAAACTTCTGGCGAACGAGTCGCCCCGAGAGGTGTTGGGAAACCACAGGTCACCAAAACTTCTACAATGCTTCTTCATAAAATGTTTTCTAGAACAATAAATAATATTCTATTCTATTCTACAAATCTGATCTTGTACAGTTAGCTACACGCTAGGATACCCTTTTTGTTCGATTGGCGCCCTTATACCGCGCGCGGTAAGAGCTGCCATGGGGTATCGGACTGTGGCCGATCGTACCTAAGTTTGGTATCTTGGCAAAGCTCCGTGTCAGGCAAAAGCAAATCAAACTATAATATTAATAACATATATTTTTGCGATATAAAATCATCAGAATGATAACGTGAAAGTTTTTTTTTACTGTAGACGCGAAGATTGGAGACAATCAGGCAGGCCATCATCGTGGTATGGTAACTTTATCCCAAGCACCGTTAGCATCACGATTAAGCCGTAGTCTCATCTAACTACGCTTCGGAATGTCGCCTGAATGGCATTTCCTCTCCAACTAATTATATTGCAATGCTGATAATTGCTTGCTCCTTATTATTTAACTAACTAGTTGACCATTGGGCTTGATCTATACTTAAGGTAGGTACTTCTGCTAATCACAATTCAATTGTTTTTTCCTTGCATCCTGTCTGCCAAGGAGTTAATTCAAGTCAGGTTTAAATGGTCGCTGTTTTAGAGGATGCAGAAAAAAGTTGATGTTTCCGATTACCCGGCAATTACTTGGAGCCTAGGTTTTCATTATCCTGCCTATCTGATCGGAATCCAGACCCCTGTCTGAAAATAGATATGTAGTCTGTAATTTACCTTTGTAAGAAAATTTGTATTATTTGCCTATGCTTACAAAATAATGTTATACCTAAATAGTAATTCAGTGAACCTACTTTAATTAATCTAGACTGGTTTTAGACTTCAGCCCAAGGCCTTAATTAATATTTTTTTAATGTTATTCCAATCATAATAACAAAAAAAACATATTAGGGCGTTATTTCGGTAGCCACATACAAAAGACATCAACGCGTGAGCGCGGACTTTCAGGATAAGAGTTTTCCCGTGTCCCATTTTTTTTGTTTAAATATGAACGAGTTAAGTACATACAGTCATGTTGTAGTATTTACAGCCTTTCCTATATATCTACATCCTTTTCCTTATTGACTGTCCATTAGCGAACTGGAAAAAATTATATAGATAAAATAGGGGGTGTTGTCGCGAGATTGCGGCATGCTAAAGTGTACAAACGGCGCAACTACCTTTAGAATTTACCTTTACACAGCCTCATGGGTGGCAGAATATGATAAAAAAGGCGAATTAGAAAATAAAAATAATAAAACGCAAAAAACGCAAGTCTTATAATAAAAGACTTCGAAATCTCGCGTTTTAGACTCGCGCCTAGCGCCAAATCGCAAAAACGTAGAAATCGCTACGTCCTCGCAATGGCCCCGCTGGCTGCTCCGCTAATGGAGGCTAGACATAAACCAGCCGTCAGTCTGGCTATAGAAGTGTCGCAGGTAACGAGCCGATCGACGATAGGGCACATTGTACCGGCGGGGCCAACCGCCTTGTTAGACGGAGCTAGGGTTGTCATATGAAAGTAATTTTCCTGCCATTTTCGGAATTTTTGCCCTCTGTCAGAAAAACTTTGATTAGAAATTGACAGGAATTTTAAATAAAAAGAGACATATTTTAGCCGACTTCGGGTGGGTAAGGAAATTTCAGATTTCAAAGTCAGGGATTGTGCCAGGAAATTTATCCGAACTGGTAACCCTTGTCGGAGCCGTTCGCGGGCTGAATGAAGACTTGATTTCAAATAAAACAACTGCTACTAGGGTATTGACCGAGGGGGTTGGCGTGAAATTGTAGAGGCCGAGTGCGCTGTAGTTTTAGGATGGATAGATAGAGATATAAGAAAATTGATAGAAACTTTCATGGTTATTTTAAGACTGTAGTAAAACGGGATGCTTGCGGCGACCTATGGTTCTGTTGGCCGTTTTATAAAACTACTAAGGCCTTTGCATCTACGTAATGAGATGATTTATACAGCGTCCAGTGGCACCTTCAGTCACACTAGATGGGTGAAGAGACCACTCGGCGCTGCAGTGCCTGGGACATTGTTTTAGATGGAGTAGGCTTGCCCAGCACCTACACCATCCTGACAGGTTAGTTGACCTAGCCCACAGGAAAGACAGGTCAATACGTGTGGAGCCAACTGAGCCGCGGGTTTCCTCACGATGTTTTCCTTCACCGTTAGCGAGTGGTATTGCTACTACAAATTCACAAATGTACGTAACTTTGAAATTAAACAAAGTTATAGATACATGCCCGCACTGGGAATCGAACCGGGTACCTCTTGCTTCAGAGTCCACTGTTCTAGCCACTAGACCACCACCGCCTTTTATAAAACTACGATTTATAATTTAGTAAACTTTTAGTGCCTAATCGGGTCAGGAATGTACCTACATCAAATTTTCATTGTAAAATGTAGTTTCATCATTGGGTTTTCCACCAGTATTTTTTTTTTGTAATATTTCCGTTTAGTTACAACAAAGTCACAAAGAACGATAAACATGGCGAGAAAACCTAGTGGTAGTGGTATTTATGTACCAACAGGGTGTCGACTCGCCAATTTTATTTTCTTCTAGTACTTGAGATGTACTCTACATCTTACAACGAATTCTCTTTCAAGCCTAACCAGATTTTAAAGAGTCGAAACACTTGAAAGAAAATTAAAGACAAGAAACTAAACAAGTTTTTGTGAACAATTTACGACGCGAAAAAGTAAAAGTGCTCCCTTTAGACCGCGCTCTTTGATTCCGTTTTCAATCAGCTTTCATTCTTCACAAACGTTCTTAAAAAGGCGCTGTTTAATATTGTTATGTAACCTGATTTGGTTCGTGCGGTTGCCCCAAATGATGTATTTCTTTAAAAATGTCGGCGGGCCAAGGGCAGTTAGCTACATTGGGCGTCGCGAAGGGCATAATTGATTTTAAGTGCCCCCTTGCCATATTGGGTGATAAATAACGAACTTTTTGCACAAACTGCGTGCGTGTTTGGGTACTTCCCATATAGACCTGTATCGAACAAAACACCTAAGCATTTCCTTTATGATTCACGGTGACAGGGTCACGACACCATACCTCAGTTACAATAATCATGATAATTTTATCAATACTTTTCTTGTTCCTGTGACTCTATCATAGGTTTACAACAACCATGTTTTATAAATTTCAGTAGCATAAATTAATCTAAATATTTCATTTCAATGGTTTTATTGGTTTGTTTGTTTGTCACACTTTATTGCACACAAAAAAAAATAGACTTAAATAACATGATAGTAAGAGAAAGTGTACAAGGGCGGACTTATTTCTAGAGAAATTTCTTCCAGCCAGCCCTGGTTAATAATGAGATATAGATGTTGAGAGCGGGATGGGCAAAATAAAGCGCAAACATTAGAAATTATGATTCTTAAAAATAATATATCAACATAGACAAAGACATACACACTAATATTACACCCTAATACATATATTAAACCTAACGGATAGTAATAAACTAAAACATATCTACGGAGAAATAGACTTACAAATAAGTTATTAAATACACCACGCAAGCAAAAGAAAACCTTTTCTTGCCACAACTTTATCAATCTTTGAAACTGGATCTCCCAGGAACGAGCCTTGCCAGCGAATACCTTACCATGTCGAATGCAGGTTTTTAACATAAATCCCTGGCCGTAAAGAGAAAAGTCTGTGTTTTTTATAACTGAGTTCGTTAGAACGCAATTAGACGACTTTAATGTGCTCTCCAATCACGCTGGAGCTGAGAAGTGGATTCATTTAATTTCACAATCTAAGCGCATGATTAGATCAGAATGCTAGTCTAGTTTTACAGCGGAAAGAGGTCGTTTCTTCAGTAGTTATTAGAAACAGGTTCGACTTCACTTTCAACTACACTCATCAAAAGTGTCTATGCATCTATCTTACACTCGGTTGGTATACTTTTTTTTCCAGTACCCTCAGGGCGTCTATGAGCCGAAGTAATACCAATTGGTTAATGTATCGTATTTAGAAAAAGAAAAAAAAAACTTGGGCTCCGAGGGGAAAAGAGATAGCGCTACGGATTTAGCGGCGATG
Source organism: Zelleria hepariella (assembly GCA_949319315.1). NCBI lineage: Eukaryota > Metazoa > Arthropoda > Insecta > Lepidoptera > Yponomeutidae > Zelleria > Zelleria hepariella. The sequence continues at coordinate 14,820,217 of OX439391.1, read as the reverse complement.
AAAAGATGAGTTAGAGCAAATTACCAGTAAAAAAATTAAGATATCGTAACATTTCTAGATGGCGGCTGAGATAAAGAAGGCGGAAAATGGTAACTAGCAAAAAGTGACACATTTGATGCGTGTTTTGTGTCTGAAATTGACGGGAGTCAATGCGTGCATACAGCAGTGCCATAAACTTATTTATCTTTTGAATTTGTTAGTTGTTTTTCAATTAAATATTTGCTGGGAAATTCGATTCGATTCGGCTGTCACCGGGTCAGATAAGTTTGTAGCTCTATGTGCAGAGCCAATGAAGGTGGGTGTTTAATCAAATCCACCACATTTGGGGGCATTACGTCAGGTGATTTTGACGATTTTTTCATCCTTAGGTGAGATGTCGTGAGACTTGGCTCGGCTCCTCCTCCTCCCGTAATCTAACGTGAGTTTTTCCAAAATGTCGCCTGTTTAGCTGTTGAAATTGCTACTTTGAGGCGTTCTCATAGTCGCGATAAATATTATTATTTAGGATTTAGCCATATTATAGTGAAGAATAATTTGTTACTTAATTTAATCTAATTTTATACAACCTGTTTCTTTTGCAAAAAAACGCGATATTTGCCGAGATCCCCCCACTCCCCCACTTGAGATTGGATAAGATTTGGCTCGACGTCCTCCCCCCCCTAAACGCCTCACGTAATTAATGGATGCCCCCTTAGGTAATTCCACTTTTTGATTAACTCCATGTAGGTAGGTACCTATTAAATTTTCATTCCGCAACTATTTCGCAGTTCCGAACAATAATCTAGAGGCAGCTGCCGTACCGAATTTGAATAAGCCTTTTGTTGGCTCACGAATGTGGGGCACGGCGGAGGCGGCGCCGGAGCGCGACGGACGGCAAGGACGGTATGTCTCTCGGCGGGGGCCTTCGTCTGCTTGCTACATTAGAGTCGCCTCACACCAGCGTTTTTTAAAACGCCTTATCTTCATCATGAGTCTATTAACACCCACTGCTGAGTAAAGGCCTCTTCATGCCCACGCCACGCATGCTATAGCTAGGAAGAACTCACTGTGTCTGTGAATTGCTACTTATACCTACGCAATGAAACCATCGCCCATTTCGTACATATCCAATACGGCATAATACTCCAAGAAAAAATAAAAAGTTACCGTTTAATAAATTTTAGATAACGTCGCGCCTTTTTTATTTTTTTGTTTTGTTCTTACCAAGACGTGACTCTGACACAAATAGTCGACTTCGGCTGATTGCCATTTCACCTAAACAACCATAATAATAACATAATATAGGATTTGAGGGGCGCAAACTGTGACCGGAAAAGCGCCCTTGTGTTTATGTTTAGCGACAGTTTTCTCGTCGCATTGTGGTTGGAAAAACGCTCGTGGGTGGGGACAGAAAAGCTGCTGATGTGTGTTTGAGTGTGTGTTATTAGAATAGGTAGATAGTAATCCTTAACCGGTACAGACTGAGTTATGCAGTTATTATGTCTGTGCTCTGTTTGTACTAGAATTTAGCCGGACGGAATTAGAACTGAGACGTTTTACGTCGTCGAGTCTAAGTGGCTTAGAAGCTTATGTCTGTAGCTTTCCTGAGGATAAGTCAGTCAAGGCTTAATATTACCGGCTCTATCGAGGTTGTTTGTACGGTCGGCCACAATGTCAGATACCCCATGGCATCTCTTACCGCGCGCGGCATAAGGGCGCCAATCGAACAAAAAGGGGTATCTGAGACTGCCCGACTGTACCCCTTTAAGGAGATCAAAAGAATATGTGAGAGCATTGTCTAGGGCAGTTATCGAGCCGGTCATGCTAAGCCTGCTCGTCATTAGCTTATGGTTTTTCATAGCCGTAACGATATATAGCGGTATAACGATAGGCACTTTGCGATTGCGTTGCAGCATTGATGCAGTCTCAAAGATGATGGAGGTTTATCAGCGCTATGCACCGTTACCTGTCCCGCTCTCGAAAGGTCAACTGAGTTAGGAAATATTTTTAAATCGAAGTGCTGCATCAATTAAGGCTCGGTATAAGGCTAACTAGCGCCACCAATGTTGAAAAAATCATATGTTCCTTCAGAAGAAGATTCTGACAAAATCCTAAGATGAGCTCATGCGTCATGCTTTTCTAGATTTTTAAGTGTAGGTACCCAACTCAATTTCTAGTCTTAAGCTAAAAAAATTTCGATAACCGCTAAAAAAGGCCGCTTTTGGCGGTTATCGAAATTTTTTTAGCTTAAAAGTAAATTTCGAAGAGGGTATCCACACTTAAAAATCTAGAAAAGCATGGCGCATACGCTCATCTTAGGATTTTTTCAGAAACTTCTTCTAAAGGAAGATATGATTTTTTTAACATTGGTGGCGCTAGTTAGCCTTATACCGTGATTTGCGCACGAAACGCGCTACTGTATTGCTACAAAAAGTGTAGAGTTCGTATTTCCAGTGGACTAGGCCGACTTAGCTGAGAGGATGGTAGAGGTAGAGGTATAGGTACTGGGCCAGCATACTCCAAGCCTACTAAGCGGGCAGAACAGAACTACAGCGTCAAGGTGGTCACTTCTCCCATCAAGTGTGAGTAGAGGTGCCACCAAGGCCGTCTTAAACTATGCTGGGGCCCCTGTGCACACAAGAATTTAGGGCCCATTTGGAAAAGGGGCTTGTGGCGAAAAGGGAAACTACTAATTTCCTACATTACAGGTCTTCCGTCAAAAACAATGTCGTCGGCTTATTTTCACTACTCACTCTGTCACTGTGCCCGAAAAATATGATTTAAGGATAAATGTGAGAGAAATTGTCCTTCGGGGCCCCCTTAGGATGGGGGCCCTGGGCACGGGCCCCGTCTGCCCTTATGGTAAAGACGGTATTAGGTGCCACTGGACGCTGCATAACAAAATAAGCTTATCACACAGTAGTGCCCAAAAAGGGGTATCAATTACCTACCTACACAAGTTTAAACACTTACGCCGGGCGGAAGTGATGTCGTGTGCATGGATCGGAGCGGGCGGATGGGCATCGCGTGAAGGGCCAACTTATTGAGCCTTGAGTGGCGCTACCAACGCAAAGCAGCCTTTTTGTTTCCACCTTCAATTGGGGCCTGAGTCAGTAAGACAATGGTGCCAAAATGGGCTCCCAGTTGACGGCTTCAATTACGATTTATTAATGCTATCGGTTTTCTTAATGTTTTTGTAGTACAGCAAGGAATATTCTGATTCTAATTCTAGCTAGAGGATTAGTTCGCTGGTTGTAGAAGAAAAACAAGGAAACCCCGGTTTTGTCGTTCTACTGGGGCGCCATCGACGCACCATTGCTTAACAGACTATATCCCCTGTAGGCGTAAAATATACCTATAGCTACTACTGCAGCTGCACAAGTGCACAGTGTGCCTAATTGCCTCAACGGTATTCACAAATACTCACCACTAGTCTTCATTTGTTAGAGATTCTTGTCAGTGCAGCATTCTCCACGCATTCCGGTCACAGGTCAGATATTTCACAGCACGACATACACCTTTTCTTTAATTTGGTCGAAATGGCTTATCCGTGGCTTTCCTCTGCCTCTATCTATTCTCTATCTATTCACCACTAACCATCGCGTCCATTACCTACCCAATGTAGAGTTTATTATTTTTAATCTGACAATGAGAAGGTGGAAGTCGTGACGCAGGTACCTGTGAAAGATTCGGCCCGTGACTGTAGTGTGTAGACTGCTGCACCGACAATAGTTTGACTCTATAATGGTGATAAGTTTGCCAAGTGGAAAGTACAATTTAGTTAAGGTGGTGGTCAAGGCACACTAGCAGCGCAAATGAATAAAAAAACAAATCTTCTTTTTGAATACGGTTTTTGCTAAAAGGAGCCGCCAAATGTGAATCTCTAGGCCTACGGATAAATCCCGCACAAGTCAAAAGTGGCTGTTTTTTTCTGGTGTTAAATCTAGACCTTAGGTCTTAAAAATAGTTAGGTAAGCCTAGGGATTCTCACTTGACGGCCCGTTATTAGCAAAAAAACGCGTTCAAAATGGAGATATGTTTTTTTTAAATATTATGCGACGCTAGTGGACGGGATTGATTCCCTTTTCTTACTAAAACCCAGTAATTGAAGCCGAAATCGAGGCTACCTCTTTCCGCGCAGTTGTTCAAACATACGATTGTCCTAGAAAGTGAACGGAGTCTCGTCTGGCTCGTGAGTAATTAGGAGCCCACGTCCTATAAATTCTACAGCGTGAAATATTATGCAGTTTTCTCATTCTAAGGGTGGTATTCTAGAACGCTACTTAAACTCAGTTTAAACAGAGTTCAGACTGTCGATAAAGCAGTGTATGTTTTGATATGAAGGGAGGGATATTCAAATCAACACATGCACTGTTTTATCGACAGTCGACACTACTAAACTCTACTTAAACTGAGTTTAAACAGAGTTCAGGGAGCTTTCTAGTTTGAACTGAGTTTAAACAGAGTTTAAGTAGCGTTCTAGTATGAACTGAGTTTAAGTAGCGTTCTAGAATACCACCCTGAGCCCACGTCCTATAAATTCTACAGCGTGAAATATTATGCAGTTTTCTCATTTGGGTGTTATTAGTCTGCTTTTAGACTTAGCTGAGAGGATGGTATAATGTGCTAGGCAACCCATACCCACTCTAAGCACACTAGTGGTTCGCCTCGAACTGTGAACTCGCGACCCCATGTTAACTTATATCTCAGCAACCCCTCGACCGATTTGGCTCATGTTCGAACTAAAAATTCTTTTAATTTCATTTACCCGCCTACCAAATTTCATAACGATCCGACCTTTACTCAAGTTATCGTCGAACGAACATACATACATACAAACATACATAGGTACATACAAACATACAAACGCCGGATTGTTCCAGTAGACTCGGAGAACTTCGCTCGCTTCGCTCGCTCGTTCAAATATCTATGAGATACTGCAGCGTCCAAGTTGTCACTTCACCCATGGGGTACCACTGTAAGATGTAGCCTGTCGACGCTTACAAGTTATAGCACTTTGGATTTGCTATAAACTTTTTTAATTTTATTTTTTCCCTCTACTCGGTTACGTTACGGGCGATTTTATAACAAAATCATGTATCTATTATATAAAAATAAATGTAAAGTATGCATACTAATAAGATAGCTACGAACCAATATGATGACAAAGCTTCCATGAGACTTGATGTCAGATTAAATACAAGATGCTGTGAGCAATTACGTCATTTTGTGTGGGTGTATCGGTGATCAATTCCATTGGATACAACATGACAAATCATTTCCTGACTTCATAGTTGTATTGAAACTAAGAAAAATCTTTGTTGAAACAATTTTTTTGTATTTTAATTAACAAATAATCTGCTATGAATTATTCAATATGTTTTTCATTGAAGCTACGTAAAAGCTAAAGCCATTTCACTGTTCATTTTTAATGATTCGCGATATTTAAACATTATTGTATTCGAAACGGGTCGAATCGCGATTTGTTTTTAGGCAAATTAATTATTTAATTAATTACCTTATTTATCCCGACGTTTCGGCCGCATTACAGCTGTTTTTTTCTTTCAAGAAATATTATCTAAGAAGAATCCAACTTGATGAGTAGGTACTTATAAGTTTTAGTTCCAAGAAAAAACAATAGAGTCTTTCTTACGACGTTTGCAAAGATAGAAATCTTTATTGCACCTTGCGTGCGCAAGTAGAGATATTTCTCATTATATTTTAAGCCTTATTCTGTGTCTTTGATGAGTACCTCTTTCGATTTGTTTTAAGTACCGTAGAGCATTCCATGGAAACCATAAAACCCTTGAGTTTAATCTTAAGGGTAGACGATAGCAACGTGGCGGGAAATTCAAAATTTTCACAGTTTTTTAGAGATTGCAGCTAAAGTGAGCTATTTTTGTTCAGCGACTTTTCGTTCACGGAAATAACAAAGTATTATTTTCATTATTGTAAACAACAGAAAAACAATAATTCAGCCGATTATGTGTTCTGGTCTACGAAGCAGTGGCACTGCCCAAAAAACTTGTCGTAGACCAGAACACATAATCGGCTGAATTATTGTTGTTCTGTTGTTTACAATAATGAAAAGAATACGGTTTTATTCTCGCGAACGAAAAATCGCTGAACAAAAATAGCTCACTTTAGCTGCAATCTCTAAAAAACTGTGAAAATTTTGAATTTCCCGCCACGTTGCTATTGTCTACCCTTAAGATTAAACTCAGGGGTTTTATGGTGTCCATGGAATGCTCTACGGTACTTAAAACAAATTTTCCGCCACACTACTATCTTCCAGCCTTAAGGTGATAATCTACCCACAACTAGCGCCGCCAATGGAAAAAAAACATATCTTCGTTTTGAATGCGTTTTTTGCTAAAAACGAATCATTGAAATTAAATGATAATCCCTAGGACATAGGTCCAAGATTCCAGATCCTAGCATATTATCTAGGTATTCTAGGTTGGAATCTAAACATTAGGTACTAAAAATAGCTAGATATTATTGTGCCTCGGTATTCACCTTAAAACCCGATTAAATCGGCCATTTTGTCCCGGTCCTTCGAGCCGGGCTAACCTCGGCGGGCGTCTAATTTCTAACCCAAACATGTTGCATTTTCAAACCATCGATCGATTCACCTTGCGCTGGAGTTTACCTGTGCGTGTGGTGGGGACGGCGCTTGCTTGGCCAACCAGCGGCGCGTGCGCAACACCTGCGGTGGAGCTGGGAGCGCTGAGAATCTAGCGGTGGTGTTGGACGTTTTGCGAAAAAAAACTACAATGGAATGGCCCTTTTATTCTCTAAAATATCCACCGTAAATATTGCTGTTTCTAAATGTCAAAAAATGATTGTTCATTTGAATAATGGCTATTTTCGAGTGTTTTGTTGCGTTGAAAATGGAGGTTGAGTGGATTTTTAGAGAATAAAGGCGCTGGTTGGTAATTTAGATTCTTTCGAGTTATTTCGTTTAATTAAAAAAGTTGAAAATGAAAAAGAATGACTTTGACTGAGGGCCTTGACCGTGTTTTGCTATCACGTAAATAAAAAAAAAAAACCCGTGTAAATCTAGTTTTCTTTCTCGATTCTTTGTAGAGTTTGTAACATTGATCGTTACCCTTCAACACCTCCTTATTTATAATTTCCCAGGTATTGTTTCTTGTGCGATAAAACTCGTGACCTTTGGGCAGGGCCCAATCAAAGAGAGGTCTTCTGACATCCGTATTATGTACTACACTATTATGGCACTGCGGTTTTTGCGCGGTCTTCTCTCTAGGTACGGTCAGCCACAGTCACAGATACCCCATGGCAGCTCTTGCCACGCGCGGCATAAGGGCGCCAATCGGACAAAAAGGAGTGTCCCAGCTTGTGGCCCCCTGTACAAGTTGTATGGCTCTATAACTTTTTCAGCGATCACCTACGTCTATGAAGCGCTTAGTTTAAGCGCTCAAACTCCCACCCATGGGGTCAGATGCAAGCATTGGCCTGCAGTCAAGAGAACGCTCTAACCGAGCAACCACGTACGGTCGAACGAGGCGGCATGCCGTTTTCTAGCGGGCAGATAGAGTGTTGTGGTATTCCATAGTAGCTAAACAAAGTTTTTCCACTTGTTTTTTGTGAAAGGTTCAGTGAAATGATGACGAGTGATGTGATCGATGCTCTTTTCTAAAAGTGTCGGCTCCAACTTCGGATAGAAGAGGTGAGCAACTTGAGCATTTGTCTTTGATGGAAAGTACTGTTACACAATCTAAGTACTTGGTGGATTCTAGTAGGGTAAATAGTTGTACCGTTTGTTTTCTATTTGTCTTTGTATTTTTTATTGGGAAAGGTACGGTGATACAATTGGCTTGATTTGATTTGGCAGAACAATGTCTATTCTTTTTTGCGGCTGTATCTAACTACCTATTATTATTTGGTAAGTTTAGATTAAAGTTAGATTCAGTGATTGGAACTTTTGAAAAGAATGAACAAACGTCTCAAGTATTATGTTAAAGTTATCTAATACCTCTAGCTTGTTAATATCGCAGGTTTTTAGAGGCATAATAATATTAAAACTACCGGTTTGGCGAGGTTGCCCTCTTGTAGAGTTTAAACCACAGGTTTAAACTATTTGCGTCCTTCGCCTTTATGCATTAGTTTGTTTACTTACTTACTTTTTGCAGTTTTTAATATATTTAAGTAGGTAGGTACTTTATGCCCAATAAAAAACGATATTCTTATGCTTAGGTGTCGTATGCTTACCCCTTTGGTACTATGGTGTAGTGTAGAAGCATAACTCGTATAGAACATGATCATAGTTGGATAGTAGAGATGGCTTTTGCCTTGAAGCACGGATAAATAAAAAATAAAAAATTAATTGTTGTATTCGAAGTCTAGCTTGAAGACTACACAATGTGGGTGAACTGACCTCGCCACCAATGCGATGCAAGTAGGTAACTTTGTACGAGAAAGGCTCGAAACTGTGTTTCTTTGCCATGCTTCCCTTACTGTTTTAGTCCCAGACACTCCAGCAGATGGTCACTGAGTTAAGGTGCCACTGGACGCTGTATAAATCAACGGATGCAAAGGCCTACGTTTTTACTGTCACCAATTTTATAAATAATGTGGTTGTATCTGGGCCCTTAGCCTGTAACGCAATGGCGGGTCAATGGCGTCCCGGCAGAAGGACAAAACCGGGCTCTCCTCGTTTTTCTCCTACAACCAGAGAACTAATCCTCTAGAATTAGAATCAAAATATTCTTTGCTATACTACAAAACCATTAAAAGGACAGACAGCGTTAGCAAATCGTAATTGAAGTCGTCACCTGACAGCCCATTTTGGCACCATTGTGTTACAGGCTAAGGGCCCTGTTTATCTATCAACTCAATGAAATTCCAATATCTACTAGATGTTGCCCACGGCAGCAATCACGAGAACCTTTGACATCACGGTGCAACTTAAAAAAAAAACATAGTATTTTTTATTACTTTTGAACGTTTGTAACGACAAGCGTAAGGTTAAAAAAACTTTCCCCCCCGAGCTTTAAATATAAACACACCATATGTTTCGTTCCACTGATAGGTCAGACTAAGGGCAGTAGCGGACCCTCGGGTAGCTTTTTAGCTTCTTTTTACCGAAATTTTACCTGCGTCTGCTGTTGTAACAATTTTCGTCGAAAAGTAATCATTATGGAGCTTGTAATAAGCACTCCTTATTGGAAAGAGGTTGGTTAGGCTATTGGGAAATATTAATTAGAACCACTGTGGAACGAATATTGGAAAATAAATATATGCTTGGTTTTAAAAGAAACTTGATTGTATAAGGTAAAACAGGTTCAGCAAAGGCGATACCTAGTCGTAAAGGTGTCTGACTCTACATTTTAAAAGTTCTCCGCGGAATCACTGTTTTCGGCTAAATGTCTCTGACGCATGGGCCAAGCGTGGGCTAGAGAAGTTTAGAGGTGCCATGATAGGTCTTTACACCCACTGTTATGCAGGGTGGGCAAAACATTTAAACATTTTCGTTGCTAAATCGCCCGTAACTTTCGTGAATAGGAACAAACGTATACAGGTTACAATGTTAACTAAGTATACCATTTTCCAGGCACTGCAGCGTCCAAGTGGTCGCTTCACTCATCTAGTGTGAGTGGAAATGCCCCTGGACTATATAAATATCAACTGTCCTTAGATTTTGTATACAGGGTGTTAAAAGACCGCCAACAAAGCGGGAAACCTCGTATTGTCCTCATCATAAGGGACATTTTTGCCCAAGGAACTATGCCTGGGAAATCAACGGTTTCCGAGATAATGAGGTTCAAAGTCGGACTTTTCAAAACTTTTTTTTTGCACAAATGCATTCAGTATTTAGTTCTTAACATACCTTCTCAAGAAGCCATATCAAAATTATGAATATTTCTTACAAAAAACGACGTTCAAATTGCAACCCGCAATGTATTCTAAACATCGGCATTCAAGCTTAAGTAACAAACTGATAGGTACCTACGCTTGCGCAATATGACTTTGTGCGTTAACTTTGACTTATTGCGTGATAAAACATTTTTTTTAATTATAACCTAGAAAACCAAAATCGTTTTCCAGCAATAATTTATCAAAAAAGTACTTTGTTTTGGTGTCTAGTATGCGTGGCTTTCGGGTCTTTTGGCGGTCTTTATACAGGTTGTAGATGTGCCATCGACTGTAAAGCCATTTTTTGTTGTCCAAATCCAAGAAAAAGAAGACCTTTTGATTCTTTAAATTCATATTTTTCCAATTAGCGCACCTATTCAATCATAAACCAGTTATGAGGTTTTTTCGTTATCACATAGCTATTAATAAATGTAGAAAAACTTAACTTACTCAGAAGTAAACAACAAATAGTGATAGATAAATTATATGCTGCGCGTAGAGCGTAATGAAGAATACCATCAACTTTAGATTTCTACCTTACCATACACTCTATTAAAAATGGAAACGTTGGGTGAAAAAATTTTTTTGATACGTCTTATAGTTCCCGAGATATTTAATTTTAAACTAGCTGTGCGACGAGCGCGCGGTCGTCAGCTGCTGTGACGTCACTAAACAGCTGGCAGCCGACACATACACCGTAACACTCATTCAAATGGCTGTATCTTTGGAACCGTACTAGGTAGCCAGTTGAAATTTTCAGAGATTATGTTTTAATATGGTGAATTACCCAAGAAATAATAAAAATAAAAAAATATTAAAAAATAAGAGGGGTCCCCATACAAAAAACGTTGTTTTATACTTTTTGCTCTATAGTAAAAACGGTAAGGCATACAAACATCAAACTTGGTAGGATTATAGGGCTTACTCCATAGTATAACAAAAAAATATAAAAAACGGTCAAGCGCGACTCGGACTCACGCGCCGAGGGTCCGTATAACCAGTTTATTTTTATTTTATGGCGGTACGGAACTCTCAGTGCGCAAGCTCTACTCGCACTTGGCCAGTTTTTTTGTGTGTTTAGTCAGTGTTACAGTAGTGTTTTAATAGAATATTACTTATTTATAACGTTAAAAATTCGCCTAGGTACCTATGCCTAGGTTATACTAGTTTTATTACTTATTCATATTAATTTACTTCTGTCATAAAGCTATATCGGATTGTCATTTTTCAAAGCCGTCATCCACATCTATAGCTAAGTAATAATATACGTTTTAATTTTTATTTTTATAGCACTAACTAACCCGTGCTAGGGAATAACTTGCGGCTTTAAAACCTGTCCCTAGCGAATTTTTAACGTTATAAATAAATAATATTGTATTAAAACTACTGTAACACTGACTAAACACACAAAAAAACTGGCCAAATGCGAGTAGAGCTCGCGCACTGAGAGTTCCGTACCGCCATACAATAAAAAAAAAATGGTTATACGGACCCGCGGCGCGTGAGCCTGAGTCGCGCTTGACCGTTTTTTATATTTTTTTGTATATGGAGTAAGCCCTATAATCATACCAAGTTTGATGCTTGTATGCTTTACCGTTTTTTCTATAGAGCAAAAAGTATAAAACAACGTTTTTTGTATGGGGACCCCTCTTATTTTTTAATATTTTTTTATTTTTATTATTTCTTAGGTAATCTATTATGATAAAACATAATCTCTGAAAATTTCAACTGGCTACCTAATACGGTTCCAAAGATACAGCCCTTTGAATGAGTGTTACGGTGTATGTGTCGGGTGCCAGCTGTTTAGTGACGTCACGCGAGTTTGCCGCGCTCGCGCGAAAAACTCCAAAAGGACGGAAACTGAAACCGTCGTAACTTTAAAACTACTGGCTCGATTTGAATGAAACAAAAACGGGCGTATTTCTACACTGGTAGGCTACACGGTCATAAAGTTTCAAGTGATTTAACCGACCCACGGACATTCTTCATTATTGACCATATCGCGCGTTGACAGCTCTATGTACCGCTCCCTATCCCGCTTTAATTATATCAACAGAGTGAGAGAGAAAACGGTCGCGTGACTCTCGTGCTATCGAACTTTGGTATAGGGGATTTTACTACAGGGTGCAATCGAATTCGATAGAATTAGGCTGTCTACTGATTACTATAAACAACTTGTACTAGGTGGCAAAAAGAATGGAGCGAAAAAAATATCAGCTGTTCCATACATAAGGTAGACTCAGTACTGCACCAAATGTATGGAACTGCTGATTTTATTTTGCTCCATTTTTGCCACCTACTAATATGTTTGTAGTGATCAGTAGACAGCCTACTTAAAGTTCCGCTATCGAATTCGATTGCACCCTATAGATATGCTGAAGTGGTAGCAGCAGTGAGCGTCACATCTGTGTAAGAGCCGTCAACCTTCAACTGATTGACTGTCAATAGACGCTTTATACAAGGTGTTACAAAAGTACCTAACTCTTTTTATAGGGTAATAGCACCCGGTGATAGGGATCACAACCTAAATATTTATATTGTTCTATGATGTTCCGTTAATTTTTAAATTAATAAAATGTGAACGATGTGGCGGGAGAAAAGTATTTTTTAAATATTGTTTTCATTGACTTTCACAATGTTTTAACAACTCAAAGCTATGTAAATGCACCAACACGAACAAACATTTTTTTAAATTTGAGCTAATAACAAAAACAAAAAAGTTATGAAAAATTTTCAATTTTGAGGTTATAAAATAAAAATCGATTTTTTCAACTTTTTTTTACAGAGTTGACATCCTGTTGACCAGTAGGTTACACCCTGTAAAAAGAGTTAGGTACTTTTGTAACACCTTGTATACAGTGGCGTAGCTAGGTAACCAGGGGCCCTGGGGCAAAAAACAAACCGGGGCCCCAACTAAATTGTTTAGATTTTATCAATTCAAAAATACCATTGAATACTTAAAGAGCCTGCAATTTTCAGTCTAAACGGAGAAATGACCTCTTGAATGTTTCCTTAAATTCATAACACTTTATTTGTTCTAAGCACCGAACTAAATCCCATAGAATCCGCATTACGTATAAAATCACAATAAAAACTTGTCCCCACAGAAACAAATGATATCAGCAATAGAACAATTTGGACCATACGTCTAATATTCGAATGTCAACCTTATTGCATTAGTGTACAGTTTTACTTTAATTGCATAGACTACGAGCAAATAAGCTCCCAAAGGCAGTTTGGACATCTATTTTTCCAGACACATTTCAGAGTTCTATGTTGTATCTAGTTTTATCCTTGATCGAAGGTTCTAAGTAAAAAAGCGTGCGCAGCGCGCCCGAAAATTCTCCGAATTTATCTATCCCTGGCCGAGGTTTTCTATAAAGACTCGATTTTATCCGTAAATAGCTCGGTACGAGGGGGCCCCCTGAGCTTAAGGGCCCCGGGACACAGGACCCTTTCGGTGTCACAGGACCTTTCTGAAACCCCCTGTATATGGATAAAACATACCGTGATACACTAACTGACTAGAGATGTTCGACCATAGGCTGAGGATTTCCTGAAAATTGGATCCTTGAGAGGGGGTCCGAAAGTTTGTATGAAAAATGTTCATAGAGAGTTAGTTATTGGTAAATATTGTTGGTTGTTAGTGGAATATATGTCAAGACCTCACTGAACCTTACCTTCTACAGAACTTGACATAGAAAAAAGACTATTCTTTTAGCTACGATATGGTTATTGAATCACGGAACACGTAAGTACAGTCGGCCACACGCTAGGATACCCCTTTTTGTTCGATTGGCGCCCTTATGACGCACGCTGTAAAAGCTGCCATGGGATATCTGTGGCCGACCGTACCTGTTGTTAGAGAAATGTATCATCAAACGGCAACTTATCTTCGAGAATAACCCCTTAGCCGTGCCAAGTTAAGTTTGCGCTCGGTAAAAGTGAAAGTTGTTTAACCAAAATAAGTATTGTAAGGCCGCCGGCCATACGTATGTATAGTAGTATAGTCACAATATAAGAATATACAGTAGGCTATCTACATAAAAACGGCCGAAACGCGCTTTAAGGTGGAGACTGATCAGGGGCTAAAGTCTAACGAGAATGCTCCGAGTTATGCGTAGCATGCGAATAATATATTACGAGCTGTAACACCAATTATTTACCATACGCGCTTCGAATCTCGGCATGTCTCGGAACGCAGGTATGTCACATCGGCACAGTTTAGCTAACGAAAGCTTGCCCTGTAAGTGTAGTTTTAATATGGCAATATTATTAAGCTGTCAAGAGGTACGTCAAATATCAAAAACTTTGATGAAGAATAAACTAAATCTGTCACTCGCGATCTGCCAAGGGGCGTATGTATTATTTCGGCCGAGTTACGCTACTCCTCTATTCCTATACTGTGGTGTAGTGGGCACATTGCGTCACAGCTGTTATGTGTAGTTGTAACAAGCCTTCGACAGGTCTTACAATGTGTCTCTACTCATCTCTTGTTGTGGAGATTACAAGGAGGCTAAGTGGGTTAATGAAACCGAGAGTGTTTGGTATTTGGCAGTAACGGCATACGTTGTAACACTTATTGATTAAAGATTTTCAGGGTCAGGTTTTTTATCGAAGTTTTCGAATGATTATTTTCAACTGTCTTCGCCCCCACTTCTAGATTGCTCCTCATTGTACGGTCGGCCACAGTCACAGATACCCCATGGCAGCACTTACCGCGCGCGGCATAAGGGCGCTAATCGAAAAAAAGGGGTATCCTAGCGTGTGGCCGACTGTACTATCTTGAGGTATCTTAAGGATTTCATATGAGGCTGCTCTATACATTTCGCAACGCGAATCACTCCTCTTTACGTGGAAAAGATTTCGACGAAGTTAACTTTAAAACATAAAGTTCTGTAAATAGTGAATTCTGCTATAATAATTAAATATCTGTGAATTCAAATAATTTATTATAGACAAAAGTCCATTATGTCAAAACATTGAAATTTTGAATTTGAATTTTGACATCGAAAAATATTCCAAGCGAACCGAATCACGAATCGCCAAAATATCAGCTAAACACAGAACTTGTCCTTGTTCACACGATTTTATTCAGCCTCGATTCGTATTCAAACTTGATTCAAATAGGAATTCACAGACGGCGTCTGCTGTAATACCGAAACAGGTTTTCTAAGTTATAAAAAAAGAAGCATTAAGTAAGCAGGAAATAGTTAACTGTTTCTCCAGCATAACAATAATTATAAAATCTCCGCGGGTAGTGTAACCATGGTGTCGTTGAACGACCACTGTATGATGGCCTCTGTCTTCACAATTTTACCTTCTCAATTGAGATGTGACCGAAGTATCAACCGTAAGGCTGCGGTTACACCAGACAGCGTTCAGCAATGCGGCAGGAAGAGCAAAATAAACGTATGGCTTGATAGCGATATTTGGCGACTGGTGTCGCTGCGAACGTGATTTTTTTGTATTGGTTTAGTTTGCTTGCGTGGTACGGTCGGCCACAATCTCAGATACCCCATGGCAGCTCTTACCGAGCGCGGCATAAGGGCGCTAATCGAACAAAAAGGGGTATCTGAGACTGTGGCCGACTGTACCTGTCAGGTGTAACCTCAGCCTAAGTAATACTACTCACAGTAAGCTTGTCTTAGGTCGACTGGGATTAAAGGTTCCATACCAACTTAGTTAAAAACTTTTTTTTTAAATGAAACTAAATTGTTTAAAGAGGTATAAATGTTTGTATGTACAATTGTACATCCAAATTTCTTGAATGATATGAGATTTCTAAGTAATACTTAAGACGCCATACGTCTCACACAACTAGCGCCGCCAATGGAAAAAAAATCATATCTTTTTTTTGATGCGTTTTTACCAAAAAACGCTCCTGTAGTTTCTCAATGCGAGGCTTAACTATTTTTAGGACCTAAGGTTTGGATTCCAGAATTGGATTTCTTAATGATCTGGAATCCAAACCTTAGGTCATAAAAATAGTTAAGTCTCGCGTTGAGAAATCGCAGGAACGTTTTTTGGTAAAAATGTATCAAAAAAAAAGATATGATTTTTTTCCCATTGGCGGCGCTAGTTGTGAGGGGTTCACTACGTCTTGCCGAATTACATTTCACCTTGTTACACTTCACCTATGACGTATCATCCAATGTCACTTAAACTAGACTTCATTTAACCGAATGACATTACACCTTTTGAGACGTATTTCATCTTAAGAAAGAAAAATTATTAATGTAATTGATATAAATAACTTATGGCGCTTTGTACTCTAAAATGCAATGCAGAATAAAAAGTCAATAATATGCAAACTGCGCTTCATCCAGCACGACCCTTTGATAGAAAGAGATCTTTGGGTTTTTTTTCGAGTTATGTACCTAAGCAAGCAGAGGAGCGGAAAACTTTATTAGTTCTGATAAAGTTCCGCGCACGTTTGACAAATGAGATCCAGAATCTAAGGCCGTTTCCGAAGAGGGGAAATTGGCCAGTACCACCAAACCTGGTGTACCTGTACCAACCCACTAGTTGGAAGGATGTGCTACCAGTTGGAGTTACGCTAGGCTAGAGGAGGCTAGTTAGTCGTTATTACTTGTTAACCTAAACTGGTTAGGTGGCACAGAGGCTTCCGTTTGCGGCCATCATCCTGGTTGACCATGGTCATTACCCTCAACACTCCAACGGTAGTTATTAAAATACATTGAGATTACTTATTTCAGTCTCAAGAGCTCTCGAGTCGAGGTTTCTCCAGAAACTGGAATCACACCGACTTTGTGATGCATCTTTATAGTTTCTAGGAAGGTTTCTGGAAAAATCTTTTACCAATTCCGAAAGTTAAGTGCAGTTAAAAGAATAAGAAAAAAAAAATGTCTTTTTAGTGTGATTTTGATGTTGTTTTTTAGGGTTCCGAACCTGAAGGGTGCCAAAAGGGACCCTATTACTCTGCCTACGCTGTCTGTCCGTCCCAGTTGTAATTTTCGCAGATTATGTATTAGTGGTGCGGATTAACCAACCAATAATATAAAAATAAAAAAATTAAAAATAAGGGGGGTGTCCAGTCCATACAACAAAAGTGTTTTTATACTTTCGTGTTTGGTTTCATATTATGGCTTGACAAGAATTTCCATTGAATGCACGAATAAAACTCCCTTGAATCCAAACCAATAAAATAAAATCGGACGTAAGTCCATGCGGCCTTTGTTGCCAGTTACCTTCAAAGGTGTAGACTGATACCACCCACTGAAAACCATTTACAAACATGCCACCAACGTGTATCGCGACTACTACAGGAGCCAATATCGACTCTATGTCTAGGCTGCTATGAGTGGCATAAAGTGAATATATTCTGTAGTGTGCTGGAAGGTTACACCAGCTTTTATGTGTCAACCATATGCACGCACGCCCATTGCAAGTGTTCAACAACTACTGTTGTCAATGACATGAGGTTAAGGTGTGTTTTTTGCGTGATTTAGCGAAGTTGGTGATTGGCATAAGTGGAGAGTTTAAGTTTAAAGGCTTGGTTACAAAGTCCTTACAGACACGCAATATAAATCTGTATTATTTTACTTAGGCCTTTGTATCTTCATTAGGAGATGATTTATACAGCGTCCAGTGGCATCTTCACTCACTCACTCATCCATTATATTGGTGTCAAAATTACCTACTATGAAATGAGAAAGTTATGTACAAATCGTAACGGCTAGAGTACAGTATTATTTACTGTGTAATCACAATCATTATGTAATCTCTACACCCACCTTTATATTTTTATTTTTCTCTGATCCCCTCTTCTGGCAGTTTTGAAAACCTCAACTCTAAGGCACCATTTACATTGGTCGTGTTTAGCGATTAGATTAGTGAGCTTACTCACAATGTTGTAAACCGATCGGACAGTGACGAATGGATGATTTTCTGTAGGCTGTCCACTGTACTTTGCTCGCTACTCGCCACTGTCTTTGACTAATGTAAATCGGGCTTAGACAAAGTCTACCTGACGTTGTTGATCTATAGTAGAGCTATTAAAAGCGTCAATTTGCAGTAAATGCATTATTGATGATTGGTCCTTGGAGGCAGCCTTTATACCAACAACTTGATCGATATCCGGGATTCCACAGCCTTACAAGGAATGTCACTTGCATATTAACCTAGGTGGCGATACATATTTTACATAATGTATCGTAATTCTGAATACATAATGCTGCAGTCGCCCACGGCATTGAGTTGCAAAGTAGCAATAACCTATGCTAAACAGAGCATGGGTGTAACACCCTCAGAGCCATGAATAAATTGATGGTTATAGAGCAGGTCGGTGTGGCTTGTATCTAGAGTATCTAACTAGGTACCTAGACATTTGGGCCATTTGCACATTGAGCTATTTGAGTAGCAATCTCCGACTTCACAACTGATACTACTTTTACTAACACACATCCACAATAGGCACCAAAAACTTGGGCCTACATTTAGGACAAGGGTCAATCCTGTCATCATTTTATGAGTACATCAGATACAGCTATAAATTCCTTATTGGAATTTATAGCTTATTTATCCTTATTGGATTCTCAAAAAAATCTTGATGGGCGATGATTATTCAAACATAGCAAGCTTATATAGAGCTTTTGGCTTGTTGGCAAAAACGTTTTACGTGATTCAGGAATAAAGCCATTTAAAAATTGCCCTGTATGTTTTTTAGGCGGAAGGGTTAATTTTAAGAACACCTATTCCTCACATAATAACTATTTCCTCACTTTACAAGTGAAAACTAATACAGTAGTCGGAAAAATCAAGTATTGAGTGCGTAGCTCTACAGGGCGTCCCACGGCTATGCCACATGGAGGGAAAGTACCTTAAATATTGTAGATTGAACATTTTACTGAAAGAAGACATTATTTTAATTTAAAAAACAATTTAAACTGCATTCATAGATATTTAAATAATTACATGGTTGAACCGGGAATCGAACCCGTTACATGAGAAAAATAATTACCCTGTAGTTTTATCATACCGATCGAAAGGCTTCATCATAAGGATAATTTTTTGCTAAATAACATAGTGTCAGAAATAAAAGGAAGACCATGAATTTTAACATTTTTAATACAACATTAATCAATTTATCAATGAAAATCACAGTAACAAAAGAATAAAAGTATGAAAATGAAACACATTTTTGAATTATTTCTTTATAATCAGCAAGCCGCATTGCGATGGACACATTTTACGCGTCTTTCGGCTCAGGATACGGCTCGATTTGTTGCATACTACCAGGTAAATGTTAAAATTCATGGTCTTCCTTTTATTTCTGACACTATGTTATTTAGCAAAAAATAATCCTTATCATGAAGCCTTTCGATCGGTATAACAAAACTACAGGGTAATTTTTTTTTCTCATGTAACGGGTTCGATTCCCGTTTCAACCATGTAATTATTTAAATATCTATGAATGCAGTTTAAATTGTTTTTTAAATTAAAATAATGTCTTCTTTCAGTAAAATGTTCTATCTACAATATTTAAGATACTTTCCCTCCATGTGGCATAGCCGTGGGACGCCCTGTATATGCTTCCTGAGAGGTGTCATTTTTAAATGTAGGGGATTTATAACAGAACTAGTTTTTGCCTTAGCTATATCAACCAAGTAAGTCACCTTTGATTATGATAAACCACTACTTTTACGAGTTTATTCTTAATGGTTTATTAAGAATAAAGTCATAAAAGTCTAGTTAATTTAAGACAGTAAACTCAGCAGTACAGCATCGCAAGAAGAAATTCTCAAAAGCCATTTTGCAAACCTAAGAAGGTTATCGAACGATTCGAAATGACTATTAAAAATACGGTTTTCCTCTTGCCATATATATTCGCCGAGTCCTTTATTAAGTCATAAACAATTACCGGTGGATCCCGCAAGTGGGCGATGTTATGCTCTTTAAATATAGCTACGGGACCAAATGTACAAATCAATGGCCATATTGGACTTCGGTCGGTCTTTTCTGTGCCCCGAGCCCCGTGGCATACCAAGACAAATCACAGGTTTCGCAAGAAATCACGCTAGGATATCCCTTTTTGTTCGATTGGCGCCTTTATGCCGCGCGCGGTAAGAGCTGCCATGATGAGATATCCTAGACTGTGGCCGACCGTACATAAGACAGCACATCGACCCTTACACGCTAGCACTCTACTCAGTTAGGTCACGGGTGACTTTACAACAAAAGTGTCCACTCTGACGTGCTGTCGTGTGTACAACAGAAATCATTTTACATATTAGTTTTTAAGAATTAAAGTACAAATGGCAGTGTTATCGCTAAAAGCGATTTCTTCCAGACAACCTTCGGATGGACGGGGCTGAGAGCGAAAAACAGTAGCAGCAGATGATGTTGAGTAAGTACGAGTAAGCAAGAAATTAATAAAATGTGAAGGAAGTGACTATTCGGACGCTACAGTCCCTGAGGCAGTGTTGGGAAATAAGTAATTAAAAAAAAAGATTAAAAAGGAATTGCAATTACAAATTACTAATTCCAATTACTACATGGAATTGGCAAGTCCAAGAACCTAACTTTGTACTAGAACCTACAAATAAATCCCGCCGCCGCGAAAATTGATCATTTTGATTTTGTTATTTTTCGTTGGCGGTGCTAGTGTGCAAGCGTAGCATAAGGCTGGGTTAGAGCGTATTCAGCTATCCCGCTCTACGTCAAACAAAGGAGTGAGATAGATATAGTTTTAACCCCCTTATGTACTGCGTAACCCAGGCTCATGTTAAGCAAGCTGGGCCTTAAGTAAATGGACTGAAGAAGAAAAAGGCTTTATGGTAAAAAACAGTAAAGTATACTCGCACCAGAGACACAAACTCATTACGCTAGATGGGTGAAATTACCACCCATCAGACGCCGTAGTGCCTTTAAAACCTATAAAAAGTTAAGGTTTACACTAAAGTATCTTTTTATGGGTTTTTGCAACTGGGACCGTAGTGCCCGTATGGAGTGTCCACCCCATAATACTTGGGTCCTAGGAGGATCAACTATAATAAAAAAAAACTTAGTTCTTCGCGTCTACGTAATGTAATGAGATAAACTAAGGCCTTTGCATCTACGTAATGAGATGATTTATACAGCGTCCAGTGGCACCTTCACTCACACTAGATGGGTGAAGAGACCACTCGGCGCTGCAGTGCCTGGGACATTGTTTTAGATGGAGTAGGCTTGCCCAGCACCTATACCATCCTGACAGCTTAGTCGACCAAGCCCACAGGAAAGACAGGTCAATACGTGTGGAGCCAACTGAGCTGCGGGTTTCCTCACGATGTTTTCCTTCACCGTTAGCGAGTGGTATTGCTACTACAAAGCTACTACAAGCGGTAGTGGTCTAGTGGGTAGAACAGTGGACTCTGAAGCAAGAGGTACCCGGTTCGATTCCCAGTGCGGGCATGTATCTATGACTTTGTTTAATTTCAAAGTTACGTATATTTGTAATGAGATAATTAAATTGAAATTGAAAAATGAAATTGAAAAATATTTATTTCGGGAAACATCACAAAATAAAAAATAACACAATAAGATTAAAATTAAAAGATTTACAAAATATCTTCCCAAAAATGGACCTAGCTCAGCTGTATGCCGTCTGAAGCAGTCTTCAGACGGCGCTGATTTTCAGCTAGCTAATTAATATTTCAGCTAATTAATACAGCATCCGTCCAGTGTGGTCCAGTGGCACAATCACACTAGATGGGTGAATTGACCACTCGGACGCTGAAATGGGTAGGAAACCCACGGCTTAGTTGCCTCCGTACGTATTAACTTGTCTTTACTCTGGTGCTGTAGGTGCTGGGCAAGCCTACTCCATCTAAAACATGTCCTAGGCACTGCAGCGTCGAAATGATGGTCATTTCACTCATCTAGTGTGAGTGAAGGAGCCACTATATCATTACGTTGATACAAAGGCCTAAACCCATTTTTATTTTCAACGGTTTTTAAAAGCTCAAACACCAGTGATACAAAACTTAAAAACTGCCTAGGTACGAGATAACACAAAATTAAAAAAAAATGCGTAGCAGGATTGCACTGATTCCTAGTGATTTGCTGCTGTCCGTTGACTGTGGAGTTCCGTTCTCCATCTCCGAAGTTCTTCACCACTTTGACCATGGGATGGGACCATAGAAACAAGTTCTATTGAATTCGGTAAAAATAATCAACGTGTTACAAAACATCCTAACTCTTTTCACAGGTTGTAACCTACTGGTCAACAAGATGTCATTTCTGTAAAAAAAATGTTGAAAAAAACAAATTTTTATTTTATAACCTCAAAATTGAAAAAAAAAATCATAACTTTTTTGTTTTTGGTATTAGTTCATAAAAATATGTTTGTGGGTGTGTGCATTTTTATAGCTTTGAGTTGTTAAAACATTGTAAAAGTCAATGAAAACAATATTTAAAAAATACTTTTCTCCCGCCACAGCGTCACATTTTCTTAAAAATCAACGGAACGTCATAGGCAAAAAAAATATTTAGGTTGTGATCCCTATCACCGGGTGCTATTACGCTGTAAAAAGAGTTAGCATCTTTTGTAACACCGTGTATAATCTTGTTGGCAATCGTCGGGCGTTTTGTTCAAACAATTTGTGTGGATATTGCAGCCAGAGCCAGCATAATATTAAGTCGTTGACTCATAGCCGACTCCGCAACACGTTCTAGGAACGTTTCGGTCCATTTATTTATTCAGAGACAAGTTTTCGTTCGATACAATATAATAATGCAGGTATAAATAACGTGAAGAAATCTCGCAAGGATATCTAGAGACCGCGCTCCGGTCAAGTAACCTTTCACTGTGGCAAGGTTGTTTATAAGCTGCATAAAATAAAATCGTACCAGAAGAATTACAACAGTAATTATACCTTACGTACCTTCCTATCAATTTCGGTGGCCAACTGTAAGCACGATGAGATGGCCTAAATATCTAACAGCGATAGGATTGCATGAAATAAATGGGACCTAAGTCTGTAACGCAATGGTGCCAAAATGGGCTCCCAGTTCACAGCTTCATGCACGATTGATTTATGCTGTTGTCGGTCCTTTTAATGTTTTTGTAGTATATCAAAGAATACTCTGATTCTAATTCTACCGGTTTTGTCCTTCTACTGGGACGCGAACGACACGTCATTGCGTTACAGAGTTAAGCTCCTGTTAAACTGACAGATACATATTCAAGTGTTTTGTGAGAGCTCCCTTTGCTTGTCTCTTCCTGAATATATCATCTTAACTATTGATTGTTATCAATAAGATGGTACTTCACCATGATTGGTTTTCTCATGGCTTGGATTTTTTTTGTATATAATTATTTTGGTATCAAACAGAGGAAGACAAAACGCTCTTTCGGCGAAGTATTTCTTCTGGCGGTCTTTGTATTGTAAAAATACTATCTGCATATGCAATGCAACTAGCCTTTGTTTCTTGTAGCCTGTCTGTACAAACTGGAATAGAGAGAAGAAAAATAAAACTACGCGGATAAATTCAGGCCTACGGAAAAGAACACTGGTTGATATTCACAAGACTCGAAAGGGCCTGGCTGAAAACAAGGCCATCTTTAGAAGAAAGTAAAATTCGAAGATAGTTTAATAATAGTAGTATAACACTGGCTGGAAATTATGTATGTCATCATATACCTAAGAAGAAAAAAAACCAGCATTTAAATTCAGATTCAAATTCGGAACTATTAAAATAAAAAGTTGAATTACGATTGAAATAGGGTAGCTAAAGATATTCATGGCAGTGGCAGATACAAAACAAAAGTTTTTAGTTTGTCAGATGAATCTACATTGTCATGAAGGTTTGTCACCTTGTTAATAGCACCACTGGTACACACGTTGTAGAATACCAATCAGATTCGCATGACGCCATTTATTTTGTATTATGTATTAGGTCCTACCACTCTGAGTCATGTTTGGTCACAGATATCCGCTTTTCATGTTCTGGGTTTTTAACCTTGGATATTGGAATGGGGCCTCTACTCTCGCTCTTACCATACTTCAAATTGGTACGAGGGAGAACCAAGGTATGCTTGGAATGACGTCAAGAAGTGGTCAAGGATCTTGAGTAGGCTCCTTTGGTTTCCACCGTCGTCGCCGCCAGCAAAAAAGCCTTAAATGTCATTTGGCAAATGCTCTTACCTGCCAAATTTATGGACGAATAAAACCTCTGGATTCTGCCCGTGAGGACGTTGAACTGGCCAATACGACTCTTTAAAATACGGCTTGATTGCCTCGGCTGCTTATGGGTGTGCGAATGTGCTGTTTCTTTCAGGTGCAATAGGTTGCCAGCCATATTTAGGTAGGTATGCCATAATGACACTTTTAGAGGAGAAATTTTTATTGAATTTTTAGGTAATAAGTAGTAGTTCATACAACCTATCGTTGCAACGAATAGGTGCATGAGAGGCTGAAAAGGTGGTAGAGAGTGGAGGGAGGGGCACGAAGGCGCGCCGTGCAAGCATCGCTGAAATGGCACAAATTCCAACTTTTAAAACATACGAAACGTTCACAGTTCAGTAATTAAAAATATCGAGCTATGAGAAAAGTCGCAGAACAAAATAATGAAAAAGAAAGTTGGAAATCACTTTTTTATCAAATCTATTCGAAAAGACCTTCCCCGCAAACAGGGACTAAAATAGCTTTTTAATCCCGGAGGGACAAAAAGTGATTTGAATTTGGATCTGTAAGTCAAAGTTCAAATGACTAAAGAGTTTACAGACAACATTGAAAGAGATCAATCACGAACAATGTATGGACAAGAAACTGCCATTATGAAAAAAAAATATCGCGCCGCGCAAGCCAAATAAAAAAAAAATTTTAGAAAATTAAAAACGTCAGAAATGCATTCCGTCTTCGTTCGTATCGTTTATTTGTGTACTAAAATTCGGATTTTACTTACTTTCATAAAATATATAAGTGTTTCTTCCTCAAGGAGTGAGAATTAAAGTGTTATAATATTATCTCCAGAGAACAGTGTGTCGGATGCCGAACCGACGCTAATTATTCGTAAGTTTTCTCTAGTCACTCATTTTCTCATAGAGGGTGATAAAAAGTAGAGTGTTCACCTCGGGAACAACACTTTTTAAAGCTCGAGTACTTTGAATCCCTTGCTGCGCTCAGGATTCTACTTCGCTCAGCTCTGGATTCAAAGAAACTATCTCGCCTTAAAAATTGTGTTTTAGACCCTCGGGTAACAATCTACTATTTAAAGTTGACATGTTTCAGAAATAAAGCAATTAAAAAAAAACCCTTCAAATCAATTTGTAAACGTACGTAAAAGTTGTATGGATGAATGGATGTTTGTATTTTTGTGACGCTTTCACGCTGAAACGGCTGAACGGATTTTGATGAAATTCGGAACGGAGATAGCTTACACACCGGAAAGGCATTTTTCATCGATAACGGTGTAGCGGGGAAAATGTAAGTAAATTTTTATTTAAGTCTGCACGGGTGAAGTCGCGGACCAAATCTAGTTTATCTCTCTTGAAGTCTTCGGCTTTCTTTGAGGGTTCTCGGAGTGAATTCAAAGGCATCGAACGCACGCTCTAACTGAAGGGACGTGCCTTGGCAAGTGGAGACCCTCATGCATGTGCAATGGTTCCAGAGACTTAACTTTATTATGGCGCTGACATAACTTACTTATTCAGTATTCCGTCGCAGTGCTTGTAACAATGTCGTGGCCAAAGGCCAGGCGTTAAAGGCCTGTTCAGACAGACATAGGTACAGGACCACTCGCCTCAGAAAAAAAAACCTGCCAAGTGCGACTCAGACTCGCGCACGAAGGGTTCCGTATCATTATCTATAAAAATGGCAAAAATCATGTCTGTTGTATGGGAGCCCCCCTTAAATATTTGTTTTATTTTAATTCTTAAGTAATAGGTAATCCTTAATCTTAAGTAATCCTACAGATCCTGCTCATCTGGTTTTTTAGGGTCCCGTTTGGCACCCTTCGGGTACGCAACCGTAAAAAACCAGATGAGCAGGATTCTGCAGGATATTAACTGAACCATTGCTTAACTTTATTCCCTTGCGGTTTTCAGAGCGTAAACGTGTCACTTAGAGAAAGCTAGTAATCAGAACGGACCTTTATGTTGAAGGAACTCGTAAAAATACTTGTTTGTATGGTGCTCAGTCACAGTGAATTCTTTACTATCGTTCTCTTCAAGGAAATCGACAATACAAGTACGTGCAAAGGTTCTATTGTTATCTATAGAGTAGAGTTCAAAGTTTTGTGTTACTAGACAGTGCTGTATTTGTTGACGGGTGTCTGCTACATAGTGGCAACAATAGTTTTTAGCTCCCGACCAAAAAAGAGAGGTGTTATAGGTAAGTTTGACCGACCGCTATGTGTGTGTCTGTCTGTCTGTGAGAAACTAACCCGTAAACAGGGAGGTTTTTCGCTACTCCACAACACATTGTGTGAGCAATATCGACCCGATTTCACATCAGCTACCTCCGGTGCACAATAAAGTCGTAGCCGATACGGCGTTGTGCAAAAACCTACAGCTTTCTTCTAGCGGTCGGAACGGAACTTAGGCATAGCTCAGTTTACATGCCTTGATTGAATAGTCAGTATTACCTACTGTAGGATAATAGACATATTTACAGAACAGACAAAACTGTAGAAAATTTTATAAGGAAGGAGTTTTTTGCATTGATATACTTTATTCCAAGTAATTTCCTGAAGTAACTGTAAAAAAAAAAGTTGGAGTCACTTAGGTACATACAATCTTTGACATAAACTTATGCTACCTACGCTCGAGGTGCCAATGTTTAGAATAATTATTTTTTTGCAACAAATATAAAAAAAATATATCACTTGACAAGAAATTTCCCGCTTTGTAGGCGGTATGTTAACAGCCCTGCATGATTTGTAGCGATCTAAGAGCGATCTTTTTAAGACAACAAATTAACTCAGAGCCTCCTACTCGGCAAAAGAAGCATACCTATTTTCAATGAAGTCATACAGGTATTGTGCAAAAACCTCTAGTTTTCTCCGAGAGAGCGTGTGATTTATTTCTTACTTCGTTATCTACTGTTACGCATTCATTTATTATGTTATGGCTGCAGCTTCATCTGCCTGAGAAAGAAACAATAATTATGTGAAAGTCTGTGGTTTGTTGTCTGAGCTTGCGTGCTTTGAACTATTAAAAGCTCGAAGTAACAACCAAAAAGTTTGTGTAGCACTTGGTTTACTGGGTGAACCAGTCACGCCACCACAGAAACCAGAAAAGACTCTCACTACCATTGGTACCATCATGGTACCATTTTGGTCATAAGTTCACAACATCTCAAGAACGCTTGGATTGATCGAATCGTATGAGGTAGTGGCCAACCTCTCTCGTGAGTCGTGACAGAGTTTTTAGTCCTCTCAACACCACGCTGTGCAGGGGGTCTATCGGCTAAGATGAAGCCGATTTACCATTGGCGAAAATCGAAGTTCGTTTTATGAAAAATGAACTGGGTGGCAGTAAAATGAACTGGGTGGCAGTACATTTTTCATAAATCAACATCGATTTTCGCCTATGGTAAACGGCTTCGTCTTAGCCGGTAGACCCCCAGGCTGTATGGTGATTAAAGGGCTAGGAGATCAAGGGATTGTTATACAAGGTGTTAAAAGACCGCCAACAGATCCGAAAGCCACGCATACTAGACACCAAAACCAAGTACTTTTTTGATAAATTATTGCTGGGAAATGATTTTGGTTTTTGAGTTTATAATTTTGAAAAATATTTTATCACGCAATGGACGTGTAACGCACAGAAGTCATATTGCGCAGACGTAGGTATAAGTTTATGTTACTTAAGCTTGAAGTGCCGATGTTTAGAATACAATGCGGGTTGCAATTTTAACGTCGTTTTTTGTAAGAAATATTCATAATTTTGATATGGCTTCTTGAGAAGGTATGTTAAAAACTAGATACTGAATACATTTCTGCAAAAAAAAAGGTTTGAAAAGTCCGACTTTGAACCTCATTATCTCGGAAACCGTTGATTTCCCAGGCATAGTTCCTTGAACAGAAATGTTCCTTATGATGAGGAGAATACGTGGTTTCCCGCTTTGTTGGCGGTCTTTTAACACCCTGTATATCACCATATTGAGCAATATTTAGTTTCTAGTTTCGCGCAAAATAATTGACTCTAGCACAAAATTTGGCGATCAAACTCCGATTTCGACTGTCAAACGCGTTTACGTTTGAGATCCGGAATGTCAGGCGAGTTTAGTCACCGGTTACAAAACGGTCGAAAAGACGCTAAGTCCATAAGGCCTTGGACACTTGGCCTAGGCAGATAAATAGGCGGACTAAAATGTTTTATTACCCCCAGTTTAATTCAAACAAGTAAGTAAAGTCTTAGCGGTGCACAATAAATTCCCGGCCCTGTTATGTTGCCCACATGTTTATGCAAAACCGAACAAAAAACCCACACGATAACCGCAGAATATAAACATTAAACACTTTTATGAGGACAGTGCGCAAGTGAACATCTCCATCGAGGCTGTAAGCACATAATAAAAGTAACAGAATAACGAAGCTGCTATTACGAAACCCAAAGAAGAGAAAAAAATGTTGCACTGCTAGTAAGGTGGATAGTGGAAAAGTTGCAGGTCATAATAATTTGTTTTTTCAGTACTGCTAACATCAATAAGTTTAGAGAGGAAAAAAAATGTACTATACAAGTACCTACAAATATTTTTTGTCCGATGGTTTAATTAACCCTACCCCTTGGAGGAAAATTATGTGAGGAGAAAATAATGATGACAAAACTACATAGTAGGTTTGTACAACATGTTTACAAACCTACTTTAAAAACCAAAGTCTTCATTCGTGACCGCATAAAACGTGTCAGTCCAAATCCATTAGGGGCTCAACTAGCTGTGGGGTAGTCCCCAGAGCTGCTTTTCTGTCTCATTTAAGTTTGTGATGCAATGTAGAGAGTAAAACAGACCGCAAAAATCCATTACAGCAAACCTGTAAAACTGAGCGGGATGTTTCTGTCGACACACATTGAAACAAGTCTTACGATTGTGATGCTCGAAATGGCATCTTCTTTTGAGATATGGACAATAGCAGCGTGGCGGGTTATGTGTTGGTCGACAAAGCAGTGGCACTGCCTAAAAAACTCGTTGAAGACCAGAACACATAATCGGCTGAATTATTGTTGTTCTGTTGTTTACAATAATGAAAAGCGTACTATGTTATTGCCGCGAACGAAAAATAGCTCAGTTTAGCTACAAAATATAAAAAGCTGTAAAAATTTTGAATTTCCCGCCTCGTTGCTATCGTCCCACCTTAAGGTATGGTGGACCATAAATACCACCGTATTTAGGCTGAGGTTTATGTTCCCTCGACCGCCCTACCAATTCAGATAAAAAAAATCGGATATATTTTTCATCGGCCACATAAATGCGACACATACTACACATGTATCTATAAATTCTACCCTTTTTTATGGCTGCACATTATACGAGGGTATGGTTTCCATATAAATGTACCCATGACCTTTAACAGAATCTGCTATCTTAGCCCGGCCGATTGTCTTTTGTCTTTTCGTCTTGTTGCAACCGTCCTCGAAGTGTGCCGCGAGCCTTATTCAGCCGCGTGCAAATAAGCGTAGCAGGAGCTCTGTCAGGTGGGCGCTGCGCCCACGCTTCCCAGCTACATTGCGTCAGGACAGGCCTATAAACCAAGGGTATGAAGGTGCGTGCCTACTCTACCTTGGGAATTTTGCTTACGTGTGTAGTATTTTACATCTTAAGCTTTCGAAAGCACTGCACATTTGATTGATCTGGCGATTTGACTAACCAACTTTATTGATGTCAGGATAGCCGACTAGTTTTAACCTCACCCATGGGCACCGGCAGCAGGGTGCAAGGGGGTGCAAGTGCACCCCCCTGTCAGGAAAGAAAACACATGAATAAAAACTGAAGGATGAAAGTCGGTAAATTTTTGGGAGCGCTGTGCGCGCGTTGTCAGAAAATAGATCTTCGTTGTTATAATATTAGGTTAAGAGTAAAATTGCTATAATTTCGAGTGCACTGCTCACGTGTTTATTTTATCTACCTAATTGATGATTTTTCTCGGGCATTTGTGTTATTTACTTAGCCAAGACTGCAAATCCGCGTCTCGGAAGCAGATGTGTACTTTGCATTAAGACCTTTTTATTTTTTGCTCATTTAGGTACATGAATAAACAATTGGGTACTTTTTTTTGTAAGTCTGTGTTAGGTATTTACTTACTTATTTACTAAACAGAAGCCCCAAGGGGCAACGGCAAGTCAAAACGATCGGCTACAAAAGGCTCGTGGAAAAGCCCGAGGCGTGGACCGTATCAAAATCGGTTCGACGTAATCAATAAATAAATGAATATTGATTGTGTTTCGTAGAAGCTTCGTCGTGGTTTCAGACTGTGATAAGGATGACGTGCTTGAATTTCCTTTAAAAATTATGTCAAAAAATGCTACGATTGAATTTTCAAACTATGAGGAAGACAGTTAACTTCTCATAGCGCGTAATTTTGTCCAAGCCACCGTATCCTAATATTTAAGCTTAGCTACATAATAGAAAAAAGCTGGGCAATAATCAGGTTAGATTTTTTATTGGTTTTGTGGTTTAGCAGTGATAGGTACATTTGGAAAAGGGCTCATGTTATCCCACTCCCCAAAACTACCAATCCCACCGCGTTCTCTGACTACCGCCCAATCTCTATCCTACCGTTCCTTTCCAAAGTCCTAGAATCCATTGTTAATATCCAGCTCTCCGCATACCTCTCCATAAACAATCTTCTCAATCCCTTCCAATCCGGTTTCCGCCGCGGTCACAGCACGGTTACGGCGCTGCTGAAGGTCACTGAGGACATCCGTCTTGCGAGAGACAATAAACAGCTCACTGTTCTCACATTACTTGACTTCAGCAGTGCCTTTAACTGTGTTGACTTCGACATCCTCTTATCCATCCTCAACTCTCTAAACGTATCTCCTCTTGTGACAGAATGGTTCGATACCTATCTCCGGGGACGCCAACAATGCATTCGCTCTGACGAAACCACGTCGGAGTGGTGCGAACTCACGGCAGGAGTACCTCAAGGTGGGGTCCTCTCTCCTCTTTTATTCTCGATCTTTATAAACTGTGCAACAGCCTCACTGTCATCTCATTATCATCTCTATGCAGACGATCTGCAGTTGTACAGACACTTTACAGTTGATGAGTTCGAGTCTGCGGTAGATGCCTTGAATGCTGACTTATCGCGCATTCAAAAATGGGCCCATCGCTTTGGACTTTTAGTTAACCCCAAAAAATCGCAGGCGATGTTGATTGGCAGTTTGTATTATTACAATTCTGCAATGACACAGACAGAGATCCCAACAGTTGTCTTTGACGGCACACCTATTGCCTACGAGACAACTGCTAAGAACCTAGGCGTAATATTCGATTGTCATCTATCCTGGGCCGCACATGTGACTGAGGTTAGTCGAAGGGTGTATGCTTCGTTTCATTCTCTTAGACGTCTTCAAAACTTTCTACCTCTTAAAACTAAAATCACACTTGCTCAGTCTCTTCTTCTCCCCCTTCTTGACTATGCGGATGTCTGCTATTTGGACGCCAACGAGGAGCTGCTAGAAAAACTCGAGCGACTTCAAAACTTGGGTATCCGGTTTATATACGGCTTACGTAAGTTTGATCATGTGTCCCATTTTCGACGTGAGTTAAAATGGCTCCCAATCCGTCTTCGCCGGAATGCACATATCGTCACACTTCTATATAAAATTTTACACGACCCATCCACCCCCCATTATCTTAAAGAACGATTCAAAAATCTACATTCTGGAAATCGACCGATACGTTCATTAAACTCTCACCTACTTAGTACCCCAGAGCGTAACACTGAAGCGTATGGCGATTCCTTTACGATTCAGTCGGTCAGGCTGTGGAATGCACTACCACAGAGTATTTGCACTAGTCTCACTTTAAACGCTTTTAAGTTGCGGTTGAAAGAGCACTATCTGTCACTAACTTAACTCCTCCATTTTCATTTATATGTATGTATGTATAGCTTGTATTGGTAATAGGTATTTAGTCTAAGTAGTTTATTATAATTAGTAGGCATAATTAGGTTATTTTATAGTTTATGCAGTAATATTTAATAATTTTGTGCACGTATGTTTACCTGTTATATCAATCTAAAATTCCTATCCCTCAAGGTTTGCTGGAAGAAATCTCTTACAGAGATAAGCTCGCCTTTGTACATGTCTTTTCTTATCTAATGTGTCCTGTAATGTGTTTCGTGTGCAATAAAGTATAATAATAATAATAATACATCATAAACAAGCATTTTGTGTTTCACTTATTCAATAAGGCTGGAATTGAGGCTTTGTGGACATTTTCAGTATTTTCAGTAAAAAGTAATGTTTGTAATGTTTTCCCCTCTTGAATATCCGCTGCAGTAAAAATGGAAATCTTTTTTATTTTGACATCGCCGCTACTCTCGGTTCGGTCCAGCGAAGACCTTTTGAGATGTTATGCAATATGCCATTTATCGTATACACAACTTATTATTTTTAACATTTAAAACATTGTTGGAATCTCGCATTTGTGGCCAAGGCAATAAAGCCTCGCTTACTAAGGTTGTAGTCTCTACATTCCGATCTTGGCTTCAAAGCCACGACTTTTTGTTTGCCAAATCAATTTGAGTACACTTGTCTGCTTTGGTCATGCACGAACGGCCTATTGTTGACAAACTCGGCGGAGAGAAATGGGCTTGACCACTCTTATTGCATTCAAAATAAGGAGCTTAATCGAAAGAGCGAACATTCTTTAGAGGTTAGTTAAAAACAAAAGAGCTACAAACACACAGTAAAAAAAAACAGTGTATCCGGCGCCTAATTAAGCTTAGGAATCAAAGTATTATTTTGAAAATAATCAATTCTGAATTCTAAAGCCCGGTTTCTGAGTTGAGAATTTTACTAAGCACATACTTACGTATCGCTCTGTCACGCTCTTTTGTGAGAAATCTGCAGAGACAGGATGATACTTACCCATTTGCTTAGCAAAATTCTCAACTCAGAAACCGGGCCTATTTCTTCTTCCGCATTGAGAACGCGTGGTGATTAAGCTCGCACTCTCTCTCTGAGAGAAGGCATTTGCCCAGCTAGTGGGAGATGTACAATTTGTACAGGCTACATCTTCTTACCAATTCTGAAAAACTACAGCACAGTACTGAAATGCGATATTTTCATTTGTAAATTGTTTGTTATCCTTTATTCATCGATAGTTCGCAGAAAAAATCTAACTTTTAAGTACCTACTAACATAGGATAAGCAATTAAGCATACTAACTGTTTTGGACCATTGTTGTCTGTTAAATAAACAAATTATAGACAAAACATCCAGTAGTAGAGTGGGCTAAATAAAAGTTTAATCTACTGTTAAATCCTTAGTCATCGGTCGGTAGGTACCTACAGCCTTTCTCAAGCCCAACTTGGTGCGAGCTAAGGTTTTATGGCAAGGACGAGTTTCGTTAATTGACACGAGTGGAACGCGTAGGTTTACACAGATGTGGGTTTGCCAATCTGGCCCAATAAGTATATTTTAGTGTGCATTATTTCGTTTGCTAAATAAAACATTGATTGAGGCCCCTTCACGATATTTCGGTTGCGGAAACTCTTGTTAGAGAGTAGAGTTTAAATAAATGCATTCTTATTTATTTTAAATTTCGATTAAGGCTTCAAACGGAGTCCGAATAGATAGCGCCTACTGCGTGGCCATAGAAGAACCCGAATACGGCTGTCTTTAGCTTCCACAGATTAAATTTGACAGCCGTATTTCGGTTCTTCTATGGCCATCTATGAAATGCTTTGTGAATTTGTGCTGAAAACGGCTCGCTAGGTTTGGATAAATGAAATATTTATGTCACTGTTTCAGATTATATTCTCCTTAAAGACTATCCTTATTGTTTTATTGCTGGCGAAGCAGCGTACACCATCAGGTGAAGGAATAAACCAATACAATTTCAGCTACAAGGGTTATTGAGATTTATTTTTCTAAAGTAGGTACTAGTTCTAGTTTACATACTAAGAAACATAGGGACTAAAGGGAGGGGACTAGGGACTAAAGCCCCGACTCAAGAGAAATGTTTAGTCTCTCCACACATATTTGCAGAGATATTAAATTAAATTGATAAAACCACTCCCCTCATGCCGTGAACTACAGGACCCTAACCCTAGGACGTTTAGCAGCCATTACAGGGGCTTAAGTCTGTAATGTGATGGCGTGTCGATGGCGTCCCAGTCGAAGAACAAAACCGGGGTTTCCTCGTTTTTCTCCTACAACCAGCGAACTAATCCTCTAGAATGGTCCGTTTTCAACTGACAGTTAAAAGCTGAATTCAAACCCCTTGGTATATGGCGCTCATAGGCTTGGCCATACAAGAACCGGGATGTGGCTGCCAAATTTCGCTTACACAGATTAATAATCTTCAGAAAAAGCTAAATTTGACAGCCGTGAAAACGGATCATTAGAATCAGAATATTTTAATGTTTCTGCATTACAGAACTACAAAAATATCGCTGACCGACAGCATTAATACATCGTAATTGAAGCCGTCGACTTTGAGCCAATTTTGGCACCATTGCGTTACAGACTCAGGACTCAGGCCACATCGTGTTATTTACCTAAGTGCCTCTCCGGATAATGGGTTAAGATTCCAGCGGGAACAATCGACTCTGTTAGACCTCGTGATGCCCTGGAGGGGTTTAGAGTGGGATCTTAAGTACGGTCTTAGGGGACGGTTGGTTGGTTGACCTAGGCTGTTTGGAGAATAGATAAAGCCCGGTATTATGTGTGCTACGAAATAAGACTGCCGTCATTCGAAAGAGAGATAGATATGGTTGCCTCTCCACACATTTCAAAATGCGCGAAAAGTAAAGCTGGTCCTCCACACTAAGCCATATCTTGCCAATAACTCAAATCCCAAATTAACTTCCAACCCGTATAATAAAATTATTGCGTGTCGATCAATTTGTTCCCGAACACGAGTGTTGAGACATCGTACATCAGCAGCCAAGTGAGCCAAACATAAATATGAAACAACCAGCGTTTGCCCGCGATTTCGTCCGCGAAGACTTACACAAAAACTTGCCAATATTTTTCTCCTTTAGCGGTGTCAGCACGAATGAACTGGCGGCAAAAAGGTCACAATGAAACGTTTTCAGCAATTAATCTGTGCTAAACTGCTAAGCGAAATTTGACAGCCGTATTCCGGTTCTTCTATGGCTACGCGTATGGCTAGGCGCCATCTATGAAATGCTTTATGAATTTGTGCTGAAAACGGCTCATTTATAGCCTACATGATATGCTGGTTGGTAAGCTATTAGTTTTTGCGTGAAAAAGTGACAAACATCCATTCAAACTTTCGCGTTTATAATACCTAGTAGTGGGATTTATAATGATTACGTCGAAGCCTCACAGCAGGCGAAGATTAAAATGTAATTCACTTTGTCGCAGCGGGTGATCGCATCCGACACTGTCTCACGTCACGAGAAACGACGAGAATAGTAACACAGAAGCACATCAAGAAGCACTCAAGCGAGAATGCCTTGTCTATAATTTTAACCCAATTTCGTATTTTAATTTGTATCCCATTCTAAATCAATGAATTCCAACAGGGTCAAATTTTTAATTTTTATAATGTTCATCTTGATGATTTTATTGAAATTTTGTTATAATTTTATTTGATAATGCATGTTGGGCTTCTTACTTAATTGATCAGCTTACATAAAGTAAGTCCTTAATAATTATAATTGGCCTCACCTTAGCATACAATTTTATTTCTTGTGCTGTGGGCTTTGTTTTTATGAATATTAAATAAAAAATAGGTTCCATCTCGGAAAACTTTCCTCAAAGGACTTTGGGCCTTTAGGGTTCTAATGTAAAGTGTTTCTTTTGTATGTGATGTTTAATCTTAACTAAACCATCCGTCTCTTTGTTACAGATCAAACATGTCGCTGCTACTATGGTGCCTTCTCTGCTGCGTGGCGGCGACCCGCGCGCAATCGAATTACGACTCTCAGGCCAACAACATAGAGTACCAGGGCGAGGGTCTGCCTGAGGAGACTTTGCTCGATGGGAAGGTGAGCTCAAAATACATTCTTTTGATTACCAGCCAATGAAGTCACTGTCAAACAGTGGCGGATCCAGGCTTGAACCCAATGAGCGTAGGTTTTCAAGATAAAAAAAAGCATACAAAATTTATTTTTATAGAGGGTCTCAGCTGAGACAAATTTGAGAACTCTGAATTCGGAACGCGGAACTCCGGGGCAGTGTGTCCAGCGCCTTAGAGCGGAAAAGATAGTAATTTTACATTTTAATATGTTATTTCAATCAAGAATTATTTAAACACGCTACCTTCAGTCTAAAACGTTCTCTTAGGCGCGTACTGCGGTGTGGAAATGGAAATGTGGTTCCCGCAAAAGTGAAAAAAAAAACATAGCGCCTAACCTAACTAGCGATTGGAAATTAGGGATGATTCGTGCGCCACATTGTATGACAAGAAATGTAAACACAAATTATGAAGGGCGAACATAGCAGCGTATGCGTACAGTCAGCCACACGCTAGGATAACCCTTTTTGTTCGATTGGCGCCCTTATGCCGCACTCAGTAACACCTGCCGTGGGGTATCTGTGACTGTGGCCGACCGTACCTACGCGTCGCAATCGCTGCAACATATCTACGTTTGCCAAGCAAAAGATATACGGTCGGCCAGTCACAGATACCCCATGGCAGCTCTTACCGCGTGCGGCATAAGGGCCCCAATCGATCAAAAAGGGATATCCTAGCGTGTGGCCGACTGTACCTAAGAAACTTCTCAGGAAATGACCTCTGACCTCCAACACTGCCGACGGATAGTAGTAGGAATAACATTCTCTATACCCAATGACAGCATGATGGATCCAGCAATTTACAAAGCAGCGTAATACCATGCGCTGCGGGCCCATCGCCCACATTGTTCGTCCTGAGAATTCCTTCTAAAGGCAGCAACACATCGAGCGGACTAGAACTTTTCACGCATGCGGTCGTTCCTTTTTCACGGATTGTAGCGTTTTTTTGCTTTGCTTTTTGGGCTAATTCACTATGCCTGATTTTTCAGTTCTACTCATGAAAAAAAAACTCGACTTAATGGATTTTCATACAAATTTTTTGGCCACAAAACACGACGGTAATGAAATTCTATACAACTTTTCTGGCGCCTAAAAGTTCTTCTTCTATCTTGTCGTGGCACAGTACCTACAACTTTTTGTACGATTGACGCACTTAAGCCGCGCGGGATAAGAGCTACCATGGGGTATCTTAGTGTCGCTGACCGTACATACCCTGTAGTTACCGGGGGTACCTATCTCAACAGCTGAGCTTGTTATAACTTTTTACTTTTGTCTACACAGAAAAAATATCAGCCGTCCATACTAAAATTCGACACCTGCACCAAAATTAAATGTATGGAGCAGCAGTTTTTTTTCTAGACTAGCTTTTGCCCGCGACTTCGTCCGCGTGGACTACAGAAAAAGAATATGTGCTTTACTTTGCACCTAAGTGTAAAAGCGTGATAATATGTAGTCTATGTGTTATTCTGATGTCTAAGCTATCTTTATTTCCAATTTCATCCAAATCCGTTCAGCCGCTTCAGCATGAAAGAGTAACAAACACACTCACTCACTCACTCACAAACTTTCGCATTTATAATATAAGTGGGAAGTGGGATGGGATAAGTGGGATTTCCCACTTGGCCCCATAGTAAAGGTTGCTTGTATTGGTGAGTTAAGCGACCCCTTTGAGTATCACAGGACCTTCCCAAACGCCCTGTATTTTTTTTTCATACTGCCTATGAACAATACCTCAGTATACGATGCCATACTTAGCCGCAGATAGGAACAACTCACGATGCATCATACGACATGGATTGCTCCGTTTGAATGACCACGACCCTCAGTGATGAGGATACCGACGCAAGGAGGAGGATGAACAATACCTACTCGGAAATGCAGGTTTCTCCAAAGTATGTTCCCTCCAACGCGAGTATTTGCAAGGTTCCCTGCGGTCCGTAAGGACTGAATCTCAAAACGTCCTGATTTCATTGTGACTGAATTTCAATTTGCCTTTGTCCCATAATGACTGAAATTCGTAATGACTTAATTTCTATTTGTCCAAATCTCAATTTGCCTTAGTCCCAAAATGCCTGAAATTCAATATGCCTTTATCAAAATGACTGAATTGCAAATTGTCTCCCAAATGTGGTTCGTAGTGCGCTCGGTCTGTTCCCGCATGAGAATTACACTGCGACGTGATTGATCGTTTCTTAATGCCATTGTTGTGCCGGCATTTCATTATGTGAGGTTCTTCCTGTATCGAATTGTTGTACGCAAGAAGCCAACCCTGGGAACTGCGGTACAATGTAGAGTTTGGATATAAATGTAGGTTCCTTCCTGGTTAGTCAAAAGGACGAATAAAAAACTTGGGCCTACGTAATACCTATATTGTAATTATTACTAAATAAAATAAAAAATCCGACATTTTGGTTCACCTATCTCATAAACGGCTGAACCGATTTTAATAAAACATATTTAAGACGATAGCTCGACCAATATCTGCCGGAGTGGTTAGAGATTGCTCAGGACCGAAAGACCTGGTCCGAAAGGGGGGTGGTCCCGGCAGTGGAAAATCCAACAGGCTACGTAAAAAAAGCTTGCTAGAAAACCTGGTTTCAAATAAACAAAACGCAACCAAATCTGTTCACCCATTTAAGAGCTACGGTGCCACAGACAGACGCACAGACGCACACACACGTGTGTTTCACATAGCGGTCAAACTTATAACACCCCCCTTTTTGGGTAAAAAATACAGGGTCACCGAAGTCTGGCCGTCCGAAAAAAACATGGCTCCAAAAATAAGAGTTCCAGTATCCTTGATCGAAGGTTCCAGTAGACTCGGAGAAATTCGCTCGCTCCGCCCGGTCGTTTAATGAAATAAAATAACTGACGCATAGTTTTAAGCATCATGATGCAATGTAATATCTAAGAAGCATAAAACAAGAATAATAATCAAGTCATACAGTCATCATAAGTGCATTGTACATTGAAGTTGACATGTGTGTAATGATGTAAAAAATGAGATGAAACATGTTCATAGACGCAATTGAAATGTGTCTTTATTTATATCAGGCAATATCAGCGCACTGTTTTAATCGTAGGCATTAAAGGGTGGTATTCTAGAACGCTACTTAAACTCAGTTTAAACAGAGTTCAGACTGTCGATAAAACAGTGCATGTTTTGATATGAAGGGAGGGATATTCAAATCAAAACATACACTATTTTATCGACAGTCGACACTACTAAACTCTACTTAAATTGAGTTTAAACAGAGCTCAAGGAGCATTCTAGTTTGAACTGAGTTTAAACAGAGTTTAAGTAGCGATCTAGTATGAACTGAGTTTAAGTAGCGTTCTAGAATACCAACCTGTCGGCATTTTGAATTTCGCCTTTTAGAACTTCGGCGTTTCAATTATTCTAACTTTAAGCGTTATGAACCATTTTAATTTTAGACGTTTAGACCGTAGACTTTTTGAAATTCGGCCTTAAAATTCGTCCCTTTGAGCAGTGGGTAAATCGTATGTTCACTCAGTAAAATATTTGGAGCAATATTTTTGTTACTAAATAAATAAAAAATAAACCAGCCGAAATGTTCTTGTTAAAAGAGTAATGAGATATGAGATTCCTGAAAGTTTAAACGGATCTTTCTGCAATACATGCGGAGAAAATCTGATAATAAAAAAAAAAACCCAACTGCATTACAGACTTAGCAGACGGGACCATTTGATGTTTGAATCTGGTCCTAATATGGGTTGGTTGGTTGCTTAATGGACATCCATACATATCCTCTACATACAAACATGACGGTCAAAAACATAATCCTCCTTTTAGACAGTTCGATAAATAGCAATCATACAAAGGTTCTGCCTCTTGAAGGGGCCTCTATAACTAACATCGGACAAAGCGAATACGTCGCAATGCAGCTCTTATCTCTCGCAGGACCTACCATAATTGGTCCCTTGTAGGGTCATAGCCGGCGGCTAATAATTAGCAACACAGCAACACAGATTTATGCACGGCGCCCGCGCAGCCAATAAGCATAATTTGCATTCTCCTTTGGGTTAGGCCCGTCCGCAGTGTTGCCAACGATTTTTTTCCACAACCACGAAATATTTACACTAACAAAGGATGCCTCTTTTAAAAACATTAATTGGATACTACATGAAAACCCATATTTTGCTGTAAATTATGAATTGGGTGTATTTTGTATTGACCATTTCATTTAACGGTCTAGACACTGTACTTTCAAAAGTTACTCCTCCCTAAAATATGTATGT
The DNA here is from genome assembly GCA_949319315.1 of Zelleria hepariella. Classification (NCBI taxonomy): domain Eukaryota; kingdom Metazoa; phylum Arthropoda; class Insecta; order Lepidoptera; family Yponomeutidae; genus Zelleria; species Zelleria hepariella. The sequence goes on along the minus strand of OX439391.1, from coordinate 14,779,935 downwards.
ATTTTCTGGTTGCAGAACTGTTTCTAAATTACCATTTTTCAGATATCATACAAATTCAGTATCCCAATAATATTTATGGTCGATTTGAGATGAACACAACAATTGAATTTTAGGTTTTCATATGTTTCTAAATTTCACCAGTAATTCCACTAATTACTAGTTACATAAAATGTTTGCCCATCAGACAGGGGTCCAAACCACCAGATTTATTGGTGATTCCACCAAGGTGGCAACATTCCGTCTGAGAGCGTACAAATAAACGTCTGTCCGGGATGGAAACATGGTTGTTAGGCGATTGAAGTTGATTAGTTATTATGGAACCAATGACTACCCAGCTTCTAATGGAAAATTAAGGGTGCATTGTTTATTATTTATTACAATAATGGGTGGTTACGAAAATAGTCTATACGACGCAGGGGAAAATTTACAACTGAAATCTGGCAGTGGAACAAGTCGCCAAGAGACTTGCCACGAACTCCGTCAGCTGATATGATAACTATTGGTAATTTTAAGTGTCTCGTATGAAAATAATTGTAAACCTCCTTCCATTGCAGGTGACAAAACTGGACGACCTCAGTCCGGTCATCTTCCTGAACAGAACGAAGGCTGCACTCAACTGCGCTGAAGGCTCCATGCAGGTAAGACACATTTTCAGTTCTCCTATCACGACCTGCCCAAATATGGCGCAATTTACAAAATTCAATATTCATTTTATAAAAGAGAAACAATTAAAAAACTTAGTCAATATGAACGCAATAGCGTCAATGGTAACCCTCAATATATTAGTTTACCATCGTTTTATTTGAGGGAAAAAGCACAAAATATATTTTTTGACATTTAATGACGGTGCCTATTTTAGAAAATGCAGCTCATATACTTCGCGATGTCGTGACGACGTTGTCATTAAGAAAAAACACATTTCTAGTCTCTAACTTAGCCTAGAAAACCAACAAAAGAGACAGCGATTTCCACAAACATTAAATAAAATCCACCACACTGCGTCGCAAAAACTAAAATGAAAGAAAAAAAAAAAACCGCCGTCACTGGTGAAATGCCAATCTTCACCATGAGACCACACAAGAAGTATATTCTTTCAAACGAAAAAAATAGGTAAAAAAACTTTTTAAGTTAAACGGTTTTATGTTAAACATACATTCCAATGTTTAAGATAAATGTACTAAAAAACAAAAAATAATTGAACGAGCGAGCGAAGCGAGCGAAGTTCTCCGAGTCTACTTGAACAATCCGGCGTTTGTATGTATGTATGTATGTATGTATGTATGTATGTATGTATGTATGTATTTATGTATGTATGTATGTATGTATGAATGTTCGTTCGACGATAACTTGAGTAAATTAAGTCCGATCGTCATAAAATTCAGTAGGCAGGTAAATGAGGCAAAGAGAATTTTTAAGTTCGAACATGAGCCAAATCGGTCGAGGGGTTGCCGAGATATGGGGTTGTTAAGGTTATATGGGATGAGAGAGGGCGCCACTGCTGCCTCTCAGTAACATTAAAATAGTGCTAAAAAGTGATTTTAAAAGTGATAAAAACGTAAATCTAATCAGTAAACAGTGAAACCAGTGATAAAAACTAACAAAAGTGAACTATAAATACAAATTCTGTTTGGAAACAATATTGTGGATATCGGACGTAAAACTCAGTGGAAACAATAAAAATAAACTTTTACGGGTCGCGAAATAATCGGTAACAAGAACTCTATTTTAATCCAATAAATCCAAAAATAACCAAAAATTTTGCTAATAATAATTGCTAGGATCCAAAGTACACCAGATTAGAAAATTCAAAACAGCGCCATCTATTTAAAAAAAATATAAATATATTGTTATTCTACTTTCTAACAGAGGGCGTGACTAAAGTTTGTTTATCAGAGCCATCTAGTGTTCAAAATTATAAAGCGACCTCTATTGTAGCATAGAAGGACTCTTCTATGCTACAATAGAGGTCGCTTTACTTCAAAACTACAAGAGAGTCCTATAAATATCCTATAATTAAAATGGAAGAAATACTAGATAAACTACAAAAATATCCAAAATGATCTAGAGGCACAAAAACTTGAAATAAGATAAAGCGGCGAACAAGTTACAGAAAACATATGAGGCCAAGAGAATTTTTAAGTTCGAACATGAGCCAAATCGGTCGAGGGGTTGCAGAGATATGGGGTCGCGAGTTCATAGTTCGGGGCGAACCACTAGTAAAATAGATACAGTCGTGGGAATTATAAACATATGCATAGACTAGACTAAAATAAAACCGTGGGGCACGTCAATTGTCTACAATCGTTGATTAAAATGTTTGTTTTGTAATGTTACACTATAATTAGGCAGTTGACGTGCCCCACGGTTTTATTTTAGTCTAGTCTATGCATATGTTTATAATTCCCACGACTGTATCTATTTTATTATTTTTTGTTTTTTAGTACATTTATCTTAAACATTGGAATGTATGTTTAACATAAAACCGTTTAACTTAAAAAGTTTTATTACCTATTTTTATTTTCTAGTTTTTAGTTTTTATTTCGCATTCTGTTTAATTCATATAGTACATTGTATTATACTGGTTGAGCACTTTCATTTGATACCCATATTGATGGGATCGATAAAACCTACGTTATCCGCCATTTTGTAGCGGCCGCCATCTTGTATTTCAATTTTTTATAGTATATTGTATTCTGCTTGTTGAGCCCTTTCATTTGATACCCATATTGATGGGATTGATAAAACCTACGTTATCCGCCATTTTGTAGCGGCCGCCATCTTGGATTTCAATTTTTATAGTATATTGTATTCTGCTTGTTGAGCCCTTTCATTTGATACCCATATTGATGGGATTAATAAAACATAAATTATCCGCCATTTTGTAGCGGCGGCCATCTTGAATTTATAATGATAATGAATAAACATAATTGTATTGTCACCAAAATCCAAAGTGTATACAAAATTTCAGATTAATCGATTGACAGGAAGAGGGTGAAATTTGAATTACTAAATTTGACCCAAGAAAGAATAAAGAATAAATAATAAAATAAAAAAAAAAACAAACGGGGTGAGCTAAATAAAACCGTTTAAAAAAGAATCATCATAATCGGTCCATCTAGAAAAAGTACATGGGTAAGAAAAAAAAAACACACGGGCCGAATTAAGTACCTCCTCCTTTTTTAAGTCTGTTAGAAACGGTTATCATCAGGCATTTTAATCACCTTTCTTTTAGCTCTTTTTGGGTACCCTATAAATCTTATCGAGCCGCTTGCTCTTAGAAACTTAAAACGGTTTTTGGGTAAACAAGACACCACAAAAACAACATCCATACCAAATTGGGTGAGGTTTTACGGGACAACCTTTTCGTTCGGCCGTTATGGTTGTCGGTCTAATAAAGCTGACTCATCTGCCTCTATTCTAGTTTGAAAGTAACGGGTTGTAATACTTGTAATTACTTAACTAATTTCTCGCCATAGCTTCGTGTTATATTCCGTCATAAGTAGACCATAGCCCTGATTGGGTAAGTAGACATATTAAAAAACATCAATTAACGATTTTACTTTGTACTTTAGCAGATTTTTTTAACTTTGTAATGAGTCACTGTCATTAAATTCAGAGCTTCTGAAATATATGTTTTTTTTTTTCAATATAATGAAAGTTCTGCAAAATCAAGTTACATTGCCATTAGCTTTCTACAAAAAAAAGCTTCTTCTTTCAAGGGCGTGAAATGCATTGAAAACAGCAATTTTCCCGACCTCCTTGAATTTTCTTTAACTAATAGGGTCACCGATTGAAAAATAACTGCCTTACAGAGACTAGGAGACTGGAAAGAGTAGGGGAGAGGAGAACGTTGATGAAGACAATAAAATGCAGAAGAGGAAAGATGCTAGGCCACTTGCTACGTCACGACAAATTCATAACCAACATAATAGAAGGAAAGATAGAAGGAAAGAGAGGTAGAGGAAGGCCACGAAGAAGCTACTTTGACCAAATTAAAGAGAAGGTGGATGTCGTGACGTAGGTACCAGGCTGCAAAGGAACTGGCCTGTGATCGAAGTGCAAGGAGAATGCTGCACCGACAAGAGGATAACTCTTAAATATAATGATGACAGAAACTAGAAACATACTTGGGACTATTCATAGAGCAAACGAAACCTTCTTTACCTTTGTGATGCATTTGTAGGTCTTCAACAAACAGTTAGCGCCCCGTTCGTAAGCAATTACGCATCTGTGGTAATAGCTGATGCACTTGATGATACCATAGGCACCATAGCCTTGTATGACAGCCGTGATTAAATCATGATTACGGTGGAGTGGTGGAGCTATGAACTATAGTATGTAGTGACATGCTTTGCCACTCGACACAATTTAACTAGTGGTTCGCCCCGAACTGTGAACTCGCGACCCCATATAAACTTAACAACTCCATATCTTGGCAACCCCTCGACCGATTTGGCTCATGTTCGAACTTAAAAATTCTTTTAATTTCGTTTACCCGCCTACCAAATTACATAATGATCCGACTAAATTTACTCAAGTTATCGTCGAACGAACATTCATACATACAAACATACAAACAAACATACATACATACATACATACATACATACATACAAACACCGGATTGTTCCAGTAGACTCAGAGAACTTCGCTCGCTCGTTCAATTATTTGTAACTTGGCAATAGGCTGTGCAGATGAAATGAAATGATCTTGTAGTAAGTTTTTAAGATAACATTTGGATGGATAGAAAAATAAACTCAGCCCTTTGTTTAGTAGATGATTTATGCAGCGTCCAGTAGTACGATGGCCACAGTCTAGGATGCCGGCATAAGGGCGCCAATCGAACAAAAAGTGATATCCTAGCGTGTGGCCGACTGTTATAGTTACACTTTTACAGTTTCAGTTACACTTTTACAGTTTTTCACAAGTTCTTCAAGAATATATTTTATACCTAATTCAAAAAAGGGCCGTAAAACCGTAAAATCTGGGCTGAGAGGGGGGAGGCCTTTGCCCTGCAGTAAGACACTATACAGGCTACATAAAAAAAAAATCAAAAAAGGAGGAGGATTTTTTTATGTTTGTTACCTCAGAAGTTTTTTCTAGGTGAACCGATTTTGATGATTCTTTTTTTCTTTGAAAGGATATACTTCCATTGTGGTCCCATAAAATGTTGAAGATCTGGTGAAGAACTTCGGCGATGGAGCACGGAACTCCTCCACGGACAGCAGCAGCAGATCACTCGGAATCAGTGCCGTAGCTTAATAACAGTGTACCATTACACCGGTGAAGTCGGTTTTTTGATTTTTTGTTAATTTGCCCTATTATTTCTATTTCAGATCGAGCTGAAGTTCAACGAGAAGTTCTACGGCATAGCTTATGCGGACTTCGATCGGCACTCTGCTTGCCAGATCGTCGGCAAGGGCGCGCTGTCTTACAAGCTCGAGCTGCCACTGAAAGGATGTGGGACCAGACAGGTTTGTTCGCTTTTCCTTTTCCTTTTCATCTTCGCCCATATTGTAAGGGCTATGCCTTATGGGTAGGTCAGAAAACGGAGCACAAAGAATATGGTACGCGGTTGCGGATGGGAATTAGGTGGACTATCTGCTGTGACATATTTACTTCCTGCTGCGCAGGTACAGGCGATACATAGTTATGCCTATGTCGAAGCAGATAGTCCATCTAATTCTCATCCGCAGCCGCGTACCATATTCTGGCCCGTTTGCACTTTTGCGCTCTTTTTTCTGGCCCGTTAGCGTCTTTCGATGCTTGCCGCAGATAGTCCACAGCCACCGCGCCATATTTTGGTCCGTTTGATGATTTATACACGTCTAGTTGCACGATTGCGCAGCCAGCGAACATCATTTTTGTCCACCTAATCCGTCGCAAATAGTCCACCCAATTGCCATCTGCCGCCGCGCCGTGTTTTGTCAGTTACTAGATGGTACCTAAATGTGGCTCTTATCTGCTTGCAGGATCCCCTACGCGTGTTCACCAACAACATAGTGGTGCGTTTTCACCCTGGCCTGGAGATGGACGGAGATGAGGTCGTCACAATCGTGTGCCGCTACCCGCCGCCCGTGGTGCCCAAGCCAGTCTTCAACCCTTTGATTGCTACGTGAGTGCAGATAAAAATATAGGCAGTTTTTCTGTCTGCTTCGACTTTGGACTTTTGCATCCTTGCATAAAAATAACTATTTTCTCTTCAAGGCCAGAAAAAGCTCCTCTCCCGGTGCGCTCGCCGCTTGCAGGCACCCACATTCTGCTCATCATCTGCGCGATACTCTTCCTCACACTGATGCTGCTAGGTCTCGGAGTGTCATACTTGTGTCTGAGACGACGTGCCTTGCCGCCACCCCGAAGACTTATTGATGACTCCGGGTCTATACAGAGCCGGGAGAGTATACAAGGTAAGGTACTAATTAGGCCTCTTGTAGACAGTGTCCAGTGTCTGTCTCACACACATTACATAATTATGCATGATAGACTTCTTTTTTGTAATCTGTGGGATAGACCACCCAATCAGATACTGCAGTGCTTGGAGATGTAAGATGGCGAAAACTCTTAATAAATTCATCTCTCCAGGTATATTCAGAGAGCAGCATAAAGACTGACAGTGAGAGACAGTCAACAAACTGTTTTGAAACAAAACATTCACTGTTAGGCTTGGCTTGGCAAGAGTCTTGAGATAGTTTTTATTTAGTTGGATTCCGATTTCCATTTGTACGGATTACCCTTCCACCTCTTATCAGCTGAGAGTAGAAGCGATGCGTCAGACTCTATCCCGTCTAACTATCCTAGTGAGACACCGAAAGCTCATTCTCTTTCTCCCTTAGATAAGGCGTATGTATAACGTGACCATCCGTCCCGCTTTGGGCGGGACAGTCCCGCTTTCAGACTGTCTGTCCCGCTGTCCCCCCTAAGAGCAGAAATGTCCCGCTTTGGGCGTTTTGGCAAAAAGTTGAATGTATTTGCAGCTGGGCCGGTGAGAATGTTGCTGCTGAAGACCGTTGGGTAGAGTTGTTCAGGCACTTCCGTGATCACAATCAAAACTGTGCAAGCTTTCGTATAACTAGTGGTTCGCCCCGAACTATGAACTCGCGACCCCACATCTCTGCAACCCCTCGACCGATTTGGCTCATGTTCGAACTTAAAAATTCTCTTGGCCTCATATGTTTTCTGTAACTTGTTCGCCGCTTTATCTTATTTCAAGTTTTTGTGCCTCTAGATCATTTTGGATATTTTTGTAGTTTATCTAGTATTTCTTCCATTTTAATTATAGGATATTTATAGGACTCTCTTGTAGTTTTGAAGTAAAGCGACCTCTATTGTAGCATAGAAGAGTCCTTCTATGCTACAATAGAGGTCGCTTTATAATTTTGAACACTAGATGGCTCTGATAAACAAACTTTAATCACGCCCTCTGTTAGAAAGTAGAATAACAATATATTTATATTTTTTTAAAATAGATGGCGCTGTTTTGAATTTTCTAATCTGGTGTACTTTGGACCCTAGCAATTATTATTAGCAAAATTTTTGGTTATTTTTGGATTTATTGGATTAAAATAGAGTTCTTGTTACCGATTATTTCGCGACCCGTAAAAGTTTATTTTTATTGTTTCCACTGAGTTTTACGTCCGATATCCACAATATTGTTTCCAAACAGAATTTGTATTTATAGTTCACTTTTGTTAGTTTTTATCACTGGTTTCACTGTTTACTGATTAGATTTACGTTTTTATCACTTTTAAAATCACTTTTTAGCACTATTTTAATGTTACTGAGAGGCAGCAGTGGCGCCCTCTCTCATCCCATATAACCTTAACAACCCCATATCTCGGCAACCCCTCGACCGATTTGGCTCATGTTCGAACTTAAAAATTCTCTTTGCCTCATTTACCTGCCTACTGAATTTTATGACGATCGGACTTAATTTACTCAAGTTATCGTCGAACGAACATTCATACATACATACATACATACATACATACATACATACATACAAACGCCGGATTGTTCAAGTAGACTCGGAGAACTTCGCTCGCTTCGCTCGCTCGTTCAATTATTGTTAAGTATGAGCGCAATCCAGTATCCAACTCGCACTTGACCAATTTATGCAAAATTTGGCAGGCGTCCCGCTTTGACGTAAAAAATAAATGGTCACGTTACGTATGTACCAACATTGCCGAAGACTGTGTCCATTGTTTTATTAAAGCAAAATTAAACCCAATTTTCGTTCACACAGAAGTCAAAATCCCCCGCGCCCACCCGGTCTACCCGCTGGCGGCTGAGAGTGGAAGTGTCGCATCAGACTCTATACCGTCAGACTATCCCAGTGAGACGCCGAGCGAAGCCGAGGTCGTCCATACCAACCAGGCCTTCATGATGGACGAGAGCTATCATAGTGAAGGTAAGGGAGTTTGTCAGATACCATACATTTATTACACTATGCCAGCGCCTTCCATTCATACTGGATGGGTTAAGTGTCCACTCGGACGCTGCTGTACCTGGGACATCTTTGGATGGTGTAGGTTTGCCTACCTACCTACCTACCTTTGTTTACCATCCTCTCAACTTCATGAACATAGTTGGCTCTGCTTATTTTATCTATCTATCCAGCACATTAATGTCGCCAACTGTTGTTAACTAGTAGTAATTTTTGGGATAAATATTGTCCTTAAACTATCACGAGCACCTTAATATTAGTGGTACAGTAATTCCATCATAATGAAAGTGACTCAAACTTTGAAACCTTAACTTGATAAAGACTTAACTAAAATTATATTATTGGGTGCTCACGCAGTGCAAAATAAGAAGTACTGTAGGATGGCGGTGAGTGGTCTCCTCACCCATCTAGTGTGAGTGAAGGTGCCACTGGACGCTGTATAAATCATCTCATTACGTAGATGCAAAGGCCTTAGTTTTTTTGTAGCATAACCAACTCATTGCACAGGATACATAAAAGACCTACCATAAAACAAAAGTAAGATGTAGTCAATTAATTAATACCAATAATCAAGCACTTAAAAATAACTTCTTACAATCCACTTAAAATTCCAACAAACCTACCACCACTTCACAAATTCAGCACACAGCACTAAAAACTAAACCGTAACCCCTAACCCCCTAACCAGGTTACGGCGAAACCCACGAGGCAAGCGACTCAAACGCGCGTATTCACACAGCGCTGGTGACCTCAGCGCCGCCGCCCGCCTTCGATGTGCGAGTGAGGGTACAGCGTCCAGTGGCACCCCCTTCGCCGCCATCGACGATTACTGGGACTGAGGAGACGGATGGAGTCAGCATCAGGTGAGAGAAATGGACACAATAAATGGAACAAGTGCTTAAAGGGTTTAGTTCTTGTATATGGAAGAGACAAACCTACAATCTGTCTAAGCTAGGAACCAGTTTCAACAATATTTTATCCCACTTCTGATGCTGACATCAGAAGTGGGATCAATTGGTAGAAGAGCTATCGAATTTATTCAACTGGTCTCATCTAATGGTCAGGGGACTCCATCTGGTGTGAAGAGTTTGCACTAATTAGAAATTATTTTACGATTTTTTTCCACCCAGACAATCGACCTACATCTCGGAGCACGAGCGGCAAGAGTCCCTACGGACGGTCTCGCCGGCCGCCCTCCCCCTCCCCGCGCGCGCAGCGCACGCGCCGCCCCCCGCCCGCCCGCCGCGACCGCCCGTCTACTCGCAGGTCAGCCGCAGACAGGTAGCTAGCTAACATGACTAATGTACTAGTGGACTAATGAGTTTGAGCAGTGGTTAAAGTGTTGAGATAGATAACTTCGAAGGACGATATAGCCAAACTGATCGCCAACCTCTCCAACCAACCGGCACGCAATGAAGAAGAAAGTGTTGAGGCTATTACAGTCACCAGAACGTTAACTTATGCATTTTCGTTGCGAAGTCGCCTGTAAAGTAACCGAATAGAGTGGTATGCACTTGAAATGGTCAAATGGTCATAAGATTTGAGTCCTGGTAGTACCTAGTTATTTTGAAAGCGAATGCCTAAAACCTAGGTCCAATTTTTTATAAAGAAGAAATAAGACGAAAATCCATTAACTGAACTCATATTAATGCCCATTTCTGACAATCTAATTGGTTACCAAATTAAAATATCAAAACACATTGGCACCAACCATTCGACCAACTCTTCACCAGTGACTACCAAACCAAATCACCACCCCATATTATCAATCAATCTAAAAGCAACCCTAACTACATACAATACGCGCCACAAAAGAAGGGACTTGACCGCGCCTCCCGCACTCTTTCCGCCGCCCCGATGACGCCCGGTCCCTTCCCTGACCTCATACCGCTACAGAGACCTATAAATGTCAGACCACGTGGTGTCTCAAGTCTAATCTTTCGTGGCTCGTATTCCTAGTACCTTACGGTTCACAATCACCCTCACCCGTGACTAACAAACAGGAGTGGGCGGCGCACCGACCGCGGTCCATCGTGTCCCTCAATACGGAGATGACGGACACGCACTCTGTCACGGAGGTCACCGACCGTTCGCACGCCAGGATGTTCCATATCAATCAGAAGGTAAATGACGCCATCTCAAAAATGCTACTCCGTTGGCTCAAGGTACCAAGGTCTTGCTTCGCCTCATATGACAGGAAGTCACTACTTTATATCATTATGCATGCCTGGATCTTATCTGCACCTTATCGTATCGTATGTTATCGTATTATTCATAGGTGGACGGTGTGCTTATTTTGTAAAAAAAAAAGCGCACAGTTGCTAGTCCTCAAAACCGGTTTATTTGAGGGAAAATAAAAATGCGTATTATTTGTCGACATTTGCATGTCTTTATGTGAAATTGGTTATTTGATTTTCTCACCGTTAGCACTTTATCACCATAAAAATTGCACTATAATACTATAGTGCGCTTCAGTAAAGAGTTCCCTTGACGAAACTCTTATTACAATGTAATAGGGACTTTTTTTGTTCAACCCAAGGGAATTCTTTACTGAAACGCACTGTACGGCAAAAGTTGTTTTGTCGTGCTGTCGTGCAAGTTACTACGTAGGTATAACATGATGTGCTAATCGATAGAGCGGGATAAAAACGCTTCTCTTGCTGTCATACCACTGGGGCCAAAAAAATAAGACGTCACCCCCAGCTAAACTATGAACCTCCTCTAAACCCACCTTCCACGCTCCAACAGAAGCCTCCACCGCCGCCGCCGACCACCCACGAGCGCATGGAGCACGAGGAGCAGGAGCTGACGATGGAGAGTCTCGAGACCATCCCGGAGACACCCATCATGCCGGCCAGGTTCGTTCAATGCTTGACTCCTTTCATTTATTCTTCTTCTTTCTTATACAGGAAGCGTCTCTAAGGGTGGTATTAATAGTCGTCTGAGATCACCTACTTGAGATCGATCTCAAGTAGGTGAACTCAGAAAAGTCAAATGCTAATGTCAAGCTTTGGATAATGTCAAACGTGAGTAACTGTCAGCATATAGAAGATACTGTCAGCATATCTTGAGATGGACACTGACATTAGCCAAGGCTTGACATTAGCATTTGACTTTTCTGAGATCACCTACTTGAGTTCGATCTTGAGTCGACGACTATTAATGCCACCCTAAGAGATCTTTAAACTCTTAGGATTTTGCGTGTGTCCGACAAAAAGGTAGTATCAACTGTATGCCCGCTCTAGGCTTAAAGTTTAATTATTTAGTAACTAACGATATTTTTTTGCAAACAGAAGGCCCGAGATCACGTCCCATGTGGTGGACGACGTGTTCCTACGAACGATCACCGAAAAGAAGACCATCGAAGACATCGAAAGACACAAGCGATTCGTTACAGAGTACAAACAAGTAAGTCACGGTCACCTAGTTCGGTGCGGTCACCACACCAATAGAGTCTACCATACTATAGTCACATCAAATGCCTTGATTTATACAGCGTCCAGCCAGTAGCACCTTTCCTCCCACTAATGGTAACATCATGCGTAGCGAAAAGTACCTCTTGCAAGTAATCCTTCAAGGAAAAATACAGGGCCGCCGAGAAACATCATGACTCCAAAATCTCGCTGAATGGTTCGAAACGAACAACTCTTTAGTTAGAACCGCAACAACCCAAGTGGAGGTTGGCTCATTATGCACCCAAGTGACCATAATGATATCCAACCTCCGATAATTTACTTATAGACCAGAAAAATCACCTCTATTAATTAAGATTTTTATAAGGTAAAAAAATTCGCTCGGGACAGGATTTGAACCCGCAACCTTCTTGCATTCCGTGCAGGCGCTCTACCAATTGAGCTACCGAGTCAAGTAATGTCTTTGCGAATTTTTCTAACCTCATTGAAACTCGTCTTACGGACGATGGGGCGCCATCTAGTGTAATAGTTTGCACTTATCTACACTACCCAATGCGTTCATCATTACAGACGAAATGCTCATTGGAATTTATTTGATTTTGCCACTACGTTTTTAACCACTTTTTGTATTTTCTTAAGCACTAACCCGTGCTAGGGAACTTTATAAAGATTTTTATAAGGTTAAAAAATTCAAATCCTGTCCCGAGCGAATTTTTTAACCTTATAAAAAAAAATCTTTATAAAGTTCCCTAGCACGGGTTAGTGCTTAAGAAAATACAAAAAGTGGTCTATTAACTATGTTAAGATATTGGTAATGCGCGACTGATAATTTCTGCTCATTTACATTCGCTGGGCAAGTCCTTGTGAGCAAATGATTTATTAACGCTGTCCAGAGACTAAAAATAACTAGCTCCATACAGTCCACTATGTGGACAGGCTTTTTAGTTTCAGCTAGGGGAGCACAGTGTCACAATAAAACTATCGGCTAGCGCCATCTTGCTTTATTTCACTGCGTAAAGAGTGGGATAAAACTTTTATCGTGACATAGCGCTCCCCTAGTCAGGCTTCAGCAAATAATTGTTGTTCTAGAGTTCAACAAAGACTTGTTTTTTTTTGGTGTACCTGTATAAAAGGTGTTTCCCAGGTGCCAGCGCCTCCACCGCAGTTTGACGTCACAATCCGCAACCACACGCTGCCTGAGGCGCAATGGGAGAACTTCTCAGACATCAGCAGCGCCTCTGGGATGACGCTGACGCCCAAGATGGAGCGGGTACCTCTGTCGCTGCCGCCGCAGAAATATATTGGTAAGAATGTCTGCCTAATACACACATACGCTCCCCCGCCGCCGTTTTGCCACCGTATCGCTGCGAAGTGGCTACGAAACTCGGCCTAGAGCTACGGCGTAGACTAAGTGCTACGGCGTAGGCCGAGTTTCGTCTCTCCAACCTTAAAAATCTCCCTGTTTCCTGACGACAATAGAAAGAACAACAGTAAACGCATTGTTGTTCTTTCTATTGTCACCACTAGCTATAGGCGGTGTGTCCGTGAATGTGTTAAATGCTGGCAGTCATTTCGCTCTTACAGTATTTCCTGAGTAAAAATAAAAGTAAAGTAAAGTATAGCCTGAGTAAAAATGACATTGAATTCGAGTTCACTTTACACATGCCCCTAACCTTTGTTCCAGACAAGGGCGGTCCAGAACTCTTCTCCCCTGACTTGGTAGCGCACACCAAGCCCGGTCACCTACCCCAACTGCCCGAGCTGCCTCCAGCCAGGAACCCTCTCTACAGAGACGAGGATGATGAAGATGTGCCGGAACCGGTGCCAGCGCCGCCGGTGCCGAACAACTGGTCCGTCCTCACCAGAGTCCTCAAGACCGAGAACCAAGATGAAGTGAGTACAACTCCTGGAGCGCTTTGATAATTAATCATCGATCATTGAAAGCCGTAAAATGCGGAATGAAGTTTTTTCTGCAGATTACTTTTCAGCATTTATCTGTCCATTATTGAATATTTTTTCGGTCTCAAGCGTTCTGTGGCTATCCTAGTTCAGATTGAGCTTGCTGGATGCTTGATGTCATCAGAGCATTACGCAGTTCGTCTGCTTACACTTCATGCTGCGTGTTCCATGTGCCTGCTTACATGTCAGGGCGTCTGAGTAACCTCAACCTCAAACTTTGTCTTCCCACCACCAGGTCCTCATGGAAACCGAGCGCTCGTTCCGGCTCACGCGCGAGGAGCGCGTCCGATGGCGCGAGCTGATCACGCACGAGAGCACCCTGCGCCGGGAGCTAGCTCGCTCCAGCACCCGCGAGGAGTTCACCAGGGTGGCGCACGACCACCGGTTTGCACCGCTCTATCCGCCGCACAAGTGGGAGGTCATCATCAGGATCCTGGCTCCACCCGCTGATAAACCCAAGGTAGATAGATTATTATCATCATCAGTTCTGAACATAGGGCTCTCAAAACAGTTTTCCATTCTGGATGATTTTGCACCTTCTTCTCAAGCTCGGTTATGCTCATCCCGAGACGGTTTGCTTCCTGGTGCACTGATCGAGCGAGAGAGAGAGAGACAAAGAAAAAAAAAGTTCGATAGCGTGAGCTGATCATTCACGAGAGCAACCTGCGCCGGGAGCTACGTCGCTCCAGCACCCGTGAGGAGTTCACCAGGGTGACGCACGACCACCGGTTCGCGCCGCTCTACCCGCCGCACAAGTGGGAGGTCATCATCAGGATCCTGGCTCCACCGGCTGATAAACCCAAGGTAGGACGTGTTTCCACTACGCAGGTTTTCGTGGTATGATATTTTTTTATTGAGCTGGGGCGAGTTCCGTTCAACAAGGCCGAAGGCCGAGTCCCGCGGAGATTGGAGCTCTGAGTGGACCAGACGCTCACAGAAAGCACCGAACCCGCAAGGCCGAGCCGGGCTCTGTTTAACTAAGCCGAAGGTAGACGCTGTTTATAAACACCAACTTTACCGCGAGGCCGCTGGCTTAGCACCTAATTTAAGGATATCGGTGTAGGTTAAAGGCCGGAGCCGCATCATTCCTAACAATACCAAAGACCGGAGTCTGAAGGCCGGGTCCCGCGAGCAGCGAAGCTCGAATTGGGAGCTACAGCACCCAAGCTGTAGTGTAGAATCAATATTCCTTTTGTTATGTACTATGGAGCGGAAAATGTATGGTATTCTCTATCAAATGGTAGAGATATTGTCAGTGAACAGAGTAGCTACCACGAGTGCGAAAAAGCTGTGCCGGACGTCTGCCGGACGTCTGTCATGTTTCCTAATACTATAGTAGTAAGGTTTATCCAACTTATCACTTTCAGTGACAGTGACATTAAGCACTGGTGGTAGCTGCTCAGATTTTGAAATTGAAACTTTACAAAACGTTTTTCTAGTCTAAAGGTGACTAATCAACCACCACACGATCTAACCCTCTCCCTCCTTTGTCCCACAGAACCGCTACCGCAAGAAGTCTGAGTGGGACTCCAGGTCGCGCCGCAGCTCGCTGCCGACCCTCTACGAGTACGACAGCGACGCGACCTCGATGAGGGACCCCACGCGCTCGCGCAGGTCTTCCTACAGGAGCGACCATGTCGACATGAGGTGGGCATTGCTTATGGTTGTATTATGTGACACTTGTAGACAAATGACTATTGGTTCGCCCCGAACTATGAACTCGCGAGTGTAACTTTTTGCTGACACCTTTCGCGCATTTCATACATTACAACCCCATATCTCGGTAACCTCTCAACCGATTTGGCTAATGTTCGAACTTAAACATTATTTTAATTTCATTTACCCGCCTACCGAATTTTATAATGATGTAACCTTTACTCAAGTTATCGTTGAACGAACATTCATACATACAAACGCCGGTTTGTTCCAGCAGACTCGGAGAACTCCTTTCACTTCGCTCGCTCGTTCAAAAATATCCGAAAACCTCGCTCTCAGTGACGTCCCGGTGATGGGCTGCGTTGATCCAACGCTTAGGCTACAACGTCGGAGTTTCATATGACCCCAATTCAGTTGATCGCCACTTTCGATCGTGGTCGCCACACTTACTCCTTCTTCCTATTTAGTTCTTTCGGCGCTATAACCCTTTATGGGTATGGGCCTCCTCAACGATCTTCTTCCATTTCGCTCTGTCTCTGGTCTCCGTTTTCCAAGATGTTTTCTTGCCTATTCGCCGTAGATCTTCCCCGAAACATTCCTTCCACCGCTTCCTGGGTCGTGGTCGCCACACACAATGTCGGAAAATGTCAATAATGATGGTGTCTGTTAACCCTTGCAGGTCAATGTCAGAAATGATGGTAGAGTACGCGCGGGAGCAGGCCGACAGCCACTCAGAGGTGTCGGCGGGCACGCAGCTCGGCAGGTACTATGACGACGACAGCGATGGTGACCACCCGTTCCATCACTCACAGTAAGTTCATCAATTCTTTACCCTCGACACCTGTGTGCATGTTTCTGTTTATCTCTCTGTGGCAACGAAGCTCCCACACGTGTGAACTTATTTGATTTTGGTTTTTTTATTTGTTTGAAAGATAGCGTGATCTAGACGCTACTAGATTCTAGAGTGAACAAATTAGCTGTTTGCTAATTTAATGTTTGCTAAGCTAATGTTTGCTGTCCCAGGTGGAGATCTATACCTATGACATTAAGTTATTTCTAAGTTACGTACATTTGTGAATTGGTAACAGAACACTAAACCGGGCGTCTGAGGCATAATACCCTCAACGCTAAAGATTGGAGATCTGCAGTGGGCACGCGTGGTCTCTCTTTCTTTGATGAAAGGTCTGTGGTACTCTGATATAGAGAGTGACGTGAAGTCTCAATTTGAGACGTGTGTGTGTCGTATAGGCTACATCTTCATACTTACAAGAGCGCGTCTTACCACAGGTCTTGGAGGAACTCCTTGCACCGCTCGGCTAGCCAGCCGTCGCTTGCGCGGTCAGCCACCGAAGTGACGGAGCAATGGACGGCGCCCGACGGTGACGTCACGCCTACGCCTGGCCGACGCGTCATAGGTATGTGTCCTTTATGCTACGAAGGTTAAGGTCTCTTTATGTCTGCTCCGCCACCGAAGTGACGGAGCAATGTACGGCGCCCGACGGTGACGTCACGCCCACGCCTGGCCGACGCGTCATAGTTATGTGTCCTTTATGCTACGAAGGTTAAGGCCTCTTTTTGTCTGCTTCGCCACCGAAGTGATGGAGCAATGGACGGCGCCCGACGGTGACGTCACGCCCACGCCTGGCCGACGCGTCATAGGTATGTGTCCTTTATGCTACGAAGGTTAAGGCCTCTTAACCGCAGTTTTTTACAAAACTGACATCCTAACAGCGCGTTCTTCTATTTCAGGACCACAAGGGCTGTCCACATTCACGTCATCAGAAGTCCGCACCTTCCAAGCATCCAGGAACTGGCGCGAATAGAGCCTTTTACAGGAATGTAATAACTGCCCTGAAATAACTAGGACATACGTATCATAGGGCCTAAAATATCAGGTAAACTGTATTGTACAGCCATTGGAAGATATCCCATTTAGCCGCGTGCAATAAGAATTACTTTGGGATAGCACTGATTGTCGTGCTCAGTGCGTACCTACAGGGTGTCAAGTAAATAATGGTCATCTGGCCTCCGCCGATTGATGTATTTTTTAGATGAGGTATTTTTTTCTGAGATTCTGATTGGTTCGATGAATGCGATGATGAATTTTTTATGATTGTAACACAATTATAAGGTATAGTGCGACATAAAAGAGTAGAAATTAAATGGCAACAATTTTTCATAGTAAATCCGAAAAGTGGTCGGCTTTACTATGAGAAATTGTTGCCATTTAATTTCTACTCTTTTATGTCGCACTGTAGTGTCCATTATTTACCGGGCACCCTGTATTAATACCTATAGCAAATTGATAGCAACTATGTGATTTGTGCTAATTCGTCCATATTAGTGTAACTTTGAAAGAGGATACTCAGAGAAGTGTAATATTGTGACAGAATTGGCAGCAGTAATTTAAATTTTGAAGCCCGATGCTCAGCCAATGAGCGTCGAAGGCGAAAAAATGCTCGACTCCTATTTGGTCAAGCATATTCTGTCAGCTTCGTATTTGACGGAAAAGGACGAAGGAAACGTTTATTGATTTTATACATAAATTAAAAGGCTTAATTATAAACTTACAAGTGATATCTCTCACTGCCCTTACCTAAATGACAATTTTAAATGAATAAGCTGATAAATGGAAGTTGTATTTTCGCGTTCAACAAATACTTAATAGGATATTAAATTAATCCGTCCATTTTCGTAACTAATATACCTGGTTTAATGTGACATAATACGATTAGTTTTAGAGAATCTTTTAATCGACTTTTACCATACATTTTATAAGATCAACTAATATTTTTTATAGTGTAAGATGAACTAAAAAATAATTCATTAAATGCGATTTTTCATAGGATTTCTACTAACGTGCCAAAATAAGATTAAATTACGATATTTTTAATGCATGTAACTCAAGTGAATAAAATATATCTAGAATATTGTATGTATGTAGACTATTTACGTAGGCAATTTATAAAAATATATGAATAATACACAACAAATATTGAAATATTACTTATTTGTAGAAATAGAGATCTTATGGAGCTTTCAATCTCGCTTAAGTTTTTTTTAATACTTAATTGTATTTCAAATAATGAGCTTTTATGTGTAAAAATAATACTATACTTGTAAGTACCTACCTAATTTTTTAATTTAGATATCGTGGTAATTTTTTACTAAATGAAAACCTAGCAGCTGGGGCAATAATAAAGGTATTTTCAGAAGACTTCCTACTCGAAGACTGAAACTACCTTTATGTAACTTAGACCGAAGTAGTACACACACCTTTATACTACTTTAGAGTTTTATACTAAAGTGGTGTTGCCAGTGTTTTTTAATATGGGACTATTGCCTTAGGTGCTATGTATTGTACGGGGAAAAACGTGTAAAGGGTGTGGAATTAATGCTCAATGTAAACGGTTGTAATACGAAAATTCTAATGAGGTTTTATAAAAAATATATAATAAACACTGGTGCTAAGAATAAAAAATAATAACTTTATTGAATCAAGTACATAGAATTGTATGTATAATCTTTTTAAGTATTTACATAAACCCCTTGTTCTAAGAGTTCTTCTATATGTAATAGGTTTTTTACTTTGTCATGAACAAAAAGTAATGTTGTGCTTTATTATTAGGTATTTACACATCTTGCAACAGATTAAAAATATTCTTGTACCTATTGATTGATATATATTTTAATAATCAATATAAAGTACATTAACAATCATAAGGTTTTTTATTTATATAGTTTTAAAATTCACCCACTCAAGGCGCAATTTTATTAAAAAGGGTTTTTATCAAACCTTTTCCTGTGCACCAGTTTTCTTTTCACACCAAGGCAGTTCACAAAAGTTAAACATTATCCTCAAGCGAGTTCAAAATTGCTACAAAATCACACACTTTAAGGCAAACCATTCGTTCATGCATTTTTAAGCTGTACAAAGCCCTATCTAGACTAGATATAATTTTACAAATTGAATTCTAATAGAATATTTTTAAAAAGAATGAACGATCTCTAGAACCATTCTCAAATTTCATTTGTAAGTAAGTACAATCTAATTTAGAGAAACATTAGACCGTCCTTTTTTTAGCTAATCACTTACTTAGGTCGTGTCGATGTATAGCTAGCTACCTATTTAAAAATTACACACACATTAGTTTCTCACATAATCTGAAATAAGCTCAACAATAAATGATTAAATTTACCAAACGTATTTTTTCTTCTGCCTACACATTTTAAAAGTTTGTCAAGAATTGTTTTTCTTCTTTTCTTATTCGTATGTATGTATTTTTTGTCTCAGTGTTTCCAATTTCATGTTCCTATATTTTAGGAGGTACCAAGTTTTTAAATACCACACATATTTTTACAATTTACTAAGCTGGCAATCCTACAGTTAAAGTATACAATTTAATTTGTCGTATTCTTGAATTCTTGAATTCACTAATTTATTTGGCATTCAATTAACTCGGTTTAAGTACTTACTTACCCATCTATTTGGCAATAATAATTGTTATGTCGATCGTATCTATCTTTTTCAGTTTCAGTTTCATTCTTTTTTCAGCAAACAGGTAGGTACAAGGACTTGCCTAACATCGTTGACAACAAGTAAAGTTAATCTTCACACAGCGTATTCTTTGATTGTTATAACGAAAACTTTTGGCTTCTACTTGGTACTTTCATTTCTTCCAACCTAAATCGGTTTGTGGTTGGATTTTTCCGACAGAAGCCGGCGATGCTCAGCCTCTGTAAGATTATCTAAAATATCCACCATAAAAATAACCGTTTCTAAATGTCAAAAAAAAAAAAACTTTTTCATTGTTGTTCATATCAAGGGCTGTTTTCGATTGTTTTGACGCTCGGAAGTTGAGTGGATTTTTTAGAGAATAGAGGCGCAGATTGATACCTTTTGCCAAATAGTTCTAGGATTCTATTAGATTTGGCTGATGGAACTACAGGATTGCCGTCGCCGCGTCACCTGCTTCCAGAAC
Source organism: Zelleria hepariella (assembly GCA_949319315.1). Taxonomy (NCBI): domain Eukaryota; kingdom Metazoa; phylum Arthropoda; class Insecta; order Lepidoptera; family Yponomeutidae; genus Zelleria; species Zelleria hepariella. The sequence goes on along the minus strand of OX439391.1, from coordinate 14,759,482 downwards.
CTCTTCTCAAATTGCTTCTCCTGAAAGAGTTTGTCCAGTTACAATCAAACTCCGCTGGAAAATCAGATGTGAAGATGTATGTTTCCTTATCAACCTTTTTTGGGGTTTCACTTAAAAGAAGCACACTTATTACTTAAATTATTTGTAGGCAGGTAAGTACATTTTTTAATGAACTAATTCATGAAATGCATAGGTATGCAAAGATGAAACTATAAAAAAGCTAGGGTACCTACTCAACTCTTCTCTCGACTCAAGGATTCAAGTTCCACTCGAGTGAAAATGTTCTAATTAGTTTCATCTTTGCATTTTATGAAGGATCCCATTTTCATACCTGCGTTACAGTCATGTTCACATCTGATAAGAAAAGTGTGGAAAACATCAAAAGTGCAGTTGCTATGCACAAAATGTAAACAAACCACTCGAAAGGATGTGCTTCAAACTTGTTCAATAATTTACTTTTTGTGCAATTCAAACCATACAAATAGTTTTTGCAAAGCTGAATTGAACTTAAAAACAATAAGGGAGTTTAATTACAATAGGAAATTCTAAGGGGAAGGCAAAGCTTTCGGGTCCTGATACACTACAATGAATTTCTTCTATTTTGAAATGCTCGGTTAAGTACAGCAATTATTTCATTTAAATACCAATATCTTATTTGACTTAAGTAGGAATCAAAAATTACTTAAACCAGAGTAGTGGATACGGACCCCTAGGCAAGATGGTGAATGAAAAGCATACGAAATTTTGCTATAAAATATATTTTAGAGAACAAATAGCTCTGCCAAATAACGGACAGAAAAATTTAACAGACAACAGACAAAAATCAAATAGAAAGCTGAGAAATCCTTTGCTTTTTAATATTAAATTCTTAAAATTGTTGACGAGGGTAAAGCAGACAAATTGTGTCCTTTGTACCTACTTAATGTTATTGCGATTAAAAAACCTTACACAGTAGTGCATTTTAAAATTAAAGGACACAATATTACCCAGGCAACTTTTAAAAGTTTTAAATTCCAAAAGTGTTCTAATTCTTCCGAACACATTAAATACCAATAGCTAGATCAAGCTAGCTGGAAATTGACTTACGAAAATTGACGTACTTAGATTTACTTTAGAGCAATAATTTCAACAATACTTACGAATTAAGCAAGGACGAAGCGAGAAAATTAGATTTTTTAATGTTATTATTCCTTAAAATTTACTTTAATGGAATTCAATTAACATACAATTAGAAAAGGCATATTATTGGCCATTCATTGTGCTAAGTTGCTAAATCTCACTACTTGTTAAAACTGCTTTGAAAAACCAATACATTGTAAGTAACTCAATAAAATTCCATTTTGAGAAAATTATTCAGAAAATTACACCAGTTTCGCCGAGCGCTCATAACTCGTGACGCTACCTGTAACTATGTAGATTAGATGTACCCGTGATTGAGACGGCATGGATACCAACCAATAAGGGGCTGTTGAGTAGGTAAAAACATTGTATCTTAAGACTACATTGTATTAGTTTTTCACCACAGCAAATTCAAAAACCTAATAAGTAATTTAATTTTTATATCGTCATGTCGAATAGATCCTTCAAAAGTCAATTCCTCTATTGGACAATCTCCCCGTGCTACCTAATTCTCTTTAGTTTAAATTATATGCCCTGCCCGCTCCACACACACAGCGATTTATCTTCCACTAAATACATGAACGGATTATACGCACTCTTTTCAGATTTTTGTTATTTCAACTCATCTACAGTAGCCTGTTCCCTGTTTCTTGTTTAACTTTTAGGAAAATGCTTTTTTAAACTTTTGTGGTTATTATACACCGTGGAATTTTAGTGGTTTTAAAGCCGAAGGTATTGAGTTGAACTCGTGATCCTGAGCCAAATTCCAAAATTTTACTTCAAACCGAACCAAAAAAAAAAACACTTCCCAATACAAACGGCTATTGCCAATCGACACCATATGTATGGAGAAGTGAAATTTTTTTTCGCGCGTTTTGGAATGAAATTTTGTAATTTGGCTCAGAATTACAAGTGCAACAAAATAACTTCGGCTTTAAAACCACTAAAATTGCACGGAGCAGAGAGCTCAAATAAAATACACCTGTGACGCAAACCCAGCCAGTGGCGCTTAAAAAGTTGGCACAGTCAAGCAATGGCACATGTAATGTAGGTAGGTCTTAAAACATCAGACTAGCGTAGCGGCTCAAACGTTGCCATTGACAAAGCAAATCTTGTAATAACCGTTGTTGCTCACAGTGGTGCGGCGCGGGGAGAAGGGCCGCGGGGTGCCGAAGAGTGGCTCGCGCCGCGGGCTATCGGAGGAGGCGCGCCGGCGCAGGAAACCCATTCTGGAAATAATACAAAATTAACAAAATGATAGCAGTAAACGGAAACTGACAAAATGATAGCAGTAAACGGAAACTGAACAACGGCCTCCCACAGGGTTCTGTCCTTGCGCCAACACTTTTCAACCTCTATATCCATGACCTTCCTAAAACAACTTCTTCAATAGGCTTTTCTATTGCAGAATGGCGACCCCTAGAGGGAAAGAAATTGGTTGGCAGACCACCAGCCAGATGGTCCGACGACATAGCCCAAGTAGCCGGAAAACAGTGGTGGCGCCTGACAAAGATGATAAACAACAAAAAAACGACATCACTGTTATTAAGCTATTGCATTGATTCCGAGTGATTTGCTGCTGTGCGTTGAGGAGTATCTTCACCATTTCTTTTATGGGACCACATGGGAAGTATACCCTCTCATCAAGCAAAATAATCATAAAAATCGGTAGAAAAAAGTTCTGAGGTAACAGTAACACAAAGAATGCTGTGGTAACACACATTAAAAAAAAACATACGGGGCGAAAAGCGGCGAAACCAGAGTATCTCCTCCTTATTGAAGTTCCTTAAAAAAAAAACAAGAAAACATCGAATGCTAAAATCTAAAGTGTAAGTTAGCTGACGAAACAAGTTATGGTGAGGTGAGATGACATGAGGTTAAGTGAAGTAAAGTGAAATGATGTGAAGTGCCGTGACTTTACGTGAGATTATGTAAGCGGGGGTGTAGTGGAGTGAAGTGCAGTATCGTGACATGACCTCACTTCACGAGAGATGAGGTGAGGTGGGGTAAGGTGAAGTGAGATGAGGATAATTGAAGCGAAGTGAAGTGAAATGAAGTGTAAAGGAAAGTGTTACGTGCCCCGTAAAATGAATTTCGCTAATTCCCGCTGGAAAGTTCTTGTGTCCAATAAATATATGAATGTTAATAAACTTGTTGTTATGTATAAACACGTACATCTTCCCGTTCTGGCATAGAGAGTGCGTCCGCGAACGCATCGTCCGAACTTCCACTTGTGCCAGTTGCTCCATCTCCATAGGTTTCTCGCTTTCGGGAGCTGCGGAAGGGAGAATTTCAAAGTTGTTACTCGTTCAGTCTACTATATGCCAAGAAAAGACCCTCAGCTTCTTTGGAAACATGTGGTCTCCCAGGCATAATCTAGAGAAGCTCATAATATTGGGGCAGGTGAATGGCAAATGCGCCATTGGAACGGCGCCAACCAGATGGTCTAATGCGATAAAGGCAGCGGCTGGAAGAACCATTCACCGGGCAGTTCATATGACGGAAGACCGCTCCTAAAGGAAGCGAGTATGACATGGTCGCGATCCTCGGCCATGAGGAATTGATTAAGAAGAAGAAGAAGACTCGTTCAGGCGATGACTATGAGATTAACCATACATTTCGCATCCAGAATTACTTGGAGCGCTTTAGCAACTTGATTTGGACTGGATTTTGGGGGAATCAGAGCAAGGTTTTTGTGAATGAGATCTAAGAGCGCCGCTTGAGGAACCGTGGCTTTGACTATCGCTTCGGTATAATTTTGATGTAGTGGCTCTCCCTGGAGGTGCAAAGTGGAAATCCTGCTATTGTTATCTTTGGGCCCATTGGGACGAAGACGGGCCGGGGTGGTTTATTCGAGTGGGTTTTATTTGTGTCTTTGTTATGACATTATTTGACTTTATTTATTATATTGTCCGTTGATTATGGTTGACGATCGAAACTATCGTTTTCAATGGTCTAGCCAAGGATGATGAAGGATTGACAGTGTATAACTCACCCTTCCAAGCATATACAGAACTGTGCGAAGTAGTATGTGGCGCGGTGCGGTGCGGAGCGCGGGAGGGACGCGCGGGGTGCGCGGGCGGCGCCAGGTGGATCACCGCGTCCGCGCTCGCCACCCGCCTCAGCAGAGACCGCTGGCACGCCGCGCGAAACGACCAGTGGTCGGACGCGCCACCCTAAGGATCAAAGGTGTAGTGTTAAAATTGCTTGAAATCTAAAGCGGTCGGTAGACGGCGGTGGCAAGGTTGCCATCTGCCTCAAGAGGGACCGCTAACACGCCGCGCGAAAAGACCAGTGGTCGGACGCGCCACCCTGTAGGACGGTGAAGCTGTTAACAATGCTCGAGATCTTTCGAGAGATTCGAAAGATCAAGTGGCAGACGGGAACCTTCGACTTCGCCACGCGCCTCAGCAGGGACTGTTGGCACTATACGTTACTCTATGCATCCCTCCTGATCGACCACCATTGGTCGAGCGCTAGGCGCATCTCGGCCCTAGAGCTGAGCCGCTCTTCCGGCTATGACACGGTCTTCTAGTAAGTAAGCGTTTATTTGTTTCCACAGTCACACATACAATAATCGAAAAAACACTTATAAGTAGGTACAGATAAAACCATGTTTCTCCTATACTATTATAATAAATATGTGCTGCCCTATATTCTGCTGCCTTGGTCTTCCTATATTCTGCTGCACTTTCGCTCTACCACGAGTGGTGTTCGCAGACCTACAGCACCGGCAAAACCAGCTTTGCCATAGTGAAACTTGCTTGTGCATACTGAAACACGTGGTAGAGCCTCTGGTCCCTCCAACTCATGTCACACTCACCCAGGATCCCTCCTGATCGGCTAGCATGTCCTTCCCCTGGTCGAGCGCTAAGCGCATCTCGGCCCGAGGGCTGAGTCGCTCTTCCGGCTGTGTCGCGGTCTTCTGCGGCTCTGGAGCCTCCGAGGGCGGCGCCGATACTGTGGCAGGAAATGTTTGAATTACACAGGAGATTACATCAATATGTAAGTACGGACGCAATGTAAAATGTTGGACTAAACAACATTTGAACGATAAAAGATCTATTTGAGTCGCTTGCGGCTGTTACGTCTGGGCGCTGACAAGGTATCATAATATCAGAAGTGGGATCCACAATAAACTTTATAAAATCTGATTGGCAAATAGTTTGGTAGCTAAAAATATCATGCGTAATACGCAACGAAGGGCAACGTTAATATCTCCTTAGACTGTTGCGTGGTTCACATTCCCGAGAATTAAGTCTCAGAATGCAAAATTGAGCTGTCTAGACTCTCGCCAGATCGGTCTCTCTTCGCCATTGTTCACACATTGTTCCCGAGACCTTAGCAGGCTAGGAGAATAGCAGAGATGGAGAAAAATATGGAAAAAACGCAGGCGCTGGGCGGATGACCTCCGCGAACAGGCGGGTTACGACTGGATGAGAAAGGCAGCAAACCTTTGGAAATTTTTGGGAGAGGCCTATGTCCAGAAATGGACCAACAGAGGCTGCCAATGATGATGATGATGATGATGATAAAAAAACATCCCTTACCCAGTGTATCTGGCGGTGGCGTGGCCGGGTTGTGGATGGTGGTGCGCTCGAGTGTGGAAGGCGTGCTGGCCGAGCTGGCTGAGCCCCGGCGAGCGGCGCATGCGCCGGCAGCCACTGCACGGACCTCCGCACACTCTCTTGAAACTGGGGAGGGAGATTAGCGTGTTGTGAGTTGAATCGGTCGATTTGTACGGGGTCTGTTATGGTCAGTTGCTTTTTTTGTCGGAGTTGATCTCTTTCTTCAGTGCAGTTACATACAACGTCATAATGTGGAATTAACTGATAGTTTTGGCCCGATAGAAGGCAGACGGGCGAGAGAACACCAAAATTATCTTCTTTTTCGATGCCCTAAAGAAGACTGCAGGGGGATCCATACGGCATGCATCCCATCACACCCATGACCGTGGTGAGTGGTGAACATAGAATTTTATCGTGATCCTCAGAATTGAGGGACCTAAGAATCTTTAGTTTGATAGAGCTGTTTTTTAAAATTCTATGGTTGGCATTCGTCAGCAACTCAGCAACAGCTAGCGTTGTTATAAACCAATGGGGTTTTTTCCAGGCATCAAAAATAGCCCGAATAACTGTCAAAATCAGTCTATTAATCTGTGGTTTCCATACAAACCACAGATTTAGTTGCGTGATAATTCGCGAATCGCTGTCAAATTTGACACTTCGAAAAATCCCTATTAACGAGACGTTAATTTGTATTCTACTATGTCTTCCGCGGAGGATGAGGAGAGTGGTCTTCTATGACTTCTTCTGGTAGATGCTCTTCAGGAAAAGAGCCAATGCATGAAATGCAGCAAACTCACCAGACTGTAAGAGCGTCGAGGGCACCTCGTTTGTGGGCGTCCGGTCGGGGCTGGCGCTCAGCTCGTCGGCGCCAAGAGCACCACACGCAACCCCGCCCTTTGCCCCTGGGGAACGATGAACACCAATTTTTTTATTTGCATATTTGACAGATAGGCTCCGTTCACACTTTGACGCATGTCGTTGCGGCATGCGGCATTGCAACTTTAGCTGGGAAGGATTTACGAGTGCCGCGTGCCACACCGCCGCACGACAATGCGGCAACGTCTGTGCTTGTATGCTCGGTTTTATACAAATATTATATCTGTCGATCAAACAGAGGCACTGCCGCATGCCGCAACGACAGATGGCAAAGTGTGTAGGGGGCCTATTTAGCTTGAAGGAGCATATCGAGCTTTCACAGCGTTTTAGATTCTATCACGAATATTGACAGGTTGATCAAGAGTGGGAAAGATCTGTGTACTTATGATTTAAAAAAAATCCTTAAAACCAGTTGATTTGCGGAAAAATAAAATTACAGATAATACGTATTATTTGTCGAAAAAAAAATGATTTTTTATTTCGATAAAAGCAATTTTTCCGCAAACAGTTTTTTTTTACAGAATAAGCAAATAAACCACACTGCATTGCATGTTATCGAACTGGGATTGCTTCTTCATGCTATAGGCATGTAGTATGTAGAACAGATAGTGATGTGGAGCTCCATTATGGACCATATGCATTTAATTTTGATTGTTCGCATAGCTTAGGATTATTTTTGAGATCGATCTTTTGAGTTGAAATGAATTTTGTCAGAAAGTTCTCTAAAGCTTCGACTTGTTACGTGTGGATACCTAATAATGACGTTGCGCGTTGGTTTTATGAGAATGATATTATGCATAGGGATTGAAAAGTGCAGGGTTTAAATAATGCTTTGGTATAACATCAAAAAGTGTAGTTATAAAGGTCTTATTCTTATTATTCTGATGTCAGATTTATGTACCTACCATACTTCTAAGAAATGGGTAGGAAAATATTCTGAAGGAGTTTATTGTAAAAATATCTGAGATCAGCAAGCGTAGCACAAGAATGGGTTAGAGCGTATCAAAATAGTGAGATGCACATAGTTTTATACCGGTTATTATGTACTGCCTAGCCCATCCTTATGCTACGCGAGCAGATGTGATTGGTAGAGATAAAAAATACAATCATGGGTAGGTATAACTATAATAGTGTAGAGGGTAAAAGGTATCCTAACCATGCATCGTGCCAGGGATATGTACAGTCGGCCACACGCTAGGATACCCCTTTTTGTTTGATTGGCGCCCTTAAGCCGCGCGCGGTAAGAGCTGCCGTAGCGTATCTGTGACTGTAGCCGACCGTACATTCAACCATCGGGCTTATATGGTCGAGAACTGAGCTTTGCATCTTGATACGTTTACATTAGGGAGCTCGGAGGTAACACAAAAAGCGCTGAGCCCAGCCATTGCACAATGCACACCCTTGAGCCAACTGGGATGCAAACTTCAATTCTTGGCATTAATTGGCTTTTAAATTGTCTCACCTGCTGCCAACATCTATTATGTTAGTGTGTACCCTTATCCTGAATCGTAACAACCACACCGTGTTGTGTAAATTGTTTAGAGCCTTCATCGAAATAAGAAGTTTTTGATATACACGGCCCAAGTGTGCTCAAGAGAAATACTAAAAGCGGACATTGAGTGATGGTGCCGTTTTAGTTCTATTACTAAAAACCGAAAACGATGACGATGAATTTTTATTTAAATTTAGAAATAATAAAAATCTAGGCAAAAGTTCTTTCCCAAAATAACTTTTCAGGGGATTGAATCAATCAAAGCGGCGCACAGTGGTCGATTTGTACGATTTAGGCGGCCAAAACTATTTTATGCTTTATTTCAGTAATAAATACGACAACAAATGCTAATCTGGTATTTTAGAGTGAATATATATGTTTATCCCTATTCGTTTCATTGAAAGCGTATTTTTCTATACAAAAAAACATTTCTGTGAAAATATTTTTGTAAATAGCGCCAATGTTTTTAAATTTTCTTTAAATCTCCCTTTGGTGTAAAATATATATTTTGAGTTCATTTGAATTATCGAAATCGGCTTAGTAGTTTTTGATATTTGGGTTAAGAATTATCACAATTTGTTAAGTAAAAGACGGCCGTACATAAAAAAAAATGTTTATTCTCTACAGTCTGCATGCCTATTTAAATTTAAAATAAAATATGGATGACAAAAAAATACAGTATACACTAAAATTAAATGGTCAACAGTTATTACCACATTATTATACTAAATGTTACTTACAATGTTAGGTACCGAATCATAAACAATAAGACAATATTTTATGAAAGTTTAACATACAAATTGTTATGTTACTCTTTAAAAGACAATTCTTCCTCACCGTCACTTTCCATGCATTTATCACAAGTGCCTTTTGTATTTGGCTCTGCAGGAAGCAAAAGCTCCAAAGTTTCCTGCAAAAATGGTTTTGATCGGATCTTCTTTTTTTTTCTCATTGAACTGATGAGTGGATCTGATGTCAAGAGTAACCTGTGATAAATATCAAGGTTACAGTCTTCGCGTGAAAACTTTCGAGCAAATTTTAGACGGTATGAGCGAAAGTGCTTATTACGAGCTTCTGCAGCTTCCTCCGAAAGTTGACCAATAGGCACTAGAGAATTTTCTATAACTTTTCCACCATGTACCAAAATTTTATGCATGGTAGGAGTCATAGAATGCCAACCATATAACTCTACATACAGTTTTGCTGTCTCCATGGCGTATTCATCAAATTTCGGGACATCTATTTTGTGACCGCTTGATATGGCTTCCAAAATAACTTTAATTCTATAAATAAAATTAAAGTCTATTCCCGTTATTTCAGCAGCCAGATGTGGGTTTTCAAAAAATCTTCTACTAGTATTGCCGTCATTTGTGTTACCAAAATTACATTTTGGCATATCTACCAAGATACCAACTTCTTCTCTGAATCTTTGCTGAATCTCTTTTTTTTTTGTTGTTCTAGCATCTTTCTGCTTTGGTTCTTTTTTCACGGTATTTCCCAACGGGCAATTTATAAGCTAAATGTAAAATACTCTCGAATAATCGAATTCTGGCATGTAAAGTTGATAGGCCAAATTCAAGCGATTCTGGGTGAATTTCGTTTTTTTTACTTAAGTCATTAAAGTTTTTTGAAGTGGCTCCGCATATGTAGCATCTACTCGTTGATTTGGTGTCAGTCGCCGCATTGCAAACTTTGCCGTCCACCATGGTCATTTTAAGACTGTGGCTAACCGAGAATTTTTGCCCATTCAGTTCCAATTCCGTGGCTTTTAGGGACTTCACACTGTCCCGAACGTAATTTATTTCATCTTTTGTAATGTCTGTAGACTCTTTTATAAATCTGAATCGTATCGGGCGGCAATATCGTGGTGAAGAAGGAGTCGGGTTTTGCCAAACCATTTTTGTTTTGTCTTCGCCGCAAACAATTTGTAGAGGCACGAATGAGCTCAAAAATATATTTGCATCCGAGTCGGCGTCATTCATTAACTTTTGTTTGTATTGAGCTTGTTGTGAACCATCACAACCCCATTTGCAGATAATCTGCAAGGAATTTCTCTCAGTTTCTGTAAGAGTCATTAGTACTTCTTCGAGGAAAATTGATAATCGCGTGACGGTGTGATCTAACAAAGATTGTAGATCACTTTCAGCACAGGAAGCGGTCACTCGTAGCGTCTCTTTGGGTGGGTAACATTCCTGTTTAGCCTTCAACACTAATTCGTAGCACGGGTAAAAGCTTCTGTTGGTTGCTCGCACAATTTCATATTGACTTCGTGTCAAATCAGCGTCCACGCACATTCGCAGTGCCTCCCGAGGCGTAAGGGGATCTTGTGCCTTTGATTTGGAATGTCTTTTTTTACATTCGTTTGCGGCTGCAGGCGAATTTGTAATATCTTTTAGGACTTGCGAGGCGTTTCTTTTTCCTTCTTTTTGTAAAATTACTTGCGCTGCGTGAACTATCACTTCTTTGCCTACAGAGGAGCGAACTTCTTCTGTTTTCCTCCTTTTAGTTCTTTCACTACTTTCACTGAATGTTTTGCTAGGTCATCCTGACTTATTATGCGTTTTTATGGGCATCTCGAACGTTCCTGCTAACCATGCATCATTGCTTATAAGAAATTTTTCTAGCGTGTTGCGTGCTTTGGACCATCTCTTTTTTATTTCTGTTTTAAAATATGAAAATTTATGATTTATATACTTTTTGTCTTCGTCGGAGTCCCCGTAAGACACTAACAAATAATTTTGTAAGTATTCCAATTTGTCGTTTATTGATGGAGAGTTTTCCTCAATCATCTTATCAAAAAGATATCTGCGAGTTACTACCTCCATGCCCGAGTAACTTGATGAACCTAGAACAACAAAAAGGAATTTTAACGCAAAAGAAACAAAAAAGGAATTTTTCTCACTTTCTGCCTAAGTTAATGAATTATTATTTTTCTCGCGAAGTGGTCAAAGGTGGTGGCTATTTTTTTTGTGGTTATCTGCTCAAAGAGCTATACTATTAGAAACCATAAGGAATTTAACTCGGACGGTCTCGGAAGTACAACATTTTTACTATTGAAAATAAAAAAATGATAATATTTTCTATGAAAAAGGGCGATCTTTGATACGTTGTAACTGCACTAAATATTGATATTCCTTATCTTAATTTAAATTATATTTGAAGGAGCTTACCTGAATTTTCGACTTCCATCACTTTCACTTGTAACTGAATAATATCCAATGAAATATTCACTTTAGAATATCGGTTGCGCTAAGAGTGTCGAGAACGAACGCGTACAGCTTGCGCGACGATCAAGTTCCGACTACCTGTGGGGGCGCGCACGCAGTTCTAGGAACTGGGGAGGGGTGGGGTTTGGGCAGTCGGGGTGTCTATTTTTCCGGGAATCAATTAGTTTTGTTATAAGTTAACTTTGAGAAATGGACTTTTGGCCGCCTAAATCGTACAAATCGACCACTGTGCGGCGGCGACTAGTCGAGCGGAAAAGTACATATTTTCATACATTTGACACGGCTATGGAGCCAAACAAGGTTTCGAATGTAGAATGTAGATAGAAATATATTATTTCCATCCATATATCTGCTTTAGTGCATTCCGGCCCTCAATATTCTGTATTTGACTTTGACTATATCTACAAAAAGGGTCACTCAAAATTTCAAAGAACCCTTTGATAGAACCATAAAATTACGGGATCGAGATACTCAGATATAAGGGCACACCATCACTCGCAGGCCACAATCTACCACGCCACACAAAACACCAAACACATAAGGGTTCACGCTCACCTATTAGGCCAGCAGAGGGCGGCGGGGGCGGCGCGCCGCAGTAGCCGTCAGCAGACCGGCCAAGCTCGCTGCCCTGTGCCAAACGCCGCACCAGCGGACCAGTCACCATGTGAGACATCACCTAGTCTACACGCACCCTAGCCAATACCCGGGGGACAATTTTGGAGCCAATTCTAGGGGCGTGTTGGGAGATTTCTTTTTAAAACCAGGCATAGTAAATTTAGTTGGGGGTAAATTTTGCCGAGACTTTTACAATAGTTATGAGGCTTTCTTTTTCTTCTACAAGTACCATATCCTTCAGTTATCAATATGGCAAATTAGGCCCGTGAAGTTCAAAGGTTTTAAAATTCTGCAATGCTCAAATTGAGCAACCTTACAGATATTAATGAAAATTTAAAAGCATTATATTTTTTATATTCCATAACCTTTTTTTCTTGATAGATACAGATCACTGTTGATTTTTCTATGGGAAAGTAGGCCCTTTAAATTACGTAAACGATCCCCAGAATGCTACAAAGAGATGCAGTTACATGCAATAAATCAGGGCAACCATGCGCATACGCATGCAGCTCGCATAGCATATACTCTACCGCGTTCGTTTACTCGATTTATTGGACGCCATCTCTCTTTTGTGCACAAACAGTGAGCGGGACCGATTAGAAACTACCAAGCAATCGAAGTTATCACGAATCTTATGCTATGCGAGCTGTACATACACTATCGGGTACATTGATGTACGACAATGAACATTAACGATCAGCACAAGTGAGATAAGAAGATGTCAAAGTGGCTTGGCACATTCTTGCTCTTTCCCGTGTGAGCTGAGTGTAAACTCGGTACAAGTCCCGATTCACACGTGACGACTGATTACGTTACGTGTGCGCCGGCCTTTTTGTATCTATAACGTAATGTTTATGGATATAAAAACTGGATAAAGGGTTCTATAAATACATAAATCTGTTACACTTATAAAATACAAGGTGTTGCTAAAGGTCCTAACTCTTTTTACAGTGTAAAAGCACCCGCTTTGCTCTATATTTTTGGCTCTATGACGTTCCGTTGATTTTCAAATTAATAAAATGTAAGCGCTGCGACGGGAGAGAAGTATTTTTTTAATAAGTAGGTATGGTTTTCATTGATTTTCACAATGTTTTATTAACTTAAAACTATGAAAATGCACATTTGCACATAATAATGTGTTTAAATTTAAACTAAATGCAAAAACAAAAAAACTTTCGTTTTTTTTTTTATTTTGAGGTATTTTTCAGATTTTTTTACAGAAATGTCGTCAGGTTCACCATTAGGTTACACCCTGCAAAAAGAGGAAGGACCTTTTGTAACACGTTTAGTTATACTTTGAAAATAAATGAGTTATAATAAATTGATGTTCGATTTTCTAATATCTTTAGGCTATTTGTGGTTTTACAAGATTTTATTAAGTTAGGGAGGGCCTAGATATTACCAAACAAATATTGAGGTAATACTACTTACAAATAAAAAAATCTTTTATCTTTGACTACAGGTCAGTATGAATGGTACACACGACAGCACATCAGACTGTACACTTTTGTTGTAAATTCGCCCCTAACGTAACCGAGTAGAGTGCTAGCGTGTAAGCGTCGACGTGCTGTCGTGTGTACAGCAGCATGTGCTACGAAAAGGTCCCGTCATACTAAAAGGACTCCCTTAAGGCTCGGTATAAGGCTAACTAGCGCCACCAATGTTAAAAAAATCATATCTTCCTTTAGAAGAAGTTTCTGAAAAAATCCTAAGATGAGCCTATGCGTCATGCTTTTCTAGATTTTTAAGTGTAGATACCGTCTTCGAAATTTACTTTTAAGCTAAAAAAATTTCGATAACCGCCAAAAGCGGCCGTTTTTGGCGGTTATCGAATTTTTTTTAGCTTAAGTCTAGAAATTGAGTTGGGTACCTACACTTAAAAATCTAGAAAAGCATGGCGCATAGGCTCATCTTAGGATTTTTTTAGAAACTTCTTCTAAAGGAAGATATGATTTTTTTAACATTGGTGGCGCTAGTTAGCCTTATACCGAGCCTTAATAATACAAATAAAAAAAAGAAGTACGCCTTTACTGTTGAAAAGGTATATTACACTGATTCCGAGTGATTTGCTCATATCCGTTGAGGAGTAACGTTCTCCATCTCCGAATTTCTTCATCAGATCTTCACCATTTTTATGGAACAACATAGAATACCCTTTCAAACGAAAAAAAATACCAATAAATTCGGTTCACTTAGAAAAAAGATCTGCCCCCTTAGCACGCTATCATTTTGCCTACTCTCAACTGTCACCTTAGCCACTTAACACTACTGAGCTGACCGTTAATAGTGGCTAAGGTGACAGTTGAGAGTAGACAAAAGGCCAGCGTGCTAAGGGGGCTGAGGTAACAAACATAAATAAAACAAAAAACTAAAAAAAAACATACGGGTCGAATTGAGTTTCCTTTTTGAAGTCGATTAAAAATGACAGGACTTTTCGCGTCATAGGGTGACATTATTAGTCATCAGCTCAAGCTTGAGCTCAAGTAGGTGATCTCAGAAAACAAAATCACCCCTTGGCTAATGTCAATGACAAGCTCAAGCTCGAGCTTGAGTGTAGCTGTCAGCATATTAATAGACACAAGCTTGAGCTTGACATTGACATTAGCCAAGGTCTCAAATAGGTGATTTTGTTTTCTGAGATCACCTACTTGAGTTCTAGCTTGAGCTGACGACTATTATTGCCACCCATAGTTTATGGGTATCACCCAACAGATACTGCCAGGGTCGCGATTCATAAATCTACAATTCATAGTTTATTATGACAATTTGATGTTAATTGAGTAGCCGATTAGACATAAAAGAGGAAACAAAAAAGGTTAGCTTACTATCTGACTACTTAAGGTAAAATACGTCTCACAACTAGCGCCGCCAATGAAAAAAAAATCATATCTTTTTTTTGGATGCGTTTTTAGCAAAAAACGCTCCTGCGATTTCTCAACACGAGGCTTAACTATTTTTATGACCTAAGGTTTGGATTCCAGATCCTAGAACTTAAGAATGCAATCGATTCTCGCCAAAAGTGGCCACTTTTGGCGAGAATCGATTGCATTCGTAGGAAATCCAATCCTGGAATCCAAACCTTAGGTCCCAAAAATAGTTAAGCCTCGCGTTGAGAAATCTCAGGAGCGTTTTTTGCTAAAAACGCATCCAAAAAAAAGATATGATTTTTTTTCCATTGGCGGCGCTAGTTGTGAGACGTACGGCGTCTTAATGTACATCGAATTGTCATAATAAACTATGAATTGTAGTTTTATGAGACTGGCACCAGGATGCTATAAATATTCACCTGCTGTTCTGGGTTGGTGGGCGTGGGTTTGTTGTCTTCACTGCCGCTGTCCGAGCACTCCTCCTCCAGCAGCGGCTCCAGGCGACGCCTGAAAACATCCCTACGTTACATGATTAAAACATAGGGGAAAAAAAAACTTGACTCAGAACGAGAGGTGGAGATGCGACGTTCGGAGAACGGTCAGCGACACACCGAGATATCCGATGCTCTTACCACGCGTAACAAAAGTAGGTACGTCAATCAAACAAAAAGGGGTATCTTAGAGTGCTACTGACCGTATCTACTCTTAATAGAAAAATCATGCAAGAAATAAGTATCACCGCGAGAAATGCTCTATGTAAAAGAGTTCAACGTGCGCTCTCAAAACTTTCATTTTCATAATATAAAAAATTCATCAAACTCATAGTAAACATCAGTTTCAGTAATTTTAGAGGTCTTTTCTAAGAAAGAGCACCTATACACACGACTTAAGAGGCCGAAGGCCGAGTCTCGTGGAGAGCGAATATCAAGATAAAACTTTAAATTAGCAAACAATACTTTAAACTTTTATTGGTTTTTTGGCTCACCAAAAAAAATAACTAAATGCATACCAAAAAAACTTGGTTGCATATCAATAGATTAGGTTAGAGCCTAGTTTTTTAGTGTGCAATTCAGTATTTTTTTTGGTGTGCGATTAAATACAGCGCTTTTCTTTCTGGTTATTTAATTTCGTGAGAGGTGGCGTGAACATGAAGAGGCCTTTACTCAGCAGTGGGTGCTAACAGGCTGATGATGTTGTTTTAATTACCTTGGCAGTAAAGGCCTCAGAGTGGTTGGTCCAGTGATGGTAGGCGCCATGAGGAGCTCGTCCATCATCAGTTCTGTGTCGTCATCACCGGCGTACGATGATGATGACTTAGTTGGCGACTGTAACAAGCAAGGTCCGGTCAAGAAAAGCTCAAAAATCTATCTTAGAAGGCCTTAGAAGGTTGTTAGAAGGCCGCTTTTTGCAACACTACTGAGATCGAGATCATTTTAGGGGCTCAATAAACGGATCATAATAATAATTGATAATTACCTATCTACAGGGTACAGTCGAATTCGATTGCACCCTGTAGTTTTATTTCATTGAATTTTTTTCATTGTGTTTTGACGATTGTTTCCTTCTTCATTGTCTGACTGTGACTGCGTCTATCTATGATTGACTAAAACTGTAGCGTATTTGGCAACAGCACCACTAACTGTAACTTTCTTGCTCTCTTTGCTGTAACGATGTTTCGTTTTCCTTCACCGTTCATCAACATCGTGAGGAAACCCGCGGCTCAGTTGGCTCCACACGTATTGACCTGTCTTTCCTGTGGGCTAGGTCGACTAAGCTGTCAGGATGGTATAGGTGCTGGGCAAGCCTACTCCATCTAAAACAATGTCCTAGGCACTGCAGCGCCGAGTGGTCTCTTCACCCATCTAGTGTGAGTCAAGGTGCCACTGGACATTACGTAGATGCAGCCTAGTTAGTTAGTTTTTTACCCAACTACGCGAAGCGAAAAGGAGGGTTATGATTTTAGCAGCGTATGTATGTATGTATGTATGTATGTATGTATGTATGTATGTATGTGGGTATGTATGTTTGTGTGTTCATCTGTTCCCTCGCAGAGCCTAAACTACTCGGCCGATTTCAACAAATGAGGTGTTGTTTGATTCGTCTTAATCACCCAGGTAACATAGGATAGTTTTATTTTGAAAAAAGAAAAAAAACCAAGATGGCGGCTGTGCTGCGCCCTAAAGTAAAAATTATCGGATACCATCGTCATGGGTATCAAATGAAAGGGCTTTAAAAGGCCTTTTCAAAAATGTATAACACATGTAGCGTCAACATAACAAATAGAACAAAAATTTCCAAAATGTGATTTTTTTTGCCCTTCTTGGTTCTATTCTAGGTGATCATCCAAAATGACTTACTACAAAGCTAAAAAAAAAATAGAAGTTAAAAACTAAAACCCGACTATTAAAAGGCTTAAAACAAGACCTGCATATCCTTAAAATTTACTCATAGATAAATTAATCGTAGTCGGAGGACACCACATTCGCATTTGATAAACCGATGGCCTCCGACTACGATTAATTTATCTATGAGTAAATTTTAAGGATAAGCAGGTCTTGTTTTAAGCCTTTTAATAGTCGGGTTTTAGTTTTTAACTTCTATTTTTTTGCTGTAACTTACAGAAAGTGTTCCATGTTCGGAATCCGGCAGGTTATCGGAGAGGTCACCGGAGGAGGGGGTACCCCAAGCGTCCTCCCCGCTCGCCCCGCTCCCCTCGCCGGTCTCGCCCGTGCCGTCCTCCGTTCCGAGGGCGGACTTCCAGTCGCTCACGCCGAGGCATCTGGTGGGCAGAATTGGGCGGTTAGTTCTTGGAGGTTTTGTGATAGATGGGTCCAAATTGAAAAGACGTCAAAAACTAGGCTAGTATACCGGAAGATTTGTTGTAACTTTCGAAAATTTCGCAGAAAAGAACTTTGTGTTTCATACTACTTAAGTAATCATTCTGAATTACTTACAGTTTTCAGTGACAAAAAATCATCCAGTATATTTTGGTAATTATATTTTCGCATAGAAAAATTACATTGTAGTACTACGAAATTACGAAAAATTCTAGACTAGGTATTATAATTTGGATGTTTTACTTGTAATAGTTGTATTTCCAAAGACTAATTTATACTATTTATATTATGGTAATATTAGTAAGTACCCATTAAATAAAATCCTGAAATTACGATCGCAAAGTTGCACAGTTGCTTACAGAAATATAAAATTATGGAAACACTAGCTTTGAATAAGATTAATAACTACTTAGATACTTTCCTAATGAAAATGTCTCTGTCCCTAAAATTAATACTAAACTGCACACCATGGATAATTTCTAGTTGAAACTAGCTCACAATAGCTATTTTTATTGTGTTTTTAATTTGCTATGTTGTCGACAACAGATCTAATGTTTCAAATCTAAAATGTTAGCAATATCGAAAACCAAACACGATCAAAATGGTTGACATACTCATCGGGATCTCGTCGACTCGCTGGCAGATATTTTCCTAGTATCGAGAAAAAGTTTAATTAGAAAAAAAAATCCTCAGATGCTTTTACAAGATACACCAGAAGTTAAGTCTCATATCGTTTGTTTATTACAAAGAACTTCTGAAGTTAATAGTGAAGTTGAAAAGATGGTACAAGTGCTGGATAAGTTATCTAAACAAGTAAAATTGTACCAGGCACTGCAGAATCCAAGTGGTCACTTCACCCATTTATTGTGAGTGAAGGTGAAGGGTTGGAGTCATGGAAAAACCCGAGCTTAAGGCCTAAGATGCCTATCTTACCTTTCCAAGAACGAAGGCTGTTTCTGAGCGATGGCAGTGGTGGGCACAGCCTCTGAGTAGCTGAAGATGTTCATTTTCTCCACGACAAAGGAGCCAGCGCGGGCTGTCCAGCCCATTATACCTCCTCCTACTGAGATAACAGAATACATTATTTTTAAAACGTAAACCTTTTTTTTACATCAATGCAGCGTCAATGAAATAATAAACTTCAATGATAACACTTTTTTTTAAATTACAAATATTTTTTACTCCAAGAATTTGATAATTACTGTGCACAGACATGGAAGCTTTGGACATTTGAGTCTCAAATAGTTAATTAAGGCTTTTCACATAGCATTAAAGTTGTAAGATATTAACTGTTCTGTGTTTATTGCACGCTTTTTACTCGATCAGACAATGATGACATTCCCACTATGTAGCACTTTAGGCCCTCATGACCCATAGGTCATGAGGGCATAAAGTGCTACATACAGGGTAGCCCAAACATAGACGTGAAGTGAGAAAATCTAGATGCGACACCAACAGCTATACTCAGTATTGTACCTATACGCAATGAAAACAGGATTTTTCGTATTACTTTCAGCATATCAAACAACAAATTATACCTATAGACTTGAGGCGTTATCATGGTATTGAGGTAATAAGGTTGTCAAACAAGAGAATAGTACCTGCTGGATTGTAAGCCTTCGACGTTTCTGGTTCCTGTGACGTCAGTCTTACGTTTCCATCGTCCGTTTCATCCGACGGCATCCTCTCTAAGCTTGACATTGTACCGTACCTGAAAACATACAACACACTGGAAAATATGCTTTTAAGTGGAAGGCGTCAGGTTGTAAGAAAATTGGACCTACCGCTTAAGCGTAACATAAGGTAGATCCTCAGGCAAATCTGGAGAATCTGGGGAATCGTCTATTAGGTCATCCTGTAACAAAGAATATTCACTGTTTTGTCAAATGAATCAGAAAGAAAATTACTACCAAAAGCTGCAGGTCTATTACGAAAATCCATATTGAACTTGATATTATGCTATGCTCTCACTTACTTCAGTTGATTTATTGAAAAGAAATCGATGACCTCTACCAATAGATATTATCTTAATCAATATTGATTTGCATCTCAATAGTTAACCAGCCACCTAAGCTCTACCAGGGTTTGCACATAAATTTTCGAGAGTAAGTAATTTACAGGCACGTTTCCTACATCTCGATATAGGACCATTATCTTAGACTGGATGTGCAAACTTATGATCATCATCATCATCAATTCCTGTTATCCCTCAGGGATATTACTGATTTTGCGCCTTCATCTCAAGCTCCGATATGCTCGTCCCGAGAGTGTTTGCTTCCTGTTGCACTGATCGGCGACTCCAGGTAGTTTTAGGGCGTCCTCTCTTCCGCGTTCCAGTTGGACACCATTTTAAGTGCTATTTTGTTTGATAGGACATACTAATCACAAGTTTACTCACAGTCTTATTATTAATGTGAAAATCGGGCGTGGGCGGCACGACGGCAATATTGGGCACCTCGGGACTGCTCTGCGCCCGCGCGGGGTGCAGACTCTCCGGCCTCGCCTGGGTGTGGTTGGACCCGGTCCGCTTGAAGGGGTCCACGCGCATCAGGTGCGTCGCCGGGTTGATGGCTGAGAGACCTGGAAGTGCGGTGGCTGGATCAAACACGCTCGAAGGGATTGGGGATACTGGAGGTCTGAGGATAGGGTATAGGTGTGGTGAGTTGCCGAGGGTTTTTCGGCTGTATTTAGGAATACAAGTTTTTTAAGGAGTCCGTATTCTCTGTTACAAAAGCTGAGGCTCTACCACAAGTTACGTCCGGCAAGGGTCCGGCGGACCTACTGCACCGGCAAAACCAGGGGCCTAAGCCTGTTACACAATGGCGTATCAATGGCGTCCCAGGTAGAAGGACAAAACCGGGATTTTTTCGTTGTTCACCTACAACCAGCGAACTAATCCTCTAGAATTAGACTCATAATATTCTTTTCTGTACTACAAAAACATTAAAAGAACCGACACTGGACCGACAGCATAATAAATCGTAATTGAAACCGTCAACCGGGAGCCCATTTTGGCACCATTGCGTTACAGGCTAAGGGCCCAGTTTTGCTATAGTGAAACTTGCTTTGCCGGTGCCGTAGTTCTGCCGGACGTAACTCGTGGTAGGTGCTCAGAACAGTATATTTTGTTCTTGTAGTGATCATGAAAGTCAAATAAGAAACAAGAAAACACAAATTTTTGTAACGGACTATTTAGAATTAATAGAAATAGCAGCCAAAATGATCAAACTCCGATACGGAGCAAAGAACCAATATTATGAGAGGTTGATGGATTAATGATGCTTAATTTCTTAAATCTCAAACTAACACAATAATTTTAAGCATTATCTGAATGGTAAAGAATACTTACTCATAAGCATTAGCGGCCCCAGCTCCAGATCTTCATCTGAGGCTTCACTACTTCTAGTATTATTCGCATTCACATCCTCTGTCCTTTTGTTGAACACATCTCCGTTCATTTTGCTAACCGCCGAGATACCCATGCGGGGCGATCTTCTTAGTCTAGACTCTACCCTGTACTCCGGCTCATCTCCGTTTACAGGTTCGTCTTCTAAGAAAACGGACGATGTCTTTAGACAAGTACCGACGTTTTCTCTTTTCGTAATAATATTCATACCTAGGACTTTATTCAGTACATTTTCAGCTTTTTGCCTCGTGATCTGATCTTTTCTTGCTGAGTTAGGGGAGGAGACGTTGTTGGACATCGTTTTCGTTCTGTTTCTTGTCAAAGTTATGTTTTCTACGCATTTCACTTCATTGATGTATCGCTCTTGCGCTATCACGCATTGGACTTGATTGCTAATGTTAGAGTTTGATATCCTCAGGTCGTTGGAGCTCGAGTTGAAGACCATGGAACTACACGTTGTGTGACTAGTTGACAACGGACTATTGTTTCTACTGCTAGAAGAGGGACTAGGGGATCTTATCGCATGGTTTCTTAGCTCCAACTGGCTTTTGTTGTATGGACTCCGCGTCTTATTTCTACTTAGGACTGGCGACTCCGTTTTTAGGTCGTAGGACGTAGACTTGAGCATTTTCTGGCTTTGCTCTATGGAGTCAATGACCTTTGAAGCGGCCTTCGGGACGTCTTCTGGACGTAATTTCATGGCATTTTTCCGTTCTAAGTGGCAGGTTTTGGGTCTGTAGTTCCCGCATCTAGCACTGCATGGACTGTTCGAACTTTTGTTTGAGTTAGAGTTCTGTGGTGAGATGTCGCTGTGGTTTGTCGTGCTGTTTGGTTTGCCTGAAGGGAGGGTTTCTCTCTGGGAGGCGAGTGGGCTATTAGGTTTCGATAAGCACTTTTTGTGGCACTGTCGGCAGACGGGGATGGTGTCGACTACTACGGGACTGGTACGGACTGTGATCTGAAAAAATATCGTTATCGTTTATTTGGCTTTAAATTAAGTCATTGTGGTTAAACTTGAGATCAGACGGGTAAGCACGCACGGCTTTCAAAAATATTATCGAAGTGTAAAACCAAAGATCTAAAAAAAAAACGAATACACTTTCGAATGCGGTGTGCGTGCAGCGTTAGCCTACAGTTCCTCACGAAGTGAAGAAATCCACTATAAAAACGTAACTGGATGTTAGGTATATCGGTCTGAGATGGAATCAAACAAGTTTTTAACGAAAACCTGTGTTATCGCTTTACCAGTAAACTTAAATAAAGTACCTAAAATTATGTTTCACTCACTTGGCTTCCAGAATTACTGCTTTTCGAAGGGCTTCTTTCATGCTCCTTTTTCTCACTAGGAGAAGTTCCCTTGTTATCAACATTGCTAGTGACTAGATCAGCCAGGTCGATGAGGTTAAGTTCTTTGGATCGCTTGCGCAACTCCTCGACGCTCCACGTCTGCGAAAGTCACATCTTTCACATTATTATGTAGAGGTTTAGGGCTGGATGGGGGTTTTGGATCAGTAAAGTTGAAATTAATAATAGGCAAGTGGCACTAACGCTCAGTGAAACTGGGCTTTGTAGTAAGGTACAGTACGCGACACGAAACTTTTTGATTCGATACTCGCTTTGATCCCACCGCAAATTCATTCCCACACCCATTACACTCGCAAAACGCGGCCCCTACTCAACACCCGTCTCACCTCCAGATCCTGCTCCGGGTTGTCCATCTCTTCAGACTCGGGGAGCTGCGTCATCCACCGCTGAAGATGGAGAGTAGACCCCTTACTCCGGACGCTGCGAGCTTCCGCGTTGCTTCCCCCAGCACCGGTTTGAGTTTCCACCGAACTGCGGCGCGTCTGTATGGAACGTGGGGGTTGTCGAAAGGGTTAGGCTAGGGTTGGTTGACAAAATATCTACGGTTTCGCACGGTTGCAAAAATATTTGCTTCCGCGTTGCTTCCCCCAGCACCGGTTTGAGTTTCCACCGAACTGCGGCGCGTCTGTATGGAACGTGGGGGTTGTCGAAAGGGTTAGGCTGGGGTTGGTTGACAAAATATCTACGGTTTCGCACGGTTGCAAAAATATTTGCGACTCGAGCCTATGAATCCCTCGCTGCGCTCAGGATTCGATTTTTGAAATTACACGCTTCGCTCTTGGTTCGATCTTTCAATCCTTCGGTTGTTCTATTCAGTGTGCTTATTTTGTAAAAAAGACCGCACAGTTGCTATTCCTCAAAACCGGTTTATTTGCGGGAAAATATTTTAAAAAGATTGCTTATTTCGATAAGAGCTATTTTCCCATAATAAACCGGTTTTAGGGACTAGCAACTGTGTGTTTTTTTTTACAAAGCACACAGTAGTCAATTCAAGCAACAAATACCTAAATATTAGGTACTTATTCCTTCACTTGATTTTATACACAGTCATGTTTCATAATGCTTTTTTATAGAGATGGATGGCGACATGTGATTTTTATCGTTCTTCCAATAAAAAAATTGTACAAGTTATAATTTGTTTAAAAATATTTAAAAAGAACCAGTATTTATTTTCAAAGAAAAATGGTAGGTTTTCGAAGGTTTTAAAAGGGGTTCAAAATTTATTTTATTTATTTTTATACCTCAAGATTCGTTAGCGTCGCAAAATAAGAAAAACTTAATTTCAGTCCATTACAAATCCACTTTATTACTGATATAGAAATATACTGCGTCGATCTAAATACACACATCCATGTTTTATTTATTAGTACATATTTTAGCCCATTCTATAGAAAACTCAAAGTCGAGATGAGCGCAAATGTATAGGTATCTCTCAAAACTATTTGTTTTTTTTAACGATCTATAGCCTTATCTTTACATTACAGAAATTTACACACAGCCAAAACATCAAAAACTATTTTTTATATAAGTTTTTCTTTTAACGTAATTATGAGCTCGCTATTCAGTATGTTTACAAAACGCGGCAAATAGGTTATGTGAACATTTTGCGATGCTAGCGATAACAACGTATTTTACGTACAATAATAATAAAATCACCTCTATGTAGGCTTTTAATAATTATTTATGTTACTTATCTATGTGCTACAGAAATTAAAAGCATTTACCTACTACCATTTTTCTTTGAAGATTTTTTTTTATTATCTAGTTCTATAAGATCTAATCTAGATTTAAAAGCAATAAAAAAAAAACTCAACTTACACTACCGTGATGATTAAAATGATTATTTAATGATTCGCGACGGCAATCGCTAAATATCCACATGACCTGTACATTATTAATTTATAGTATGTACAGATAGACAGACAGACTCAGTTTTTATTTAAATACTTTGTAGATTTTAGAGCAAAAAATATAGTGCCAAGTAAACGTATTTGTGAAAAAATATAGGATAGGTGGTTAGAATCTTGCATTAAATTATACAATATTTGTAATAAGAGAAAAGATTAGGGATTTTAATGTATTGAAAATTTAGGCTAAGTATCTGCTAAGGACGGAAGACTTACGAAGCGGAATAGCATTCTCAGATAAAATATGAATTTGGAGTTTAAAACTGTAGAAAGTTCCTTATCTTGTTTGGTACGACATTTTTTGACACACACTTGTATCTATTAATATAAATTGGCATTGATTTTGTTGTTTCGATAAAATTATACTTAGGTACATAGGTCGTTTGTTTCCGTGCTTTATAAATTACATTGCATTTTCACATGCAATTCTTTTTATTTCTATCTGGGATCTATTAAAAATACCTCAATTTTTCTCCTTGACTATGATCATAGGGCTTACTCTGAATCTTCCATAATATTCCAAAATAATTCTGCAAGTACCTAGGCAGGCATTTAGAGTAGAGATTCAGAGTGGGGTTACTAAGTTATTATGTAGGTACCATAACCTTATTCTCAACTACGGGCCAAAATACAAACAACCATCCCCAAAGCGACAATAATCGCATTGCTATAAATAAAACATTACCCTCTTTTACAGCGCGCGGTAAAAACAGTATTTATCTATCTACAGGACATGAAGCTCTTGAATTTGGCTCCATTTGGAGTAAAAACTCTGTTTTCCAAAGCTTTACCTACCTACCTACTTCACACAAATCTATCTCTATCCAAAAACGTATATTATCTGATGGGGCAACTATAGAATGAATAGATGTAGGGTCCACATTGATGCAGTGATCGTGCAGATTATGCTAACTCGTTTACTTAGGAGACACCAATATGGTCAAAATAGGGATTGGCATGACTTCCCTCGGCATGACGCCATTACACATTTTCTATTAAATGCGAATTGGGCTTCATCACGCCATGCGCTAGCTAAATGTTTAGTAGCGAAGTTCCCCCGAAAAAGTCAAAAGGTTTCAAGTGAAAAGGTACTCAGAGCGCCTACATCAGTATTTATCTCCACCGATCGGTCCAGGGATAGCACGAAGCCGCTAACTCCGGATCCGACTCCGACGATCAAAGCTCCAAATACGCTGGCGGAGTCGGCTTTTCCGGCAACACCACTCTGTGCAACAATGGATCATCGGGCAAGAATATCCTCTCCTCAACAGCATGTTTGTACGAAGGATCAATGTCTAAGTCAGCCAGCGCCAAATCAGCCTCGAAAGACTCCCAACCGCAAGGGGAAGGGGCTGAGCCATCAGAGTACGCATCACCGCCGTCCGGCGTCAACTGAGCTGACGGCGACGGCGCTGGCTCGTCCTGCCTCTCTATGCTAGACTCCGACACAAAATGTGAAGAGAAAGACTGCGAATCCGCAGGCGAAAGGTTAGCCGATGGAGTCTCAGGGGTTGGGGCCGTCCTCCAGACGGAAGACAGAGGTCCCCTGACTGGTCTTGGTACCGGGGATTCGGAGTTGTTAGTCCGGATGTCAAAAGATACTCGTATGTCAGCCTTTTCCCGCTCCTCCACCAGCATGTTAAGGTGGGAGCGGTAGGAACTGGCGGGCAGTAAGGCGAGGCTCGAATGTCTGAAGCTAGGCGCGGATACCTGGCGCTGTTGCGAGTCCAGGGTGGCCAGCGAGAAGGTCAGCTGGGGGTCGGGCGAGTCGAGCGGCGAGCCCAGCGGAGTGCCAGTCATCGTGTGCGCGCGGTAGCTGGAATTTGAAAGGCTTGGTTGAGCAGGTGGATGAGGTGATCAAATACCTAATGAAGCTCTGATGGGGGCATATTGATACTTGATGATGGTTTTAAAATATTGGAGTTCGTCGTGCTGTTACAAGAATGGCTTTATTCGCCATATGCTGCTGAGTTTTTGTTACGCTCGGCGACACAAGGTCTTGACACACATACATACGGACAGATGGACAGACATATAGAAAGACGGGCGGACAACAAAGTGTTTCGATATTGGTTCCGTTTTTTCCTTTTAAGGCACGGAACCCTAAAACACGCCTAACTCTGACTCTGATGAAACCCTAACTTTGATGTCCAGTAAAAAAAAAAGTAAGATGTAGCCTGTACAATTGTACATGTCCCACTAGCTGGGTAAAGGCCTTCTCTCAGAGGGAGAGTTCGAGCTTAATCACCACGCGTGCTCAATGCGGGTGGGCGATTTTTGCTTTGAGGGTATAATGCCTCATACGCTCAGGTTTCCTTACGATGTTTTCCTCCACCGTCAGCGAGTGGTATTGCTACTACAAATTCACAAATGAATGTAACTTTTGAAATTAAACAACGTCATAGATACATGCCCGCACCGGGAATCGAACCTAGGACCTTTCGCTTCAGAGTCCACTGTTCTACCCACTAGACCACCACCGCCTCCATGTCCAGTAGATAGAGATAAATCAAACAATAAACATGCTCTTAATCCACGCTTATAAGTTTACTTGAATACACAGATAAATAAAACTTACATCTGTCTCTGCAGCAGGCTCTGCCACACCGCCTTGAGGTCTATCGAAGGGGCGCGCAGCACGATGGTGCGCGTGCGACCCGGGGCCCGTGGGGAGCACGAGACCAGTGGGCTGTCGCCACCCGGCCGCCCGAGGATGAGCCGGAACTCTGTGGCTGGAGGTCAAAGGTCATGGGTTAGAGCTGGAATAGAAATGGGTTTCTCAAGACTCCCTGAACTCTACTGTAATTAACTCCTATCACCGAGTACAAAAAATACACTAGGGCCGTCACTGACAGTTAACGAGCCTCAGTGAAAATAGAGTTTTGAGAATCGTGGCAAAATTTGGTTCAGTGTTAGTGTAAAGTACCTAATAGTATTTATCTATTAAATAAAAGTGAGAGGCAACCGAGGGTATCATTCATCATCATCATCATGATTTACTTATGAAAAAAAACTGTAGATAAAAGACAAAATAATAGGAGCAAAAAAAAAAAATAATTTGAATTGTATTCGACAAAAACGTAAGATTTTATCAAGTCTGCTTGATATTTCAAAGGATGTCCGATCATAATTTCCTTTGCAAAACTAGCGTAAAGAAAGCTATCTAAAGTCAATCTAATAATTAGCTGTTTTCAAATAACTACTTCGAAGCAGTTCTTAGGCGTTTACAGGCGTGGCCATAGAAGAAATTTGGCTTAGCACAGATTAATTTTGACATTCATATTCCGGTTCTTCTATGGCCACATCTGTAAGCGCCATCTATGAACTTCTTTGAATATGTTCTTTGTAAATGGCTCATTCACAGGTCACAATTCTTACCTTTTTTCCTAACATTGAACTGCGCCTCAGACACGGTGGTCAGCGGCACCGGCTCCTCAGTTACAAACAGGACTCGATCCCGGGACACCGTAGCGAAGAGCAGCAGGTCACTGAACAGCAGCGCCCAGTAGGGCCTGACGGCTCGACCCTCGACCCTGGAGAGCTCACCGCCGAAGATCCACTGCCGGCCCGGAGTGCTTAGGACGAAGGGCTGGAGTAATAGGGAAAAGAGGTTGTTTATACTTTTTGGAACTTTTGTGGTTATGATAAGACTTCGGAGCATTCGGCTTAAAAAAAAAAGTAAAGTCGCGGCATGACTCACGTTTTCTTAGAAAAAAACCGTTATACCTAACTCTTGTAGAGTCATTCAGCAGAAGGATTTTTTGGAAATTCAAAACTTAACCCAATGGTCCTAGCAAAGTACCTACCGACTCCTTGTGTCTCGGTACTTTGTGTTGTAGGACGAGATACCTAAATTAATCGCAATTGCAAAGTAGAAGAATAACGAATAGTAGGAAAACCTGCTGCCTGAGGGTAAGGGAAACTCACCTTACATCTAGTGAACACAAGCCGACTTTCCAAGTCAGCGACCGAGAGCAATGGCTTCCCGTCTCCTGCCAGCCCCATGAGGCCGGACCCGGCCGTCACTTCTTGGTAACTATTCTGTAACACAAATGAAGAAAAGTGTTTAGATGGCGAAAAACCTGAAATCATCACATGAAACAAATGGATCTGGGCAGGCCACATAGCCAGGATGGATAAGAACTGCTGGACCAGGCGGGTCCTGGAATGAAGACCATGGCAAAATACCAGGCTACGAAGCCGCCCACCCAGGCGCTGCACAGATGACATCTGCGACCAGGCGACTCGCACCTAGAAAATGTTTAAGTTTGCATCACAGCAATAACTCCTCGATAGTGCAGAGTGAGTTGAACTAAAGAAGTTTACGTTCATCAAAATCACCCTCACCTGCAACTGATCCACGATGACCTGGAGCTGCTTCTTCTCCAGGCTATCGTAGGGTCCAGCGCCCTTGGCTGCGGCTGCTGTCCGCATCAACCTTAGGAGTTCCCGGAATTGCTCCAAGGGTTTATGGACCAGGGACGTGATGTCGGGCCTCCGCCGCGGGATAGGCGGGCTCGTGCAAAAGCGCGAGAAGGCGCCGCTTGGGTCTTTCGACTTTTTCACCTGGTGAAGAAGATAAGCCGATAACTTGTGTGGTGGCGACAAGAAGCGGTAATGTTGGTATTCGTATTGCAAAGTATTCGTGTAATTCTGCTCTAGATAGTTAATTGTGCTAATATTTTATTTTTATTTCGGAATTTATGTGAAACTGTTCCTACCGTCGAAATAGTAATAAAAATATTGTGAGAAAACACCCATTCCTATTTTTTTCTCCGTAACTTGTGTCTTACCCTGATGGTGCCGGGCTTAAATATAATTAGTTACATTATAAAGATAAAGATAAATTTATTGGGACAGGGTTCTCGGAAAAATAACGTTGGGCCTTGTTTTATTTATTCAAAGGATTTTTCGAGAGATTTTGCATTGGGCAGAATACTTTGGGCTCATAAAATTTTAGGCTCAAGCATACCAAATTAGCAACCAATACGCTAGGTTCTTACCAGGACACAATCAGCACGTTTTAATCCTAGACAGTACTTCTTATAAAGGCTAAGGAACACAGGAGTCTTCTGCAGGTACATCGCCATGACCATTGACGCTTGGATCTCGCCGTCCTCTTGCACCACCTGGTCCAGGATGTCTTCAGAGAGCCTGAGGATCTGGAAGTGGAGTTTCACGTGTCAGATCTTTGGGTCTTTGGGTACAAAATCTGGTTGCTACAAATATTATCCGCTGGGAACTGGCCAGGTCCAATTTGGCTACCTAAACCATTGATTAAAAGGTTAATCAAAGCCCAGTGAAGGCACTTGTGAAGGACTGAGCAGTAAAATTATCGCTACCTATGCATGAATGTATGTTGTGAATCTAAACTCGGTAGCCAGTGTGACGATAAAGGCAATAGCTTCACCCGATGACTCCAGCAGTTAAAGATTTGAGTAATCTTTAAAGAGGTGCATATGAGGTATTGCTGGTACTTATGTCGTTGCATCCAGTGCCGGCTGGCATACCTAATACCAATGACTTTCCAATCCTAATACTCTCTACGAGTTGTGGTGGTGGGTGTTTCATCCCTATTCTCCCACCAGATTGTTGAAGTGTTGGGCAATAACAGTAGCTTTACCTATGGAAGCTTATGATGATGGTGGAGAACTATTTTGTGTCATCCAACTTTCTTCTACTCCGCTTTAGTTTTTTCTTTCACTACTATAATAACCTCATGCCCTTACCTCCTCAATATTCTGGAATAGAAGCTGGTGGTCGCTGGGCGCGATGAGGTCGGCGCGCTCGGACAGCGGCGAGACAAACCGAGCGATGCCGAACTGTAGACACGTGGCGTAGTGCTGCTCCCGGGCCACCACGGCCAGCAGCGCGCGCTTGCGCCCGTCCAACGAGAGGGGCGTCTGTGGATGTAGCCCATATTTAGGGGACTGTAAGACCGATATTCGTCCAAAATGGAGACAAGACGATATGAGATTTGGAACTTTTAACAACTTGAGTTGAGAGTAGTGGGATCTTGATTGATGGATGGAACGGTAAGTTTTATTGCTTCATTTTCAAGACGAGATTTGTATTTTAGTCGCAGAACCTCAGTATTATTAGTAGCGCACGCTTGCAACCATCCAAAGAGACCATTACTTTTGAGAGTGATAGGACCTTGGTACTTAACGTTTCTCGAGAGTCACTTGGACGTTTCCGACTGTTCACGGAGAGGGGCGTATTTATGGCATAGTACTTGCTTGAAATGTTGCCGTATTTGAATAATGTCATCTTCAAAGTGCCCATTTGGCATAGTGATATATCTAAGATATATCGTACAATTGCATTTATTATTAGATTTTACAATACCCCTAGAATGCCACCTTGCTTTGGCACCCATACACTTCAAAGTGGGGCACTTGGCACCTGAACCTGGACTTACTTAGGTACCGAAAGCTGCTATACTTTTTATATCGATTTAACGGTTTCACTTACTTCGCTTCGCTTACTATACTTCGCTTAAATAACTATAACATTCACTGTCTTGGATATTATTCTTGATGTTTTTAGTCATGGACTAAACTAAACAAACATGCAAGAAATATTTGAGTCCCTGATCGGGCGCCAAAAACAAAGAGTCCCAAGTCGGGCGCCAAAAATTAAATGTCCCAAGACAAGCGCCAAAAACAAAATTGCAAAAGAAAATAAAGAGAGCAGTATGCAAATCTTAGATATATCTTAGATTATGTATATCAGTGGACAGCTATTTTTGTCAGGTGAAAGAAGTTATCTCCTTGAGCACGTTTATAAACATGCTGAAATGTTGTAATATGAAGTAACAAATAAAAAAAAAACAATATTAAAAAAAGCCATACTCAATTTATTTGCACAAAATTATTTCATTAGATATAAATAAAAAACAGAAAATTAACAGGAACCAAAAATTCGATTAGTCGAAGTTATAATAATAGATTAAAATTAAATAAATTACACTATTTTAGGTAAAAACAAAAGAAAGCAATGTGGTACATAATTGTACTGAATTATAATAGGATGAGACTCTAATAAATTTTAAGTTAGAAAACACACACGACAAGTCTACACGAAATTTATTTTTTTAATGAAAAATAACAAAATAAATATTAACAAAAACAGCAAATAAGTTAAACGTAACGATTCCCCCAAAACATTTACATTTTGTTAACCCCCAACTAAAAAGAAAGAGGCCATGTTAATCGAATAAATACACAAACACACAGAAATAAAACTTAGCTACCTAGGTACATAAATTATTCTTATTTATCTACTACGATTAACGGAATGTGATGAAGTTGCATAAAAAAATAACTAAATAAATAGTCATTTACCATTAGGTATTTACAGTACAAAATAAATAACAAAAATAAATATAACTAAACACTTCTTGTCTGCTGTGTTCTGTCTTATCGTGGCAGAAAACAACATACGGAACTAAGAAAAAAAGTAAACCTCATCCAATTTCAATTAAACCAATCACTAGCACCATTCCCTAACCAAATCAGAAGACGAATAATTTCACAAATAAAAAAAAAAGTGCAGAAAAAGACCAATAATTTACAAACCAAAAATTTCGCTACTACACAAGATGACTAGTAAGTAAACCAAAAGAGAATAATAAAAAAAAAACTACCAAAAAGTTCGCCAATCAATCAAACTATGATGCCGTTACCGACCTCCTTGCTGAACGTCACTTGTGGGAGATGCAGTTTGCGCCTGTCAAGTGACTGGCTGGTTGATGAGCAAGCCGTGGGTGGCCTTGCCGCCTGAGCTGGTGACGCTGGGGCCACAGTCCTTGGTGATCTCGGGACGGGGTGAGGGGTGCTAGGGGGCGGCGTGCTGGGTGGCAGAGAGGGGATGGTCACGTGGGGCACACGGGGGCGCGCCCCCACGGCCGCCCCCACGCCGTTCTGCGGGCCTCTCCTAAAGGTCTCGAGGAGAAGCTGGGAGCCGGCATTTCTGTAAGTGGAAATTATTAGTTTAATAATCTGGCACGTAGGACAATCTTGAAATGAACTCTTCTTGAACTTTCGGTCTGGATTTCAAGATTAGAATGTAACATTTTGGAGCGCTGCCAAGAAACGATTGGAACCTAAACTGGATAAATCGAAGACTGGAAATCCTGTTTCTTAGGACACGATGTCACATTTTTGGAGAATTATCATCTATTTTTGTCAGACGTGGTTTTTAGTCCTAGGGTTTCTGGTCCTAAATTCAAGTTCCAAGATCTTAAAATCGCTACTCAAACGCCAGAATTGGGAAACCACTTTTTGACCCATGGCCGAACATCAGATCTTTGTTCTGCCATTCAGTACCGTCGTCTGGGAGCATGGCTTGGTATTTGTGCAAGTATCTACCAAAAAATACCGACTCACTTGCGCAACGCCCGCACATCCTCCTCCACTCGTGACAACGTTCCTATTCCCCACGAAGACGATGCAGTCCTCAGCGCGGAGCCCTGAGTTGGTTATTACTTACTGGCCTACCAACTATCATCTTCCGTAGAAGCGTCAACCGCCGTGACCAGACTACGGTCGTGATTCCTCTGACTTTATGACCAAAGCAAAACAAAGTGCGGACTCACTTGACCAATGCCCGCACTTCCTCCTCCCCGCTGGTGACAACGTTCTTGTTCCCAACGAAGACGATGTAGTCCCCTGCGTGAAGCCCCGAGCGTTCAGCGGAACCCCCTGCCGCGACGCGCTCCACACGTGGCGGCCGCGTCCAGACCACGGTAAAGCCGAAACCGCCAGAGGAACCGCGGGAGAGTCTGTGGAGAGATTCTGAGATTAGCGGGCAGGTTTATGGCACTTTACTTATAATAGGGTGTTTGGTGCAGTGTATATGCAATCAGAAGTTTGGCAAAGGAACCACTGTATTAAATCAAAGTATCCAGAACTCCTCAGTTATCAGGCACAAGCTCAAGATTTTTGAGTGAAACGTTAAGGCACTACAGGCATAGCGGTAAACTCAGTAGGTTTCTGCCCCCTCCAAACCGCTCCACTACCACAGGAACCTACTGAATTCAGCGCTATGCCTGTACTATCGACGGTTGCGGAACTATAGGTTTGGTGGTTTGAGAGAAAAAACTTAACGAGCTCTCGCTAAGAACGGAAGCTTGAGCTAATTCTAAAGATATCATCACTTTGCGGTAAGGCAGATCAAGCTGGTCCTTGCAGCACTTCTTAAATAGGTACCTACATACGAAAGTGGGATTGGATTATTACAGTTGACCTGGAAACCTTCCTTTCTTAAAAACGCCCTGAAGATTCAACTGTGTCTACCTGGCTTATGGAAAAGAGGACGGCCTTAAACTATCTGGAGGCACTTAGTCCCGTTCGGTAAAAGGTAGGCATTTCCATTAGTTAGGTAATTGGAGAGGTAGTAGTCGACTAATTGAAAAAGATAGTGCCAAGGCTCTAAAGAAGTAAGTATTCTGACAAGCAATTAAAGTTGTGTGCGATGTTATCGCGAGAAGCAATTTTCAAAGCCTATTTAAGATGTCGTAAAGTTAATGTCTGCCACGACAAGGATGGGTCAAGCTAAGAGGTGGGCCCATTTGAAAATAACCCCTAAAGATTTATGAGCGTGACATGGTTCTTGTTCATGGCTGAATAAAATACAGTAAGTTTTTCTCAGGGTAGGTAAACCATTCATGGTTTCGTTCTAATCTACACTCTTGGCAGTAGAACGTTGTTGATCGCAAGGCTAGATACCGCGGATCGATGTTAATAATATCGCCAATTCACCAACCATCTTCGGGATTGAGTAGTTGGTATATTGGATAAAACAGCGATCTGGATGCTTTGGAATCGATTATTGGATTGTTGGATGGTTTGATTGTTGGTTGGTCTGACGTTCATACCACCTCGTTTCACCACGGCCGAAGTTCAACGTTCGTCCAAGAGTTCAACCCACCTTCTAGTAGAAGTGAATGGCGTGCGCCCCTGCCGCGC
This sequence comes from Zelleria hepariella, assembly GCA_949319315.1. Classification (NCBI taxonomy): domain Eukaryota; kingdom Metazoa; phylum Arthropoda; class Insecta; order Lepidoptera; family Yponomeutidae; genus Zelleria; species Zelleria hepariella. The sequence goes on along the minus strand of OX439391.1, from coordinate 14,725,232 downwards.
TGGCTTCTTTGGCGCATTCGGGTCCTCAGGGGGGTCGAGCTCCAGGTATCGCAGGAACAGATGCTCATCCGCCTCCTTCTGCAGAGCAGCCGCCGCGGACTGCGCTGGATTGGTGCCGGAGGCGGTCGAGCCTGGGCCGTTGCTGGTTACGCCTCCTGGTGGACATGGAAAATGAATTTTAGGAGTTAGGTCCCACTAGTCTGCGGTTTTGTCAGCAATACTGCTTAGATACAGCAAAGCTTCTAGTCTTTAATTCAGTCGTGTTTTGTTAGGTTTAGTGTTATATGTGAAATGCCGGTTTTGTCCTAACAACTGTGAACCTATCGTAAAACTGCCTGGTTAAAATGTGAAGTCATGTGAGTATGTTCTATTCTTACACTGTTGAAGAAGTAGTAGGAAAAATAGAAGAATACGTTAACTACCTAGAAAGAGCACCATGATTGGTGTAATCACCCGAGTAGTTCTAAGCTGTTAATGTTATTTTGATCTAGTGAACAAATTATTTTCCAAGTGAGTAGTTAAGCCACGTCAATATGAACGATTCAAGGCTGCCATTTCTTGGTGCATTTCATTTCTATAAAGTTGTGAAATTCTTACTTTGAATGTGACTTACCTTTGTCATAATGATTGTCCTTTGCCGACTCCTCGTTGGTGCTCGCCGCGTCGACGTTGTCGGTGGCCATCTTGCTCCTGGTCACGCTACCGTCCCTTTGGCATCGGCTCTCCGAGGCATGCGGCCGCGGCGCCTGCGACTGGAGGAAGTAGGTGCCGGCGACGCCCTCGACAGCATCATTCAGCGGGAACGAGACGCATCCTAGGAACTCGCTCCGCCTGCAACAAGCGAGATTGGGGTGCGGGTGAGACAGAGATGGACTGCTTCCAATAAGGTACAATGCGTGCCACGAAAGAAGAGATCACAGTGTCTCTTTAGCGGTATGAAGCCTGAGTGCGGGAAGGGACCAGGCGCCTTCCCGGCGGAAAGAGGTGCGGGAGGCGCGGTCATGTCTCTTCTTTTGTCGCACGTATTGTATGTCTGTGGATGAGTACGGTCTTCAGTTGTCTTGGTCTTGCAAAAACACCTGACGGTTATATTAAGAAAGCGCAATATCGATGTTTAGGGCTTCAAAGTAACATTGAATATTATTGATTTTAACATATTGCCTGAGTGTATTTATAGAATTCTCGGTGAGACATTGACAGTGTTACAGACATTGATTAGAGAATCTTACTTTAGCGTTACAGGATTTTGGCACAACACATAGGTACTTAAGAGGACAACAGTAAAAACTTTCCGTAAATAAATCAGATCAACGTAACTACCTCTCACGTGCAGGGTTTAATTATGCAAATGTATTTACGTCCAGCATTGTGAGTGGCCGTCTTAAATAGCCCTGGTTACAAGGAAAATAGCGTGTATAGGCAGGGTTGTACAAATGGGCACTCTCTGTCGCCCTTGGCCCCGTAGCGTACACTCGCCATCCCCTCTGTATTGATTGTTGCCAAGTTTGCAAATTTTGGCACGAAACTTGTGTATAAATCGCGGGTCGTGCAGATCACGCGAGCCTGCCAGTTTTGCGTGACGTTCGTTTTCAACTGTTTGCATGACGTCACGCTGCAGTGCAAAGGTCATCTTTCTTTTGCTACTTATCTTCCTGCATATTAACGCTGACAGCTTGTTATTGTACGGGAAACCGGGAGTTACTAATTAACGCGAAATAACGCGTTAATTTGTAGACGGAACAGTAGCTGTAGAAAGAGCAGAAATAACTTTAGCTCCAATAATTATTGCAATCAATTATTTAGAACTCACTGTATTTCTTACGACAACGACGGCGTTGCTGTCAATGACTCAAAAGTAAAGAGTAAAGTGCAGATCAAAATAATTTAATGATAATTTTACAGGAGTGAAGTCACAATGAACATTAGCTTGTGTAGTCTAAATGCACCATGATCAGATGAGAGTGGTGGTGTAGACGATAAATTGATAAATGAAAGGCAGAATGAAAGCTACTTAATGATATCAAAAGGAAATTCGTTCTCCAATGTCTGAAGACAATGCCAATACGATACTAGACTGAACATAATTTATAAATAAGTACCACGACTAATCATAAGACGTCGATAAATTCAATTAGCGTTACCTACTCCATTTTCTATCTTGTCGTCTAACCCCTTTGCCTACATTGTGTCCTGAGTTTAACAAAAATGAATTTAATTTTGAATTTTTTCCTGGATTCGATTGTTGAGACTTTTGGTTGTAGACTTTGTTTTACGAATCGTAGAAAGAATCCAGCTAATAAAAAATCCTTGATTTTCTTGTCACCTCTGCAGTGCTGACTTCATTAGACATACCTACAGGTATAATTAATGTTCTCCCTCATCTCTGCATTGTCACATACCACCATGCGGGGCACAGGCCTGCCCTTCCCCCCCATAAAATTAACATTTATTTGGTATTCCTTTAAATATATTCACAAAACATCAAGGGTTATAGACATTGAAATGGGACATCGTGCAGCTCGGTCTTCTCTATAACGGGGGGGTTCCACTGAAGCTTCTAAGCATGCAAGGCCTGATACAAAGGCTTTTGTGGTATCACAACTAGAACCTTCCATCTACACGAGGTCTTCTAGACACCGGACCTGTGCATCCATGCGCTAGCACGACGAGTGACTGGGGTTTCGACACAAGCATTCGCACTTACGGGGATAGCTGTCACTCTTCTTCGAGAATAGGCGGGCTGTTGCGCACTGGGCTTGCCGTCCCTGTGACTCTTTCCAGGATATCGGCAGGGAGGCTGTTCTTTCTCACTCTGGGCTCTGGCGGGTCCCACTCGGGGAGGCTATTCTTTCTGCTGAGTTGGGACTGTCGGTGGGCGTGCTGGTGAGAGCAGTGTTGCTTCGGCGGAGGGTCCTCGGGCCGTCGGGTCTGACTGAGGCCGGCCACCGTTTGGGACACGAACGACATGCCTAACAACTGGTTTGGTCAGTATCAAGGTTACATTTGGCCGTCCCTGCGTAGGATTAGAATTTATTGAAGGGAAAAAAACTCCACGACGTAAACAATTAAACAGACCTCTGTTATGAACTGCATGTGCTCTTATTTACTTTGTATATTTTAGGAGGCTAAAGATTTTATAATGGCCTACCCGAATTTTTTACATTGATTGATTAATATTAGACGTAAATTAATCTATCTAATCAACCTGTTAGCTGTGCTATTATAAGATACCCAGTTCCCTGCAGTGAAGCTAATTTTAACCCCAATGCCAAGCAAGGTACAAGGTCCAGAAAGTTATAAACAGTTAGCAACCACTTCAGACTAAGGATCTTAATTGCAGTAGTGCATGCTCCTGTTTTCAAGAACGAAAGTGAACGCAGTGTGCACCTACGTGAAAAGGGGTGATTAACCAATGCAAGTGCAGTTACGTAAGTGTTACGTCAATCGCTTCGAGCACGCGAAATGGGTCACCGTCAATGCGCAGTAAAAAGGTTAAGTCGATGATTTTAAGTCTGGACTTTCGTTTTTTGTTTAGTCTACAAGTAGTTAGAAGTAGTTCCGTGGTGAAATTCAATTCAATTAAAGTTTTGTTCCAAGAAAAGAGCCGCCGTGTTCTTGGTTTGGTACCTGCTATCCATTTCATCATCATCATCATCAAGGGCATTTACATGTATTACAGATGATTTACTTATGCAGCAACCCTATGGCATTTTTGCTCGTGGCTGTAAAGCCCGATGCAGGAGTGGATGTGACGTCCACATTATTGGCATGTATAAAGCGCGGAATACCTCTGGCGCTGGTCGGAGACTAAGGCATCCACATGGCGCCTCGTGCATCTGGGAGCAACTCGCGGAGGACCGCGACGAGTGGAGACGGCTCATCGCCGAGGGTTGCACAATGCACGACCAGCGGGGGGAGCATGACTTTTATCGAGGCGGATTTATCCAACAAAATGGCGGTTTATCAGCATTTTTGACGTCTATAGTGGGTTATATATCGTAAAGAGCGATATATAACCCAGTATAGACGTCAAAAATGCTGATAAACCGCCATTTTGTTGGATAAATCCGCCTCGATAAAAGTCATGCTACGGGGACAGGCCTGGTTTAGACAACTAGCCAGCAGACGCTAACCATTTACCAACTCTTTAATCTGTCTAGCTTGGAACCGTTCCAACATTTCCAGAAGAATGTCTAACATCACATTTAAAGTGAAGTTCTCTACAATACTGACAAGTTCCATGCCTTACGACAGATAACTATTTCAGATAGCATAATTTGTTTTGGCAACCAACTATTTAATATTTGAAATAGCCCTATATCATGCTAGGATTGTAATAAAATGTTTCGCTCATAAACTTGTTACGGCTTTGAGGCAATAAAAAGAAAATTAGGATATCTGTTTGCTTATTAGTGTTAATCAAACTTCGGGCTAACATTAGTAGGCGTACGCAAAGCTTGCTTTACCCATGTATGTAAAAAGAGTCTAAAGTAGCATGGCACGAAATCTACCGATCCAATGTACTTGAGAGAGAAGCTGTTGCTTATCGTTGATCGTAAATGAGCTTTACCACAAAGGGTGAGCGAAGTGACCGCTCAGCGGCTTAATGGCCTAGACGGTGCCTTCAAGACAAAGAGAAACTCAAGTGGAAACCTGTACGGGCGAATCAAGAGTGGAGGGTGGCCAACCCACCCCTATGTACTCATAAAAAGCACTGACGAGGAAGTATGTAGCCTAGCGCAGATTATCCGCAAATATAGGAGCATATTCTGGAATAACCTTAAAACGCCAGTTTCTGAATTGTATTATGTAATTTAGGTATAGCTATGAAGTACAGAACTCACGGATTGGTAGGTAGAGATGATAGTTAGTTACGTAGTAGAACTTGTCAGGCAAAATAATACCATTAAAATATATTGAGATTTTTCTCGTGACATTAAACTTTACAAGATTAACCGTCGATTTCTGAATTGAGAAATTCACTAAGAAAATACGTAAGTATCGTCCTGTCTCTGCAGATTTTTCATAAAAGACAGTGACAGAACGATACTTAAGTATTTACTTAGTAAAAATCTCAATTCAGAAACCGGGCCTTAGAAACACAAGAATGTCAAAGGCAAAAGCTTAAGTAAAAATGTACTGTTCGATCTAACTCCTACTTAACTATCACCTACATCTTAAGATTTTAATACCATAGCAATCATAGCCCCTAAGAGAATTTACTCCTCTTAGATTGCCCACCTGCTTTCAGGAAATTGCTTACCTTCCTTGCTAAGCTAATTTGAGTGCCTTGACTGGTCATAGGTAATGAATTGCGAGCAAACAGAAGCCGAGCGGGTAGTAAAAAGAGAATTTTAACATCGTCTTACGGACAAAGTCGTAGCAAAGAGGGGTTATAATTTTAGTCTAGTAGTTACATAGTGAAAAGTAAGATGTAGCCTCTACGAGTGTAGAACATTTATTTAACACTAGCTTTTGCCCGCAACCTCGTCCGCGTAGACTACAGAAAAAGGATATATGATTTACTTTGCTACCAAGTGTAAAAGCGTGATAATTTGTAGCCAATGTGTTATTCTGATATCTTAGATAGATAAATAGATAGAGATAGATAGAGAACACTTTAAGCTATCTCTATTCCAAATTTCATCCAAATCCGTTCAGCCGTTTCAGCGTGAACACTTTAAGCTATCTCTATTCCAAATTTCATCCAAATCCGTTCAGCCGTTTCAGCGTGAAAGAGTAACAAACATCCATCCATCCATCCATCCATTCATCCATCCATCTATCCATCCATCCATTAAGTAGGATGTCCCACTATCTGGGCAAAGGCCTTCTCTCTGTGAGAAATTCGAGTTTAACCAACCACGCCCAGGTTTCGTCGCGATGTTTTCCTTCATTGTTTTCTTGTGCTATTGCTTCCAAAAATTCACAAATGTAGGCAAAAAATAAACATTTAGGTACTACGGGACATAATAAAATTGCAAAATTGCCTACCCATTGTATGGGCTATGTAAACGGAAAGTCTATGCAAACGAAAGGCTGCTATCAGGCAGTCAAATTATAGACTTCACGAAGCTTGTTCAGAATTTATTTTCTTTGGCGGGTTTGACTCGACTCACTCAATGCGAACAATACTGAACCAAATGTACTGACTATTACTTTTCTCTACAAAACTATTCTATCTCATCTTCAGCGAGCGGGAAAACCGTTTGCTTGCTTTCTTGCAAAATACGAATAGAGAAATCATCATGGCTCTTCAAGGTCACGAGAATAATAGCGGAAAGAGACTAATCTGTCGTTTGGTAATTTCTTACGGCTAATAAGAATCAAAATTAATGCACAACTATTATTTCAGTGTACTCATTATTTGATTGTGTAAAAACACTCATGTGGTTGTGTATGAAAATCGAATGAATATTTTAATATACAATTTGACACAATGTGATAATTCCAAATAATATTAGAAAGATAATTTTACAATATCAATAATAATGTCTATATCTTGTCTATGTCTACAGTATCTACCTACAAGAACTGAGCGAGAGGCAATCTGCAAACGTTCCGACACTGAAATATCAACGATCAACGTACCCCTAAAACCTACTCTACTCTAAAAGCAGAAAACCACACAGCACAATACTACGAACCATAAACTACAGCTACGAGCCCCCAGTATTTGCGGGTAGGTCGTTACGTGCACCGCTGAATGGCTCAGGAATTTCCGGCCGCGCCTTTTAGAAGTCGGGTTTACTACCTCATGTCCGCTCGCTTTGCGTTTACGTATGACTTGCTTCCTAAAAGGAGGACTTACTCTACAAAAAAACATTTGCATACACGCATAAAATAAAAATACACGTAAGAATTGCATACACTTAATAGATTTACCCTTTTTAGGGCTAGTTAGGGCCGGTTTCCGAATTGAGCAATTCACTAAGCATCGATCTATCTATCACATTATTTTTAGTGACATCTACAGAGGAGAGACGTTCAAAATTCAAATTCAAATTTAAATAAATATATTTGAATTTGAATTTTCAGAGAATAGTGTTTTTCTCAATTCAGAAATTGGAGCTTGAAGTTAGTGGGCTTGAACAAATGGAACATTGGCCATCTATCAGTTCATCTGTTGTCTCCTCTACTAGACAGTAGACTACAAGACTGATCGACAAACATTACGTTGTCCTAGAGCCCAAGCCCACAAGAAACGAAAAGTTATTTTGAGGACGTCGCCAAGACTCTCGCATATTGAGATCTATTCTAAAAGCCTCGTGTTCACGCTGTGGGTCGTCTAGATAAATGTAACTAATGCCCCAGTAGTTCCCAACTTTTCTAACCCCCAACTTTCTTCGAACACATACCTAGCTGTGATAGGCTAGAAAAACTCATGACATTATGAAAGGTGGAGGGCAAGAGAACTCGTATCAGACCACCCCCGGCAGAAAAGCTCTTTTACCCCTAAAACTAACTAAGGTCTTTGCATCTACGCATGAGATGATTGTTACAGCGTCCAGTAGCACCTGCATACAGCGTTCACTCACACTAGATGGGTGAAGAGACCACTCGGCGCTGCAGTGCCTGGGAAATTGTTTCCCCCAGCCCTATGGGGGTAATTACCCCCAGGCTAGGAACCACTGCCCTAGATGGACGGACATTATGACCAAATCCACGAAAATACACTTGCACGAGCTGATTCGCATCGCGAGAGTGATTAGTCAATGGAGAATTTTGCTCTCCGCCACCTTCAAGTAATGGTAATGAGCATGGAGCTGATAGCCTAGAAAAACACATGATATTATACCAGGTGGAGGGCAAGAGAGCTCGTAGCAGAACCCCCTCTCGATGGACGGATATTATGACCAAATACACTTGCACGAGCTTATCTGCATCGCGAAGAATTCTGCTCTTCGCCACCTTCAAGTGATGGTCACGATCCTCAGCACCGAGGGAAAGACTGGGTGGATGATGGCCTTAGTAGTAGAAACAGGCCGACAGAGCGAACTTTGACAGTGGCAACTTTAAGTAGCAATTTTATCGTTGCAAGATCAGCGATCAAACACCGATTTTGCGAGCGTTTTCAGGAGAAATCCGGAATCCAATCCTGTAATGGTGAAATTTTCCCGTACGCTAGATTGGAATGTCTGGAGTGACACAGAATACACAGCCAGGTAAGCATTCAGTAACATTACTGCGCTATCCAAACGAGTTTAATTTAGGTACCTAAAGAATACTCTACACGGTATTCTTTTCCGAGAAATAATTTTATTCAAAAGCAAAATAATAAAAAAAAATTACATGCTGTTTTCTTCAATAATTAACACTTTTGAAAAGGTCGGGATCATCGGTCGTAGCTGTAAACCGAATGAAATCGTAACAAGTAATAAAGTTTATTCAACGCGCCCCAACGCTGGCCCTAGATTTCTACCGATGGTGAGATTCCCATAGCGTTGTGATTTCGCGCACATTATGTAGAGCTGACATTTATGATAACCAATTACACCCCAGTGCAGGTTGCAGGTGGAGACATCAGGGGCCTTAGCCTGTAACAGAATGGCGTATCAATGGCGTTATTCTCTTACAACCAGCGAACTAATCCTCTAGAATTAGACTCATATGCTATGCTGTACTACAAAAACATTAAAAGGACCGAAATTCAGCATTAATAAATCGTAATTGAAACCGAGCCCATTTTGGCACCATTGCGTTACAGGCTAAGGGCCCAGGTTAGAGCAGGAACTTCCAATAATAATACACTATAAGGGCGCGATTACATGACAGTACAGGACAGAAAAGTCTGGACTGAAGTGGGAGAGGCCTTTACCGAGCAAGGGGACAAAATAATCTGGCAAGTGTCATTCGCACAGAACAAAACCCCATTTTTCTGCCCCACGGGTTATCCAAACAGTCGTTTCGTCGGCGCTGTGTCAACGTTGGAGGAAAACGTTCTTTGCTACCGTTAGGCAAACAGTGGGCGGTTCTTTTGGAATACCTTTCAGATGGGGTTTGGATCAATTTTCGGATTTCTGAGAAGCGTGATGTTTCCACAGAATATAGTTTCGAGGATTTTCATACCCCAGAGCAAGCAAGCCTGCATGAGTTGAATCTAGAACGAAAAATCAGATTCGAAAATTTTAAAGCAATACGAATATTACATCAGTGGAGGAGTGATCGTAGATTCTAACTCCCTTTCAGGACTAAGTACATAGTAGCTACGAAGTTACATACGTGGTTTCGCTATTAATAAAGAAGCTACGTGGCCAGTGAATAAATAATGCGATGGACCGGGTCACCCAATCGCAGCCATATCTTTTAATGAAAAGTACGCCATGTAGTTTAATTTTTTACAATTAATTTTGTTCTACATTACGTTTCTAGTTTAGGCTTTTTTTTACCCAACTGCCCGAGAGGAGGGTTATGTTCTTTCGAATATCTTGTAAAATATTTATAGTCTGTAAGCAGTTAGACCAGGGATCCCCAAACTATTTTGGACAGTGACCTCTTTTCCAAAATGAACTGTTACCTTAGACCCCCATGGCCAAATTTCCTACTTTTAAGATCAACCCCCTTATTCACAATGGTCCGCTAACTTAAAACAGCTGCTACAGAGTGTTATTTTTCATTCTGAGTTAGGACTTAGGTCAATAGAAGAAGACAGGGTGAGAATTAGCAATGCTTTAAGTTAGCAGACTATTATGAATAAGGGGGCCTATCTTTAGTTTTTTCCTATTGATACAAAATACCTAGGTACTAAGGTACCAATTTATTGGAAAACTTTGCACTTGGTTAAGTGGGTAATTGCACTTGGTTAAGTGATTAAAGTTGACTTCATTGTGTTAATTTAATAGGGGTCGATTTTAGACCTCGTCGACCCGCAAAATCAGTTTTCGTTTATGTCGACCCCTAAGAAACCGATATCGACCACTTTGGGAATCCCTGAGTTAGACCATTTGGTAAATGTATTTAAATTTTACGCGAATGGTTCGGGCAAAGCACCAGCTCATTGTTTCGTTTGGCGGCTTTGAGGCAGCCAAACTGATCGCCAACCTCCGACAGGAGACGGCACGCAAAGTAGAAGAAGTAAATTTTCAAGTATTTTATCCAGATATGATGGCTGCTTTATCGCAAAAAGTTTGTCTACTTAATCATTCAACAGCATAGTAACAGGCTTTACACTAAATAGATTGCTAGCCATAAGATTTCCGCACGTTGTTTTCCCCAACCGCAACCGATTTATGATACAGGAAGAAAGTACAAAAATATTAAGAAAGAAAAAGAAACAGTCATTGAATATTCCCCTGAGGCTTGGCCAGCCGCCAAACTAGTTGTGGTCTGTATTCTCAAGTCATTACAATTGATATTGCTCTAATTTTACATTATGTAGACGAGTCTTATCTTCTAACTTGGTTAGGCTTGAAGAATTAGGTCAACAGTTCTAAGAGCTTTAGAGCCTTCTACAGATGATTGATTTAACACGTAGAGGGCATCTACGTGTTAAAGCTCTTTACCACCAAAGAGGTCGTTGAGATGGAATCAAATGATCACACAACGGGTTATGAACCCCAAAGTTTCATCATCATCATCAGTTCCGGTTATCACTAATATTTGATATATCCACGCGCAAAATTTTGTATGGAGTGGCTGTAAATTTTTCGAAATTTCAGGGCTGCCACCATATCAAAAGTGCTTAATAAAATCTACTCAACATCAAGCATGAATACTCTAACATCCACACAGATGAGACCAATATTCATTCAAATGTGGTACAAAGTGCGCTTATTTTATTCAGGCTTATTTAGCTTCACGAAATAAGTGGGTAAGTACAAGTAGCTATTGTAGATCGTTTACCTTGAAATGGGGGAGTACGAATCAATTTAATTAAAGATTGATTACTGAGTGTATGTAAATACTACGTAATAGTAAGTTACATAGTGGTAAAATTATGCAGCTTTGATTCCCGTTGCAGTTTTTACATAATTGTATGCATTATTGAGTTAGCACTTCTTTCAACGGAATAGAGTTTTTCAGCTACACGCGTCCACCAAGTCTTTGCCTAAGTATCTTGACTTTCTTCAACGTTAGCTACTCTTTTTTTAAATTCAAGTTGGCAAAGGTGTGTAACTAACCTGCGATTACGAGCTACCGAGCTTCCCTAAGAGTGACTTGAACAGCGCTCTCTACAATCTACACTATGAAATACGAAAAGCCTAAAGAAGTTACCCATTAACCTACTATAGCTATGAGGAGTACCTAACACATCTGCCGCCGTAACGTGAATTTAATGGGCAATAATCGGGATGAAATACTTATGAAAATGATTATGAGAGCCGTCCATCATGGTAGGACACAAAGGACCCCGAGAACAGTAGCAAAAGCCCCCAAATGACCCTTACCGAGTTTGATGTCCGTACACACAGCACCGGTAGCGATAGCTCGGTAACAAATCCAATTAGAAGGAAAACCTCCTCTGAACCACAAGGCGATTTTAACCCACTGACACGGTAACTAAGTAGCACTTTCACCCGGTAAGAAGGATTTTTATATAATGCGTATTTGTTGAGGGGGTGTCTTCGGGCTGGCCGGACGGGCGGCGTTGGAGACGGGCGAAGCACTGCCCGGGAACGTAACGGAGGCGCCTTCTGCGGCGGCGATCGATGGACCCGCGCAGCTCGGCGCACAAAACAAGTGGCGGGAGAAGGACGGACGAGTTAGAGTTCAACTTCCAATGTCTCAAGAACAACGGAACTGGTAACTTTCTGGAGAAGACAGTGTAGGCATCTACGAGCAAGCGAAAGCGGGGGCGGCATAACCTGCCGGAAATTGGTAATGCTGGATGTACTGTGCCTCTTTTGTGATCTCATCGGTAAGGAGGCCAAATCTGGGATACGATGAAGGGAATTGAGTTTCAATGACTGTATTACTATGCATGCTCTAGATGTTGTGTGAGTATAAAAAGCAGTGGTAGCTGGTAACTCACAACGGTAACACTGACTATCAACTGTAAAGTGAAAGAGTCTCAGAAAGAGATTTAGTTAGAGCGATACTTCTTGCCCAATTTGTTGTGCCCCTCGCGCCCGCGTCATTTCCACCCCTATATCTTATGTATGAGAGTGAAATATGCCACGGGAAAAAGTGAAAAACGCGCTCTGTTTACCCTTAAACCTAAATGTAACTATTGGCCGACGGGGCACAGGGTAATGCCCTATTAATGGAACGTTAAGCTGCAAAGTTAAAGGGGCTGTTTGCCTAGCGTATCGCGTAATTCCAAGGGTGGTTTTAGGCTGACTTACCGGTATTTTTTATCTCTATGCCAAACAGAGATGTGCAGAGCTTGGTGGTCGTACACGGCGGTGGGCAAGGGCAATTTCAAATGCCTCTGGAACTCAGGCTCTCGTTTTCCATAGAGCACGGAGGTCCGTTGGAATATTGACCTCTGCGAAGGCACTTGGCTCTCTGGCAGGCCACTGATGACCACCTGAATATAAAAAAAAACAACTGTCAAAGTAATGTTGGGAAGGTACGTTCAAAAAAGTTTTAGTAATAAGGTTACATACCTTTGCGTAAGCGTTGATATCGTCTGTTATCCCACACGGTCTGGCAAGATCGCGGCAACGGACGACTGAAAAAAGAAAAAGAAAATTAAATTGGCAGTCGCAGAAAATAATAACAAAGAAAGAAAAACAAAAGGAGTTCCGATAGGTACCACTCACCGTGAACGTCTATGATATCGTTTCTTGTTATTATTTCCAAGTCGATGGTTCCTTTTAATTGAAACCGATCGCAGCTTCGTTCCAGACGATTGCTGGCCACGCTTCTTCGCTTCTCTTCGCTACTGCTTATGCTGCCTTCCTCTGGAGAATACGTCAAGCATCTTCTAGACGACTTGTGCTCTATAACTGGGGTAAAAGCATCAGCTCCAATGAGATCTTCATCTAATTTACTAGTTTTATGTGCCCTTTCTTCGCTTAGCTTCCCACTGGGTCTTTTTAGATTGGTGACAGGTGTGATGGGACTCGGTATGCCATTGTCCAATGTCAACCCAAATAAATCTCGAGATCTTTTGTTTTTGTCACTCATAGAATCGTGCATCATTGAGCTGGTTGAAACGTTGGAGTGAAAGGAAGAGTTAGGAACGTAGAGAAATGAATTCTCGAATTCTGGAATCTCAACTGTCAGGGGTTTCGTGATGGAGTTTAGCGAGGATGTAAGTGGGTTTCCTATTGATACATCTTGTAAGTCTACGGCTGGGCTCGGTAGTTCTATATCTAGGGTTAAGATAGATTTGGTATCAGCTCTTTTTTGCTTCCAACTCTCATTACTGACAGTCGATTTCTTTCTTCGAATACATCTTTGTCTCCTCAACCTAAGACCTTCTTCTTTAGTTGCCAAGAATAGATCTGGTGTAGATTCTGAAGACATGTATTCCAAGTTACCTCTTTCCGTGCTATTTGTATTCATAGATTTCGATCTACAAAGTGTTACGTTTCTGCGTTCCTTCGATTCTATGTTTTCTCGTTCTTTCATTAAATGTTCAGGAGTTCTGACTTCTCGTTCATTGTACCCATCGCCGTCATCCAGCATGAAGCAACCTATAGGCAGGTTCTTCAGCAATTTGTCGTTACTTTTGTGAAATGGGTTGATTTTTTTAACCGGTGAACTTTTTGGAGAGATGGAGTTGTCTCTTGATAAGTTCACATATCTCGCTTCTTTGATTACGTTTGCTTTATGGTGAGCTAATGAATTGACAAATAGATCTTTAGCTTCCTCGTTTGTTGCTTCTACATTCAGCGGACTTTTGCTACCTTGATTCAAAATCCTCCGTCTAGTTTTAACGATCTTTGTACTTTTGATGATATCTTCAATCATTCTGTCTAAAGTTATATCTCCCATTTGTGTTGTTGATATTGTAGACCCTGTTACATTGTCAATAGAGTCTTTACTCAGGATAAATTTGTTTTCCATCTCAGTAGAGATTTCTTCGTCTTTCAATGGAATTAGAAAAGGGTTTTCGACCTTAGGTAAGTACTCTGAGATTTCAGGATTGAATCTTGCTCTCTGACTCTTGGTATGCGTACTCATTGTGCTAAATCTTAAAGCTGAAAACTTTGCAGACAATGGCGTCATCGATACTGGTGAGCATCCATCCCTGAGTAAAGTATGGATATCTTTCTTATCAACAGAAGGAGATTTGAAAGAGCTTTCAAATTCATTCGATTTTCTTCTTGTTCTCTTGAAAGGCATTAGATTTGTTGGTGCTAGTTCGTTTTTATTGAAATATAAAGGGTTTTCCATAAATATGTGGTGACCAAAGATTGGCAACGTAATTTTCTCTTCCGGTTCCTTGGTGACGGGTAATGGTTTCTCTATACATTTAATGACTATATTCTCATCGTATTCTATTTCGACTAAACCTTCACCTATACTTTTAGTCGTACTAATAGTCTGTGACTTATTCTGCTTAGCAGCGATGACTAAAGAATTCCTTTGATTCCTCAAGGTATCACTGAGCCTATCAGATAGGTCGCTCAGAGAACTGCTATGAGTCAAACTTTGTTTGATGTCAGGACTCTTGATGTGTCTTTCAGATTTGGTCGTGCAGCTATTTCTGATGAAGGAATGATTGGTGTTGCAGCTTGCCATTTCTAGCTTCCTTTTTTTGGCTTCCCTGACTCTCCTGCTATACGTAGGTGGTGTAGGTGGTAAGTCAGGCGGGACATCATCTTTGCTCCCAGTGATAAAATACTTTCTCTGAACCGGGGTTGTCGCCGTCGGAGTTATATTACTGACATCTTTCAGAGCTAGACCATCAGGTTTCTTCAGAAAACCTTCTTTGAAGTAATTTGGTGTATTGCCAATGTAATTTATGTTTTCTTTATCTATGGATTTCAAAGTATTCTTCCTAGCTGCTGATCCTAGGGACCTTCTCTGATATCGACTAGGTTTTTTGCTTTTCTTCACGGCCGCCGCGTCTAAGGATCTTCTAGGAGGCCGGTTTTGAAATGGTTCAGGGAATTGGTCGGTGACTCCCGGTTCTGACCTTTTCGCCACTTCGTGGTTCTTCTTGCTGTACACTGCCCACTTCAGCATTTTTCCACCTGGAATTGGAGAAGAAAAAAACTTTATTGATACGAAAATACGTAAGTTTATGGTATTGGAATGTGCGTTATTAAACATTCTTGGAATTCCACATGCCGCAACGCTAATATGTCGTGCGCTCGTGACCGTGGGTCGATTACCGTCGCTACGCCTGTTCCATTCTCATACTACGGATGTTAAGACCCGTTATCGGACTAGCGGCATTTTAGTGCATTTTGAAAACTAGGTAAGTGGCTCTCTATAAGACGGAGAACATTGAGCAGTTAATATTAATGGTTATTGATTGCTCCGAGCTCCGAACTACTTGTCGTAAAAGTTCTATTTTAATGTTATTCGATCACTTAATAAGATTTTAATCTATGCGTGACTTGTGAATAACTGCCGTCTTGTAATGATAGTATGTGTGAAATGATTGGGTGAGCAATCAGGTTCTTCTCGTGGTTCCTATTTGATGGACTATATTTGGACTAATGCAACGATAGATAGATGTTTTCTTATGGACCACCATAATGATATGATTTGTAATCTACAAGATGCCGAAGGAAACATCAATGAAATAAGTTAACGAGTAAAGGACGAAGAGTCATTCTAGACAAAAGTCTGTTTTATGCCTTATTTTAGTGTTGGTCCATACTTCCTGAGCTCTGCCCATTTTGCTCTATCGTTTACGAAAATAATCAAACAGTAATATATTACTAACTTCATTTACAACATCCATTGTTTCACTATCAAGTCCTCGTGCACGCATGTTGCCCAAAAGTAGATTTAAATAATTCATGAATCGACCACCTGCCCTCAACCGACGCACAGTGGTCGATTTGTACGATTTAGGCGGCCAAAAGTCCATTTCTCAAAGTTAACTTATAACAAAACAAATTGATTCCCGGAAAAATAGACACCCCGACTGCCCAAACCCCACCCCTCCCCAGTTCCTAGAACTGCGTGCGCGCCCCCACAGGTAGTCGGAACTTGATCGTCGCGCAAGCTGTACGCGTTCGTTCTCGACACTCTTAGCGCAACCGATATTCTAAAGTGAATATTTCATTGGATATTATTCAGTTACAAGTGAAAGTGATGGAAGTCGAAAATTCAGGTAAGCTCCTTCAAATATAATTTAAATTAAGATAAGGAATATCAATATTTAGTGCAGTTACAACGTATCAAAGATCGCCCTTTTTCATAGAAAATATTATCATTTTTTTATTTTCAATAGTAAAAATGTTGTACTTCCGAGACCGTCCGAGTTAAATTCCTTATGGTTTCTAATAGTATAGCTCTTTGAGCAGATAACCACCAAAAAAATAGCCACCACCTTTGACCACTTCGCGAGAAAAATAATAATTCATTAACTTAGGCAGAAAGTGAGAAAAATTCCTTTTTTGTTTCTTTTGCGTTAAAATTCCTTTTCGTTGTTCTAGGTTCATCAAGTTACTCGGGCATGGAGGTAGTAACTCGCAGATATCTTTTTGATACGATGATTGAGGAAAACTCTCCATCAATAAACGACAAATTGGAATACTTACAAAATTATTTGTTAATGTCTTACGGGGACTCCGACGAAGACAAAAAGTATATAAATCATAAATTTTCATATTTTAAAACAGAAATAAAAAAGAGATGGTCCAAAGCACGCAACACGCTAGAAAAATTTCTTATAAGCAATGATGCATGGTTAGCAGGAACGTTCGAGATGCCCATAAAAACGCATAATAAGTCAGGACGACCTAGCAAAACATTCAGTGAATGTAGTGAAAGAACTAAAAGGAGGAAAACAGAAGAAGTTCGCTCCTCTGTAGGCAAAGAAGTGATAGTTCACGCAGCGCAAGTAATTTTACAAAAAGAAGGAAAAAGAAACGCCTCGCAAGTCCTAAAAGATATTACAAATTCGCCTGCAGCCGCAAACGAATGTAAAAAAAGACATTCCAAATCAAAGGCACAAGATCCCCTTACGCCTCGGGAGGCACTGCGAATGTGCGTGGACGCTGATTTGACACGAAGTCAATATGAAATTGTGCGAGCAACCAACAGAAGCTTTTACCCGTGCTACGAATTAGTGTTGAAGGCTAAACAGGAATGTTACCCACCCAAAGAGACGCTACGAGTGACCGCTTCCTGTGCTGAAAGTGATCTACAATCTTTGTTAGATCACACCGTCACGCGATTATCAATTTTCCTCGAAGAAGTACTAATGACTCTTACAGAAACTGAGAGAAATTCCTTGCAGATTATCTGCAAATGGGGTTGTGATGGTTCACAACAAGCTCAATACAAACAAAAGTTAATGAATGACGCCGACTCGGATGCAAATATATTTTTGAGCTCATTCGTGCCTCTACAAATTGTTTGCGGCGAAGACAAAACAAAAATGGTTTGGCAAAACCCGACTCCTTCTTCACCACGATATTGCCGCCCGATACGATTCAGATTTATAAAAGAGTCTACAGACATTACAAAAGATGAAATAAATTACGTTCGGGACAGTGTGAAGTCCCTTAAAGCCACGGAATTGGAACTGAATGGGCAAAAATTCTCGGTTAGCCACAGTCTTAAAATGACCATGGTGGACGGCAAAGTTTGCAATGCGGCGACTGACACCAAATCAACGAGTAGATGCTACATATGCGGAGCCACTTCAAAAAACTTTAATGACTTAAGTAAAAAAAACGAAATTCACCCAGAATTGCTTGAATTTGGCCTATCAACTTTACATGCCAGAATTCGATTATTCGAGAGTATTTTACATTTAGCTTATAAATTGCCCGTTGGGAAATACCGTGAAAAAAGAACCAAAGCAGAAAAGATGCTAGAACAACAAAAAAAAAAAGAGATTCAGCAAAGATTCAGAGAAGAAGTAGGTATCTTGGTAGATATGCCAAAATGTAATTTTGGTAACACAAATGACGGCAATACTAGTAGAAGATTTTTTGAAAACCCACATCTGGCTGCTGAAATAACGGGAATAGACATTAATTTTATTTATAGAATTAAAGTTATTTTGGAAGCCATATCAAGCGGTCACAAAATAGATGTCCCGAAATTTGATGAATACGCCATGGAGACAGCAAAACTGTATGTAGAGTTATATGGTTGGCATTCTATGACTCCTACCATGCATAAAATTTTGGTACATGGTGGAAAAGTTATAGAAAATTCTCTAGTGCCTATTGGTCAACTTTCGGAGGAAGCTGCAGAAGCTCGTAATAAGCACTTTCGCTCATACCGTCTAAACTTTGCTCGAAAGTTTTCACGCGAAGACTGTAACCTTGATATTTATCACAGGTTACTCTTGACATCAGATCCGCTCATCAGTTCAATGAGAAAAAAAAAGAAGATCCGATCAAAACCATTTTTGCAGGAAACTTTGGAGCTTTTGCTTCCTGCAGAGCCAAATACAAAAGGCACTTGTGATAAATGCATGGAAAGTGACGGTGAGGAAGAATTGTCTTTTAAAGAGTAACATAACAATTTGTATGTTAAACTTTCATAAAATATTGTCTTATTGTTTATGATTCGGTACCTAACATTGTAAGTAACATTTAGTATAATAATGTGGTAATAACTGTTGACCATTTAATTTTAGTGTATACTGTATTTTTTTGTCATCCATATTTTATTTTCAATTTAAATAGGCATGCAGACTGTAGAGAATAAACATTTTTTTTTATGTACGGCCGTCTTTTACTTAACAAATTGTGATAATTCTTAACCCAAATATCAAAAACTACTAAGCCGATTTCGATAATTCAAATGAACTCAAAATATATATTTTACACCAAAGGGAGATTTAAAGAAAATTTAAAAACATTGGCGCTATTTACAAAAATATTTTCACAGAAATGTTTTTTTGTATAGAAAAATACGCTTTCAATGAAACAAATAGGGATAAACATATATATTCACTCTAAAATACCAGATTAGCATTTGTTGTCGTATTTATTACTGAAATAAAGCATAAAATAGTTTTGGCCGCCTAAATCGTACAAATCGACCACTGTGCGACGCCACATTCTGTTTCATTGATCATAGGTGCCGGAATAGTTTTAGAATTGCTTATTGCCTTTATTAGGGGTAGCCCGGAGTGGTCTAGTTTACCTTTGTACGTTGATATTGGATACCCATAAAGTAGATTTCGCCTAGGGCGAAAATCTTTTATCGCAGTGCCCAATGCTGACATTATGTAAATCCTTTTGGGACCAATTTGATCACTGGCTATCTGCTTTAAAACCAAAACACACATAACCTTATAGGTTTAAACAGTAAGCATTAAAAGCAAAAGCGCACTTTTACAGTTCATCTGTTACATACACACGTCAAACGTATTTTACCTGGTAGTTTAACTAGGTTTCAGATCGGTATAGCATGTGCACCCGACGTAACATTGAAAACTGGTATGACTTTATCAAACTAGGGGCTATAACTTTTTTATTGCCTTACGTAAGGCCAGTATTAAGAGGCTAGATTTGGAATACCTTATAATTCGAAATTGGAATTAATAAATTAGTATTATTCAGGTTTGTTTCTAAATTACAAAATGCAAGGCCGTGCAAAAATTACATGTGGCCAGTGATTCAGGTCAAAATTGGAACAGATTTTAAGTTGTCTATCTCACTGGCCTCTCGGATTCACTGGCCAGTATCAAAAGACACAATTTAGGTCGCTCTAAGAGATTAAATTAAAAATCTGCAATCTGGCAAACGTGTTCCACCATTCAGGCACTACCGGTCGGGATACATTTCTTATTTGTTCCCGACCCCAAATTGCGAAGTCGAGACGTGCATTCGATATTTAAAAACGCTCAGGAGATTTTTCTTTGAATTCAATAGTAATTTTGTGAAGTTGAAAGGTTAGGGCGAGTTCTGAATGACGCCCTGCTTGCGGTGTTGAATTAGTAGGTACGCGAATTCGCCAGGGTCTGGCTCTGGTTTTGTTGTTGGACGACACTGGTTTCCTTGCCACAGCATGCGGCTACAGCGGGCCCCTACTTGATTTTCTAAAATATCTCTTAAAAACAATATAATATCAGGAATAAAAAACAAGAAAGCCGCGGAGCAGCCATTTAAAAAAAGTTGGGTGTCGAAACGGGGTAAATATTTGATGATGCTTCATATTCAACGCAATGAAGGGTGTTCTAAGTTAACAGCCTCTTTCTGTCTGTAGCATTTTTTTGATTTGTTGGTTGTTTTATAATAATATGTTTTTTTTTTTGTTTTTGCATGTTTCCTAGCATGAGTTGTGCTTTATGAAAAACACAAAAAATATATTTTCCCGTCGTGAGTTTTTTTCTTTTTGGTCTAAACAAAGTTCCCGCCACGATAGAGGGTGTTTAAAGCTAAGTTTAAAGGTAATTTATTTCAAAGTAGACCCCCAGTCTGGTTCCTTCAAAAGAGCCTGGTTTTCTAATTATACAGTCAATTTGGTACAGTGAGAAATATGAATTATAGCTCTAAAGTAATGCAGTAAGGGAGGACTGTGCAGTAAGGCTATTCTGCACATTTATCGCACAAAGGCGCCCATCGTTGGTATTGTTTGTTGGAATTAGGAGCGATTTGCGTGTATTAGCATGAGAATACGTGTTTTAGTTTGGGTTTTTAGGAAGCTCATTAGTTTTGTGTTTTAATTAGAGTTTGATCGACGTTTAATGGCGGTGGATTGGCAGTAGGTATAGAATAAGTAGGAAATAATTTTTATTTTTTATTTTATTGATATAATAATAAGTCGTTATGTAAGGGGTTAAGTAACTCATGTTTACTTATTATTTAGGCTATATTTTCCTTCGGTATGAATTTCTAAAGCAAAAGACCTAGGCACAAAAGTCTTGGCTACATTACGCGCTTGAGAAGATGGATTGAAAACTTGGCTGCGTTCCGGTAACCTGAATAGACATTGAAGAGGCACCTCTTTC
The DNA here is from genome assembly GCA_949319315.1 of Zelleria hepariella. Lineage (NCBI taxonomy): Eukaryota > Metazoa > Arthropoda > Insecta > Lepidoptera > Yponomeutidae > Zelleria > Zelleria hepariella. The sequence goes on along the minus strand of OX439391.1, from coordinate 14,704,240 downwards.
CTTTATTCTGTACAAGGCAACATTTTGGAGACTTGGCAAAAATACAGCAGGAAAATTAACCAATAACAAGGCTATCTATCAAAATATGATAGACCTAAGAAATAGTGAGTAAAGTTCGATGTAGCCTAAAACGTCCCAACAGCTGGCAAATTTCTTCTTCTATCTGAGAGAGAGAGAGAGAGAGAGAGCGCGAGAGAGAATTTGGACTTAATGAGCCATTTTTAGCACTAATTCACAAAGCATTTCATAGATGGCGCCTACAACCGTGGCCATAGAAGAACCGGAATACGGCTGTCAAAATTAATCTGTTTGTCATAGAAACCTTTAGTTAGGGTGACTGGGATATTATTGAGAGACGTCTGGGGTACCTACAACGAGTATTGGAACGGATCCTAATTGTAAACATTACGGACCTGTCTATCAAGAGCATAATGAGTTAATAATTGGTCCAATTACCAACAAACGCATCTGCTTGTTCCACGCGCCAAAACAAGGTGCGTTTGGTACAGTCGGCGGCATATCTACTGGACTCTAAAGTAATAAATTATTTCACGCGACTCTATCCCAAAGGCCTCTGACTGAACTCACTTAGGGTGGTATTAATAGTCGACTGAGATGACCTAATTGGGATCGATCTCAAGTAGGTGAACATAGAAAAGTCAAATGCTGATGTCAAGCCTTGGCTAATGTCAAACTTGTCAGCTTAATAATAGACACTATCTTGAGATTGACATTGACATTAGCCAAGGCTGACATTAGCATTTGACTTTTCTGAGATCACATACTTGAGTTCGATCTTGAGTCGACGATTGTTAATGCCACCTTTTAGGCCCGGTTTCTGAGTTGAGAATTTTGCTAAGCAAATGGGTAAGTATCGTCTTGTCTCTGCAGATTTCTCACAAAAGAGCGTGACAGAGCGATACGTAAGTATGTGCTTAGTAAAATTCGGCCTAGACCACTAAAAAACTACGCAATAAAAATGTTTCGGAGTGGGTGTGCTTGTGCGAGTATAAAATGTATAATGGTTTGTGTGCGTAGAGTTTTGGTTTCAGTAAATCTTTGAATTAAAAAAAAAAACATTTCAAAAAGGTTGGATAAAAAGTGTATTTAACTTTTAAAGCACTTTTGGACTTTTGTACCCCATTTAGGTATTGAAATGAGCAAAAAGCAATTAGGTAGTAGAGGTATTATGTGGAGCGACCAATTGTTTATTTTTGTTGTAATGTAATTTAGCTGTTTATGTTTTTTACCACTTTGACACCTGCGACCGCACGTGTCGTGGTTGTGGTCGCGAAATGTTATCATGGAGGTTCATTTGCCTCCCTGTTTGATGCATATTTTATCCATGCCTCTATAACTAGAAATTAACAATACGCATGTTGTGTTTTCAATGTCATACTCTTTACTTTATAACTAACGTGTTTTGTCAAAGCGCCAATAAGCGCGAATCGGCCGTAGGCACGTGGGTGACTAAGGCCCGGTTTCTGAATTGAGAAATTCGCTAAGCAAATGGGTAAGTATCGTCCTGTCTCTGCAGATTTCTCACAAAATAGCGAGACAGAACGATAGTTAAGTATTTGCTTAGCAAAATTCTCAATTCAGAAACCGGGCCTAAGCTATGGGTGTTATTTTGGTTGGTGACACCCGACTCAGGGAAGATACTCGTACATATATACTTAAATTGTACATATAGACCTAACTAACTAAGTGCTATTTTAAGATAAGAAACTGTGTGCTTATTTATCGTATTAGGGTAACCTGTAAAGCTAGAATAAGTAAGTTTTCAAATAAAAAAAAATAAAAAAAATAGTTTTAGTAAAGCTTGAAACTCAAGATATATTTTTTAAATTATTCTATTTATTCTAAAATTTATTCAGATCAGTGGACTCTGAAGCGAAAGGTCCTAGGTTCGATTCCCGGTGCGGGCATGTATCTATGACTTTGTTTAATTTCAAAAGTTACGTACATTTGTGAATTTTTGTAGCAATACTACTCGCTGACGGTGAAGGAAAACATCGTAAGGAAACCTGAGCGTATGAGGCATTATACCCTCAACGCAACAATCGCCAACCCGCATTGAGCACGCGTGGTGATTAAGCTCGAACTCTCTCTCTGAGAGAAAGCCTTTGCCCAGCTAATGGGACATGTACAATTGTACAGGCTACATCTTACTGTTTTTTTTATTCTTTTAAGTTTTTTTTAAGTTAGGTACCTACTCGTATTTTAATTTGTTCTATAATAACCACGAAGTGCGGACAACCCCGACCTTCTCAAAGCACCCGCGTGATGTAGCGCCCGATAATGCGAGTGCGGCCGCAAGCGTCAGTGAGGCAGTAAGGGAGGCCACAATTTAATGATTTAATATATTTTCACTGAAAATTTTTAATTGTTTTTTATATCAAAGAGAAGGCTTTGACAAGCGAGTGGGTCATGTACCTATATCACCTGTATGCAAAATTTTGCTACAACTAACATGACCTACCTTAAGGGCCCTGTCTTGCCGGCACCTTTCTCGAATTCGCACGCACACAGCAATCGACGCGCGGCCGACCGCTCACGCACACTCTTGCACGGTCGACTGCGCGAATAGTGATGTAAAATTGAAGAATCGAAAATGTACTTTTTATTTCAAACTAGCATTTGCGCACGTTGTTTACCCGACTGTCCAAAGGAGGGTTATGTTTTTCACGTTCTGGAAATTATGGGAATTATGAACCACCTCCACCTCTCACGATCCTGTGCCAGACGTAGCCACTGTATTCCGGTTACCAATTCTATGAATAACCCATATCTCCTAAACGGCTAATGCTAAACCCATGTTCGTTCATGGTACATACCCTAAGAAAAGGACTCGACAAAATCTACCCGATTCAAGTATCAAAACTTTAACTGCCCATATCTCCTAAATGGCTAATGCTAGATAAGTCTAAGCTCTACCTCTACCTGATGAAAGAAACAAAAATAACTAGTTGTTCGCCCCGAACTATGAACTCGCGACCCCATATCTCAGCAACCCCTCGATCGATTTGGCTCATGTTCACACTTAAAAATTCTCTTTGCCTCATTTACCTACCGGGTGTGAAGTTAGCTGACAAAACTTGGCTGACAATAATAATTATAATACTGCTAAATTAAGATGGTAATTTTTTAAATGCATTTTTCAGGCCTTGTAAGTATCCTGAAAGTCAGTAACTGTAAAAAATGATTGCTCAGATCAAAACGGTCAAGTTCGAGCCGGAATCAAATAGTTTTTCTTAAATATGTTCTCAGTTCAATCTTAATTTTATGCAAACCGATTAAGATTCCAGGCAAGATTAGTTTTTTACCACTCTTGACGCTATGATTTTCTTTAGCACATACTACAATCTGTCCAACAACACCAAACTCAGGCTTGGATTCCATTCAGAAGTACTCAAAAAAATTAGCTGACAAAAATAATTTCACGGTTTTTTCAACTATTTTCAGTTTGGTCAAAATTAAAAGCCGCCAGAGTTTTTTACCACTCTAGACGCTATGGTTTTCTTTAGCACATACTATAAGCTATCCAACAACACCAAAATCAGGCTTGGATTCCATTCAGAATTGTGTCTAGAGTTGTAAAAACTCTGACGGCTTTTAATTTTGACCAAACTGAAAATAGTTGGTAAAATTGTGAAATTATTTTTGACATTAAATTTTTTGGGTACTTCTGAATGGAATCCAAGCCTGATTTTGGTGTTGTTGTATAGCTTATAGTATGTGCTAAAGGAAATCATAGCGTCTAGAGTGGCAATAAACTCTGGCGGCTTTTAATTGTGACTAAACTGAAAATAGTTGGAAAAATCGTAAAATTATATTTGTCAGCTAACTTTTTTGGGTATTTCTGAATGAAATCCAAGTCTGATTTTGGTGTTGTTGGATAGCTTTTAGTATTTGCTAAAGGAAACCATAGCGTCTGGAGTGGTAAAATCCTCTGGTGGCTTTTAATTTTGAAAGAACTGAAAATAGTTTTGGAAAAATAGTGTAATTATTTTTGTCCGCTAACTTTTTTGGATACTTCTGAATGAAATCCAAGCCTGATTTTGGTGTTGTTGGATAGCTTATAGTATGTGCTAAAGAAAACAGCAGCGTCTAGAGTGGTAAAAACCTCTGGCGGCTATTAATTTTGACCAAACTGAAAATAGTTGGTAAAATTGTGAAATTATTTTTGACAATAAATTTTTTGGGTACTTCTGAATGGAATCCAAGCCTGATTTTGGTGTTGTTGTATAGCTTATAGTATGTGCTAAAGGAAATCATAGCGTCTAGAGTGGCAATAAACTCTGGCGGCTTTTAATTATGACTAAACTGAACATAATTGGAAAAATAGTAAAATTATATTTGTCAGCTAACTTTTTTAAAAACTCTGGCGGCTTTTAATTATGACTAAACTGAAAATAGTTGGAAAAATCGTAAAATTATATTTGTCAGCTAACTTTTTTGGGTACTTCTGAATGGAATCCAAGTCTGATTTTGGTGTTGTTGGATAGCTTTTAGTATTTGCTAAAGGAAACCATAGCGTCTAGAGTGGTAAAAAACTCTGGTGGCTTTTAATTTTGAAAGAACTGAAAATAGTTTTGGAAAAATAGTGTAATTATTTTTGTCAGCTAACTTTTTTGGATACTTCTGAATGAAATCCAAGCCTGATTTTGGTGTTGTTGGATAGCTTATAGTATGTGCTAAAGAAAACAGTAGCGTCTAGAGTGGTAAAAACCTCTGGCGGCTATTAATTGTGACCAAACTGAAAATAGTTGGTAAAATCGAGAAATTATTTTTGTCAGATAACTTTTTTGAGTACTTCTGAATGGACAAGCTTGATTTTGGTGTTGTTGGATAGCTTATAGTATGTGCTAACGAAAAGGATAGCGTCTAGAATGGTAAAAAACTAATCTAGCCTGGAATCTTGATCGGTTCGCCTAAAAAAGGTTGAACCTTAGTTCAAAAAACTGTTCTTAAACAGTCATATAAAAAAAAAAAACTATTTGATTCCGGTTCGAACAATATTTTTAACAGTTACAGGCTTTCAGGATACTTAGAAGGCCTGAAAAATGCATTAAAAAAAAATACAATCTTATTTAGCAGTATTATAATTATATTGTCAGCCAAGTTTTGTCAGCTAACTTCACACCGGTCATTTACCTGTCTACAAAATTCAATGCCGATCCGACTAAATTAACTCAAGTTATCGTCGAACGAACATTCATACATACATACATACAAACATACATACAAACATACATACATAAAAACATACAAACGCCGGATTGTTCCAGTAGACTCGGAGAACTTCGCTCGCTTCGCTCGCTCGTTCAATAAAAAAAAACGTTCTACCGCGTTTCGGCCCTAAATCTTGCCGATTATTTTCTTTCGACACGGTCATAAAAAAAATACTTCGTAATTAATACTTCCATACATACACGCGAAGAACATTACGTGACATTAATTACCCTCCTTTACTTGCGTAGAAAAATCAGTTTGCAACTTTGATGTGTAGTAGTTCACGAAAACGCGTGGACCAGTTAGTCCTACGAGTCTGCATTTTTTCATTTACTTATGAACACGCTTTCGCGCATTGCAATAACTATACCACGAAGCAACTCTTGAGTCAAGCGACAGCATTCCATTTTTGAAAATCGAATCCCGCGCGCAAGCAAACCAGCTTACGTTGAACCTTACATAGTATGTAAACCTACGTGCCGGCAGTCCTTCATTTATTAGTCCACTTTTGATACAATTTGTCCCCACACTACAGTGGGGCGAGGTCGCGCCACCAATCAAGTCTCTCGGTGGAATCTTAAATTCATTGTATTAAGAACCAAAATGCTTTAACTCATCGGTCTTTTTTCGTGGTGCGAGCTATATTCCTACACATCGGGGCCTCATGGAGCCGAGCGACGTGCTCTCTCCTCGATGGCACGCAGCGATCTGAACTCCGAGACGGGGTCGACGCTTGCGTGAAAACAATTCCGTACTCCATACTAATTCGTATGGAGAAATCGCACGCAAAATTTGGTTATGTTTGACGAATTAATGCTCCAAATACCTTTTGTTTTTTGCAAAAATACAAGGTTCACACCATTCTATATATACTCATAACTTACAGGATAAATATTCAACTACCAAAATTATCTGTGGATTCGTCAACGACACAAACTTTAAGAGCAGTTTTACGCGTTTTTTAGAAACTTTAGATATTTTTTTCTAGCTTGCTATCAATTATATGCCAAAATCAATTGTAATGGGGTGTAATACAACTCTTCAAAAACTTGTGCAATTATTTAATGGTCATAATACTAATATTTTCTGTCATGAACCACAAAAACTGTGCGGTACGTTTAAGTACTAACCCTCCTTAAGTCCGTTGCTCAAAGAACAATAGATCTTTCATTTGACATCACACTCTTCAAAATCGATCCAGTCTAGTTGGTAAGTAAGTACATACTTTGCTTCCGCAGTTGGGTAAAAAAAGTGTTGGCCTTTAACCCCACGCACACAACAGTAACATGACCCTACCTCTGGGGGGTTACCCTTGACGCTATTGCAATCATATTGACAAAGTTTTAAAATTAATTTGTCTTTGATTTAGCATAGTCATGCTTTGATTTTTATTTATTTATTAAATTTAGGAAAGCCAACAGAATCCTTAATAAACATTAAAAATATAATTAGGTACATGGTTTTTGGTCTGATAAGGATGCCAATTATAGGCTCACACAATTTTAAATACTTCGTAATGTTTATTCAAAGGTTAGGCTTTTTTCTACAATAAAAATATAAAATGCGTCTTATTTCGTGAAATATTGATTTTTGTAAAGTGCGCCATATTGAAAAAAAATGCGTCAGGGGTAAAGGTGCTGGCCTGCGCGGGCGCCGCGCTGCGTAAAGTGCCCCCAATTACCTTACAATTAGATCGATAATTACGTGCCACCAACAATACGATTGTGAGGACGCGTGTGACTGTTAAAATTGTTTGACTTGTAAACGGCACGCTACTATGCAACGTGTATTTGACTTTGGGTTTACTGACGCTTCATAAGTGAAGTGACCTTTCGAGCTAGCTAAAATTCCGGTCTCGGAATTCATTTTGGGTTCTTCCTTGAGATTCTAATTTGTTGTGGATACATTGCTCGAGGATCAAATTTTTCTCAAGGAAGTAGAAGTGTTTCCCTCCTGTACAAACGTAGAAGTCGTTTTGCTACCCCTAAATATTATCAGATTTAGTTGATTTTGTTGTCAATCGTTTTTATTTTTATAGATTATTACCTGTCTAAGCTTTTTCCTTTTTTTTTATATTCGGTATCCTTAGCTACAAAGTATTTAAAAAAAAATATTGATAGACATACCTAGATTTAAATTTACAAAAATTTAGGGGTAGCAAAACGACTTCTTCGTTTACTCAGTTTCCCAAAAGGCTAACTGAATTTGGCTTGTTAGACAAAATATGTAAGTATATGATTAAAACATACCGCAAAGGGTCACTGGCCTAGCCCACCCTGTCAACGTCTACTCCTACAATATGCCACGATATCTTATCTAACCTAATTAATCTATGCCACAACCCCGACATATGGTTTGAGCTGTTATATCTACAGAAGCTTCGAAAAGTTTCGGTGGCCCAGGGTTTCATACAGTTCTGTTTTAAAGGTAGACTACTAGAATCGACATCATTTTGCCAAGAAATGTATACTAAAGTGTTTTCTACGGCACAGTAAAATATTTTCAGGCAGTCTTATGGCTACAGACTTAAATGTCAGAATCGATGAAACATAGAGAAAATTGTGGTCAAGTATGGTTTGGTTTCTCTACATTATGAGTAATTCGGAAGGCAAAGTTTTTTGTTCGAAAGTCCGTTATTCGCTTAATCTTATCTTTAGACAATATTGAGAAACTAATTTCAATATTTTTAATTTTCGTTCAGTAGTTTGGATTTTACAACGTTTCAAAGATACGGTTTTATGACGTCACGCGACGGTCTGCATACTGTTGGCGGTCATAGGAACAAAACATTTTAGCGCATAAAAACAAAACTACTGGACCAAAATAAAAAATATTTAAATTAGTTTCTCAATATTGTCTAAAGATAAGATTAAGCCAATAACGGACTTTCGAACAAAAAACTTTGCCTTCCGAATTTATTATATTATTTTGATCTTAGTAATTAGAGGGCTGGGCCATTAGTCCATCAGTATGTAATTGCCTTGAAATTTACTTGAAGACGGTTAAAAGAATAGCCATTATTTAGGTGCCAGAATTGTAATTTAATTGCTAAAATATAAGGGTCTGTTCACCAAAACACTGTTGTTTCAAAATTTTACAAAATTGAGTAGGTATCAAATCGAAAGATCTAATGTTATTTGATCGCTAATCATCAAATAGATAAGAATTTTGTATTTCGTAAACAGTTAAACTTACTTGTATTATGTCAGTGTAGCCGACTAATTTCGAAGAAATAAGTTTAACCGTTTACGAAATACAAAATGTGCAGTGCTTACAAAAGTTTAAGTGTAAAAATAGATATGTTTACATTAGGCTTGGATATAGTAACTCGTTCGTTTAGCCAGCTGATTTTATATGTTTTTTGATAGAATCGCTATATCACAGAACCGATGGAAAGCAGACGTAACTGAGTATCAACTGCATTATTTTTATTACGAAACTTTCAAGGCTGTCTTAGCAAAATACAATATCGAGCAGAATCGCGCACCCCTCACCTTTGCCATCCCAAATTGTGCCCATTGTCAACCTTAACAATGCCAATCTTTAGGTATATCTTTGGAAACTAGAGTAACAATACTGCTATCGGAATTGTGATACCATCTGAGATGCAGCCTCGGTCCGTACCCTCTTCCGAACCGATCCAGATACTTATTGTTAAGCAATTTATACGTTACATAGACTAGGAAGTATGCGAATATTTTTTTTCTTAGGAAGAAAGTTTAACGATTCCCCTTCGCTGTCAGGTCACAGGCTACTCTATATATCGGGTTTTTTGTCATGTATATGCGTGAAGGTATGATTTATTTTAGACAACAATGAGTTCGGGCTTCGGATTGTGGGAAATTTACGACGTCGTGTAGTTTAAAAGGGGGCAACGTGCGTTGTAAGTATAAACTTAAATTGAATGCTTGATTATGGTATTGATCGTAGTTTATCTTTGAATAAAGAGGTAGAGGAGTGGTGTTAAGTATATGGTAGATAAAAAGGAATAGAGTTATTGTATAAGTCAGTGAAGTATCTCGTCCAGAAAGAACGCGAATGTCCTATTTATCAATAACCCAATAATATAGGTATCCATTTAGATTGGGCTAAGAGCATAAATCTATGTGATATTTCTTGTAAACCGTTGCCGTTGTAAACGGCAACGGTTGATCTCGATTTTTGCTAAATTTTTTGTAAATGTTTAAAGAAAAAGTTCGTTTGTTTTTATGCGAAGTTTTGCAGTTCTGCAAACAATGCACTATACATACACACAACCTACAACAATAGTTTGAAAGTCCGGACCGGAAAACTAACCATGCCGGAAAATACCCACTATGAAAGCTCTGTGTTTTTCCTGTCACGTAAGACGTTTATGTTCCATTACTTTACTAGCAATAAAGTTAGTTTCTTTCATCCCTTTCTTTATTGGACTTTCAACATTACTTTTATAGACTTACATAGATAGTCACAACTACAAAATGATAATGTCAAAGTTAATAATTGAGCAGTCAAACTTTTATTACCAACTTATGTCCCATAAAATCTCACCGTAAGTAGGTTCGCACATTTAGCCCTTGATCATCTTTGATATAAATACACTGGTTCTTAGCTCAGTTGATTTAAGGTCGATATTAAACTATTTGATGCTAGTTACACTTTCGGTTGGAAGTATATTATCAGGAAAAAACTTGCTTCGACTTACAACCCTCTACTACAACAACCGACGTTTTCTATTGTTGCCTGAACAAACTATACTTTACGAACTACTTGCGCAAAAAATAGTTCCAAGTCTATTGTTGACGTAAAAACGGCTTTGAAGCAGTCACTTTTGAAATTAGAACAAGTTTTAGAAATGGAGCGTGATTTTTCAAAATCGCAATTCTTTATTTTTCTTCTACCGGTTTTAAAAATGGGATTGTTCAGAATTATTTTTCTTTTGCTCGTGTGAACTTACATTTAAGTTTGAGTTTCACAAAGGTTATACAGAAAGAAGGTTAACTAATAAATACTTATATGTATCCTTGTAAATGTACAAGTTGTGGATGACATGAAAGAGTAAAATAAGATTGTACATTTTTTGCAGTATTGGAGTGAATTATAAATGCAATGTTTTATCCCTCCAAAAATAAATACCGGTTTTTCCGGGAGGACAAAAAAAATACTTCTTTTCAAGCAACAAATCTTTCCCTGACATTGACAAACGTCTACTTTTTTTACACACGTGAATACTCTTCAACCATAGTGCACGGAGACAAACATCTGTCAACTTCATGACATGTTAATGGCATACATTATTAATACCAGCCCACCTCTTCATAAAAAAAAACTAATTTAAACAAATCGTAAAGAAGAAAAACAAAACAAGAAATCCAAAGCAACTAAGGAGCTTTAAAGCAAAAGCAATAGAGTTGAATCTCTTAATTTTTTCTCTAACTCTACAATTTCTGAAGAAATCATAGCGATACCAGCTTGGTCTTCCTGATTGCTATTTTGAAGGCACCAAGGGCTATTTCACCCTAATTTTAGTCCCATTTTTTGCTGATGAGTTCCTGGTGGCAGTTAACCAACCCGTAAAATGTTTCATTGTTATTCAAATGAGATTGTTTGAGGCAAATAAGGTGCTGCGTGCATTTAATTAGTGGATCTTGAGGGTGAAAGGGTGACAGTAGTTTTGTCTTATTTTTTTCGGATTAAGGAATGGATTTTCGCCTGAATGGGTTTTAATAAAATGTCGTTGGTTGTCTCTAGCAGCTTAACTTTTTTCTTTGAACTATATTCGTTGGGGAAATCTCCATTACTCTCCTTTTTACTCGACTTCGGCGAAGCCCAAATATTGGGTTATATTAAAATTTTCCTATAGAATTTAGGTAACTCCAAGAACAAGACTGAATTTAGGTGAAATAAGAATACAAATAAGCCCAGACTCTCTCTCTGAGAGAAGGCTTTTGCCCAGCTAGTGAGACATGTACGGGCGGCAACAGTCACAGATACCGCATGGCAGCTCTTACCGCGCGCGGCATAAGGGCGCTAATCGAACAAAAAGGGGTATCCTTAGCGTGTAGCAGACTGTAAAATAATTGCATAGGCTACATCAAGACTCGGTCATATTTTCCCATCTAAAGGACCAGTAGTTTTTTATTCTTCACCGTCTTTTCGTCGGTAAAACATAATTGGCTCAGTAAGTAAGTAAGTAATGTCAAACATTCCATCATAGAACGTTTGACAAAGTCTTCCATGTTCTTAAGATAAGATAAGATAAAAAGTATTTATTTAAAAACCACACATAAATTATAGAGATTGCAAAAAACGGTTAGAGTGCAGAACAGTAGGTAATGATTTTTCCGTTGGTCTCCACGCTAGATTTACATCTGTGTTGTGGAGGCCTAGATTGACGAAATTCTAAGTTAGGTTTAGATGGCGGGTCAACGCTGAGATTTAGTACAACCAATAGTGGTTCTTAAAGAAAAATGTTTATATAAAAAATAGAAAAAGAGATAAAGAACTAACAATAAAAGGCATCTAAGAAGCTCTTAGACCCTAACTTACATCCATAGTATGGCCCCAAGCTACCTACGCATACAAGGTAGCCAGGTGTACCGGCCACAGTAAATCACCCTGCTTGGCCTCTGACCTTCGGGTTTCGGGGATTAGGGGCTTATGTTCCCAGGCTGTAACATCGTAGTTACTGCCACGTTGACGCTGCTTGTAAGTTCTAACTTATGATGGAAGAGACGTCGTATAAAAAGGCCTTGAACATCTATCAATTTGTATGGGGAATAACGAAATTATTGGTCGCATTTTTTCCTGAACCCGTAGCCTGGAGTAGCACGGTAAAGTACTAACTAGGCAGTTTTAGCTACCCTACTCTACCAGATCTTTATTAATTAACAATTTATTTACTAACAATAATAATTAAGTTCATTTTATAATTTACAGCTAACAAATAGCCAAGACGCTAAAAACTTAACTAGGGAACCCAATTTCACAAACGTATGAAACTAACCTAATAACTATAAAATATGAGTTTGTTTACTTTCAAAGTTAGGAATTTACAATAGCCATACCTGCCACTAGCTAACCGTGAAGGATAACATCGTGAGGAAACCTCGTCGGAGGCATAATAATAATAATAATAATCGTTTATTTCATAAAAAGGTTTACAATGACAAAATAGGGCAAGAGCTTCCTTTAAGGTATGAAAATACCTGTATCAGGAAGCTCCGCTCTTCCGCACTTGGACATATTACAGGTACTTTAACAGAGTTTATATCTTATCCTAATTTTAAGCTTAAATTTCTAATACTCTCTACGCGAAATGATAGTGGGCAAAGGGGTATGAGAGTTGGTCCAAGATCCTGTCAGGTTGAGCCATAAGTCAAATGAAAGAGCATAATGAGCACATCAACTGAGTAGAAGCTCATCGAAATCGGTCCCGGTGATTTCGAGTATTCGACGTTTTTATTCGATTCGAGTGATTTCGGGTAATTACAAGTTTTTTTTACTATGCAAGGTCCTGCAAGGATCAGCGGTATGTCAAATGAAAGAGCTTGATGTAGTCACCGATTACATTGAAGCTAATCGAAATCGGTCCCGGTGCCCATAGTTTTTTAATCGATTCAAGTTTTTTCGATTAATGACAGATTTTTTTTTTCTCCGAGATCCTGCAAGATCCGTCAATACGCAGTGCAATTGCACCGTCCGAGCAGTCACTTTACCCATCTAATGTGAGTGGAGTTGAGTGGAGTTGAATGGAATGGAAGCTGCATAAATCACCTAATCACCAATGGAAGCTGTATAAATCACCTAAGATGTTATGGCCTAAGTTTTCCTTAGGATAACGATTTGTTATCCCAACTACGAATAATGTGTTTCGTATTTTTATAACACACTCGTAACCACGTTTCCGTTTAAACGTGGCATTTTATACCACAGCCGTGAGAACGAAACCCGTTAACTTACGTCCAATTTATAAGTCGACAAAAACCTCATAAAATTTTCCAAAGGACAACAAAAACCTAAAAACTGATATTATAAATGCAAAAAGTGGGTATTTCGTTCGGTTCGTTTGTTTGGGAATATTTCTTTCAGGCGACCGCCGGCCGTAGCGATTGATCTACATTTTTGCACCAAATTAATTGGACGTTTTAAAAGTGGCGTAGGTACGGTCGGCCACAGTCAAAGAGACTTTATGGCAGCTCTTACCGCGCGCGGAATAATGGCGCCAATCGAACAAAAAGGGGTATCCTAGCGTGTGGCCGACTGTACCTAGTTTTTATATTCTTCTTTGAAAGAATAAAACATTCTAAAAATGTGTTTCTAAATAGAAATAATACCGAACAAGAATGGGAACGTTTGAACTTCAGTATCACCATATTCTAAAAAAAATACCGTGCGTGCAAACCCGCGGGCGAAGGCTAGTAAAATGTTAAAGGTAAAAGAGGAGCTGCTCACGCCAACGGGTCTACTAGACTGTGAAGGATTGTTCAGTTCTCACACTCGGCGGATAGAAGGTTATGAAAAAAATGTTAAATTCGCATTTACGGAACGCGCAAAAAAATCCACCGCTTCGTTGACTCTAGCCCAAGGGTGGTTTTTAACGCTGGCGCGACGCCATTGCTTGATCCGAAGCGCTTTAGTGCTTGATTTTATAGCTCACATAAATGCTACCTACAAACAAGCCTGCATCGGAATTCGGGTTGAAATTCATTTTAGGCCAAGAATGATTATAGCTAGTGAAGCTGGACAAAAAATTTAGCTTGATATTAGATAACAATTATAAGTATATTTGATTTATAGACTTATTTTTACTTTTGATAATATTTTGACGTACAAACAACAGCACGTCGACCCTTACACGCTAGCACTCTACTCGGTTACGTTACGGGCGACTGTACAACAAAAGTGTACAGTCTGACGTGCTGTCGTGTGTACAATGTAGTTAATTTATTTATGGCTTATTGAATAAAACCTTTTGACTTTGACTTTGGCTTTGTAACGAAATTTTGCCTGGATATCAGGAAAAATCGATTTATCCTAACAATTTCTGTTAACTTAGCGAAACAGACTTGAGGCCTTGGTGTACATGAGATGGTAGGGAAATCTACGGCTTAGTTGACTCTACACTGTCGATGTTATATTATGTAAATTTTAAAGATACACTTACCAAGGACAAGTTTTAGTTATTTATGTTACAAATTATAATAGATTATTTTATTTATTCGGTTTCTAGTACCCTCAGGCCCGGTTTCTGAATTGAGAAATTCGCTAAGCAAATGGGTAAGTATCGTCCTGTCTCTGCGGATTTCTCACAAAAGAGCGTGACAGAGCGATACGTAAGTATTTGCTTAGTAAAATTCTCAATTCAGAAACCGTGCCTCAGACATATCTTTAGTTCTAGCGCTTAAAGCCGGCCACGGCGCTCACACCGACCAATCTATTAACTTAACTAATAATAACCTCTCACTCTTTCCCATCCAACTTCACATCACCTATCTCTCTCCCGCATTAATTAAGGGCGTAACTGACCCCAGAACGCTGAACTGATATTTAAAGTGCAAGGAGTGGTTGTTATGACTTTGTTTTGTTCTTTGTGATATACCACTTTTGTAAAGGCTCCAAGAGTCGAGTGCCCTTGGCGATTTTTTGCACTCTTTTGTAGTCCTTTAGACTCTGGAAAGGGACCTGTATTGAGAGTTGCATGAACCCGTTTTGTTCTAGCCGAGTAATTGGAGTGAAATCTAGTTATTGATACTGTCCGTTACTAATAATCGTGTTGCTAGGGTGGTTGAGTAGTACATTGGGACACACTTTTTTTTTAAATGCCCCTAATTTATAGGGATCACGGTATGGATTTTTTATTGTTAGTATTAAGTTAGTTGACTGTTGAAGGTACTTTCATGTATGCCTACCCGCGTCCGGTCTAAATAGATAGCTCTCTTGTATCAGGCGCATTTTCATTTATCTCCTGAATAACCCTGAAATAACAGTGGCGCAGCCGGTAGGATACGAACCAAAGGGAATCTGATTTCGAATCATTTATATATTTTTCGGATGATGATTACCTATCGTCCCGTTTCAGCTTATCTTTGAGTTTTGGGACACCCTGTATAAACTTTTGTTTAATTTTCACGCTTATGTTAAATGGTACGATCGCATCAGGATGGGTATTTTCTTTGAGCTGTCAATTTTGAAAATATCACCCGTTGTCCCGGAGTTCCGTGTTCCAAGTTCAGAGTTTTCGGATTTGCTTCGCGAGAACTCCGAGTTCTGACCGCTTCAGTGTGAACGGTTCTAAGCAACACCATACATTAGAAAGAACGCGGAACGCAAAACTTCGGGCGGTGTGTGCGGTACCTCAAATAAAGTGTGGAAGCCGAAACCTTTTTAGTTAGAAATTATTAGATTCTCGTTCTACAAACCAATAATTTGTGTTCGCTTGTACAAAGGTATAAAGGACCCTAAAGACCAATACTGCTAGCGCGCGTAAAGTGTTATCTCAAGGTTATCTCTCACTCTGCTGACTGGTTAGACGGTGGTGTATCGAGCTGTCAAAACTCGATTTTGGTTCATCGTTCACTCGGTGCGGTAAATTTATCATATTTTTGCTATGTCGTTTCAAAATCACACCCCAGCTGGTAGCATGAAGGATACAAATGTCGGATCTAAAAAACCTAAGAACTGAAGCCAAGACTTAATAGCTTTTTGGATTACCCCACTGAGGTAGATATAGTAACACCAAATCATTGTAGCCCAAGTTTTATCCTATTCTAATTTACCGTTACGAATTTACGATATAGCACCTATATATAGCTAGATGAGGGACCATTCGACTTATTTAATCGTACAACGCTGGGAGTTGGTAGGCTAATAGAGTAGACTTCGCAGAGGCTGGCAAAAAAATAAATACCTACCACAGTCTGGCAAAACAAAACTGTGGCAAAGAAGGCACAACCCCATCTGAGTGGTCAATTTACCCATTTAGAGTGAGTGTAAGTAACAATCAGTTAATAAGTTTATGGCGCCTCCAGAATGGTCACTTCACCCATCTGGTGATGTTAAAAGTTGCTGAAATGCTAAATCATCTGAGCTGATAAGCCCTAAGTTTCTTTATAGCATATTATGGTCGTTACAACCGCGTTTGTTAAACGTATTGATAGTTGAATTATTACGTTATGATTATGGTCATAGAGTACTTAATGCCCACTCATTAATATTTAGTAGGAATACGGCTACTGGGGTGACTAATTTTACTGGCCAACCGGGCTATAAATTATGTGCTTGTGGTACTTTATTATATATATTCACGCATGTGGTCTGAAAGGGTACGGCAGTGGCACTAATCTATTGAAATAGAGTCATTATGATTGCGGGAATTTTCCATGCTCGACACTTTTTTTTACAAAAAAATAAATTGAGTATTTATCCAAGAAAGTACGGTCTTGGATCAAGTCCACAGTCACAGATACCCCATGGCAGCTCTTATCGCGCGTGGCAAAAGGGCGCCAATCGAATAAAAAGGGGTATCCTAGCGTGTGGGCGACTGTACTACAAAACGTAAACTGTAGGTACCAACTAATGTAAAGTTAACTAATACTAACTACCCATTTTAGATAAGAATACACCTACACAAAGAAAATAAAAGTAAGGTATTAAATACCAACCAAGTTTTTTAATAATTACTTCTTTTTCCTAGGTTTTAAGTTTTTGCTGTGCCCGACAGGGTCCATAAACACTCTATACATGTAATCATGTTATTTAAGACCGTTATAAACTTTATAGATGCAATAAAACAGTTTATATGAGTATTGAGAAGTGAGCTGCGTAAGCGCGTTGCAATGAAACGTGTTGTTTTAAGAATTGTAAAGAAAAGACATCAACGCGCGTCTTGAACTTTCTTTGACAGCGTCAATACCAGAAAATCTCAAAAACGTTCAATTTTTCGAGTACATTGTTATTTTAACGTAACGTATATTTTTGACATAACATACTTTGACCAACCAGTAACTTATCAACCAGTAAAAATAAGGGTCAGTTTCACAATGCCAAAACGAACTTTTAAAAATTAGCTCCAAAACCAAGCTCTTTCTTCCGAACAAAACCTTTATATCCGTCCAGACTTTACAAAACTGGTCCTCCGTATCCAGATAAATCTTACCTCGTCTCCCAATCCAGTCTCAAGGAATGCAATCCCTATTGTATATTGCACACAAAGTCCCATTCAACGAGCAACGACACATTTCGTACACCACACGTGTTCAAAGTGAATAAAATCCAGTGTCAAAAACTAAAGAGTCACAATCCAATGGGTCTTCTTTCTTCTCGTTTTTGTTTCGGCAAAAACAACTGGCAGTTTCAGACGGAATAACAAAAAAACAAAAGTTCGAAATTCGAAACCGCGCAAATTTTTCGACGGAGCTCGCGACGTGCCTTCCCGCGTAAAGCTCGCGACAGAATAGCGAGTTCCGAATTCGAATGTTACCTGGGGCCCGCGTGTTCCGTTGTCCCTCTCCATCATCAGCTGTTTGCTTCAAGTGGGAAAGGGACATAAGGTTTGTATTATCAAGGCGGAACGACCGGTGGTAAAAGATGTTGCACTTTGAAGTTTTTTCTACTGATGCCGGTGGGGTGTGTGAGTGAAGAAGCTTTTCACGACCTATTTTGTAGTATAAAATTTAGAACAGTAGAGGTCACCATTAGTTTGCATATTTCTTTAAGTCTTGGTAAATCTGTTGATCTCTCTAACAGTATAACCTAGTAAGAAACTTAAGGTAACCATAGAGTGGATTATAATGGCTATGGTGATGTTTTCCCGCCTTATCTAGAAGTAGTTACGGTCACGTGACACTGATAACAGCTGATTTGATTTAGAGATTATCATAGACATTTTGTGGCTGAGTTTTTAATTGAGTTTTTGATCATTGTCAGGACTTGAATGTTTGGTATTTGTTTTGTAATTTTAGATTGGAAAATAATTTAAAAATCTATTACAACATGGTTTCTAGGATAATCTTTGTACAGTCGGCCATACGCTAAGATACCCCTTTTTGTTCGATTGGCGCCCTTATGCCGCACGCGGTAAGAGCTGCCAAAAGAACAAAAAGGGGTATCTTAGCGTATGGCCGACTGTACACACGATAGCACTTCAGCTTCAGAGCGTACACTTTTGTTGTAACGTAACTGTGTAGAGTGCTAGCGTGTAATCGTCGACGTGCTGTCTTGTGTACAGTCTATTTGTATGTCATTAACGATTAAATTGACTTATCACTATTTTAACCTTAGATATTTACTACATTATATTCAATTCTAATCAAATTGTAAACGAGATAACTCGAAGTGATCTCTTTTTATGCTCATTGCCAATAAAAAATTGGTATGATCGAAATAAAGCTGGCAAACGGCAAAATTAAATGAGCAAAAAACTAGCAGATAATAAATAAGTTAAAAAGAGGTTAATGTGTTTAAAGAAGTGCTTCTAATTTGAAAGTATGTTAAACCAATAGCTAATTTAGCATCGTCATCTTATTAAGTGGACATAACGAAAATCTAACTACTCATTGTGAATCCGTTAGAAGTTACTTTCTTCAAGCCTATGTTTATTTTGTGGGGGCACCCTACTTTCCATGATTTTTTTTCCTACGGGGTTTTTAGTGTACAATTATTTTTGTTATTTTTTTTTCAACGAGAAAGTACTAGGCTTACATAGAGTCGTAGATGAGCCTATTGGAGGCTTACCGGTAGCGAAGAAGAAAAAATAACAATCTGTCAGGTGCCGGACAGAGGTCCGCGTTCCGCGTTCAAAGTTCTCAGATTTGCTTAATAATCCAAAAAAAAAACAAAAAAAAAACAAAATAAATATTAAAAAAAACTAAAAAAAAAACGTTCTGACAGCTTCAGTGTGAACGGTCACTACAGGGTGCACTCTAATTCGATAGCGGAATTTTAAGTAGGCTGTCAACTGATCAACACAAACAACTTCTACTACGTACTAGGTGGCGAAAAAAATGGAACGAAAAAAATATCTGCTATTCCATACAAAAGGTCGATTTAGTACTGCGCCAAATGTATGAAACAGCATATATTTTTTTCGGTCCTTTTTTTTCGCCACCTAGTACAAGTTGTTTGTATTGATCAGTTGTTAGCCTACTTAAAGTTCCGCTATCGACTTAGAGTGCACCCTGGGGCCTTAGCCTGTAACACAATGGCGTATCAATGGCGTCCCAGGTAGATGGACAAAACCGGGATTTATTCGGTGTCCTCCTACAACCAGCGAACTAATCCTCTAGAATTAAACTCTTTATATTCTTTGCTGTACTACAAAAACATTAAAAGGACCGACACTAGACCGACAGCATTAATAAATCGTAATTGAAACCGTCAACCGAGAGCCCATTTTGGCACCATTGCGTTACAGGCTAAGGCCCCTGTAGTGTGATGGATGGAACGGAACGCAATGTCACTCTGGCAGAGTCTGGCAGCGTTCGTTCCCCCCTCCCCCCCTCTTTGGTCTTTTATAGTGTTAGCGGTAATATATGTCTCGAGCTAAATAAATGCCTAATAACGTAAATAACATAATACGGTGTTTTCAGTGCTAAAAGTGATAAATAACCAAACTAAGAGACAGGACCTTCATCCCCATCTAACACCCTCTACGAAAGGTATTACAACAAGCAATCAAACCATACATTAGAAAGAACGCGGAACGCAGAACTCTGCGGTGTGTGCGTCTAGACCCCGATTCGCGATTATAGCTGACTCTACCACCTAGCGGTTATCTCTCAACAAGGTCAGTAATCTCGCATTCGACACATCTCGAAGGAAAATCTCATGTCATTTCGATCTCGACTGCTCCCGATGCTCGAGTCATGTCGAGCGAAAAAGACAAATATCTTGCAGAAATCTCGTGTCTTACGTCGAGGTTGACTTTGTGAGAATAGATGTGTTTATCGCAAAATTTGATTTTTCCTTTGGGATGTGTCGAATGCGAAATTTCCGAGAATTAGGCCCCAGTAGAATCGAGTCCAGTGAGAATGTTCGGAATCCTATACCTATGTCCTATACATAATAATAATTATAATAATAATAATAATAAAGCCTTTATTTCAAACTTCAAATATTTGCAAATTATAACTAGAAAAAGATATCATGCACATTATTATCACTAACACATACTTAGTTAATTATTGAATTGAATTAACCGCATTTGTAAAATTTCATTGAATTGACATAACCTTTGGAAAGAAATCATTGTTGATCAAAAAAAAAAAAAAAAAAAAAAATCAATATAATATAATACTATTATCATCCAATATTAATCAATTGATATTTACGCTATAAGATTTCATTGAGAAATCATATAATAATAAAAGTAGTTCATCAAATTTAATAATAATAATAAATATTAATAATTTGATAATTTAAAAATAAAAATTAATTTCAATATTTGGTCGAACATTCACATTAAATAAGCAATAAATTAAAGTCCTATACATAGGTATAGGATTCCGAACATTCTCACTGGACTCGACTCTACTAGGGCCTAATTCTCTGTACTGTAACATAAATTCACTAAAATTTTAAATAAACAAAAGTCCTATAGCTTCCACATGTCCGCAACGGGATTCGAGTGGATGGTATAGCTGCTGAACAATTTATACACCTTCTAAACGTGTTTTAGGGTCAGAGTTGTCACTTCACCCATCTAGTGTGAGTGAAGATGCCACTAGCTAGACGCTGTATGAATCATCTCATTAGGGTAGGTAATCGTATGAGGTAGTGGCCACCCCTGGTGTCAGAGTTTCATTAAGATTTCATCATCTCATTAAGATGCCGTTTGATGAAGAAGAAGACACACCGTTTGGTTTGATTGACGCCTTTATGCCGCGCATGATACGAGCTACTTTAGGGTATCCTAGCGTGTCTCTGACCGTACAGTACAAGGTGTCTGTCAAACCGGATGTGATTGTAGCTATTGTCTAGGATAAAGGGTCCGCCAGAGGCGACAAACGGACTTTTAATTGCAATAGGGGTGTTCGGTTTTTAAACTAGGACAAGTAATTCGATCTAATTATTATTAACTATTTTATCATTACATCGAGCAGGCTTTCCCATCACATTTACTATCCTCTCACTTTAGTCAAACTAATCCACAAGAAAGGCAAGTCAACGTAAAAACCAGAAGAATAATATTTGCAATACTAATTTGCACAAGAAATTTTGCCCCTCAAGACGGATGCATGTACGTAGATGACATAAAAATGGTTACGACTCTGATTTTTGCCTTACACCGGCTTACTTTTAATTATTATTGTTCAGTTAGATAGTCGTTAAACTTTTACGAGCGTGGCCACAAAGGTTTCTTTTTGATCGAGTCGAGTGGTGCACTAGGTTTTTATGGTTTGTGGTTCATTTGCTTTATATAATTTGTGTTTGATGTGCAATTATCATTTTAATCGTTTAAATATGAAGTACGGAAGTTTACTACAGGGTGCACTCGAATTCGATAGCGAAACTTCAAGTAGGCTGTCTACTCATCAATACAAAAAACTTATACTGGGTGGCGGAAAAAAATGGAGCGCAAAAAAATCTGCTGTTTCATACATTTGGCACAGTACTGAGTCTACCATTTGTATGGAACAGCTGGTTTTTTTTCGCTCAATTTTTTTTTGTTTGTATTGATAAATAGACAGCATACTTAAAGTTCCGCTATCGAATTAGAGTGCACCCTGTAGAACTTGGTCATGTGCTAATAATGTAGGCGAAATTGTATCAGAGATTGTCATGACATCAAGCTCAATTTATTTCGATGTGCAAAATTTTATATTTTTAATTTCCAAAACTTACTTACGTTGCGTGTGATAATTGCGTCATGGGCCAAATTACATCGTACTTTACAGCATTGTCAAGGAATACCATTGCTGTTTTGGGCACTGGCGTAAATTCATTCGATACGTCTCATTAGTTTCTGCAAAGCTTCTTTGCTGTGAACTTTTTTATATTTTTTCGTTACGCTTCATAAATATTATTACGAGTATCGTGGTAACATATACTAGCAGGATTTTTTTTAATGATTTGTAAGTTGCAGAAACCAAATCTTATGAAGTTTTTGTTGCATGATGGAAAATATTATGGTGGTACCTATTAATAGTGGCATCTCAAGCTCTGCCTCCTCGAGCTTGAGTAGCTGTTAGCATATAATAGATTTGAGTTTGACATTGACATTAGCCAAGGTCTCAAGTCGGTGATTTTGTTTTCTGAGATGAGCTCGAGCTTGAGCTGACGACTATTCATACCACCCTTATTAGTTTCATTGTTTGTTCCTTTAGGCTAAAGGGATACAAAATAATTAACACATTCCCTCGAGTTATTGATGCCCGATACGAAACAAACCTATAATACAAATAAACATAAATAAAAACATTTTCACGGAACAGAGTCCCGAATTTAACAAGTAACACATTTATTTAAACATCACGAATTAACTTTTGTATTATTCAGTGCGTTTTTTGGACGACAGCCCGACTCGTGCGCCTTCGGTGCACCTGCTGCCATCTTGACCGAAACTTAGATGGTTCCCAAACTGGTGGTACATCTTTAGCTTTACTAAAGCCTTACCTTAAGCTTTACCTTTTATGTTCCAAAGCAATCACATCAGCTAATGTAACCCATGTTGTAGCACAATAAATTTCATTCATTTATTACCTATACTTGAACTAAGGCCTTTACTTAGTAACATACTTAATTCGGAAATACTTAGGATGGCATTAATAGTCGTCAACTCAAGCTCAAGCTCAAGTAGGTGATCTCAGGAAACAAAATGAGTAGCTGTCAGCATATTAATAGGCACTAGCTTGAGCTTGACATTGACATTAGCCAAGGTCTCAAGTCGGCTATTGTCAATGTCAAGCTCATCACAATTGTCAATGTGATAAGTTATCACACGAGCGAGTTGAAATCGAAGCGAATGGGCATTGATCAGCATCGATTGTCGTAAATTGAAAACCATTTCGAGGAATAGGAATACTGATTACTATTAGGGGTTTAATTAAGTAAAATTGAAACGGATTATTCATATTTATCGCCAAAAATTTTTACTTATTTTTTCTTTCGATGACGTCATCATAGCTTCTAATGTGGTAGTTCCATTACCTACAAATATTTTAAAAAATACATTCGCCAACAGCAACTGTCAAAAGTGTCAAATAACTGAAAAAATAACCTTCTTGTTGACTTGATACTGACATTTGTCAAACGTCAACATATTTTTATTTTTTAAAAGCATGAATGAATGCAATGAACTTAGTACATAATGCCAGTGGTGACGTCATACACAAAACTTTTAGAAATTTTAAATAATGAATAAAAAAATATTTACATAAAAAATTAAGAAAATATTCAAATTAGTTTCTTATATTTGACTATATTTTCTATTTATAGAATAAAAAATAGGATTTGACTATGCCCATTCGCGAATTCGCAGCGAATGCCCATCGTCAATGCCATGAGCGAGTTAACTCGCTCGCGGTATATTCGCGGCGTCTCGGCGGTATATTCGCCGCGCATTCGCTTCGCTTTCAACTCACCCGAAATTCGTTAGTGTGATAAGGCTCTAAATTGAATTAGAGATACCTCCAATGCTGCTGCTGCTCATTTGCCCTATTCACTCGAAAGATTGAGTGCCACAAGCATACTTTGAACGAATGTTTTCACGAAATACAATAATTATACCTTTCGACGACGCAACAGGTCCGTTTTAGGAAAAAAACCATTAATGACACCTGCGTACATTTAAGTCTAAATACATGTTAATATTTTAGGTCTTAAGCCCTGGGGTATAAAGTGGAAAGTAGGTTGATCCAAGACTAGAGCATTAGTAATGGTACACGTCGAAGTTTATAACTTCCTATAAAGTTACGGTATTGGCAACGATATAGTTTTTTGTGCAATCTTTCAAAGTAGACTAGTTTTATATATTGCGTCATTATAAGTTCCTTGATTGCATCAATATTTATAGCCTATGTTGTAGAGTTAGATGGTGGGTGCTAGGCAGCCTGTAGAACAGACAGTCACTTGCATCAACATACGAAGCGAGCATGCTCCTATTAGCTTACGTGACAGGCGAATTTGCTACAATAATATAAGGATGTATCTGCTGTTGAGTGTACACAAGACAGCACGTTGACGCTTACACGCTAGCACTCTACTCGGTTACGTTACGGGTGACTTTACAACAAAATTGTATGCTCTGACATGCTGTCGTGTGTACGTTGTGAATGTCTGGTCGGGGAGCATATCGTAATGATAAGAGTTTTGTCCCACTATCCGCTAGCGCCATCTTGCTTTATTTCACTGTGAAAAGCGAGATGCCGCTACCCCATAGCGGGATAAAACTTCTGATGAAGAACTTCGGAGATAGAGAGCGGCAGAGCTTAACGGACAGCAGCAGTCCACTCGGAATGAGTGCAGTAGCTTAATAAAAGTGTACCTTTTCAACAGTGATTGCAAATCCTTACCAGTCTGATCAAGAACTTCGGAGCTGGAGAACGGAACGGACAGCAGAACAAGAATGATCGTAGGTTACTATTTATGTTTCCTACTAAGCAATTTTGATGGAGAGTTCACTGACATAGGCCCGGTTTCCGAGTTGAGAATTATGCTAAGCAAATGGGTAAGTATCGTCCTGTCTCTGCAGATTTCTCACAAAAGAGCGTGACAGAGCGATACGTAAGTATGTGCTTAGTAAAATTCTCAACTCAGAAACCGGGCCTAAAAACAGTGTATTTACACCATACTCTAATCCAGCCCAAGTCTAAATAAGCAGCCTAGAATCTTCCAGCCTTGAATGAGTTTGTTAGTCTGTTTGTCAGCAGCTCTTCAGCTATACCTGGTCCCATTTGGTTCCACGAAATGATTATTTGAAATCATACAAATTATTTGGATACCACAACGACAGACCCCATATAGCTCAACAGGGCCCTTAGCCTGTAACGCAATGGCGGGTCAATGGCGTCCCGGCAGAAGGACAAAACCGGGCTCTCCTCGTTTTTCTCCTACAACCAGAGAACTAATCCTCTAGAATTAGAATCAAAATATTCTTTGCTGTACTACAAAAACATTAAAAGGACAGACAGCGTTACCAAATCGTAATCGAAGTCGTCACCTGACAGCCCATTTTGGCACCATTGTGTTACAGGCTAAAGGCCCAGGTGTCCAGAACACTTTTAATCAAGATCGTAATCGGTTTTATTAAATTTTGCCCAGTGACATGCCGGGCGTTACAATTTCATACTGACCACTCAATAAAAGCACTCGAAAATCAACTTTTTTGCTTTGTTTTAAGGTGTAAATTATCAATTTACTACAACGTAAGCTATCACACTTGGTTGGCGCATAAAAATAGCCATTACATCTTTGTGATAGAGTTCGAACTAGAGGCTTGTTCAAAGTAAAGCATTTTTACAGTACTAAGTGGAGTAAATTGGTCGTTTTCTCACGTTTTCGGTGTTAATTAGAGGGCGCCACCTGTGCGCCTGCGCACCGGAACATTAAACGGTTAATCGTTTGGCATGCGACTGTAGAGTTTACACTCTTAATATTATTACGATTACTATTTGAATATTACAGGGTGCACTCTAATACGTAATACTCTATGTAGTTGATACATTTGGCGCAGTACTGAGTCGACCTTTTGTATGGAACAGCAGATATTTTTTTCGCCACCTAGTACAAGTTGTTTGTATTAGTCAGTAGTCAGCCTACTTAAAGTTCCGCTATCGACTTAGAGTGCACCCTGTAGACCGCATGTTTAGCAAGAATAACCAAATAAATCTTTATAGCGCGCGATTCAGTGCCCTTTTAACAGTGTTCTTTGCCAGATCACACTTCTAGCATTTAGAGCTAAAAAAAAGCTTTAGAACGCGTCATACTTTGTTCTCACTTTGTTCTATGGTTTTGACAATGTGTCTGAGCGCGATTTGGTAACACGGTGAATCAAAATATATGATTTATTCCATTCTTCAGAAGTATGTTAGGAGTTTAAAATCACTGTGATTTTAAGTAGGGTTAGCTGAAAATCAGCGCCGACTGAAGACCGGTACAGCCGGCATACAGCTGAGCTAAATCCATTTCGGTTTTATTATGTTTGCTTTGTAAATATTTTAATTTTGAAGTGTTCTATGTTATTTTTCTTTTAGTTTATTTTTCTGTGCCAACAATGTAATTTCTTTAGCCCGAAAAACGGTTTTAAAATCACTGTGATTTTAAGTATGGTTAGCTGAAAATCAGCGCCGACTGAAGACCGGTACAGCCGGCATACAGCTGAGCTAAATCCATTTCGGTTTTATTATGTTTGTTTTGTAAATAATTTAATTTTGAAGTGTTCTATGTTATTATTCTTTTAGTTTATTTTTCTGTGCTAACAATGACATTTTTTAGCCCGAAAAATGGTTTAAAACATTTTCTCAATTTCAATTTCAATTTGAGTTGTCGCAGTCAAATTGAATAAATAATTGTGCTAAATGAAGGATTGGCTAGAGACCCTTGCGGGTTTCTCTCTCGAGAAAAAGCGTTGCTGAGAGATTGCTCTCTCAGCAACGCTTTTACTATAAACAACCTTATTATGATCTAGATTTCTAGATGGAGTGTCTTATGTCTACACTTATGTCGCCTGTCGTAACTATAAGGTAGAGACCGCATTTCTTTCTTTGATTGGTTATTCATAAAGTTGTAGCGACACGAAGAGAACAGTAATAGGCAAGTTGCTGCGATTCAATTTGTAATCTAGTTCTCCATTAGTAAACACGTCTTTACAGTTAGGGCTCAGAGTGTTCATGGAGAGGCGTTGTCTAAAGATAGATAGATAGAGAACACTTTATTGTTCACCAGAAATTAATAAGGTATAAGGTGTCAAGCAAGCCTATTTCATGCAGGTACTGCAGCGTCCGAGTGTCCACTTCACCCATCTAGTGTGAGTAAAGGTGTTATGGACACTGCATAAATCATCTCATTACGTAGATGCAAAGACCTAAGTTATGTATGATGGTTCCAAAAACAGACTCAAACCATTTCCGCGTCCGTTCACAAATATCATACAACTGACTCAACATCAGCAACTGTTCAATATTTTTTGTCCTGACAAAGGTTTCCGGGATTCCCGAGGGTTATTGCCCGTTCCAGTAATTTTATTAAGTTTTATAGACTCTAAAGCGATTTGTACAAATTAGATTATCCAGCGCACCAGATGTTTGATATCCTGAAGTACTTCCAACGGAAAAGGATGAAGTGAGTGAGTTTATTTTGTAGTGGCAAACAATGTTTTTGTATTATGTGTCTAGTTAGTTTCCTCAATCATTACATTTTATTCAGAAAACT
This sequence comes from Zelleria hepariella, assembly GCA_949319315.1. NCBI lineage: Eukaryota > Metazoa > Arthropoda > Insecta > Lepidoptera > Yponomeutidae > Zelleria > Zelleria hepariella. Next base: position 14,676,658 of record OX439391.1, on the reverse strand, counting down.
ATGTATCAAACACCGAACTATAAAAAAAAACTGCAGTATCGGAGATAGTGCTCAGACATTCAATCACCCACACTCGTGCTATTTAAAACCACAATTAGGCTACAAAATTTGCATCACTAGGCGAACCAGCAAAACGCTTAGCTCAAAAAAGGATCTAGATATGACCCAATTAAATCATTCTTGGTGGCATTAATAGTCGTCATCACAAGCTCGAGCTCAAGTAGGTGAACTCGGAAAACAAAATCACCGACTTTCGACCTTGGCTAATGTCAATATCAAGCTCAAGCTAGTTTCTATTAATACGCTGACAGTTACTCAAGCTTGACAGTAGCCAAGGCTTGACCTCAGAATTTTTGTTTTCTGAGATCACCTACTTACTGTAGCTCGAGCTTGAGCTGACGACTATTAATGCCAACCTTAGTAAGTGTTTGGATTTAAAAACCAAAGTTCAACCGATTGAAAGCCAACGAACTCGAACGCTCATTGAAACGTAACACTGCTCACTTTGGCAACTGTAATATTTCGTGCACGATTTCGCGCCGTAAACGAAATAATGTGGCACAATAGTGCCCCCCGTGGGCACTCAAGGGAATTCCCTGGGCGCGATCAAAAGTGTCCAATCATGTAGTTTAATAGACACAGCACCAAATGCATAGTCACGCAGACTGCAGTTGACATCTTGGTGACAATGACGGACTATTGTAATTCAAGTGAGATGTGGTCGGGGCGAACCCTTTATTGAGTGTATGGGATGGTCTTTTGCGCTTTGATGGCGCGGTGGCGGATGGGGTCAAATGAGTGACAGTAAAATAAAGACAATTTGAGTTTCATTCACAATTCATTCATTTAATTTTTGGATTTAGTTTTAGTTATAGTGGTAGGTGTATCATTCAAAATGACGGAAACCAGTGGGCTTTACTCATGGACTGAATAAATAGATAGATGTTACTTTACCTTATTATTCATCCTTCTTCTTTCATTTTAATTTTTCTTTCATTCTTTCGTTCCCATTCTATTTAATTTTCGTCTCTGACTGATTAACGCTCTTGAACTGTGAACTATTTTTTATCTGTTTTTATCTTACTCCAGTATGTAACAAAAGAAGCAGTGTTTCGTGAAGTAAACATTTTATAGAATTCTATAGGCAAACGTACTACGTCACGCCTTTTTATCCAAAACCAAAAACTACGATACAATACGTCGTATATTATTTCGTTTGTCTATGAACGGACAACGGAAGGGCCATGCGGGTGCAGATGCGATATGTTTTTTCTACACCTTTATCAGGGCTCGGTAGTGTTAATGGTGTGGTAACAGCGTCAACAAGTTTTAGCTTTGAAGTACAATTTATTTTGTGGAAAAGCTAAATATTATGGCTGTACGTTGCTTATTGCAAGATATTTTTTTTTCGAAATCAATTTTTTTTGCAACCTTTTTCAAAAATTATAACATAAAAAAAATTTTAAGGCAGTTTCCTACAGATATAACGGTGCTGTGCCTTGCAGCCTTAACTCAAAACTCTACCCTGTTGTAGATTTGATTAGATTTTATTGTTTTGATTAGATTTAGGGGTGGCATTAATAGTCATCTGAGATCACCTACTTGAGCTCGAGTTCAAGTAACTGAATTCAGAAAATAAAATGCTAATGTCAAGCTTGAGTAGCTGTCAGCATATTAATAGACACTATCTTGAGATTGACATTGACATTAGCATTTTTAAAATATTTATAATAAGTTGAAAAAATTCACCCGGGACAGGACTTGAACCCGCAACCTCAAGTCAAGTCTTGCGGGTTCAAGTCATGTCCCGAGTGAATTTTTTCAACTAATTACCTCTATAAATGTTTAAAATATGCCCTAGCACGGGTTAGTGCTTTAGAAAAAACAAAAAGTGATTAGTATTTTTTTTACTTCACCTACTTGAGTTCGAGCTTGAGATGACGTCTTTTATTTTATTATAGTTAACAGAATAAAACCTAACTATGCCGTATGTCATATGTCACATCTGTGGTGTGTAATGAATAGGTTGTCTGTGATTGTGTTTTTGTTTGTGTTGTGTGTGGCAGCAGAGTTTATTTTTGATTCTTTTTTGTAGTTTTGTAGTAGTAGTGTAGTTTTTTTGTTCATATTTCTGGGTTTCCGCTCGTTCCACCAGAACCAATAACCGTCGAAACTCATTGCGGGCGCTGGCAGAATACCAGCGCTATGGGCACGGGATCTTTCCCGTGCTATAGCATAATATGCTGAGCCAGAAGCCCAATTGTTGGCCATTGCACGCAGTTTTCACGGCTAGATCATTTAAATTTAAGTTGCTCTATTTAATACTAAGTTTCTGTCTAGTTCGTAAGTTGATCACCTCTTAATAACTGTATATTACTGTATGCTTTGGTTAATAATAATTTTCTTTTCTTTCTTTCTTTCTTTCTATGAAGAATTCTATCCTAAGATATTTATCTGGTTTCTTCTTAGCCTTATCAAGCAATAAACAAATTTGATCACTCCTACATACAGTCATATCCATCACAAAAACCCCTCGAGCCATTACTTACCGTTGCCACCAAGTATCATACTTCTAGCGTAAAGGAAGTACCATGTCGGTGTGATTGCACCCTCCATACAATAGTATCTCTACAAGAGAACCATCTGGTGATCCGCCGCTTAGTACCATTTGTTGGTCGGAGTGACGACCGAAAGTGATGGTAGTTAGGGAAGGAATAAAGGGTTAGGTTAGTGTTGTCAACTAAGCGCTTTTTGAGCTACAGAAAGAAAAGAAATAAGCGCAAACTACACTGCTATAGGTACAAATTACAATAAAGGAGTGACAGCTAAAGGTAACTGTGATATTATCTAGATGTAAGTAAGCATTGTGATCGCGTTGCTCTCACGATTCAATTGCTTATAAGTCCTTTCGTTTGACCACCAAATTAATGGTGTTCAATACAAATACAATGGTGTTAATTTGTAGACTTGCTGTGCATAGTTATGTTACACTTATAAATTCATTAGAAATCTTCAATAGTTAATACGTTGGATAACATTGATTGGGTGCATGCCTGAATTCTTAGTCAGCAGTCTAAAATTTGAGTTACTTTCAGCGCTTTTTTGCTTAAGAGAGTTGACATCACTGGCCCAGTCGAGTCGCCCACACCCTGTGCACAGTGGGCAGTCCACACCCCCGAGTGGCACAAAAAGGGTTAAACCTTTCAATGAATGCAAATAATACGACACGAGGTGCAAGTCAATTGTTCAGTGATCATTAAGTATAGCCGAGTCCGTGTAGGCAGTTTGTTTAATGAAATTAATGAAGTATTGGCCTTTGTTCGCAGCGGAGTGAACGACCTATCCTATTGGATAATTATGAGGCTCTTTCAATTTGATTATTTGACCGGGCTGGGCTGGACGCCGATTGGACCAAAATGCAGTGTTGCACTTATTGTATGCACGCTAACGGTCATTTATATGGAAATTAGTCTTAAATTCTACACGTATTTAAATAGTTTTTTTAAAAAACTAAACTAAAATCATTTCCCAGCTATACTTTATGGAAAAAGTACTTTATTGTCGTGTCTAGTATCTATGCTTGCCTTTCAGGTGTGTGGGCGGTCTTTTACCTAACACGCTGTATATCTACAGCAAGCGTTATAGTTGAGTCTACGGCGATGGTCGTAATCTACAGTTTACATAGCTGAAGTCTGAAAGAACCATAGAGTTTTGCTCCGAAAAAAATATCTTCACTCCACAGTGCAATATAAACCTTTCTTAAAAAAAAAACTCTCCTACCGCCGCCGCCATAGTATCTATAGCATTTAAAATCGCCAACAAGTTATTATCATCTAAATGGTTTCTGGTGCAAAAAACAAAGGTCACTCCAGGAATGTAACGTCTGGCGCGACCTTTCGCTGCGCACGCGCCGCCGCACCTTGCATTGCGGATCAACGGGATTCGATTAGTTTCTTATTAAAATTAACGATTAAATGCTAATTGAGACCGGTGTGGTTAATCTTCAAGAGAGAAATGATAAGAGGCTCTTGAATTAAAGTCCCCCGAGATGATTATTGCAAAATGGTTAAGCCTCGATGAGAAGGGTATTGATCACTTGCGCGCAGCGGTCAGTTTCTAGTCTAGAGTCTAGACCCTTCTAATTACTTTTATGACTAGCGGCCCGGCCGGCAATGGGACACTTGCGCGCAAATGTGGGGTTAAGATTTTTTAAGGTTTATGAGCCTACCCTTACCCTGTTTTTTAGAATATATAATGTATCCTACTAATGAAACATCAGTCAGTTCTCCTCGACCCATCGTTGAAGGCAAAATTACTTAGTTTTAAAAGATACGCAGCTACTTACATAAGAATCAATAGCATTAACTTGCCTGTATGGTATAAATGGTGCATATAGACAGCGCAACAAAGTTTTTACCATATAGTTACAGTGAACTTCACTTTTTATCCAAAAGCAGGCCTCAACGTAACTAAAAAAGCTCTAGATTTATCAACACCGACAGTAATGTATCACAATAAATGAAATTAAGGCTAAAAGATAGCAGCGTGGCGGGAAATTAAAAAATTTCACAGTTATTTACATTTTGTAGCTAAACTGAGCTATTTTTGTTCAGCGATTTTTTATTCGCGGCAATAAAACAGTATTCTTTTCATTATTGTAAACAACAGAACAACAAATATTAAGAAACAACAATAATTCAGCCGATTATGTGTCCAGGGGGGTTACCCTTGACGCTATTGCGATCAAATTCAAAAAGTTTTGAATTTAATTTCTCTTTGAATTCGCATAGTAACGCTTTGATTTTAAATACTTTGTAATGTTTATTCAAAGGTAAGGCTGTTTTATTAAATAAAAACACAAAATGCGTCTTAATTTGTAAAATATTAATTTTTGTAAATTGCGCCATATTGCGGCCGCATTGGAAAAATGCGTCAAGGGTAGAGGGGCTGGTCTACGAAGCAGTGGCACTGCCCAAAAAACTTGTCGTAGACCAGAACACATAATCGGCTAAATTATTGTTGTTCTGTTGTTTACAATAATGAAAAGAATACTATGTATTTGAATTTCCCGCCACGCTGCTATCGTCCACCCTTAAAATGATACGAGTACTAATAGGCTCTATCATTTGTTTCACGCCTTGGAATGATAAAATCAGGGCTGTTTTCAGTGTATTTTATTCAAATTACTTCACACTACTTAATGCGCATTATCTTTCATCTGAGATGGTATGTAATGAATGTTATGTAAGTAATAAAATTAAATAGTCCCATCTATATGCCAAACTGTTTTATTCGTGAAATTGTTTGGGCGTTCACAAGATTATCGCTCCTTTATGAAAGGGCGAACCCTGCTCCAAATAGATTGCTGTCATTTTAATTCATTTCTTAACTGAAAGAAGAAAGGAGTGCAAAAAACGTATCACCCCTAGTAATTTTTTTGGTTCTTGCATTAAAGATAATGTGTCTTCGCTTTTTATTTCATAAAGTTTTAGGGTTCCTTAAATAAAATTCACATACAAAATCAAGCCCTAAGATGTATGATACATCTACGTTAATTCTGCGGGACCCTCTTAAATATTGTGGAAATAAACTTGACATGTTTTAAATGGTTTTTTTTATTCCATAAATTAAAAAGGCCGTGGGTAACTTTAGTCTATGGTGGGTATGTCTTGGCATTGGATAAGTAATGTGCATTACTTACATGAAGCAAAAAAAAAGAGTTTTTAGATCGCAAGGGATTTATTTATGGGGGGCCGAATCAACGTTATTTTTTCAATAAAAATAATAATATTAAAAACTAGATATAGACACATAGCTGTTCAGCAATTATACCTAGTCTTGCGATCACCAGTTTATGCTAAAGTATTGAGGCAGGTATAAAAAAAGGGTTTGTTGTTTGGACCACGCAACCAAATCTCAGTGAAAAATATAATAAGTGAATATATTGACATGCGTGGTATAATAATAAGAATAAAAGCGCATACCTACCGGTGTCGATGCTATGAAACTTTTTTTCGGCACTCGCAGAAGTTGCAAACAATCAAATAAATTGCAAATGACAATAACAATTTCATGGGAAGGCAGGGAGGGGCTAAGGGTCCCGACACTTGTGTATTGTTTCCTTGAATTATGTGATGGTGTTGTTAGACTTCTTGGGGGCAGGGGTGGGTACACGGTGTTCCCTTCCGTGACCGGCTAAGACGAAGGCGATTACCATTGGCGAAAATCGAAGTTCGATTTTTGAAAAATGTTCTGCCACCCAGTTCATTTTACTGCCACTCAGTTCATTTTTCATAAATCGAACTTCGATTTTCGCCACTGGTGATCGGCTTCGACTTAGCCGGTAGACCCCCATGCATCTGAAATAATCGAACATAGTGGCGTAGCTACATAGGGACAAGGCGGGGCAATGTCCCGGGGCCCCCAAGCCCAGGGGGCCCTTCGGACCGAGCTATTTGCGGACAAAATCGCTAACTTTTAAGGGGCGCCGCCCACGTGTCTTTAAAGGAAACCTAGCTCAAGGATCCTCCTTGCTGTCGCTTTCGCCTTGATAAAATCATAACAGTTTAGTTGGGGCCCCAGTTTGTACTTTGCCCCAGGGAGGGCATAGTACAAACTCTACGCCACTGCTCGAACAGTCTGTTTTGGAGAGTTGTTTATTAGCAAATTACAGGCACTGTGGTGTTCAATGAGTCTTTACACACATCTAGTGTGAGTGGCACTGGACACTGTATAAATCATCATTTAAGAATAAGTTTTACGTGCACCTTTTCTCGCGTAGAGAAAAAACAAACACAAAGTGCAAATAATGAAGTAGAAGATCGTAATTTTCACCAAGAAAAGCCCCCTGTACTTTCACTTTGACACTATAAAAAGCAATTCTGATTCTGACAAAAAATAAAGAAATATATAAATTAATAAAATATAGTCCGTACTTACCTAGTATTACCTCTACCTAGCTCTTGGTAAAAAAATAAATACAAATACAAATACAAATCACTTTATTGATGCCAACTTAAAAATGGAGCTTAATATTAAAGTAATATTTAATACTTAAACAATAAGGAATATTACAATGTAGAGAATGCTTTGGCATCAAAGGGAGCAGGCTCAGCATTAAGCTAAGCATGTAGGCACATGCAAAGCGCTGTTTTTCAGCAAGCCCCTATAAATATGAAATACGTTAATTTCTTATCATATTCGGTGAAAACATCACCGTTTTCAATATTTTGACAATTTTGTGACAGTTGCTACAGTAAAACTTCCACAAGTGTCGTTCCCGCAACAGAATTACCAAGTCTGTCGATACCATTGGATTGTGTGACTGGATTGGATGTCGCACTGATGGCTACGACAGCCATTTTTACGACTAATTTATAGACTACTAGGCTGCTGCAGATAATGGAACCATTCCGCCATAAAATTGACAAAGATATAGTTCGAGACGTACAATTGTCTGTTGGCATCACCGCCCCTCGGGGGCAATTGATAGAAAGTTCCATCGATTGATATCATGATCATATGATCTATATGATGAGGATATATGATAGAATCACACACAGTTTATACAAAAAGACTACTTACTCTTACATAAAATGTAAAGAGATCCCTTAATTTTAACTGTTACTATAATGCCCGTTTTCACCAACGACCCCTAATTTTAAAAGGCCTTTTAACGAAAGTTATTTGCACCTCTGCAAGTCTATGGGGCATGGATGAAGGATCATACACACTCAACTCATAACGCTTGTGAGTGGAATTCGTATGGTCCTTCATCCATGACCCCTAGACTTGCAGAGGCGCAGATAATTTTCGTTAAAAGGTCGTTTAAAATTAGGGGTGGTTGGTGAAAACGGTCATTATTGGCCTATTACTGGCCTTAGTTCATCGCCTTTATTTAATACTAGCTTTTCGCCCGCGACTTCGTCCGCGAAGACTTATAAGAAGTTGCCTGGGTACATCTAACACCATTATCAAATTAGCATGAATAGAGTCATGGGTGTGTATTTTTGTAAGCTATCTCTATTCCAAATGTCATCCAAATCCGTCGTGCAGTTTCAGCGTGGAAGTGTATGTGTTGTGTATGTGTGTGACCAAATTGGTAAAGATCAAATGAATTCAACAAAAAAAAAAAAACATACTTTGAACCTTTTTGTCCGTTTTAGGTTTATCATTATTATTGTTTTCTTCATGCTTAGTAGATTTGCTATAAAACGCAACTGTAGTTAAATGTTCATTGAATAGTTGTAGCTTTGAAGGTTCCGGCATTGTTATTATCAGGAAATCTCCTAAAATGTTTCCACCCTTTTTGATGCTGAAACATGAGTTTAATTATTATTTCTGATTATATACACGACTACTTAGTTTCAAGTTAATCCGACCCAATAAAATGATAATTTCATACAAATTTTGAACCCCGTTTTGGCCGTTTTAGAGTTAACATTATTACTTTTTTCTTCATGGTTGGTAGTTTTTCTATAAAACGCAACTGTAGTTTTTCAAAGTTGTAACTTAAATGGGTTGGGCCCAGCATTGCTACTACATCAGAGAAAAATATTCAACGTTTCCACCCATTTTAACCCTTCATTCGCTGAAATGAGAAAATTGCTGAAACACGTGTTTGATTATTTCTGATTTAGCATACGAATACTTAGTTTCAAGTATATATGACAAAAAAAATGTATTTCATACAAACTTTTAACCCCGGTTTGGGCATTTCAAGGGTTAACATTATTACTTTTTTCGTCATGGTTGGTAGTTTTGCTATAAAACGCAACTATAGTTCAAATTTCAAAGTTCTAACTTAAATGGTTTGGACCCAGCATTGCTACTATATCAGGGAAAAATCTTCAACGTTTCCACCCATTTTAACCCTTTATTCGCTGAAATGAGAAAAATGCTGAAACACGTGTTTAATTATTTCTGATTTAGTATACGAATACATAGTTTGAAGCAAATCGGACCAAAAAAAAATGTTATTTCATACAAACTTTGAACCCCGGTTTGGGCATTTGAAGGGTTAAAATTATATTCATTTTTTCATGGTAGGTAGTTTTGCCACAAAACACTACTGCAGTTTCAATTTCATAGTTGTAGCTTTAATGGTTTAGGCCTGGCATTGATACTACATCAGGAAAAATCTTCAAACTTTTCTACCCCTTTTAACCCTTTTGTGGACAGAAATTTTAAATACGCTGAAACACGTATTTAATGGTTTCTTATTTAATATACAAATACTAAATTTCAAGTAAATCGGACCAAAAAAATTTTTTATTTCATACAAACTTTGAACCCCGGTTTGGGCATTTTAAGGGTTAAAATTATATTTTTTTCTTGATGGTGGGTAGTAATGCTATAAAATGCAACTGCACATTCAATTTCAAAGTTGTAGCTTCAATGGTTTGGGCCCAGTATTGCTACTACATCAGAAAAAATACTTAAACGTTTCCACCCATTTTAACCCTTCATTGGCTGAAATGAGAAAAACGCTGAAACACGTGTTTGATTTTTTCTGATATAGTATACTAATACTTAATTTCAAGTAAATCGGACCAAAAAAAAATTTTATTTCATACAAACTTTGAACCCCATTTTTACCGCCTTAAGGGTTAAACTTGAAGTAAATCTGTCTTAACCCGTAGCGTGTCCACAAATTACAACTATTGTCAAATTTTCATTGTTTTGGCATTAGCGGTTTTGTTCCAGCATCGATCGTAACTGGTGAAAAAAATCGAAAAACTTTGGCACCCATTTTAACCCTTAAGAACATAGAAATGAGAAAAAATCTGAAATAGGTGTCAAGTCATTTTTAAAAAAAAGTACAAAAAATCAAGATTTATGAACAAAAGATCAAAAAAAAATTTTTTCCCATACACACTTTCAGCCCTATTTTGACCCACTTAAGGGTTAAATAAAAAAAAATCGCTTCTTAAATGAACCCTCCACCATATAACGCAACTTTTGTCCAAATTTCATACTTATAGGTTCAGCCGTTTGGGCTGTAGCGTGATGAGTCAGTCAACCTAAGCCTTTTATATATATAGATTGAGTTGTAGTTTTTGAGTGATTGTCTATTTTGTAATGGTCCAATAAAAAGAGTTTAAGGGTAGACGATAGCAGCGTGGCGGGAAATTCAAAATTTTCACAGTTTTTTACATTTTGTAGCTAAACTGAGCTATTTTTGTTCAGCGATTTTTCGTTCGCGGAAATAACAAAGTATCCTTTTCATTATTGTAAACAATGGAACAACAATAATTCAGCCAATTATGTGTTCTGGTCTACAACAAGTTTTTTGGGCAGTGCCACTGCTTCGTAGACCAGAACAAATAATCGGCTGAATTATTGTTGTTCTATTGTTTACAATAATGAAAAGCATACTTTGTTGTTTCCGCGAACGAAAAATCGCTGAACAAAAATACTGCCCTGCTAATTAAGAACGCAGTAATCGACAATTTTGCGATTTTCACTTTTTTACAAAAATGGCATCCTAAAGGTTTTATCTACACGGGAAAAATATATTTTCATGATTTTTTTTGTTGGAAATATGTTTTTTTGCTAACGGTTTTTGCAGTAATTGCATGAAAATAGTGATTGTGCTAAAGTGAAGTGGGGTAATAATCATGTGCTAGAAAAGAATGCAGTACTCGCAATGTATACTAGAGCAAAATGCAGTACTTGCTGCTATTACTGCATTTTGATCTAGCGTCAATCGAATAGTTCCTAAATTAAAACGCAGTATTTGACATTACTGCGTTTGGGCGTAGCATTGTTTGACGAGAGTCGTAGGAAAATTATCATGTGCTGCGTATTGTCTTAGTAAATCAGTGCGTTGATTGATTGATTTTCTTGATTGGTACTGTTTTGACGAAAACCCCGCTTCGAAAACATCTGCGCGTGGGGACATGGAATGTCAGAGGGCTGTTGAAGACTGGGAAGTTGGAGGTAGTCGAGAAGGAGATGGAAAGATGTGGTATCGACATCTTGGGACTCAGCGAGGTACACTGGAGAGGCAGCGGTCATCTGGACACTAATAGTGGAAACACAATTTACTTTTCTGGTGCTCAAGACCATAGTGGCAATGGTGTGGCTATTATTGTGCCCAAACGCCTGAAAAATACTATCAAGGGATACCAGACCCCGAATGATAGAATCATCACAATAAAATTAGACGCTAACCCAGTACCCATGAACATCATCCAGGTTTATGCACCAACCGCGCAATCTGACGAGGAAGTATCGGACCAGTTCTACGCCGACTTAGACGCGCTACTGAAGACTATACCGTCGAGAGAGATTACGGTTGTTCAGGGCGACTGGAACTCGAAAATTGGCAAAACCACAGCAGACCCTCTGAGGGGATCAATCGTGGGCAGTTATGGTCTTGGTGTAAGAAACGGTAAGGTGTAAGAAGTTTTTACACTACTGTGTGGAGAATCAGCTGACTGTCATGAATACTTGGTTCAAAAATCATCCAAGGAGACTATACACCTGGACGTCACCGAAAGGGCACAGAAACCAAATTGACTTCATCACGATTAAGTCACGGTGGAAGTCATCAGTTACCAAAGCCAAAACTCTTCCGGGTGCTGACTGCGGAAGCGATCACCAATTAGTCGTAGCAGATTTCAGACTACGCTTGAAGAAAGTCCGTAGTACTTCTCAGAAGAACATCGTTCTCGATAAACTAGCTTTGGATCAATTCCGAAAAACCTTTGACGAGAATATCAAGTCCACAGAAATTGGTCCTTTTAACTCCAGCGAAACGGACTGGATCAACTTGAAAAAAGTTATCCTGAGTGCTGCCAAGGAGACAAGCAACCAATTCAGAAAGGTTAAGAAAAAGTAAGAATGGATAAGCAAGGAATCTTGGGCACTGATAGAAGAAAGAAGGACGATGAAAGGTGAAGGTCTGGAGTCGAAAGAACAAATGTCCCGATACAACCAGCTGCACAAAGAAGTACAAAGGTCAACTAGGAAGGACAAAGACAACTACATCAACAACATCTGTGCAGAAATAGAGATATACGCTGATAAGACACAATCGAAGGACCTTTTTAAAAAAGTGAAACAGATAACCGGCACTTTCAAACCTAAATGCTGTGTCGTCGACGACAGTGATGGGAACGCCTTAACCGATTTTAATGACATTCTGGAGAGATGGGGTAGTTACTGCTATAACCTTTATCGGGACGAAACAGGCGTTATGACAAAAAGAAGATGGGACATACACACAGAAGAGCCCAGAATACTAATGTCCGAGGTAAAAGACGCCATAGACAGGCTTAAACATAAAGCATTGGGTCCCGATGGAGTGTCGGCTGCAATGCTTCAACATCTTGGCACTGATGGAACGAAGATCCTGCTTCAGATATGCAACAAGATATGGGTGACGGGCCAATGGCCAGAAGACTGGACACAATCGGCTGTAGTACGTCTTCACAAAAAGGGTTCCACGCGTAAATGCGAGGACTATCGAACTATCTCGCTTATGGCACATGCCAGTAAAATAATGCTACGCATTATAAATTCACGGCTAGCACCATACATAGATAACCAGATACCGAGCGAACAGACTGGTTTTGTGGCTGGAAAGGGAACTCGAGAGCAAATACTGAATGTGCGCTTACTCATCGAGAAATGTCGTGAATTCAATAAACCACTGGTCATGTGCTTCATAGATTATGCCAAAGCTTTCGACTGTGTTCAGTGGAATACCATGCTAGAAGTCCTTCTGGAGATGGGTGTACCCCCGCATCTAGCTTTTCTGATACAAAACTTGTATCTGGATGGCACTAGCTTTGTAAGATTAGAAGACAAGCAGTCCAGGCCATTCCATACAGAGAGAGGTGTTCGACAAGGGTGCATTTTGTCTCCAAAACTATTTAACTTGTACGGCGAGTACATAATGAGGAAAGCACTGGAAGGATGGGAGGGCGGTGTAACAGTGGGAGGCAGACCAATTAACAACCTAAGGTACGCGGATGATACGACTTTAGTTGCATCGAGTGAGATGGAAATGGCAGAACTTCTAAAGAAGATCGAGACAGAAAGTGCTAAACTCGGTCTTTAGATCAACAGAACCAAAACCAAGGTGATGGTGGTAGACAGAGCACAGCTACTCCCGTCAACCGATGCGCTGGATGGGTATGAAAAGGTTGAAGACTTCGTATACCTCGGCTCTCTTATTACCAACGAAGGCCACTGTACCGAAGAAATACGCCGCAGATCCGGTATGGCGAAAAGTGCAATGGCTAACCTCGAAAAAATATGGAAGAACCGAAGTATCAGTCGTAACACTAAAGTGCGGCTGGTTCGAGCCCTTGTCTTCTCGATATTCGTTTATGGTGCAGAGACTTGGTGTCTTAAAAGAAAAGACATCAACAAAATAGACGCCTTCGAGATCTGGTGCTGGAGGAGGCTGCTTAGAATACCTTGGACGGCAAAGCGCACTAACGAGTCCATAATTAAAGAACTTAAAGTCCAAAAACGCCTATCTACTATATGCCAGGAAAAGACCCTCAGCTTCTTTGGACACATAATGCGGTCGCCCAGGCATAGTCTAGAGAAGCTCATAATATTGGGACAGGTGAATGGCAAATGCGCCAGGGGAAGGGCACCAACCAGATGGTCTGATGCTATAAAAGCAGCGGCTGGAGGAAGCATTCACCGGGCAGTTCATATGACGGAAGACCGCTCCCAATGGAAGCGAGTACGACATGGTCGCGATCCTCAGCCATGAGGAATCGATTAAGAAGAAGAAGATTTCTCAAGCGAAATAAAGTTTGATTGCTACGATTTTGTTTTAATTCCAATATAATAGAAACACAATATACTTACAAATCACCCTAGTAACCCTCACTTTAGGTTGGCACAAGACATAAAAATAATGAATAAATACTAACAAATAATGCAGTAATTGACAAGTGCTAGGGTAAAATGCAGTAATCAGCGCAAGTACTGCATTTATGCTTAGTTGTAATCTTATTCTCACTATACCTCATGCTAAGTTAAAACGCCGTAATACACACTATAGTCGGAAGTAACGCTAAATGGAATAAAAAATGCATGCCATTTAAAAGCTTGAATTTTTTCCCATTTTTTTCATCTAAGTGAATTGTTAAAAAACATAAATTTCATACTTAAATAACTAAAATTAGGTTACCCGCGTTTTTCTCCGAACCGCCTTTTTGCAAGTGCTGCGTTCTTGATTACTAGGGCAGAATAGCTCAGTTTAGCTACAAAATGTAAAAAACTGTGAAAATCTTGAATTTCCCGCCACGTTGCTATCATCCCACCTTAAAGGGATATTTGAATAAATCATGCAAACTTACGTCTGGCGGCGCAGGCATACACTTACGTATTACCCGTGCTATAAAATAAGTATCTAGCCCTCAAATATGATTCCCTGTCAGATAGTGACATAACAAGACCACATTTTAAGCTTGCGCTAAATACGCCATGTTTGAAAGATGTCCTTTCTAAAGGTCTAAATAATAATATCCTTTGAGGCGACCAGTCTAAAGGCGAGGGTCTTTACGGACGTATAAATCAACGTTATTTTGACCTCTGGCCCCGATTGGGTTTTAAGGATTAGGGTAGGCAGTTCTCAGGGTCTTTTTAAAAGACTGTTGCATGACTGTTCGATGACGCTTTAATTTTAACTGCCGGTTTTTTACGGCTTCGGACAAGTATACCGATGATTTAATATGGCTCGGTTTTTGATTGGCTAGATTTATAACTTTGGACTCACATACGAGCATTATAAGCAATAGCTGACTTACGCCTTCTGCTTGAAAGGGTAGACATCAGGCCTTAATAATATTATTTCTCTATTGGTACACTTTCAAAAGTTTTCAAAAGTGGACTGGAAGTTGCTTAGCCAAATGTGGGTAAGGTGGTTTAGGATTAATGTTTATAAAATTAACTGAAATGCTCTATTTTTCTATTAAATCAACGGTTTAACTCACTTGTGATTTGTCGATGTAGCCGACTAGTTTTGGTTCTCATACGGAGACTTAAATCATGGAGAACGAGGCGGCCCTCGTTAAACCGATCATTTAGTAGGAAAATGTGCAGTGCTCACGAAAGTTTAAGTTTATAAAATGCTCTACATTCAACATTTCATATAGGAACCAGCTGCTGTAGGTTTAACTACCCCAAATACATCACAAATATCAAAGACGACAAGAAAATGTGCGCCTCACTGGAAAATCGAAACAACCGTTACAACCAGCCAGCGTTCTCTTTTCAAAATTAAAATTAAATGAAGAAAAAAAAAGCCAAAAATGGCCGACGCAATCTTCCGAGACGTCAGATCAGCTGCTGGCACAACAATAACTGCTCTGGTTCCGAACGACCCCATTGTCTGTGCAACCTTTGTCACCCCATTGTGAACGCAGCTTATTCCAAATTCAAACTTCCGTGTGCGAAATCCGTGTAAGACCGCGTCCACAATAGACTCAGATGCGCCCCTTTTAATTTTTTTCCTTCCTTCGAGTCCGCCAAACTAGTTTTTTTCTTCTGTAAGTAAATGTTGATTTATTTTCGTCAACAATAGCTGGCTGGTATGGGAATTTATGGGACTTACGGTACTTGAGGAGCTAGTTTATGTTACTACGCAATATGTATTGCGTACCCATTTACGCTATAGGTACTGGTATCTTCATACTGCTGTACCAAAAGTAGTCTATGTATACAATAGGGATTTTTCCAAGTGTCAAATTTGACAGCGATTCGCGAATTATCGCGCAACTAAATCTGTGGTTTGTATGGAAACCACAGATTAATAGACTCATTTTGACAGTTATTCAGGCTAGTTTTGATGCCTGGAAAAAACCCCATTGTTTCTCAATCGAGGTCTTGTTTTTTTTTACAAACCGTCGAATGGAAGACATTGGCGAATGGAACTTGGTGTCAGGTGAGTAAAATTTCACTGAGTACCTACACACGAAATTGCAACCCTGACATAATATATCCACCGCACAAAATTATATATACGTGGATCTCATAGGGCTAGCTCAGTAGTGGACGATCACAGTAATTAGAAAAGTTAGAACTATGCAATAGGAGCGTTGGTGACAGTCTTTTAACAGCCATAAAATAGGTAGCTTCCTTCATTTCCTATTACGTGATGCGGGTTCAACCTGGGGTCTGACTGTCGATCTTCAACAGCAATCACGATTCCTTTCGTTTTGACATTTCAAAGATATTAGGCAAAATTCAAAATGCAGGTATTTGAGACAAGCTGTCATTTAAAGCGATCGTGTTCATGCCTTAACATGATTGCCGCAGACTCAGTTTTGTCTATTTGCTGTATGGCTGCAATGCGGCTGCTGAATTCCCACGTTCGTTCACTCAATATCTTTCAACTGTACGAACTGTACGACAAAACTTAAGGTGAAAACCTAGGCACGACTAGCGCCGCTAATGGAAAAAAACATATCTTCCTTTTTTTATTCCTTTTGGATGCGTTTTTTGCTAAAACTCTTCATTAGGTTATCAACGCGAGGCTTAACTATTTTTAGGACCTAAGGTTTAGATAGAGAGAAGGTCAGTTATTGAAAGTTCTCTTGTTTCTATTCATACTCCAGATTCTAATCGCGATAGATGTTGGAGTCAGACAACTAGGATCTCGGAGCAGTTTTTTATATGAAGTAGTTTTTTAGCGCCCACGATGAAAGGTGTTAGCAATTTCCTAGACCAGCCGTTGGCAGATGTCCTCAGCAGTCTCAGCTTGGCACGAGCGGCGGAAAACGGGCTGCGATGGCCTTTGGAAATGTCAACGATGACCGTTTGGAGTAACTGCTAGCGAATGACCTAAAACGGGTAACGCATTCAATGTGGGTTCCGTAGGTGAGTTGGAAAAACGCAATGCACTTGCTAAACTAATGCAAAAAGTTTGGGCCAAATATTGATTTTGCGAAGTTAATTTACCACTTAGGCATATATTTTTCTACTGAACTCCGTAGTGAAAAACATATGCTGTGCCTCAAACTTTTAAGCACCAGGCAGGAAGACTTATAATATGCGCTACGAAAGAGTGCGGAAGGCGCGGTCTAGGTACATCTTTCGTGGCGCGTACTGTATCAGCGCCGATTTTATAGCAATTTTTCGATTGTTTTAATTTGATGGCACATCAAAGGCTAAACGTCATCAAAGACTTGTCCTGCGCCACCAAAACTGGCCATCTCTCTTTGCCCTGTATTGTACATGGTACCTACCATAAGGTAACATACCTACGGTACCTCCTCGCTATAATATCTCAGAAAGGCTACCAGCTAAAGTACTTCAATCATCTTTATCATATTCATAATCAACACAATAAAATTGTTCTAACAACAAAACACTAAAATTGACAATCGATTGTCAACTTCCGCTGTCCATTAGACATGTCATGTCAAGTCATGTGACAGAGTTAGGGTACACGCACACTCGCGGCAGGTGACCGTAAGGAAGCTCATGTTTTATGCAATTTTACTGTGACAATTTGTGAGTGATGCGACTGCCAAAACTTTGAACTACACAAATTATTACAAGCTGTGAGAGCTTTCAATCTACTAGGATCAATGGGACATCAGGAAATCCTCGCCTCAGTTCTTGAGTGCCTTGCAGACCGATTTGGCAAAAATTACCTTTGAAATCAGTTGGTGTATGAATTTGATTCTAATTCCAATTGCATTAAAAGGTATTTTTTGCCAAAATTGATATGTAGGGCACTGAAAGTCTCTAGCTAGGGAACTTCGGATTTCTTTGTTTAAAATACTCACCGAAAATCCGAAATAAATTGATGAATTTCGAATTACAGCCGGTTTTATCGGGCCAATATGACGTACTCAGACTTAAAAGATACACTGTCTGAACTACAACGTTCGATCACCTATTTAGAGAAAATACGTGTTAATTCAAGCTTTCATATTTTTTTCGAAGTTTCCACTGACAGGAGTCTAAAGTTCGTTTAGCGCATTACCGTTACGTCTAAACTTGCGTGCACGCATTTTAAATCACTTACAACCCATTAAATCCAATGTCACACCTTCAACTAGAGGGAATAAAGCCCATTTTCGCTTGCAAATTGAAACGTGGTCTAAATGCCTAGCGCGCGGTGTTCAAAACCATTAACATCTATGTTTTTGGGGGCAATATGTTAATGGTTTTAATCAGAGTGCTCTGTTTAATGGAGGGACAGTTATGAAGGTATTTTAGTTATTGAGATATCGCCAAACATTATTCTTACTGTACTGTGGTCACTCGTTCGTATTGGAAAGCTTAATAAAATGTCAAATGGTTGAGTAAAATGTAGAGTATGTAAGGCGAGGATCCCAATCTACCGGCTAAGACGAAGCCGATTACCATTGGCAAAAATCGAAGTTCGATTTATGAAAAATGAACTGCCAGCCAGTTATTTTACTGCCACCCAGTTAATTTTTCATAAATCGAACTTCGATTTTCGCCAATGTTGATCGGCTTCATCTTAGCCGGTAGACCCCCTGTGTGTTCATTTATGATCGCCACTACACATTAACAGCACGACAAGTGGCTCCTCAGAGAAACATGGCTCACCTAAAATCACTTTTTAAACCTTAAAGTATTAATTTTAATGAAACTATTGAAAATAGGTAGGCAATATCTAACTTGAAAATACAGGGCAATAGCTTCATTCCTGAAAAACATCAACTTCTAAATGATTACCAACAACTTTTTTTCGAAAAGCTCGACACTGTTTATTTATTGGACGTCTCCCTGCCCCTCCACTCACTACCACCTTTCCAGCCTCTGCTGCTCCTAGTTGCACCTTAAAGCAAAAAAAAAATAATTACGCTTTAACAAAAAGTCGTAGAACAAAAGTTGTTGTTTTTCCTGAGAATAAAGCTATTTTAAAAAGTCCCTGTATAGTGGTAACAAGTTATGCAACGCTGAATTTATTGAACGAGCGAGCGAAGCGAGCGAAGTTCTCCGAGTCTATTTGAACAATCCGGCGTTTGTATGTTTGTATGTATGTATGAATGTTCGTTCGACGATAACTTGAGTAAATTTAGTCGGATCGTCATGAAATTTGGTAGGCGGGTAAATGACGTAAAGAGATTTTTTGAGTTCGAACATGAGCCAAATCGGTCGAGGGGTTGCTGAGATATGGGGTCGCGAGTTCATAGTTCGGGGCGAACCACTAGTTTATTAAAATTTAGTCTATACGTAAGTATCGTATATATTGAAAAGTTTTCAGTTTATTTCTCGTTTATGTACGCTTTGTAGCATTAGATTGACCGGCCCGGTGGATCCAAACATGTTCTACTGTATAGTATACCACCCATCCGTGAATGCATCATGCCGCCCATGCGCTAATTAGTTAACCTAAACGGGATTTAGAGACTCCACATTTCAAATATTGATATCAAAACCGCAACGAACAATGGGCCCTCGAAAAACCGGCCAAAGTGAAAAAAACACAGATGCATTATTTTGATCCAAATCTCTCCTTTTGTCATTCGTGAGCACGCGCTTACACTTTTTGTTATAACAATGCTGCTTGACCGGTCATCCTGAATAAAAGAACCAGGCAATTATTGCATTAAGCTAATGATATACGTGGTGCAGCCCTCAGTTTGCATAGCACCAATACACTTGCATAAACAGACGTTATTCC
The DNA here is from genome assembly GCA_949319315.1 of Zelleria hepariella. NCBI lineage: Eukaryota > Metazoa > Arthropoda > Insecta > Lepidoptera > Yponomeutidae > Zelleria > Zelleria hepariella. Next base: position 14,657,019 of record OX439391.1, on the reverse strand, counting down.
CTGCAAATAATATGGTCAATTAGTGGATTATTCGCGGAATGAGGATGGCTTTCATAAGGGTATTTTTAGCCCTTTTCCTATAACAATACAGGCGCGTGGACCAGCATTTTGTGGTCTGATTATCATGATTGGTGTCCTTTTGTTGCCGATTTGTGGTCGGTGTGCTTGGCTTACTGTTTAATGTTACAGTTATTTATGGACGCACATAATTAGTAATTTGGCTGAAATTCTTTAATTGATAGCCTTCGTTATTATGAAGAGTCCTAACATCTGCTTTATAAGTAGTCGCAATAATTTAAGGCCAATTTTGTTTACCGAGATAAATAGGCAATTTGACCATTATGGAATTCGGAAGGCAAAGTTTTTTGTTCGAAAGTCCGTTATTGGCTTAATCTTATCTTTAGACAATATTGAGAAACTAATTTCAATATTTTTTTATTTGCTTCAGTAGTTTTGTTTTTATGCGCTAAAATGTGTTGTTCCTATGACCGCCAAACAGCGCCAACAGTATGCAGACCGTCGCGTGAAGGTCATAAAACCGTATCTTTGAAACGTTGTGAAATCCAAACTACTGAACCAAAATAAAAAATATTGAAATTAGTTTCTCAATATTGTCTAAATATAAGATTAAGCCAATAACGGACTTTCGAACAAAAAACTTTGCGTACCGAATTGGCGATCAAACAACGTTTGACGTTTGAGATCCGGAATCCCTAAGCGGTGAAATTGGAAAAATGATAGTCGAGCCCCGAAGGACAAAATAACGTAGTATAAACCATTATTTAGATTACTATCCAGTGTGTTTATTCTGTAAAAAAATCCGCACAGTTGCTAGTCCTCAAAACAGGTTTATTTGCGGGAAAATATGAAAAAAACTCGACCTATATTTATACTTATTAATTATCGAAAAAAAAAATATATTGTTTATTTCGATAAGCGGTGGTGGTCTAGTGGGTAGAACAGTGGACGCTGAAGTGAAAGGTCCTAGGTTCGATTCCCGGTGCGGGCATGTATCTATGACTTTGTTTAATTTCAAAGTTATGTACATTTGTGAATTTGTAGTAGCAATACCACTCGCTGACGGTGAAGGAAAACATCGTGAGGAAACCTGAGCGTATGAGGCATTATACCCTCAACGCAAAAATCGCCAACCCGCATTGAGCACGCGTGGTGATTAAGCTCGAACTCTCTCTCTGAGAGAAGGCATTTGCCCAGCTAGTGGGACATGTACAATTGTACAAGCTACATCTTACTTTTTTTTTTTTTTTTTTTATTTCGATAAGATATATGTTCTTGCCTATAAACCGGTTTGAGTACTAGCAACTGTGCGGTTTTTTAAAATATAGAATAAGCACACAACTCTATCTATCTATCTTTCTTTCTTTACTCACATTATTTTCCCAAAATGCCGCTAACCACAACGTATCTGTTATGTATGACAAACGTTATAAAAACCCGATAATTCAACGTAAACGACCGAGTAAAAGAAGACAAATGTAACTTTTCCTAAACTTAATGAACCGTGCCATCGAAAACTACCTCAAGAAATTCATAAACCGCATAAAACTGTCGGGTAAACCACCTAACAAACTTCTTCACTTCACCCAAGTAGTAACGCAAATTGAAATTTAATCGTAAATGCGTAGGTTCATATTTGAATGAGCTTGGTCAGTGTGGTAGTTAGACCATATTACAAGACTTTAGAATACGTTTATTGAATACATTTAGGGATAATTTTGTATGCAAATTGTGGAATATCTTAAGTGCGATCGAATACAGTATTGTGATCGACTGTCCGGGTGCCGTTTGTGTAATGTCGCCGAGAAAAGTGATTGAGCTTTGGTAAAGAAATAAAGGAACGGTCAAAATTATGGATGCTCTCTGTGAGAATTTTGGTATCTCATATAATAGGTGGAACAGTAATTATTGTTATGTAGGTACTCAAATTTTAAGGTTGATTTTGGATTGATATTAAATTAAATAATTAATTCTAATATTCTAACCGTTCTGCACGTCCAGAGTAATCCGCAATTTAATGACATGCAGCCACCAACAGTTTTGTCCGCGCCTCTACCCAGGTTGCGTACCCCCAAAACAGATGTTAGAATCGTACTAATTTGAATATAGAACGGCCGAAGGGGTTGCGCGCGCAGCCACGCACAGCGCCACATGCGCTCGCGCATGCCACTGGTCGTATGACCGACGATTTATGAGTTGTTATGGTAGTTTCATTTGTTCATAGTACCTTAAAAGTTAAGCCTTTGCAAAGCAATCTATCGTAATGAGATGATTTATACACCGTCAGTGGCACCTTCATTCATATCACGCTAGCTAGAATCTCAAAGTCACCACTCGGATGCTTCTGTGCCTGGGTCATGTTTTAGATTTATTGACATTACATATGGACTCTCTCTTGTTTGTAGTATTATTTTTAATAACTTGGGGAACTCATCATAATCAAACCACGGCTAATCCAACACACTCAGAACATTCAGTTCTTTATTATCACGCTGAGTAGATGGAATGGTGTTAGCGAGTCACACTTCAACGGTACTACTGACCATCACACCTTAGTTATTTGACTAGTCAATGTACGGAATGTGAATTAGCACATAAACCTCGATAGCAAGCTATACAATGAAATCAGTCACTCGGTTGATGCACCTACGTAATTTGCTGTCATAACTAGGTATAGGTTTATGCTTACCATACTTTTCAATCGCCATTTTCTTCGTTACCATTACTTCCCTGAAGAGTCTGGGTCTGACACGAGAGCTTTCCATTAATTTCTGTCTATGGTTAGCAGGGGAAGCCCTGGCCACGTTATTCCTTTTTTTTTTCGTTTGAGAGAAAAACTGATTTTTGAGTCCCACAAGGATCAATGTTAGGCCTTACTATTTTTCTTTGATCTTATTTTACGTAGAGTCGCATGCCACAATGAAAGGAAGGTTTTGAAGATCTGTTAAGTTCTTACCGACTTAAGCATATTGATTTTTATTAAATACATAGTCATGTTAAGATTATGATGCGATGATGATGAAATCAATATTTAGTTTTTTTCCTGTTTCTAGGTGAAAAAAAACGGTACGCTTCACGGATCACCTCACTCCGCCAGTAAAATTACCCTCTGTATAAATTGTTGTATTGATTAGTGCATTGTGTTGTGTCATTTTATTGAGTGACGCCACTTAATGATTGGCCGTGAAAAACGAGCGCGATGCGGGCGACAGATGCTTCACGCGTGCTAACTGGGCTCTAATGAAGCTTCGATACATTTTGAGACACAAGTGTGTTTTGTATTTGTAATGCGACTAGCTATTTACCTGCGACTTCATCCGTGGAGACTTATTTTTACCTGTTGACAATGTCAGCGTGGACGAAGTCGCGAGAAAAAGCTCCATATTCCAAATTTCATCCTTATTTGTCCAGCCGTTTTAGCGTGTAAGAGTAACAATCATCCATCCAACCTGATTTTACTCACTGTTATTGGTGTCGAGCTAGCCGACTAGTTTCGTTTCTCATTCGAGACCTTTATCGTGGAGAAGAGAACAGAACTCGCGCCAAAGAAGCCAGCCTCTCACTGCAAATGTGCAAAAAAATTGGCTTACGAAAAGAATCATGGCAGATACCTTTGTTTTTTAGGTACCAAAGCTTGTATTGGATATGCTTGTGAGTAATTATTTTACTGTCACGGTACAAGGTAATCTAAAGAGTGTCCAACAAATTGCCTTTAAAACAGCGGTGACTCGGTGAGTGGTAAGGCACGCGACTGCAGCGTCATCTGCCAAGATCGTCCAACTGTGACACTTCTGTGTAGGCACTTAGGGTGCACGCAGATAACCGGGTTTTCAGTTCCGTTTAAAATCGGTTAAAATTTAATGTATGTAACTTGATAGTACTCGGAATTTCTTGTTGATCTTATGTGAAACCTAGGCCAGATCATAACGTTAGCTAACGTCTGAGGATGAAAATTAATAACCATCTGCACTGTTCCTTCTGCTGGCTAAATCCACTCATCTTTTCAACTGTCGAAAGAGGTTTTGCAGCTGGAAAATCGTCTTTTGACAGTTGATTGATTTCGGGAAACTACACTGAGTGGATTTTAAGCGAAGAGGCACTCAACTAGTACTAGTATCGTCCTACGGTCATTTATACTTTTTTGGTGGGTGCAGCATTCTCCATGCACTTCGATCACAGGCCAGTTCCTTGGCAGCCTGGTACGTCACGACATCCACCTTCTCTTTAATTTGGTCAAAGTAGCTTCTCCGTGGCCTTCCTCTACCTCTCTTTCCTGCTATCTTTCCTTCTGAAAGTGGCCCAGCATCTTTCCTCTTCTGCATTCTATTGTCCTACGGTAACTGACCAAAATCGGATCGGACGCATGCGGGACGACACGTCTGCGCACGGCCTTAGCCGACAAACAATTAATATGAAAGTAAAGGTTACCGAAGCCAATATAGGAAGACCAAAACAAATAGGTAAACGGCAGTGACATAAAACACACAACACTGATGAGTTTTTAAACGCATACATGTTGTATCGGGTAATTATTCAATTTCGACTTAATTAGCTTTGCGGTCTTATTGCTGGCACGCGCGACGCATCTGTCACTTTTAATGTTGTTGTTGGTTTTTATTGAATTTGTTGACATTCGATGCGCTTTTGTTTTTCTATGTCGCTGAAACAATAATAAGGCCAGCAAGCTAGGTTAGGCAGTAGGTACATAAGGGAGTTATAACTATATACATCTCACTCTTTTGTTTGATGTAGAGCGTAATAGCTAGATTTATAAACCCATGGATACGCTCTATCCCAGCCTTATGCTACCCGAGCAGGCGCGTTTTGCAATTAACCTGCCACTGACTTTTTTCGCAATTCAGTGAATTAAAAAACTAATGAAAGTCCGCGCTGACACTGTCCGCGCATGCGGCGAAAAATCCTGATACACAGATTTACAGTCAACAGCACGTCGACTTTTACATGCCCCAGCACTCTACTCGGTTACGTTACGGAAGACTTTACAACAAAACTTTACGTTTGAGTATCGACTGTACACTGTACTACACTAACTGTACGAAAGATAGCACGTCGATGCTTACTCGGTTACGTTACGGGCGACTTTACGTAAAAGTGTACGCTCTGGCGTGCTGTCGTATGAACTACTCGTAATAAAATCTGTTTCGGTTTTTTCCATACACTGCGTCACCATGCCAACACAAACGTAAAAACTGCAGCCAATTCACAGTCAAAAACAGAAATCTGCACAATTAGCCAAAAAATATATATTTTTCGCGAAAGATAAGAGTTTGCGCGTGCCTATAATTGTGGACACCCTATGCAATTATGCGCAACAATCGCCCGGTAATGCTATCTTTATGGTGAATCTACACGAGTTTTGGCAATGTTTTGATTTATTGTGCCCACGAATTAAACAGAACACAATTTGGTAATAGAGATAAGAAAAAAATATAAGGGTAAAGTAAAAAGCAATATTTAGGTATATTTTACGTCGACTTCATATTGGGTGGTATACCTATGTATCCACTGTTCAAGCCTTCAACCAAGAACCAAGTTCAAGTTCAATTTAGCTCTGCAATAAAAAAAAACATAATAAACACTATGTTTGTAAAACTTTCAAACATGATTTTGGCATCACACAAATGGGGCAAAAAATGTCCTACCATTTATATTTTTTGTGCTGGCAACCTCCTTGCCCAAATTTCTGCCATGTTGGCACGTTGCTAATTTTCGTTATTTCCTTTTTTAATACAGTCCACTCTTATAAAATACATAGCTTTTTATTTATACACCCTATGAAGTAATTTTTCTGCAGAAAGATCCAGCGGAATCTCATAATAAAATTAGAAATCCATAGCATGGTCTGCCCACTGCGCTTTATTTTCTATTGTTCTGTACTCTGTGGCTCTACTCTACTACTGCACGTCAGAAGCAAACCTGCAATTTACCAAATTAGCCGTCAAGTAATTTGACAAGCGTAGAGTTTAAACGTGGTTCAAACAATCAACGTTCACACCCACGGAGTACGGTTACCGACAAAATAACTTATTGGCGGAAGGAAAACGTTGCAAAGAAAAGTGTTGCACTAAAAAATATCGCCTTTACACGATTTAGTTTTTTTACAATTTGTTAAAATGTATGATCACATCAATTGGTTTGCCCTTTGGTAAAGGCCTTTCACAGCCTCTTTCACCCTAGCCGTCTCATGTTTTATCTTTTTCAAGGTTCACTTAGCATTCGTTGGTTATTTTACAGGCGTCGTTTCTAAACAACACAGAATGTGCTCAAAAACCTACCTATGAGGCTAGCTTGTCATACATTTTCTACACTGACTATTCAGAACTAAAGTACGGTTAGCGAACGCTACAGCTTCTAGTAAACCCCTTGCTAGTACTAAAACTATGATGCATCAGGTCACCAAGTGGAACATAACTTAGCAGTCATTAGAATAGAATATGTATAGGACAGAACGAATGAGCTGTGAAGGGCGGACGCAGGTGTATAGGGAAGTATAATATTAATTATGTTTTCTAACCACGCTAGCCAATACGCAGGGTAACGATATTTATTTTTTGTTTGTTAGTTGTCTAGGCGACAAGGAAGAAGTGTGTGAAAGTAGATAATATTTCTACTGTGTTCTACTGTAGCATATCTGCCGCGTTAACCATAAACTTGCATGGAGGGAAGTTTCGAAAAAAAACGCGACCAAAGTTTAACCTTATTAAATTTACGATTACGTGGTTTATTTTTAACAATATCTCATAAACTAATTAAAATGTCAATAAACGGTTTATTGATCAAAATAGATAACGTTGACGCGATTCAGAATATGTATTTAACTCATTTTCGCAAAAAAAAAATCGAGTGCAAAATCGAGAGATATGGCACGATATCTTTCTGCCACTCGTGCACCCACAGAGACACACAACTCCAGCTCAGTTTTTCCTACAAACGACCTAGGTACTTTCAGCTCCTCGGAATAGCGTGTTTTGCAATAAAACACATTCGAAGTAGAATTTATTCGCAGTAGCGTTTCGCATGAATGGTATCCGAAATCTGTAGCCCATTTTGATCGCCCAAGCGCTAAGAAGACAATCATGTCAAATCGTTGACGTTGGATACCCCTTTTTGTTCGATTGGCGCCCTTATGCCACACGCGGTAAAGGCTGCCATGGGGTATCTGTGACTGTGGCCGACCGTACCTAAAATGTACAGTAAACGCTCAAAACACCCCAAAAAACGATAGCTCCATTCAAACAGTAGAAATTGACCAGTAAGCCTCGGCTCTACACATCTGCCGCCCCTATCTTCTGTATCATCAAATAATTACTGACAACACACCAACATCATAATGATGCAAAATTGTTACGTGTATAGTAAGTTTAATGCAATATTGGTGACTTAATTTGTTATTTGTAGGGGTCTCTATTGAATGATTATTGGGTGTCGGACCTAATGCAGGCCCATATTGATGGCTTTGGTGTAAATGTAAATCAATGTTTTGAGGAAAATGGGTGGACTATTTAAAACAAATCAAATCAAATATTTGTATGCAGTATTCAATAAAAAAAATAAACCAAAGTAAAAAAATGTCACGATTTAAATTAAATCAATATTAGTTACTATCTACTACTAAGTACCTAGCTACTATTTTTTTCTCCAGCTTCACTAGCTCTGATCGTACTTGGAGAAGAAGCATGGTAAAGAAACTCCAAAGACATTGTATGTCACCTGAATCATCTAACATTCCATCTAAACGTCTACTATGGGGTATCCTGTATGTTACTTACTGTCACTAGGCTTGCATGAAGCTACCAGGGGCTTAAGTCTGTAACGCAATAGCGTGTATGAAGGTTCGCAGTAGAAGGACAAAACCAAGGTTTTTCTCTAACAAAAAGCGAACTAATCCTTTAGAATTAGAATATTCTTTGCTGTACCAGAAAAACATTAGGAGGGCAGACAATATTAATAAATTGTAATTGCAGCCTATAACTGGTTACAGACTCAGGGGGTCTACCGGCTAAAACGAAGCCGATAACCATTGGCGAAAATCGAAGTTCGATTTTTGAAAAATGTACTGCCACCCAGTTCATTTTACTGCTACCCAGTTCATTTTTTATAAATCGAACTTCGATTTTCGTCAATGGTAGGTAATCGGCTTCGTCTTAGCCGGTAGACCCCCAGGTCCCAGGTCCCAGCCTTGGTTAGATTGTACCTTTTTTTTAAACCTGCTTCTGAAGTAAATTCATGATGGTAAAACTGATTATCTCCAATTCACAGCTTGGGGCCCGCCACGCTTCATTTTCGACTTAAGACGCTATAAAATAAATTGTTTACCAGCCGATCGTAATCGTAGCTGTTAACACTTTTACGGAATACAACCATGCTTATAAAATCTCCAAAAGACGATGAATAATAATCTCTATGTCTTTGGAGATAAACGTGCTTTGGAAGGCAAAGGAAAAGTTGGCGTTCCAGTTTGTACGAGCAACCTGTCGATGTTTTTTTTCCTCGTAAAAATGTTACATTGCGACAGCTGCTGTTCAAGTGGAAACGGTCTAAATTAAATAAATAATATATCTTAATGGTTATCAAATGAAGTTGCTGTTAGAGCCAGTTGGTTTGGCGCATAGTCTGTTTATTACAGCAATACACATTATTGAAATTGAAATAATGAAAATATTTATTTCAGACTTAATAATTATGTACATAATTAAATTAAGTCCATAGAGTTAGTAAAATACAAGCCTTATGCTTATGCCTTATGACAGCACGCTTTAAATTTTAAAAATAACAATGTCTTGGTTAAAATACTACTACGCAATACCACACCCGTAATTTGCAAAAAATAGAAAATGATTTACACAGCATAATTCACTCACACAAAATGAGTTAAGTGACCACTCAGACGCCGCTGGTAGTGACTGAAACATATTTTTGTTGCTGTGACTCTACATGAGGTCCTAGATTCAGTTAATGAGTTTATGTATTAATTATCCCAAGTAACATTTCATTTGGGCCTAGGTTGTAAAAATTGCCTTTAGGTTTTAGAAGGGTTGTACAAAGGTTAATGATTTGCTAGTTGGTTAAATTTAGTATTTGAGAATGATTACTAAGTCCTAAAACTAATAGTTTATTGTTAAAACCTTGAAGTTGCGGACAAGAGTTAACGTTAACGTTATTATGACTTGTGTTTCAAGAGCTTACAGCCTCAGGATCTTATAGTTGTCGTAAGCTACTGATAAGGTTCTGGAAAGGCTGTCATTTAACTTATGTGTGATCTAAAGGTTAAATTTTTAACCTTGATATTACCATAAGGTTTTGAAAAGTTGAAATTGCTTATAAGTAGTTTCTAAAACCTACCTACAACTTTGAGGTTAGATCAGAGTTGTTTAGGCAAACAAATTAGGACTGTGTGGTGAAAAACAAAACCATTAAGCTGTTGTTTTGCGCTGAAGGCATGATTCAATTCCTACAGGAATATTTTAAAGCTTGAGAGGCATCCTCAAAACCCGACAGTTGTCTCCGCGACTTCAAAGAATAGGTATACATTGTAAGCATTACGCGTCTTGAAAAATGAACCGACACAGGGTGATACAAAAAAAGGAGTGGAAATTTTAAGCGTAAAGTGCGTAAAAATGTTATGAATGATTAATACAACGGTAAGTTTTATTATTTTTATTATTTACTAGTTGTAAACTTCTGTTCTCTGTAAACTTCGTATCAGTTCGATTTCGCTATTTATTTTTTTGTAATTTTCAGCTGTTCCTTTAAATCGATGAAACCATTTTTTTTCATTTAGTGACACTAATGGAAAGCTGGGTATTCAAGATAATAAGTACACATTAAATTAATATGTATTTTTTTTAATGAAATAGATGTTTTGGTGAAGGTTTTTTTGGAAAGTATTAAAACATTTTTCACACAAAAAAAAATACAAATACCAATTTTTACAGAATGTATGTGTAATAATGGAGGATACGACAACAAAATAATAATAATGAAAAATAAGGGAGGACCATATACCACAAACATGTTTTTATACTTTTAGAATACCACCCTTAGGCCCGGTTTCTGAATTGAGAATTTCACTAACCAAATGCTTAGGTATCGTTCTGTCACTGCAGATGTCACACAAGAGAATGTGACAGAACGATACTTAAGCATTTGGTTAGTGAAATTCTCAATTCAGAAACCGGGCCTTAGGGTGGTATTCATGAACGATACTTAAACTGAGATCCAAATTGAACTCAGTTTAAACTTAGTTTAAAGTGAGCTCAATTTTGAACTTACTTTAAACTGAGTTCAAAATTCTAGGGTCGGCAGACTTAACCACATAAGTCCTATACAATTTCTATAGGACTTATGTGGTTATGTCCGCCGACCCTAGAATTGATCTATGTTTAAACTTAGTTTAGTGAGATCAATTTTGAACTTACTTTAAACTGAGTTCTAAATTGATATTATTATTATTCGAATCGAATCGAATCCAACGGAATCTAATCGAATCGAATCGAATCGAATGTAATCGAATCGAATCGAATCGAATGTAATCGAATCGAATCGAATCGAATCGAAACGGATAGAATCGAATCGAATCAGATATTGCTAGATTCATACTGATTCAAGTATCAAAATTTTAACTGCTCATATCTCCGAAACGGCTAATGCTAGACCCATGTTTATGGTACTCTAAAAAAAGGACTTGACGAGCTTTATCTGATGAAAGCAACAAAAATAATAAAAAGTTATAAAAAATAAGTATCAAAACTTTAACTGCCTATAACTCCTAAACGGCTAATGCAAGACCCATGTTTATGGTACTCTGAAAAAAGGGCATGACGAGCTCTACCTGATAAAAGAAAAAAATAAAAATAAAAAAGAAGTATCAAAACTTTAACTACCCATATCTCCTAAACGGCTAATGCTAGACCCATTTTTATGGTACTCAAAAAAAGGGTTCGACGAGCTCTACCTGATGAAAGCAACAAAAATAATAAAATGTTATTAACTAGTGGTTCGCCCCGAACTTTGAACTCGCGACCCCATATCTCAGCAACCCCTCGACCGATTTGGCTCATGTTTGAACTTAAAAATTCTCTTTACCTTATTTACCTGCCCACCTGACGATCCGACTACATTTACTCAAGTTATCGTCGAACGAACATTCATACATACATACATACAAACGCCGGATTGTTCCAGTAGACTCGGAGAACTTCGCTCGCTCGTTCAAATAAGGGCAGTTAAAGTTTTGATACTTCTTTTTTATTGAACGAGCGAGCGAAGTTCTCCGAGTCTACTGGAACAATCCGGCGTTTGCATGTTTGTATGTATGTATGTATGTTTGTATGTATGTTCGTTCGACGATAACTTGAGTAAATTCGGTCGGATCATTATGAAATTTGGTAGGCGGGTAAATGAAATTAAAAGAATTTTTAAATTCGAACATGTGCCAAATCGGTCGAGGGGTTGCCGAGGGTTGTTAAGTTTATATGGGGTCGCGAGTTCACAGTTCGGGGCGAACTACTAGTTATTTTTGTTTCTTTCATCAGGTAGAGCTCGTCGAGCCCCTTTTTTAGAGTACTATGAACATGGGTCTAGCGTTAGCCGTTTAGGAGATATGGGCAGTTAAAGTTTTGATACATCTTTTTATTATTTTTGTTGCGTTCATCAGGTAGAGCTCGTTGAACCCTTTTTTTGAGTACCATAAACAGGGGTCTAGCATTAGCCGTTTAGGAGATATAGGCAGTTAAAGTTTTGATACTTGAATCAGTACACACGACAGCACGTCGACCCTTACACGCTAGCACTTTGCTCGGTTACGTTACGGGCGATTTTACAACAACTGACGTGTTGTCATGTGTACCATGAATCTAGCAATAGCCGATTCGATTCGATTCGATTCGTTTCGTTTCGGTTCGATTCGATTCGATTCGATTCGATTCGATTCGACTCGTTTTGTTTCGTTTCGTTTCGATTCGATTCGATTCGATTCGATTTGATTCGATTCGATTCGAATAATAATAATATCAATTTTGAACTCAGTAATACCAGTTGGTTAAAGTAACTTCAAAATTGATCTCACTAAACTAAATATAAACAGAGATCAATTTTGAACTCAGTTTAAAGTTAGTTCAAAATTGATCTCACTTTATACTAAGTTTAAACAGAGTTCAATTTTGATCTCAGTTCATGACCACCCTTAGAGCAGCCTGTAGCTGTTTGTTGAACGAAGGTCAAACGCATGTCCCCCTACAACCAAAACTTAAAAGCAACAAATTTAGCTCAGTGGTGGTTTTCGCAACTGGTAAGTCTTGGACAACTCCTGGTAATAACCTTGAAGCGTTGAAAACAGCCTTGTCGTTTGAGGTAGCTCCGCGAGATTACCTTCAGCTCTTATTTTGGAAAACCTTAAGAGCTCTTAGCTGTTACAGTTCTGAAAAGGAAAAACATAATACTTTCAAGTAATTTCCTAACGTCAGCCATATTTAATATTAAAAAATGAAAAAAAAAACGAAACAAAACCAATATTTTAATTAAATAAAGCGTAATCAAATACCATGTGCTACACGATTTATAATATATATTTTTCATATGAATAGTAGTTTGATTTCTGATGTGACTTACCACCGATCACCAATTTATTTTATTTTATTTTATTAAAAAATATCCGAAATGTTTAACTTATGAAAGGCCCGTCTTGTATACAGCACTATTATCGTAAAGTTTCACGATGAAGTGCCAATCGCACTATATTTTGATTATTTCCTGACTTTACCAAGCTACTTATTATTTTTATAAACACTTTGCTTATCTAGCCATTTTGAAAGATGGCCGAACGAAAAAGGAATGACGCCATTGTAAATAAGTATTTGAATCTGTGTAAAAAATCTTAAACAGAAGCTATTTAAAACTTGTAAGTCCTGGAAAGGTATTTATTCATATCCATCAAAAAGGTTCTAAGTTGTCATAGAGTTACATCCAAGACTAATTTAGAACTTATAAGTTGTCTTGCAAGGTTATAATAACGTTAAATTAAGGTTGTGAAGGTTATATTTAGGTTCTATGCAAGTATTGGAAAGGTTCTGGATTTGGGCTATAGGTTGTGCTGTAGCTCTCAGAAAGGTTCTAAAACCGGGGCCCTTTTGGCACTCAGAAGGTAATTACAAGGTTAATATAACTTTATTGAGAGTTATAAGACTTACGAGCAGATTTCCATACAAAGGTTCTAGAACCTGTTCAAAACCTTTCTACAACCTAAAATGTTACTTGGGATCTGCATTTTATTAGTTTAGCTACTGGCAAAGTTACTCTAGTATTTAGTTTCTTTGACTGCATCGACCAGCTTCATTTTTCCCAAACTCAAAGATTGAGACCTTTTATTTAGTGGGAGTTTGTACAAAATGCATTCTAATATAGAGTTCTTTTGTGCAACGCCGACGACGTGTATGTATATTTTTTGCCGGCAATTCGTCGACAAAGCAATGCGAAAAGCTTGGCCGCGCGTGCCGCACCTGGCTAGTAGTGTTGTGCCATAGATATGGATTTATATCGACCATTCGGGTGACATCACTTGGAGAAAAGATACTGTGGTTTATCAGAAAATTAAGATATTTTGACATTTTCAGGTGACGGCAGAGATACAGATGGCGGAAAATAGTTTTTAGTAACAAGCGAGAACGGGTTGATCCCTAAAGAACTGTGTTATTTTTTTCTGGTTGAGGCCCAGGGAAAAACAGTCTGTAAAACCTTTTTTCTATTGGATAATACTTGTAAGTAGGCTGTTTTCATTATATGTACTTGAAAATAGAGATAACTAATACGACAATTAGTTTTATTTTTCATTCAACTTTTAAACAATACGTAATACACTGTGACTGAGGTAGGTATTAAGCCAGACCTGTCATGCCTGTCATCGATAAAAAAACAAACAACAAGTCGATTAAAATGGTGAACGATTATTATAGTCGATAATATTTTATAAGATTACAAATTATTTCCAAAACATGGAAGAAAAGAACTTCCATCGATGTACTTGTATCTAGCCCTTCACTATTAAATCTAACAAACATTCAACCGCATTTCGTCTCGCAAATAACCTTAGCTCTCCTCAAGAAAATATATTTTATTCGATTCCTTTACATTACAAAAAAGATGACGGCAGCTGATTCTACGCTGTGACCAGAATTTCTTGACCTCCCATACAGATCAGTTTCGTCTTAACCCTTATGTATTTCCACTAGTTTTATGATGTTCGAGGGTTCAAGAAAAGTTGGCACGTCTGCACTACTTTGGGAATAGCGCGTGCTTTATCGTCAGATTTTTTAACCTCAAGTAAGTACTCAAATTACTTGACTTATTTTCTAAAGACTCAAGAGCTCTTATTTCATCAAAAATAGGGTTAATGAGTTCCCTTTGTGGCCTTTTGTTGGGTAAATTAAAAATGGTGTAGATATCTAATAATAGAGCCCTTTTTGTAGGTGGCGTTTAGTTCGTAAGTTAGATTTTAATTAAAGGTTTAAATAGACTGAATTATTTAGTGAAAGCAGAAAAAACTCAGTCATACATTTAGTTTCCTGGGTCTTTTTATTCCAAAGAACAAATAACTTTTTTCCTATTCAAAGTCATGACTGGCTGGATATGCGTTTATTTGTCAAACATAATTCGGAACTCAAAAATAATGCGCGGTCATTGATGCGCGTAGGCATCGGACGCGTTGACAATGTCACGAAATGTCATCTTCTGTTGACAGGCTGACAGACGGGTCACGCAAAATGTGTGTAGATAAAATGTATAACACCGTCATCGTTGATTTTTTTTTTCTTATTTGCACTTTACAAAGTCTGCGCTGTATAGAGCAGTAGGTAGATAGTTTGGCATCCATTTAATCACTACATCCTTAAAAACCCCCGCCATTACATAACTATTAACTCTTGTAAAGATCTAAAAGATGTTCGAAATGTTCGTAAAATGTTCGAAGATATTAGTTTGGAAAGTAATCCGCAGACAATACCAATGCCGATACAGTATAGAGTATGTCAGGTTAATTTGAGAAATAACCACAGATTTGTTTGGCCACCTTATACCTTCTTACATTCGTACGCCCGCACCCGTCGTTTTAATCTGTAATTATCTAGATTGCATTGGTTGTGAATCAAGACTTAGATCCTGATTTTCTTGTAATTCCTTGCACTTTCGCAAAACCCTCTGCGTTGGTACACACGATAACACGTCAGAGCGCAAACTTTTTGTTTTAAAGTCGCCCGTAACGTAACCGAGTAGAGTTCTAGCGTGTAAAGATCTATGTGATTTCGTGTGTACGTACTGCATAATTTGCGCGGCAATCAATTGGACCGGTCAAAGTAGAGATCGCCTTAAAAAGAAAACTCGATAGAGCAACTATACGCAAAGAAACATGTTTTTTTTTGCTCACCTCATTGCGAAAAGTAACAATTTTCCTGTTAAAGTTGAAAACCCTTAGCGGGCAGACAAACGAGACAAAAATTTTCGTTTGGCGACCGTACTGCGGCGAATTTTTATAAGTTATTATCTTATAAATTATAACGTAATTGACCTACGGTTTTTATAATGTCCACGCACTTGAATTCCAGAAACTCAAGTACATATCGCTGGATTGACGAAGTCTCAAAGGACTTGCGCGAACTCCAGGTGGAAAATTGGAGCGTCTTTTGGTTGCGGAGGCCAAGCAAGATGCACTTCGGGTCGCTGAGCCAGCGCAGTAAGTAAGTACTTGAATTCCACGCTGTTTTTGTAGTAGGTACGGTATCTAAGGTATCCAAAGGGTGGCATTAATAGTCCTCATCTCAAGATCAAGCTCAGGTAGGTGACCTCAGGAAACAAAATCAATCGAGCTTGAATGGCAGTCAGCAGTCTACAGGGTGCACTCTAGGTCGATAGTGAAACAGCAGATTTTTTTTAGCTCCATTTTTTTCGCCGCCTAGTACAAGTTGTTCGTAGTGATCAGTAGACAGCCTACCTAAAGTTCCGCTATCGACTTAGAGTGCACCCTGTAGACACTAGCTTGAGCTTGAAATTGACATGAGACCTTGGCTAATGTTAACTTGAGTACTTGAATACTTGAGCTTTATCTTGAGATGACGACTATTAATGCCACCCTTCAGCGTGCTTCAAGCCTTCAATCGAACATACCGGTAGGTTGGTACACACGACGGCACGTCAGAGTGTACACTTTTGTAGTACTGTAAAGTTGCCCGTAACGTAACAGAGTAGCGTGCGGTCTTGTGTACCCTAAGAGCGAGGCCCCACTACTGCGTTGCGCTGCGTTGCGTCGTCGCAGCATCGACGCTGTACCGTTTTCTATATTATTTTTTACTAGCTTTTGTCCGCGACTTCGTCCGCGTGGACTACAGAAAAAAAGATATATGCTTTACTTTGCTCCTAAGCGTAAAAGCGTGATGAAATGTAGCCTATGTGTTATTCTGATGTCTAGGCTATCTATATTCCAATTTTCATCCGAATCTGTTTCAGATTGAAAGAGTAACAAACATCCATCCATCCATCCATCCACACTTACAAACTTTCGCAAATATAATATTTATTTATTTATTTTATTTTTTATAATAAGGTGCTGTTACACACAACAGAATATTAGCAGGATATCAACGGATAAGAGACGAAGCAGGGGGAGGGTGATGCGCTGCGTTGTCGGTACGACGACGGACAGTGTTTGTATCTGTCCATTGCGAAGGCTGAACTGAGACGCAGATGCGACGGCGTTATACCCTCTTGCAACGCGACGTCGTGCGTCGTCGCAACGCAGATGTGGCATACAGTGCGTCGATCCGACGCGACGACGCGACGCAACGCACCAATGGGGCCTCGCCCTAATGCGTCGCAGGACCGTGCAGAACAACAACTCCTAACCTCGATGTCTGTTTAGCTAGCTGAATTCCGTATTTTCACAATTAGCTGCCATATTCGTCACATAGTGAGAAATCTTGCTGCAGTACGCCAGATTTCACGGTAGCTTCGTAATTTTGGGGATTCTCTAAACTACTCTAAAGTAAGTAAATATTATCATGTTTCATTTGTTGGTTTTGTAATTATTCGAAATAATAATAATGGGTATAACGAATGCCTACTCTGTCTTAATATATCCCAGGCACTGCAGCGTCCGAGTGGTCACTTCACCCATCTTTTGTGAGTGCGTTTCACGAAAGAATTCCCTTGGGTTGAAAAAAAATAGTCCATATTTCATTGTAATAAGCGTTTTGTCAAGGAAACTCTTTCATGAAACGCACTCTAGCACTTAAAGTCGAGTTTTTCCAACTTGAGGTTCCGGGTAAACAAACATTACTCGAACACAAATCGCAGCATACCGACGGAATCACAAATCGTAAAGAACCACAATAACTTTTGAACATTACCTTAAGTACTAACGCACTGAATTATATACAGAACTGGTCATATTTGTCCTTATTTTTGTTATTTTTATCCAAAATAGTAATTCTTTAGAATATCAGGACACAGGTTAACAAAACACACAGATTAGCTTGGACATTTTACTATTGAGATGGGCATAAGTGAACGAAAGAACGATTTGAAAAATGAATGAAACGCTGAAAAATAACACCTAAAACAATAATAAATAATATAGGTACTGCAGTAATGAACCAGTTAAATAAAAAATATTTTCATATTTATTCCACAGAAAATTTTCTCACTGACTATTAAATAATTCGTTATGGCAATACAACCATGCCCAGCCCATGCGTCACTATTACGACTGAGAAAACATTCGTTTCGTTGCTTCGCTTGATGTACGTTACGGGTGCTCTCTTACGTTTTTTGATTTTTAACGACTTGGATTTCTTACGGATTTGTGTTTGCTCTCTGATTTGGATTTTGTTTTTCTACTGAACCGACGACCCACTGGCTACCCTTCAAGGACAACGACACAGCAAACTATTTGATACCATCCGATTTTGAAAGTAAGTTATTTTATGTATAATTAAATTGGTAAGTACCTACTTCGGTACCTAACTTATTTTACTTTTAAAAAAAGGTACCTAATTATACGCTGTTGCCTTAGATAGAATCCTACAAACCAATGGACTTTCTAGCTTTGATTGAGAGTGTGTGATGGTAGTTATGTTAACATAAATATTTGAAATTCTATTGTTATGTTTAAAACCTCATGAACCGAGATTAAATAAAAGAATATCTACCTGAAGCAATGACATTTTGACCTGAAGTAACATAATAATATATAAATTATCTAATAATTATCTATGAGCCATTTTAATACAGATTATTTTTAAGCGGAAATGTTGTCTGTATTTACTTATTTTTTCGGACTTGTGCTCTGATCGCTATCGAATTGATTGAGAGATTAAGAAACCGATTTTTATTTTCACTGAAGTCGTCAAGTCGCTTGTGATACCTTAAGGAGCTAATTTAGTTCGTTCAAAACTTTGTTAATTAAGACTAGACTAAAATATGCCCCTTAATCTAGTAAAGTGATGACTTTTACATACATTATGTTAGTGGTTAATGGAATGTTTTATTTGCTTTCAAAATATGTATCCAGTACCTAGCTAAAGTTTCCTAAACTGGGGTCACTCAGTGGAAAATTGCATTTTATGATATCAATCGCACGCCTCTTGACAACAATCACCCCATGCGAGAGCATTTCTAAAGTAATTTTATGAGACCCGATTCGTTCATTCATTCAGTCATTCAGTCATAAGATCACAATCACAACTCGTTCATTCAGTTAGTCCCAACCCTATGAATGTCAAATTTTATAGACACGCCATTGTTGTTTACCGCAATAGTCAAGTTGGAAAAACTCGACTAGAAGCTTTTTTTTTTCCTTTAGCCTTGGAACTCTGTGAATTTCAGATTTTTTAATCCACAGTCCACAGTGGATACTAGCTAGAACAAATCAATAAGCAATAAACTTTATTATGTTTCCGTCTCTCGGTGTTCAAAGGACGAAACATTAAAAAAAAGGTTTTAGCTACTACAATTTGTAGTTAAATTACACGTTTCGTCCCAAAAATAATAACGGTGGCTATCTATTACTGCCGCTGGTGGCTCTATGATACGCGCTACTGGTTATCATATAGGGTTGCCTGTTCTGTGACTCTTCCACTGCATTGTAATGAAAAAGACAATGTTTACTGTATGAAAATTGAACTTGTATTCTTTTTACATTTTTAACCGCTTGATCATACTCTGGAAAAACCTTCGATCAAGGATAAAACTAGATACAACATAGAACTCTGAAATGTGTCTGGAAAAATAGATGTCCAAATTGCCTTTGGGAGCTTATTTGATCGTAGTCAATGCAATTAAAGTAAAACTGTACACTAATGCAATAAGGTTGACATTCGAATATTAGACGTATGGTCGAAATTATGTTTCGTATTGTTCTATTGCTGATATCATTTGTTTCTGTGGGGACAAGTTTTTATTGTGATTTTATACGTAATGCGGATTCTATGGGATTTAGTTCGGTGGGAAAAACAGATAATTTTGGGCCAGATGGAGGGCAGACGTGCGAGGGGCAGAACACCAATGCGCTGGTCTGATGCCCTAAAGAGGGCAGCAGGTGGATCCATCCAGCACGCATCCCACCGCGCCCATGACCGCGACGAGTGGAGAACCATTGTATATGGTCACGATCCTCAGAATTGAGCGACCGATCCAGAAGAAGAACCGCTTGATTGGCGTAAAAAAAATCCAGTACCCTCAGGGCGTCTATGAGCCAAAGTAATACCAATTGGTTAAAGCGTCTTACCCATGCTGATGATGTTGCAATGTGGCAGTCAAGTAAAGTAAAGTAAAGTAGCATAATATTTATTCATGAACATGGGTAAAAATAATAAAAAGGTCTTACAATGAGATTTCAGTTCATTCCATGTCCTACCCATATGAGCGTATGAATGAATATTAATGTGCAAATATACAACAAAATCTAGTTACGAAATGACAACGTCTAGAGGGTATATCTAGTACCAAGTGGTCAAAGACCAGTTGGCCGTCCAAATAACGCTGGAGGGATGAAGTAAGCAAAGACTTGCGCGACCTACAGGCAGGCGACTGGAAGGAGACCGCGCAGCCCCTCTATCCTTGACGCATTTTTCCAATAAGGCCGCAATATGGCGCAATTTTCAAAATTTTATATTTTACAATTTAAGACGCATTTTGTGTTTTTATTGAATAAAACAGCCTTACCTTTGAATAAACATTACAAAGTATTTAAAATCAAAGCATTACTGTGCGAATTCAAAGAGAAATGAATTATAAACTTTTCAATAGGGACACATGAAAAATATGTACCTACCTATAGAGAGTCTGAAAGTTTTACTTGGGAATTTGTTAGAGCTTTGGCAAGATTCACCTATCCATAGGATCTTGACACGGTTAATATAATTATGGGAATAAAAAAAAACAATATTTATAATGCATTATACGAAATCATGACTTTGCGAATTCAAAGAGAATTTATTTAATAAACTTCAACAATATTGATAAGATGGCATCAAGGGTAGAGGAGCTGAGGTAGCGGGATCAATATTCCCGAGTCAGGCAAGACTTTTTGTCTAAAAATACATTTAAAAGCAAGGACGTAAATGACAACCCTACCATGGAGACTCTAAAATAATAATTGTCCCCAAAAAGTCCGGGACGCCTTCCGAAGACGTTTAAACACTCCTTGGCAATTAAGAAAGTTTGAGGGAGGCTCCACTCAACCCTTGTACTGGTGACCTGTCACCTTGTACCTGGTCGACTTGAGGGCAGATATCCAAACGTGTTAAGGGCCCTGTCTTGCCGGCACCTTTCTCGAATTCGCACGCACACAGCAATCGACGCGCGGCCGACCGCTCACGCACACTCTTGCACGGTCGACTGCGCGAATAGTGATGTAAAATTGAAGAATCGAAAATGTACTTTTTATTTCAAACTAGCATTTGCGCACGTTGTTTACCCGACTGTCCAAAGGAGGGTTATGTTTTTCACGTTCTGGAAATTATGGGAATTATGAACCACCTCCACCTCTCACGATCCTGTGCCAGACGTAGCCACTGTATTCCGGTTACCAATTCTATGAATAACCCATATCTCCTAAACGGCTAATGCTAAACCCATGTTCGTTCATGGTACATACCCTAAGAAAAGGACTCGACAAAATCTACCCTTTCAAGTATCAAAACTTTAACTGCCCATATCTCCTAAATGGCTAATGCTAGATAAGTCTAAGCTCTACCTCTACCTGATGAAAGAAACAAAAATAACTAGTTGTTCGCCCCGAACTATGAACTCGCGACCCCATACCTCAGCAACCCCTCGATCGATTTGGCTCATGTTCACACTTAAAAATTCTCTTTGCCTCATTTACCTGTGTGAATTTACGGTGTGAAGTTAGCTGACAAAACTTGGCTGACAATAATAATTATAATACTGCTAAATTAAGATGGTAATTTTTTAAATGCATTTTTCAGGCCTTGTAAGTATCCTGAAAGTCAGTAACTGTAAAAAATGATTGCTCAGATCAAAACGGTCAAGTTCGAGCCGGAATCAAATAGTTTTTCTTAAATATGTTCTCAGTTCAATCTTAATTTTATGCAAACCGATTAAGATTCCAGGCAAGATTAGTTTTTTACCACTCTTGACGCTATGATTTTCTTTAGCACATACTAGTTACAATCTGTCCAACAACACCAAACTCAGGCTTGGATTCCATTCAGAAGTACACAAAAAAATTAGCTGACAAAAATAATTTCACGGTTTTTTCAACTATTTTCAGTTTGGTCAAAATTAAAAGCCACCAGAGTTTTTTACCACTCTAGACGCTATGGTTTTCTTTAGCACATACTATAAGCTATCCAACAACACCAAAATCAGGCTTGGATTCCATTCAGAATTGTGTCTAGAGTTGTAAAAACTCTGACGGCTTTTAATTTTGACCAAACTGAAAATAGTTGGTAAAATTGTGAAATTATTTTAGACATTAAATTTTTTGGGTACTTCTGAATGGAATCCAAGCCTGATTTTGGTGTTGTTGTATAGCTTATAGTATGTGCTAAAGGAAATCATAGCGTCTAGAGTGGCAATAAACTCTGGCGCCTTTTAATTGTGACTAAACTGAAAATAGTTGCAAAAATCGTAAAATTATATTTGTCAGCTAACTTTTTTGGGTATTTCTGAATGAAATCCAAGTCTGATTTTGGTGTTGTTGGATAGCTTTTAGTATTTGCTAAAGGAAACCATAGCGTCTGGAGTGGTAAAATCCTCTGGTGGCTTTTAATTTTGAAAGAACTGAAAATAGTTTTGGAAAAATAGTGTAATTATTTTTGTCAGCTAACTTTTTTGGATACTTCTGAATGAAATCCAAGCCTGATTTTGGTGTTGTTGGATAGCTTATAGTATGTGCTAAAGAAAACAGCAGCGTCTAGAGTGGTAAAAACCTCTGGCGGCTATTAATTTTGACCAAACTGAAAATAGTTGGTAAAATTGTGAAATTATTTTTGACAATAAATTTTTTGGGTACTTCTGAATGGAATCCAAGCCTGATTTTGGTGTTGTTGTATAGCTTATAGTATGTGCTAAAGGAAATCATAGCGTCTAGAGTGGCAATAAACTCTGGCGGCTTTTAATTATGACTAAACTGAACATAATTGGAAAAATAGTAAAATTATATTTGTCAGCTAACTATTTTAAAAACTCTGGCGGCTTTTAATTATGACTAAACTGAAAATAGTTGGAGAAATCGTAAAATTATATTTGTCAGCTAACTTTTTTGGGTACTTCTGAATGGAATCCAAGTCTGATTTTGGTGTTGTTGGATAGCTTTTAGTATTTGCTAAAGGAAACCATAGCGTCTAGAGTGGTAAAAAACTCTGGTGGCTTTTAATTTTGAAAGAACTGAAAATAGTTTTGGAAAAATAGTGTAATTATTTTTGTCAGCTAACTTTTTTGGATACTTCTGAATGAAATCCAAGCCTGATTTTGGTGTTGTTGGATAGCTTATAGTGCTAAAGAAAACAGTAGCGTCTAGAGTGGTAAAAACCTCTGGCGGCTATTAATTGTGACCAAACTGAAAATAGTTGGTAAAATCGAGAAATTATTTTTGTCAGATAACTTTTTTGAGTACTTCTGAATGGAAAAGCTTGATTTTGGTGTTGTTGGATAGCTTATAGTATGTGCTAACGAAAAGGATAGCGTCTAGAATGGTAAAAAACGAATCTAGCCTGGAATGTTGATCGGTTCGCCTAAAAAAGGTTGAACTAAGAACAGTCATATAAAAAAAAAAACTATTTGATTCCGGTTCGAACAATATTTTTAACAGTTACAGGCTTTCAGGATACTTAGAAGGCCTGAAAAATGCATTTAAAAAAAATACAATCTTATTTAGCAGTATTATAATTATATTGTCAGCCAAGTTTTGTCAGCTAACTTCACACCGGTCATTTACCTGTCTACAAAATTCAATGCCGATCCGACTAAATTAACTCAAGTTATCGTCGAACGAACATTCATACATACATACATACAAACATACATACAAACATACATACATACAAACATACAAACGCCGGATTGTTCCAGTAGACTCGGAGAACTTCGCTCGCTTCGCTCGCTCGTTCAATAAAAAAAAACGTTCTACCGCGTTTCGACCCTAAATCTTGCCGATTATTTTCTTTCGACACGGTCATAAAAAAAATACTTCGTAATTAATACTTCCATACATACACGCGAAGAACATTACGTGACATTAATTACCCTCCTTTACTTGCGTAGAAAAATCAGTTTGCAACTTTGATGTGTAGTAGTTCACGAAAACGCGTGGACCAGTTAGTCCTACGAGTCTGCATTTTTTCATTTACTTATGAACACGCCTTCGCGCATTGCAATAACTATACCACGAAGCAACTCTTGAGTCAAGCGACAGCATTCCATTTTTGAAAATCGAATCCCGCGCGCAAGCAAACCAGCTTACGTTGAACCTTACATAGTATGTAAACCTACGTGCCGGCAGTCCTTCATTTATTAGTCCACTTTTGATACAATTTGTCCCCACACTACAGTGGGGCGAGGTCGCGCCACCAATCAAGTCTCTCGGTGGAATCTTAAATTCATTGTATTAAGAACCAAAATGCTTTAACTCATCGGTCTTTTTTCGTGGTGCGAGCTATATTCCTACACATCGGGGCCTCATGGAGCCGAGCGACGTGCTCTCTCCTCGATGGCACGCAGCGATCTGAACTCCGAGACGGGGTCGACGCTTGCGTGAAAACAATTCCCTACTCCATACTAATTCGTATGGAGAAATCGCACGCAAAATTTGGTTATGTTTGACGAATTAATGCTCCAAATACCTTTTGTTTTTTGCAAAAATACAAGGTTCACACCATTCTATATATACTCATAACTTACAGGATAAATATTCAACTACCAAAATTATCCGTGGATTCGTCAACGACACAAACTTTAAGAGCAGTTTTACGCGTTTTTTAGAAACTTTAGATATTTTTTTCTAGCTTGCTATCAATTATATGCCAAAATCAATTGTTATGGGGTGTAATACAACTCTTCAAAAACTTGTGTAATTATTTAATGGTCATAATACTAATATTTTCTGTCATGAACCACAAAAACTGTGCGGTACGTTTAAGTACTAACCCTCCTTAAAGGAATTGTAGGAGCTGTACGTTAGGTTTCCCACGTTCTGGACAGACAGGATGTTTTTGAGGTCAATTATCTAATAACATAGACTCACGCCAGTACCTACTTATGCTTGAAGGAAAGACAATATTTTGGTATTTCCGAGCCATGATTTCTTACGTATTTTGCAGTGATAGCGCTTGTGCTATAGGACTGACTGCGCTGCCTGCGCTACCGTTCGCAAGTCGCAATAGATTAGTCGAAAAACGCAAATTGTCGCAAGGGGGGACTTTTTATCCACTTGTGCTTCTTCTATGATGTTCGTAAGCGCAAAGAGTTTACGAACGGCTTGACCGATTTGGCAATATCGTTTGGCTGTTCGACCAAGATCGTGTATTCTTTAGTCTCAGTAACGTCCGTATAACCCGTGTCATTAAAGAAAACATTTAGGACGGAGCTAAAAACCTAGCGTCGTCTCGCTAGCGAGAGGGCGAGTGTTTTGAAGTCCATCCTAAATGTTTTCTTTAATGACACGGGTTATATCATTTGTTCGCTTATGGCCAACTTACTTAGCAAACCGTCCACTATTTTTCACGACTTCGTAATTGGTCAATAGTCAGGCAGTCAGGAATATGTTGGTCGAGTAAGATTGTATACAGGATGTTTTAGAAAGGTTCTGTGACACTGAAATGGGTAGCTTAAAACTCACCAATACTAGCAACTTTTACTATGGAGCCAAGTGCGAAAACTCAAAGAAAAAATCTGCTGTTCCATAATAAAATCCGATACTTACCGCACCAAATGTGGAGCAGCTGAATTTTTTTCGAAATTTCGCACTTGTTCTCATCGTAAACGTTGCTTGGTTTGATGACTTATGTGACTCCTTTCAGTGTCGCTGCAGAAACACCATGTAGAGTATTAATAATATTATAAGTTAGCAATCAAGCTACCTCCCCAGGGTCGAACAGGGCCCTTAGCCTGTAACACAGTGGTGCCAAAATGGGCTTCCGGTTGACGGTTTTAATTACGATTTATTGATGCTGTCGGTCCAGTGTCGGTCCTTTTAATGTTATTGTAGTACAGCAAAGAATATTATGAGTCTAATTCTAGAGGATTAGTTCACTGGTTGTAGGAGAACAACGAAAAAATCCCGGTTTTGTCCTTCTACCTAGGACGCCATTGTGTTACAGGCTAAGGCCCCAGGGACCTCTACCACCATTGCTTCATAAACCCCACGCTACCGACGAACGACGAATTACAATAAAATTCTAAACTCTAAACAAAAACAGTTGCGAAAAATCTTCTAAATAACCGCTTAGAGACTTTAATCCTGACGTATCAATATAATCAGCCCCCTAAATTGAAATCATAATAGCGAGTAGAGTCCCATCATCTATGATCCCTGTTTATGAGGAGATTTAGTTTTTTTTAATAACAAAAGGCGCATTTTTCCATTGCCTATGCGCCTATTGTCTCAAAGTAGGATATAGCTTAGCAGGGAGTCTTTAGGGATCGGAATGAAACAGTGACTAGAGTCAACATCCGCAGTGTATATAGGGTGATTTACAATGGACACTTAACAGTGGACAACTCTAGATGTTTCTTCATTTATAATTTGACACGAGAATCTAGCATAACATGCGTTCAAAGTTTTTGGGTTTAAAATCAGTTTTATATAAGCGAAAAACATGAGCACATGACGTTAGTGGCCGACATTTGCATAGAGTGCATTGGTGTAGAGATAACATACAACTTCCAGGTTTCTAGGACATTGTTGCCACTAGCCTAATTAAATTATCTACTTAGTAACCGCCTGGTTAGTGGTGGTCAGCGGTGGTGGTCTAGTGGGTAGAACAGTGGACTCTGAAGCAAGAGGTACCCGGTTCGATTCCCAGTGCGGGCATGTATCTATGACTTTGTTTAATTTCAAAGTTACGTAGATTTGTGAATTTGTAGTAGCAATACCACTCGCTAACGGTGAAGGAAAACATCGTGAGGAAACCCGCGGCTTAGTTGGCTCCGCACGTATTGACCAGTCTTTCCTGTGGGCTAGGCCGACTAAGCTGTCAGGATGGTATAGGTGCTGGGCAAGCCTACTCCATCAAAAACAATGTCCCAGGCACTGCATCGCCGAGTGGTCTCTTCACCCATCAAGTGTGAGTGAAGGTGCCACTGGACGCTGTATAAATCATCTCATTTCGTAGATGCAAAGGCTTTAGTTAGTTTTTTTTTAGTAACCGCCTGGTTACACTACACATATTCCGAGTTTATACCTAGATACCCGACATTCTTCTTCTGCTTCTTAGGGTGCCTCTCCGACTCAGCGAAGGTTGGCGGTCAGCTCTGCATATCTCTCTTTGTTTCTCGCGAGGAGAAATAGTTGGGCAGCACTCGCGATCCGTCCAGTCCATTCCCGAAGGTTTCTTAGCCAGGATTTTCTCCTTCGGCCGACGCGTCTCTTGTCAGCGACTTTTCCCATCATTATAAGTTGCAGGAGGCTGTCTCTCGTATCTAAACACTGGATATGAAACCTTTCACCCGATATTCACAAACCCTTTTATGTTTCCGAAACCCCCTGTACATTGATTCTACCGGAGTCACGTCGGACAACCAGGAGCGATCTATTTTGGCGTTGATCTACTCTGAATTAGCATAATCATAGCCTGTTTACTACCCATACGTGACTAAGCATAGAGGGTTGGTTAAAATTGAATGATGGTCAAGCACAATAAATGTTGCACAGGGTAAATAATATGGAAGCAAACGTGATGTTTCAATAGAAAAGTGATATGACGGTGGCCTTTGATATTTTGTCGTGGGTGATAATGATAATCAAGGACCAGATTTTTTTCGGACATGATCACGTGACTCTTTTGCTGCCGGCAGATCGTTTAGCATTTTTGTCCTGCGTCGAGTAGCACAATCTTGTTTTCACAAAAATAAAAATAATACATGTGAAAACCATCTGTATGCTTAGCATGGTCGTTTTGACACTCTCTCGAACTCGAGTAACAGACGTGCCATGTCTATTGTGCGAGCATGGCAGGCGGGACTCGAGATGGCAATACAGGGTGCACTCTAAGTCGATAGCGGAACTTTAAGTGGGCTATCTACTGATCAATACAAACAACTTGTACTAAGTGGCGAAAAAAATGGAGTGAAAAAAATATCAGCTGTTCCATACAAAAGGTCGACTCAGTACTGCGCCAAATGTATGAAACAGCTATTATTTTTTTCGCTCCATTTTTGTCGCCACCTTGTACAAGTTGTTTGTATTGGTCAGTAGGCAGCCTACTTAAAGTTCCGCTATCGACTTAGAGTGCACCCTGTAGATTAGGGTTTTGTCGAGCAAAAAGTAGTTATTTCAATTTTAATAAAAATGTTGTATTTTTGTCTCCATCGCCATGTTGGCGTAGAGCCAACTCGAGCCCGACCGACAAGTTGAGAGTTTTGCATAGAGAAGGGCCTCTCTCGGGCTTACCATGCTGCCCGTACAGGTGAGTAAAGGCCTCTTCATGCTCACACCACTTCTCACTTTGCATTTGTACCATTTTAGCGCTGCCTGCGCGGTGCGTTTTCGTGCCCCTACATTTTCTATCACCTTTCCAGCTTCACCTAGGTACTCATATTATTTGTTATTCGACGCCGCAAATTTAGCAAAAACTTTTTACCAGTCGTAGAACAAAATTGGTTGGAAAACCCATTTGAAGGGCCAAATTCTAAAAGTCCTCATGTCCATTTTTCCACATTTTTAACTGAAAACGCCATCGTGTTTAGCACTTAGAAGTTGACGTGTTTCAGGAATAAAGATATAAATAAATACCATATAAAGAGCTCCATACAATGCCCTTTCTCCCACTCTTTAGGTCCCAATATAGCAGTACAGACATCGTGCAGTAAACCTCGATTATGAGAGGTCATACTACGACGCCAACTGAGTACCTACATCTTTGACTTGGATAAACAAGCAGTCCTAAAATGACCGTGCAGATTTAACAATACCACGCGCCAGCTATTTATTTAATATTTTATAATACAAAATAAAATAGCATCGTATTGTTATCCCTAAACCCGGCACAAAAGAAAACGGCTTCGTCATCCAAACGGGTTGAGTTGAGGATGAGGATTACACTCGACTGCCTCCGGCAATGCCACAACTATTGCTTCTGGTGAACTCCAGCTTGAAACAGTCACTGAAGACGGGTAGATCACCAGAAGTGATGGCAGATGAGGCCCTTATCCTATCGTTTAGAAAAATATGCGTTTGATAAACACACTGTTTATTACGACGGAAAAATATGACGATAGAGCCGTTTTTTGGGAGAATTTTGTTGCATTTTTTGTAAGTAAGTAAGTAAGTAAAATGGTGTTGCTGATGTCAATTACTAAAGCAAATATAACTGTAGATAGCAGCAATTGCGAGTAGGTAACTACTTACTCCAGGATTCGTAGCATGAGGAATTTTTAGGGCTACTATGGACTATTCCTATCCTAAATGAGGAGTGTGTGTGTGATTATATTTTTCATAATTTTTATATTATTTTTGACATTTGGTAAATGAAAATAAATGTTATACAGGGTTTTTTTTTAAAAGCTTTATTCCTGAAACACGTCTTTAAAAATGTGATTTCGGCGTCAACTTTTGTTCTAAGTACGACTTTGGTGGAAGTTTTTTTTCCTACAATATTTTTTTTAATTTGCGGTTTGCAAGACTGATGCTGGAAAGGTAATTTTTTTGAAGGATAAGAAACGTTTAGTAAATAAAAAGTATCGTCGTCGAACAAAAGTTGTTGGAAATCATATTCTGCAGTTGACTTGTTTCAGGAATAAAGCTATTTAAATATTGCCCTGTATTGTTATTATAGAGTTATTAGTAGCCGACTTTAGTATTTTCCATTTGGAACATAGCTTGTGTAAAATGTAAAAATAGATATATTGTAGTGGCATCTATTAGGGATTCTTCGAACTTATGTAGAGGCTGGCATGCTGCCAAATGCCATACAACGGCAGTGTTCCTTGTGTTCGTTCACCCTAATAAATTCCAACGGTGACCAATAGATGGCGCTATATAAAAAAATTAACTTATTTTCTAGACTCGAAAGGTTTATTTCGAAAGGCAGAGGATATTATTATATTGTTTGGTTTCACCTTGGTATCTACAGGGTGCACTATAAGTCGATAGCGGAACTTTAAGTAGGCTGTCTACTGATCAATACAAACAACTTGTACTAGGTGGCGACAAAAATGGAGCGAAAAAAATATCAGCTGTTTCATACATTTGGCGCAGTACTGAGTCGACCTTTTGTATGGAACAGCTGATATTTTTTTCACTCCATTTTTTTTGCTACCTAGTACAAGTTGTATTGATCAGTAGATAGTCCACTTAAAGTTCCGCTATCGACTTAGAGTGCACCCTGTAGTTTTACTCAAGTCAGCCCTACCCTTGACGCAATTTTGACAATATTGGCCTTTATAAAATATTTCAAGAATTTGATGCAAAAAATGATTTTATTGTATTTACAAAATAGCCTTAATATTTTCTTAGGTTTGCACGAGCACTATACATAATTTAAACACAGATTTTAACGGATTTAACACTCGTTTTATTAACTTAACGAGTTAACGAGTGTTAAATCCGTTAAAATCTGTGTTTAAATTAAAATAGCCTTAGTTGAATGAACATTATAATGTAAGTATGCGAAATGAAAGCATGTTTTTTTCCAAATTCATAGAAACTGCATTTAGTAAACTTTAGTAACCTTGACCTTAGAGTCGAATGTGAAGGGCAGCGTTCATAAAGCTTCATAAAATTACTGCTCAGGGACAGTGGAAGATGTCACGTAGTTAACAAGAAAAGCTACGTTAAAAACCTACTTATCCCATAAAGAGACCTTAAACCGCTACTCTAATGTCATAAGTGGGTACCTTTGCGACAAAACTGTGGGAAATATGTTTATTATCCACGTCCGCGAAGCAGTCATGTGAAAACTGTGAAATTTTTGCAGTAATTTGCCGTGTCTATCCTCATGGGAAAATAACATAGAGAAGGTGAATTTAAATCGGTGAATTTAAATCGGTCGGTAAAAAGTAGAAGTCAGATAATTTATAAACAAAATGGAGAGGGTTCGGTATTATATTATTTTTATATTAACTATCTATTTTTACTATATCTAAATATGCAGTTTCTAAATACTCAATATTTTCGTTTAAATCTTCCTTTATGATTTCTCTAGCGTATTTTCTTATTTAAAGTAAAGTATAAAAGTTTAAGTTTAGATAGAGACGAAGCATTTTTTGTTTATGTTCCATAAAAAATACTTAAATTGAACGTCTAGTGAGTTAGGTTTGCTTTGGGAAAAGGGCAATGTTATGTTAGTCTACGCCCATACATACATACGTTACCAGAATTGCTTTCCATCAAAAACCACCACCCATGAATGAAAAATAAAAGTGAAGGTAAGTAATTTAAACAAATTACAGAAATTCCAGTAAAATTACTTACTGATTCGTCTAAAATAATTTTACGGCATTTAAAGTACTTAATGGCCGGGAAGAATAATAAATCTACCGCATGCGCGCGCGCAGCCCAAATCAAAATGGGAAAGGGAATAGGAAGGCCGTAATGTAAAGGTGAAAGAGATTATTAGGAGGGTTCCGTCTTAATTAGAAAACGTGACTGACGTAATTCATTTTCTTCGTCACGGGTTCGCTTTAATTTTTATTCAAACTAATTAAGATCCTTGGAGTTTCTTCTTCGACTCCTAGAAAACCATCGTGGCAAGAGGTTAAAATTAAATAATATTTATTGATAGGCAGGTAATGGTATGAGTAGAGCATGGATACCGGTTTTCGGTAATACCGAAAAACCGGGATCCCGGACTAAATATCTACATTTGAAAAACCGGTATTGTATTATCTTAATACCGTTTTTTCGGTATTTTCGGTATTACAGATAAAACTCTGAAACAAGTGTAGAATATCAAAATTTCGCGCGCATGCGATGCGTGCGAGTGCGCCGTGCGGAATAGTGATGTGAACCGGTTTTAGAAACATACAAAAATTTTTTTTTTTTAAAACCTATAAGTATAAACGCCGGTTTTTGTTTATTAATTAAAAACGATTACTTTCTTATTTTGGACTGCAGTCCAGGGGCCTTAGCCTGTAACGCAATGGTGCCTAAATAGGCTCCCAGCTGACGGCTTCAATGGGGGATTTACTGACAGCTTTAAAAAATAAAAAAATAGTTATAAAAGCTGTGATAGATGGTGTTGATCAGACATCACAAAGTAAATTCGTGCTTACTACAGCGAAAATACTTTTTCACTTCATTGCTCTGTGACTTCATCTTTCACCTCATTCCATTTTGGTACATGAAAAAGTGCACGACTTTGTTATTGTTCTTGTATGAGTGAATGAAAGAACCGGAAATACTACATTTTGCTCCGTCACCAATACCTAAATATGGTGTTTGGACGTATCTACGAAGCCCAACGAGCGCGAACTGGCTTATGAAAAAATCTCGTCAGCGACATCCAGTTACAAATTTGGAACTACAACTCATGAGCTGTCAGAAAATTGCCCATTACGATTTATTAATGCGGATTGCGGACGGTCCTTTTAATGTTTTTGTAGTACAGCAAAGAATATTCTGATTCTGCAACTTTTTCTCCGAGTGCGCGGTCAGTTTGTGAGTGAGTGAGTGTGTGTATTTGTTTTCACGCCGCTAGAACTGCAGGACGAATTTGCGTGAAGGAATGGATATAGCTTAGAAACCAGACTAACATAGACTATAAATTACGAACTAAATTCGTCTGGTAATGTCGATAACGGAAAAAAAAGTCTACGCGGACGAAGTCGTAGGCAAAAGCTAGTATAAATTAATATTATCGTTCAATTAAATAAACTCACTTATTTAAATTTTTCCTATTTGTCTATTTTATAAACAATTCAATATTTTTTAATATAACAAAAATGTAATACCGAAAAATACCGAAAAACCGGTATCCCGGTATTTAAAATCTTGATACCGAATGAATACCGGTATTGGGAAATGGCTCCGGTATTCCATGCTCTAGGTATGAGGTAGTGGTCACCCCTGGTGTCAGAGTTTTTAGTTCACCCAAAGGCCCTCTGACATGGCTTAACGATTGTTATTAATTAACAACAACCGGGACCAACGGTTTAACGCGCCTTTCGAAGCACGTAAGCGCTCAGATATTATTGCCACAAGAGGTCACCCATCCATGGACTGACCAGATTGATAGATGATCAGTGATGGTAACAAAATATAATAATGGTTATAGTGCAGCGCAGTGGTTATGGATCTGCAAATGGATCTGGGAAGGCCACATAGCCAGAATGGATAAGAACCGCTGGACCAGGCCGGTCCTAGAATGCAGACCATGGCAAAACACCAGGCCACGAGGCCGCCCACCCTGGCGCTGGGCGGGTAACAAACAGCCGCGAACAGGCGGGTTACGACTGGATGAGAAAGGCAGCAAACCGCCAACACAGGTTTTTTCTTGGGAGAAATGGACCAATTTGTTAAGAAATGGACGCTGATGATGATGATGCAGTGGTTATCGATTGGTCTCCACTCCACGCTAGATCTACACGTGTGTTGTGGAGGCCTAGATTGAATAGAGATGAATTGATTGTATTTAAACTTTGTCATAAAGTAACTCACTGGGTTTTTTTTCTAAGGGACCCTAACAAATAAAAAAGAAGTTAACCCTAATCAACTAGAGGACACACACGTAGCAACAAAATCAAGATATTAATTAATGTTGCGTGTTTGACACTACGGTAATAATATTGATAGGAAAATCGTCTACAGCATAGTAATGTCCGAAGGTCTTCATCTTAATATGTTCCATTATAAGTCTGTTATCAAAATGCTTAAGTTATGCGTGATTAATCTGAAAAAAAAAATGCAGACTGCTAGTCCTCAAAGTGCCATGAAAGTTTACCGAGATGAAGTCTAGACTGGTATAAGATATACAAGGTAATTTTTAAATATCTTTATTCCTGAAACACGTCAACTTCAACGTCAAATGTACTTAATTTCCAACAATGTTGGTTCTACGACTTTTCGGATAGCTTGATACTTTATATTTATTAACGTTTCTTATCCATAAAAGTTTGCATTTGTACCATTTCTGCGCTGCCTGCGAGGCGCGCTTTCGTGCAATCGTGCCCTTCCACTTTCGATCACCTTTCTAGATTCTCCTACTCCTGTTTATTTTATTTGTATGGAAAAATAAAAATGTGTTTTCACCAAAGTCGTAGGACAAAAGTGCCCACTGCGGATTGGTGATTTGAAAGAGGACTCATGATGTTTTCCTTCATTTGGCAAACATGTATTTCATTGAATAGAACACCATGTTCTTTATTCTAAGGTACCTTCATTCATTCATTCAGTTAATCATTACGTGGTCGGTCGGCGGCGGATGAAAGGGTACAAATTCATCATCGCACAGTCAACAGTCACTCCGAGATGTAATCGTTTCTTTAGAGACGAGAACGGAGAGATGGGCGGTACAGGCGGGTGAGTAAGTCCATGATATGCTGCCGTTCTGCTTATGGGGTAACCATGGCAACGTTCTTATTGACAAGTTGACAGTTCAGACTGCTACAATTTTACCCTGTGTTTGCTCCCCGGTTTAATTCATAATTATTATTGTAGACAGTATCCAGCAGTTTGTCTTGCTATACGAGGTGCACCACGGTACACACGACAGCACGTCAGAGTGTAAGCCTTTGTTCTAAAGACGCTCGTAACTTAACCGAGTAGAGTGCTAGCGGGATCGACGTGATGTCGTGTATACCTGTGGATACATATAGTTAGAAAATACTTTTTCACGATACTAAATAATTAGGAGAAATATCAGCTGTGTCAAATGTAAGGAGCAGGAGATGTTTTATGAGATAAACAATCTTCTTAAGTCTGGAATCATGCTGCAACGATATGCATGCATTATGAAGTAAAATAATTGATTTTGTTTTTAGGGAATTGGGGTCGGGAGTTCGGGACTTACATTTTCTTCGTTAGTGCTTAAAAACCAGTTTTTTTTAAACAAAGTGAATTTAGAAACGTGATATCGATGAGGCATTTAACTCGATGTAGCACAACTACCTTTAGTCGTGTTAAAATATGGGTAAGCACTTGAATTTTGTAACGTGTCAACTAGGCGTAATACTGGCGTATTTACCCACCTTCTACCTTCTTAATAGCTACCGCGAGTGCGAAAAATTAACTAATTGAACGAGCGAGCGAAGCGAGCGAAGTTCTCCGAGTCTACTGGAACAATCCGGCGTTTGTATGTATGTATGTATGTATGTATGTTTGTATGTTTGTATGTATGAATGTTCGTTCGACGATAACTTGAGTAGATTTTGTCGGATCGTCATGAAATTTGGTAGATGGGTAAATGAGGCAAAGAGAATTTTTAAGTTCGAACATGAGCCAAATCGGTCGAGGGGTTGCTGAGATATGGGTTCGCGAGTTCGTAGTTCGGTGCGAACCACTAGTACTATAGTAGTAAGGTTGTTTATCCAACTTATCATTTTCAGTGACAGTGACAGTAAGCACTCGTGGTAGCTGCTCTTTAATCTTGTACGCACTTGCACTTTTTTACTTGATTGTACTCTCCGTACAGTACAAAATGTTGCTATGATGCTGACACGTACACGGCTCATCCATCTATCTGGCGAAGACGGATTAACTTTGTCTACATCCATGTAAGTCCCTTGTGGAAACATTTCGAAGGAAAATTAATCTTAGAAAGATGATGATGATTTATTTTTGTGCCGAGCTTTTTCTTAAGTTTGGATGATGTATGATTTGTTTGATTTTTGACCCAAAACTATGAATGTTGTAAAATAACTAAGATAGTGAGTTAGAATTTATAGTTATTTTATAGAAAATATATAGACTAAAATATTAGGCACTAGCAATAAATCGAGTTTTTTTAGGGTAAGCGGTTTATTTTACGAAATCTTAAATAATTTGGGGACATACTACATTATTAACCTAGAGACGGTATCTGTACCTCAGGAGAAGGCTGTGGCATAGGTATATTCTTCATCATGCGTTAGGATCGTATCATCAAACTTTAAACCTCTAATTTGAGACCCAAAGAGCCCGCGTGATGACCCTAAGAACCTCCCATTAATGACTCACTGGGATATACCTTACCGCCGGCTCTTAAAATTAGAAAGGCCAACAATAATTGTTTGTAGACATAAAGGCAACGCAATGCATTTAATACAACCATGAACTATTACTATAATCACTGTACTGACCTCCACGTCTTCTTACACCTTTGGCACAACGAAATTCAACCTTAAAAACATAGGGTTAGATACTAAGTAAATCTACGTTTCTTTGTCTTAGTTTGTACGTCTACACTCGCACGATGCGTGGGAAATTCTCTTCGAGTCGAGAAATATGAAGTCTTTCGTCCTTGTCTTTCGCAAGGGTTTTCGTGTAGAGCCCTCTCTGTTAGTCGAAATTCGTGACTGCATGATTTCGCCTGGGAATACGGTGTAATTTGAATTTGGTTGCCGGTTCCTTGATGGCGGAGACAGATACTTAGGGTGGTATTCTAGAACGCTACTTAAACTCAGTTTAAACAGAGTTCAGACTGTCGATAAAACAGTGCAAGTTTTGATATGAAGGGAGGGATATTCAAATCAAAACATGCACTGTTTTATCGACAGTCGACACTACTAAACTCTACTTAAACTGAGTTTAAACAGAGTTCAAGGAGCCTTCTAGTTTGAACTGAGTTTAAACAGAGTTTAAGTAGCGTTCTAGTTTGAACTGAGTTTAAGTAGCGTTCTAGAATACCACCCTTAGACTGACTCGGGCGCCGAAAGGTTATGGTTCCACAGGGTTCAAAATGTAGAGTAAGCCTAGTTTCAAAGTTCCCAAGAGGTAGATAATCAGATAAACTATACATCCAGCTCTAAAAAGGTCCTGAACTCCTGGTCGGCTGACCTGTGACCGGATTACCTATAGGATATAGTATTGCAAGCAGATTGCAAGTACCTATAATGTTAGTAGAGCAACAGAAACATTTCTATCCCACTCCTATAATCCACAAAGAGCGGTACAGACATAGGTGTATCGAGCTAGGAACCCATAGATTTGGTGCTCATGCTTAGCTAATGTGCTTAGCAACAAAGTGTCGTTTTACAGTTTGTATGTTCAACTCTATCAGTAATTCAGTATCAAATGAAGTCGATAAATAAGTCGTAGAAGAGTCAATTTATAGCCCCCTACCCCGTAAGCCTTGTTCGTCGCACCATGGGCTACATTGTCGGTGTCAAAAAATAATGACTACGCCGCACGATATTTTATTCCATCTAAGTTTGTGAGGCTTATTCCACTACACTCCAAAAATTATTTTAGAAAAATAAATACTCTGACCTGCTTTATCCCACGCGTGGTGAATCACCATGCGTTCTCTCTCTGAAAGAGGCCACCCAGTTTTTTTCTCCTGTATTACTTATTTGAAGTTCAGTGGAACCAAGGGTTGGTTAGAATGGTTATTTAGCCAATCTTGGTAATCAATGATTTTCCAAAAGTTAAATTACTGTTTACGATTCAGGCTCCTGGATGTCTCTTCTAAGATTTCTATCCAAGCGTTCAACGAATATATTTTCTTCTGGGTTCAATCACTCTTCCTCTCTTGAGTTTCTAAAAGTGCCAGAACCTAGTGCTAAAGCCAATAACATCATAGTCCGCCAAAGTTGCATGCAACAGGAACAAACCTCGTGTATAGTGTGTAGGTGCGATCAAACCGGACCTGTTCAATGAATAGCATTCAAGTTGGGACATTCTTATCACCTATGCGTTATCCCTCCACATTGTTTACGGACGGATCGAACGCAGCATAGACGGTGAGCGCAGGAGTTGTTAGGGTGGATATGTTTTGACAATAATTAGGATTTTTCACGTCACGTCATTGAAAGCTACGGCCATGGGTAGCTTGGGGGCTCTACCAACAAGTCTGTAAAGCAGTAATTTTTCGTTAGGAGCCAAGTTGTAAGAAAATGCGATCGTCATTGTGTGCCTTGGAACATACCTCTAGAGACGTTTTTATTAGCGTTTGTGCCTCTACTTCTGTTTTGGTACAAACATGTCGATACTAAACTGGCTGATTCGTCTGTTTTTAGTTAGAGTTGTAAGAAAATGCGACTGTCATTGTGTGCCTTGGAACATAGAGACATTTTTATTAGCGTTTGTGTCTCTGTCTTCCGTTTTGGAACAAAAAACATCGATACTAAACTGGCTGATTTGTCTGTTACCGTAAGTTTTTAAGGAAAAGACTAAAAGAGAAATTGCACTTTAAAAATATAGACAACTCTAAAATAGAATTAAATATATTCTATGCCAACAGGCGTTCTAATTTTCTTTAAGGAAGTATTGAACCTTGGAACCGAAAGAGATAGACACACTACACTCCTACACTCCATACGCCTCCGCCTACATAGCTCCCATTCTTTCGCCACTATCCTGCTACAGCGTGTTTATCTCTATGCAATGGCCACCCTACTCGCGACCGGACACCCACTAATCCAAAACGACCGAATTGGAGCCGGTTCCTCTCCCAAACCGATTGTCATACAGAGCTAAGCGTTTTGTAGAGTGGATTGATGTTTTGTTGGAGGGATTTAGGAGGATTATAAGAAAGCAGTAAGAAAGTCTTGATTGTAAAGAGCCAAACAAGCCGCGGATTTTTTTGCTGGATTAGCAAGTCTTTGAAATCTGTCTGTAAAGAGTTCTCTATCTATCTATCTCTCTAAGCTAATTTGAAGAATGAGAAAGAGATTATTATCGTGGGCTACAGAGCTTTAGGAAGAGCTCGATTTGGGCGGTCATACTCGGCATGCTGATAATTATTTTTACTTCACCAGTAGATAGTTCGTCTATGTACTACTTACCTACCTTTTTTTTTAATTCGGTTCAAATATTTTTTTTTATTTGGACGAAGTTGGAGTTGGAGTTGTTGTTGCGTTATACGGGATCCCTGAAATGTAGAGTTTTTTGGTCGAATTGAGGATCAACTAAGACAACTCTTTTTTTCTTCTTCTTGAATGTAATTTTCTGCTCCCTGAATCTTAGGTTCACACTAAATTCACGGGCAAACTGTTATGTAGCTGTGTTAGAAACGATTTATTTGTATGCAGGTATACCCTAAAAGTAAGTATATAGTGTATTCATTCTAGATTTCAATGTATGGGCAAAACGGCAAAATTTATAATTAAAATTTATTGCTGCTATGTTATACCTATATACGAGTACATTATAGTACACAACTCTCCCACCCCCTCCGCACGCCGCTTAACCCCTCCCCCCCTTGAAAAGTGTCCCGTTTTACAGATTTTCTCAATTTTCAGGAAAACTATACAAGCTAGGACAAAATGGTCAAAGACTGAATTATTTGTCAATAAATTACCAACAAATAAGTACTACATTCATTTTGATACGATTTATAGTTTCCAAGCTATGGTGCATCAAAGATTACAAAAACGTGCGCTTGGTAGAAATAAAACATTTAATACACAAGAAACCATAAATAATTATTATTTTTACAAGAAAGATTTTCTTGCGTGGTGTCATTGTAATAAGCAACTCATTACGAGAATATAAGCCAAACAGCGCCCTAGTTTAATTAATTAATAAGTTATCGTCCTGAAAATAGGTAAATCCGGAAGTTACCTGCAATTGTGGAGCAAATTGACGATTTTGCCGTTATAAAGTTCCTTATCAATGAGGAATAAGCTCCGAAAATCTAAATTTAAAAGGTAGGAGACATTTATGGGGATCATTGCCCTTCCAAAACATTGATTTATTAGTGGCATGGACTTTTAAAATAATGGAGAGAGTCGATTGAAGATGTCCCCCGCCCGAGATACCTTTTTGACTCCACCACATCGAATACATCGAAAAAATCGATAAAGTTGTATTGGAAGACGCCCGGTTGAAAAACAAACCTCTATCTGCATTAATTGGAGTATCAGAAACCATAATTTTGAGGATACTTAATGAACATCTTAGTATAAAAAAAGTCACTGTAACATTGGCGCCGAGAATGCTCAAGCCCCACTTCAACACTTTTTGGAGGTCTATGGTGGAGAACCAAAAGGCGTTTTGGCACTAATGGTGACTGAAAGTGAAAATTTGGTTCATCATTATGAATCCGAGTCCAAACAAGAGTCGATACGCTGGCATAAAAAGGGTACAACCCCCCCTTACAAGTTTAAGGTGTCAAAATCAACTGGCAAGATGATGGCGACGATTTTTCGGGTCCCTGAAGAAATTTTGTTAATAGACTACAAATAAAAGGTGTCAATATAACCGGAGAATATTACCTTTCACTATTGGAAAAAATAAAGGAAGCCATCAAAGAAACTAGAAGAGAAAAATGGTCTCAGGGTGTTGTCTTTTTGCAAGACAATTAGCCCGTTTACAAGTGTTACACTGCGATGGCCTTACACAGATGTGGGTTTGAGACACTAGTTTACTCTCTCTACAGCCTAGACCTGACCCCCAGCAATTTTGATTTATTTCTGAAAATTAAAAATATACCTTCGAGGAAGAAAAATTTCCGACGATAGAAAAAAGAAGTCAAAGATGCCATTTTGGCCCATTTTCAGGGCAAGGAAGATGTTTTTTTTTCAGCGAATAGTAAAGCTTATTCTAAGATTCAAAAAGTGTATTGAGCTTCAGAAGGACTATGTTGAAAAGGAAAAATAAAATCATTTTTTTATCCCACTTACAACCGCGAACCGCGAACTTAATTCCGCGAACTTTTGGACCTCTCGTATATTCTCGCCTTGTATTGGGCAAACCGAAAAAAGTATAAACGAGTTACGAATTTACGATACGTCTACTTCAACAAATACGTTGGCCACAAAGTCACCAGCTCCACAGTTGATACTGAAAATAGTAGGTATCATGCAGGTTCAAAAAAGCCTGCGGAAAAAGATGTCGATGTGTCAATGCTGGATTGCGTTGTTCCATCATGTGCAACTATTGCCAAGATACCTAATGATGACGATACTGATTCTTTTATAAATTAATAACTACATAAATGCATGTCTTGTAAAAATAATAAATATTATTGTTTCTTGTGTATTAAATGTTTTATTTCTGCTAAGCGCACATTTTTGTAATCTTTGATGCACCATAGCTTGGAAACTATAAATCGTATCAAAATGAATGTTAGTACTTATTTGTTGGTAATTTATTGATAAATAATTCAGTCTT
Source organism: Zelleria hepariella (assembly GCA_949319315.1). NCBI lineage: Eukaryota > Metazoa > Arthropoda > Insecta > Lepidoptera > Yponomeutidae > Zelleria > Zelleria hepariella. The sequence goes on along the minus strand of OX439391.1, from coordinate 14,616,065 downwards.
TGACCATTTTGTCCTAGCTTAAATAGTTTTCCTGAAAATTGAGAAAATCTGTAAAACGGGACACTTTTCAAGAGGGGGAGGGGGTAAGCGGCTTGCGGAGGGGGTGGGAGAGTGGTGTATTTTAATGTACTCGTATATAGGCATAACATAGCAGCAATAAATTTAAATTATAAATTTTGCCGCTAAAAAATTTAGAATGAATATACTAATACTCTTTTTCGAGTTTAATCGACGCTAACGTTTCGTCTTTGATTTTTTTTCTTTCCAACAAATCTCTCCAAAAGAAACAATCTCAGAATCAACCAGTCAGCCCGTTCAAATGTTTCTTTTCCTCTATTTTCCCACCGAAGGCGGCTACGCGTTGGCGCCAAAACTCACCAGCCAGTCTGAGCGCGCCTTCCGCCGAGCGCATGCGTGAAAAGCGCCGCCATATTTCCCGCGCGCGTTACCATGACGACGTAAATTCGTAAATCGAATTAGGAATTTTCTTTTTATTTATGAACGATCTGTGGTGTGTTTTGTTTTTGTTGGAGTGATTTTCTTTTGTTTTGTTAAGTGCTCGGATGTTAACGGCAATGTGAATAAGGTTTGAAAAAAGTTTTTTTTAATATAATTTTTATCTACACATTTATTTTAATTTTATATTTCAAATTATACAATGCCAGTCTTTGAAACAGAAATACATAAGTTACTCGCCTACTTACTAATCTCTACCTACATAAAAGATTGCATTGTTTTCATTGAGTGGCATACAAAAACAAGACTGATAATCATGGTTTTCCTGCTCAAGTACGTACGTATGTATATGTGTATTAAAACGCAGTACCTACCTAATAGATAGTACCTAGGTCATTGCATCAGATTACCAACTACCTAACAGCAATTTAGAAAAACTAGCTACTAGACAAGGTACCTAATGCCTATAAACTTCATTTGATATTAGGGCATACAATTTGATTGATAACTTGATAAAATTAAATGTGGATTATTATGCGTGAAAACTACTTAAAATTGTGCTTCTAATGTGTAGGTATTCTAAGGCGTAGTTTAATTTGTGGGTGGCCATTGGTTAGGCAAGTTCTAAGTATGCATGTTGACTTATTACGAAAAGTTCACATTACTTCGCCAAACTCAAACGTTAAACTTTGTTTCAATTCAATGTTCATGTAAGTAAGAAGACGAAATAAAATGTAAGTCATTACAGCAACTTTACCACTCGCGAAACGGTGATGCGCAAAAGAGACACACAAAAATAATTAGCCGTTTTCTATATCGATAGTTCACGATTTAAGACCCATAATTCATATTTTTATTGTACAAAATAGCCTTACCTTTAAATAAACATTACAAATTTTATAAAATCAAAGCATGACTATGCGAATTCAAAGAGATTTTAACTAAAAAACTTCGTCGATATGAACGCAATAGCGTCAAGGGTAGCCTCCAGGTAGATTTTTTTTTTAATTCAGAAAGCTTACCCAGCCCACAATAAATTCGCAAATGACAAAACTCTTATAGAACGTGATGATGATGATATCCTTTATCCCTTAACAGGGACATAGGGCTTAAAGTTAAAAAAATGGGTTTATTTACAACCTGTCGACCATTAAATTGGCACATAGATACGCGTACGCGGGCTATTTCGTCAGTAACTCGCTAATATCAATTAAACCGTTAGTGAGGAGGTGAATTACCTTTTAAATCGTTACACTATATATGTATGTACCTACCTACCTAACTACAACATGTAAGAAAGATAGGGACGTATCTACAGGGTGCAATCTAAGTAGATAGCGGAACTTTAAGTAGGCTGTCTACTGATCAATACAAACAACTTGTACTAGGTGGCGACAAAAATGGAGCGAAATAAATATTGACTCAGCGGTTTCATACATTTAGCGCTGTACTGAGTCGACCTTTTGTATGGAACAGCTGATATTTTTTTCACTCGATATTTTTAGTCCCCTAGTACAACTTGTTTGTATTGAGTAGTAGACGGCCTACTTAAAGTTCCGCTATCGACTTAGGCCCAGTTTCTGAGTGGAGAAATTCACTAAGCAAATGGGTAAGTATCCTCCTGTCTCAGCAGATTTCTCATAAAAGAGCGTGACAGAACGATACTTACCCATTTGCTTAGTGAATTTCTCAACTCAGAAACCGGGCCTTAGAGTGCACCCTGTAGTGTGGTGCGTATTCAATGGTCTAATGAGTTTGGTAATGTACCGAACAATGAGCTCTATTCTGTTTTGTTAGCCACCACATCTACATGAGTTTTCTTTGGTTCTTTGAATGAATAATTCAAACGAATTTTGCCCAAATTATATTTAGTATACTTATACTAAAATTATATTATTGGTATTTTAATGCTGCTTGTAGTCTAACTTCTTCAAATCTCTATTTGATAGAATGTACTTTTTGTAAAAAAAACACACTTTTCAAGAATTACAGAACAACGATTAAATAATAAATTTTATTCTGTTCTGTGGCTAGATGCCTATTTATTTCTTATCAGTAACATGAACTAAAATTGAAGCGTAGGCATCAATAGAACAGTATGGATAATTTCGCTCCCTCCGCCACAGTCCCTGTGGCGCAGAGGATAGCGCGTTGGACTTCTAATCCAAAGGTCGTGGGTTCGATCCCCACCAGGGATGCAAACTAAAGCGTATTTTGTTTCTTTTCAATATTTTTTATTTAATTCCTTTTTAGATTTTTATAAAATAGTAAGTTAATTACAATACCGCTAAACAGGAAAATCAAGTTCAATTTATGGATCGAGTCTAAACTTGGCCTTGTTTTTTTTGCTCAAATTATCAACAGCATGACCCAGATTCTTAAAAAATATTCATTTTTGTATAGCTTTAAATTAAAAATATGATATGATATGCCCATTGGGAATCTGAATTTCTTGATAATTAATACAGGGTTTTTCAGACAGATTTTGTAACGCGGAAAAGGGTTGTTTAACTCATCAATACTTACAAGCATCTTTTACTATGGGACCAAGTGCAATATCAAAAATAGCTGCTGATATTTTCTTCGAGATTTCTCACTTGGCCCCATAGTAAAAGTTTCTTGTATTGGTGAGTTAAGCAACCCTTTTCAGTGACACAGGACCTTTCTGTAACACCCTGTATAATTAATATTGCAAAATGCCAACATTAATATACAAATACTAAATTTTTCATAATAGTTGAGGAGTTATACTAACTATCCCAAAAATAAATCACAGATTCATTGTAAGTCAGTTTGACCTTACGCATGCCTTCTCTTCCTTCATTGTACAGTCGGCCACAGTCTCAGATACCCCTTTTTGTTCGATTGGCGCCCCTAGGCCGCGCGCGATAATAGCTGCCATGGGGTATCTGAGATTGTGGCCGACCGTACCTACTGCTTACTCGAAGTCAATGCCAAAATAAGTAACATGTCTGTCTGGCGAGTAAATACTTCGCCACAAAAGCACACAAGCAAAAGAAGCTTGAGCATTAAGCTTGACCTTTAATTGTTTGGCAATAAGAATTTTATTTGTGCCGCCGTAATCACGGCATAGTATCTGGCTGGGTACTTAAGGCTCAGGGTTCCCGAGAATCATCAAAAGAGCTCCAGCCATTCTGCCTGGTTTGACAAATTTACCGATGCTACATGATCCACAAAAATTACTTACTTCTTCTACAACCCTTTGTGGGTCTTGGCCTCCTCCACAATAGATTTTCATTTGTATCTGGCCCTTGCCTCTCTTCGCCAGTTGGTGTATTTGCCCGTCTTTCTGAGGTCTTCTTCAATGCAGTCAATTGAAAGGTTTTTTGGGCTGCAAAAAACATTCACGTTGTCAACTGACAAAACTCCTTATTTTGCCGTTTTGCTGAAAAAAAAGGTCTTATTGAAAGCATTATAATCAAGGACCGGAATTCTTCATAGCAAAAATCAATAACAGTTTGATTTTTGCTATAAAGAATTCCAGTCCTTGATTATACCCCTAATATATTCTCATCGTTATTTATTGGGTGTTTCTGGGTGGATTTTTTTAGCGAATATAGGTATAACGGGGCTGTCTGAGTCAGGCCTTTTTTCAATGAGTTCTCAGTCCGCGTGGACGAAGTGACGAGTAAAAGCTAGTAAGCTATGCATAGTTTATTATGTATAGTAAATAGCAACACCATAGCTTACCATGGCAGTCTATTAATAACGCGCAAAGCAATGGCCTTGACTCTCACACACACATAAACACACATACAGACAACCAGTATAATAATAACCGAAGATATTAGTCAATGTTTTTGTTGTGCCATTGAATGAATGGCTAGAGCAGTGAAGAGGTCTCGCCTTAGTTTTGAGATTTATCCAAGGTCGAAGATCAAGGAAGTGGATCACGCTCATAGTTGGTTACCTAATGGTATCAAGATTTTGGTTTTGGATATGTACACTTGATAGCACGATACATCCAAATGGAAGGCGTCCGGGCGAATGGCGTGGCAGCATTCCAAATTCCGTCCGTCAGTGTGGCAAACAGCATCCATTTTCTATGGGGCATGCGTTGATTGGACGCCGCCCGGCGCATTTGGACGCATTTGGAAGCATCGTCAAGGAGGGGCTTTACTCACTTGCTCTCTATTCAGTTACGTTACGTACGGGTGACTTTGAAACGAAAGTGTATGCGTCTACGTGCTGTTGACTGTTGATACATAGGGTACTCATACCTAATATACTGGATTTAAGTTTGTAAGTAGTTTACTTTTTTACATGGGAGTTATGGCAAACAATTTTGTTACATGAACTTAAACTCTACAATACTTGCTTACAAACCTCAAGCCACCTAGGTAACTATTTAGTTACCTAGGTTACGTGTCTCAGTATAAGACATTTATACGAAACGATTTCAATGTAAAACACTTTCTACTATAGATAGCTACGTAAATGTATCCACTCGTAGTTGTAGAGCGAAGGTCGCTGCATACGTTCCGCTGGCTGCGTGCGCATCCTACCTCACCTAACTTTTGTTTCAATTACGTACATCAAGTTTCACACAAGTAGGTACAGTCGGCGAAACAATAAATATTACTTAATTTACGATTAATCGTGGTAAGAATCCTGTTTTCTTACAATAATGTATTGTCTCAAAACCAGGGAAGTTTAAAAAAAGCATATCATTAATACTGTGCTTAATAGCCCACATGAATTTATGGCGACATAAAACATCTGTATTTTTTTATTCGGTATCGTAGTTAGTTTAGTTATTATCATAAAATCCGAAATACTTCTCCAATCACTAAGTAGGTAGTTGCCTGACACCAATTTGAAACTAGGTACACACGACAGCACGCCAGAGTGTACAGTTGTACACTTTTGTTGGAAAGTCGCCCGTAACATAACCGAGTAGAGTGCTAGCGTATAAGGGTCGACGTGCTATCGTGTGTACTTCTAATGTCCCAATGCAACCCAATGATATAATTAAGTATTAGCTATGACAGTTTAATATTGTGTGATTTGATTAAAATGTTTTGATAGCGTCAAAAACGAGTTCATACCTAGTTCTTGGGGTAATCATTTATCACTATTCATTCATTAATGTTAGTGAAAATTATTTCCCTACTTGCTTAGATAATAAGCCAGTATTATTTTGTCGTATAATGCAAAAGTCAATGGACATCTGTGCCAGTTTCATAAAACTACAATTTATAGTTTATGTTTGTACATTGAGTTGTCGGATAGTAAGCTAACCTTTTTGTTACCTCTTTTATGTCAATCTATGAATTGTAGATTTATGAAACGTGCACCTGTACTTAGGAAAGTAAACAGTGATTTGTTCCTACGACACACACATGCTTGCTAGGTGCGGTCATTTCGAGATAAGGCAATTTTTATCAGTAAATATCGAAACTCTATTTAGGTTAGACGTTTCTTATTAGCTGTGTTTGTGCGAAATATAATCAACTTAACGTACCAAAACCTCCTTCGTTAATTTCGAATTGGTTTTACTTACCTAATGTGTGATAATTGTGGACTTATACTATACAAATGTTAGTGTTATCAATGCAAAGATAGAAGTGAGGTAGAAGGTTGCTAAAGTGAGAAGTGTAAATGCAACTCTAATTACAGAGGTAAAGAGTCGGAGTGCTTTTACACTTTTTTTTTCTTACTCAATATTATCCTATGGTGTTACGGGTGACCTATTGGAGTGCAAGAGTGAAAATTCAGGTTGGTTTATAATGGTACTAGGAGATCCTAGGATACTTTGTAATGTTTATAGAAAGTTAAGGCTATTTTGTACAACCAAAATATAAAACGCATCTTATTTCGTAAAATATTTCATTTCCTAAATTGCCCCGTCAAGGGTCTCTACACTAGTACCTAGACCCTCTAGTCTAGGTACTGGTTCGACTTTGTATCGAGATATAAACATCGATACGGCTGCTCATGCTACGCCAGCAGGTCACCTAGATCAAGCTAATCTTGTATTTGATGAAAAAAAATTGCCAAATTTTACACCACAAATCCACACTTTCACCAAAAATTCGCCAACCTGCATGACATACCCTACTTCTGAGAGACAGACGTACTACCAGTCGATGAACTGTTATATTTTAGAGCAAAATATCACGTTTCGGTTGCGGAAACTTTCACATTCTCCACATAGTTTTGAACATATCGAATTGACAAAGCGTAAAATGGATATTTTATTACAGTGTCAATTTGATGTGAGTTAGCGTCACGCTCTCTCTATCTCACACTCTTTCTTTGGGAGAAAAATAGTAAGGGTTGCATTTCAAGCTTGAACTCAAGTAGTTGAACTCAGAAAACAAAATCACCCCTTGGCTAATGTCAATGTCAAGCTCAAGCACTAGCTTGAGATTGACATTGACATTAGCCAAGGTTTCAAGTCGGTGATTTGTTTTCTGAGACCACCTACTTGAGCTCGAGCTTGAGATGACGACTATTAACGCCATCCTTAGTAACCCTTGTAGGTTCTTCCATTGGCAAAAAATAAACAAGAACGGCACGCAATGGGAGGTAAAACCACCAGGGGCCTTAGCCTGTAACGCAATGGGGCGTGTCGATGGCGTCTTAGCAGAAGGACAAAACCGGGGTTTCCTCGTTTTTCTTCTACAACCAGAGAACCTTTAGACATCGAATCAGAATATTATTTGAAAGGACCGACAGCATTAATAAATCGTAATTGAAGCCGTCAACTTTGAGCCCATTTTGGCACCATTGCGTTACAGGCTAAGGCCCTAGTTTCCTTAACAAGAAGTCAGCTTCTTTTGCAATTTGCCTGTGTACTCAGGTACACAGGCAAATTGCATTCATTGACTCGTACCCTTTGGTCCGTGACGTGGAACATCCTGTGCCTTTGATCTGCAAGACGATACCGGACAGTCATAGATATACAAAACCTGACTCACTGAGAATTAACCAAACTAGGTATAATGATGTGGAATAGGTAACTCAATTGAAATTAAGAATGACAAATGATAAGGAACGCTTTTATCTGCGATAAATCGTCATTTACGACGTCATTTGCCTAGACCTAGACAGCGTTCGATGAAATGCTTTCTAGCACTCTTTTGATTTATGCATCTGTCGCTATCTAATAGAACGGTAGGCGCCATGTTTGGGTGTTTGTTACAGAAAGGTCCTGTCACACTAAAACGGGTCGCTTAACTTATCAATACAAGCCACTTTTACAATAGTGCGAAATCTCTCCATGCATTTGGTATAAAAGGATATCAAATTTTCACCCTTCAGAAACACAACCGGTCACAGGACCTTTCCGAAACACCCTGTATATTAAGCTGTAAAACTCTGTCAGCCAGCTGCACATTTGGCTCTATCTTTTTTGCATTTTCTTATTTGCTGCTTCGTCTTCTTGGTGTCTCTCCACTACTGTAGGTAGGTCGTCAGCTTTTCAAACTCTTCTTTTTCTTCTTCTTTTTCTTTCTCTCTTCTTTTTTGTCCATTCCCTGATATTTCTGAGCCACGACTTCCTGTGCTGATTTCACACAATCCCTTAGAAACGCGGTGCGATTTTAATCAAAGTTACGAGTATGTAAGGTAACGTGGACTCAAGGGCAAAAGGCCAGTAATAAATAAATAATTACCTAAATTGTTATGCGATGCGTTTGGCTACTCAATCGACAAATTATACACTCAGGACTGAGAACTCCAGTAAATCACTGCAGCATATCCAATCCAGTTTAAAGTCAGCCCACATTACATCCACGTACTCTATACAAGGTGTAACTTTTTTTACAGACCTTCAGAGATAAGATTCCTAATATTTTTCCGCCTATGCCTATGTTACTAATGTGGCGTGTAAATAGCCAACACCGCGTGTACTTGCGTACTTTAAAAAAATAAAATTATAGAAGGAAAAGATATTAAAATTCGTCAATAAAATACACGAAAACACGAGTAAGACCAACCGGTGCAAAATACATGTGCCCACTCACCTCTTCAACACTCCGAGCCACCTTCAACTCCTCGACCTGGTATAGCAGCAAGAGTCCAAGGATCAGATGAAGCACAAATGTCCGAAGGACCGGCCGGTCATATGCACTCGCGTGTGATACGTCCAAATGCTTTTAACAGTATTTATCTCCCAAAAAAACACAAACGAAAGCTCAATGCAATCCAGTCTTGCGGGATGGTAAATTCATTAATGTCAAAACATTGCAAACAATTGCAACTTGCCAAGACGACAAGGAACTCGTCTTCAAAATCACCAATGAGGTGCAAGATTATTAGCAGCAATCATCGCACAAAAATCACTACTAACACCATCTCTTGGAAGCCTCCAGTAACTCCAGAGCGCATCCGAATGTGAGCGGGCATTGCACCAAATTACAAGTGTTTTCGGTATACTTTAAAGATAATAAACTAAATAATTAGAGGTGGGCCTTGGTGCTTCACCATACACCCCCCCTTGAAAGGTTCCACTTTCAAAACAAAAAATAAAATACAGTTAAAGAATGCTGAGCTCCTACCCTAATATAACTTAATTTTTATTATAATGATGAAGTTTTAAGAGTTTACAAACATCTATTAGCTGAGTAAGGAGTATAAGATCACTACAAGGCATTTGAATGAGCTCAACTTAATCTTAACTTTAAACCACCCTTACAATACCATTAGTCCCCGGGAAGACCTCAGAAATAACTCCCAAAGGCGATGATAATGCAGGGGCATCATCCTGTCCAATCAATACAACAGTGCCAACCGTAATCGGATGATTATAATTTTGCCACTTTTGTCTGACCCGCAACGTGTGCTTGATCGCAGCGAGAAAGAAATCACTAAACAGTTCTTCGACAAGTTCAATATGAACTGCCTTCGAGACAAGACAAATATACAAATAACAGGCATATGTATGCTTTTGTGCAAGCTGACCACTTCGACGAGTAAGAATCAAGCTTAAGGGTCCAGCATAATCAACGCCAGTATACGTAAACGCTTTCGCTTCTATTGTGCGACATGCTGAAAGATCAGCCATCTTGGGAGTCGAATGAAATGGTTTTTGCGCGGAAGCAAGCATTACATTCCCGTAGCCTCACTCGGATAACAGTTCTGGCATCCAATATCCAAAATTTATAGGGTTTTAGTAGGTTAATAAACCTAAGAATAATTTACGCTTACTCTTGGCAATTTTGTCCCACAAAGAAACCAGTTAAGACAACTCATATAAAAACTGACGGCTCAATTAATACAGTCGCAGCCATAACAGTTGTCTTCAATTCCGGTAATTCTTCCACCTTTATCAGTGCAAAGTTGTGAGTCGGCCATTCACAAGAAGTTAGCCGTAACTAAGGTGGGCCATTCCACCACAGATTAATCTCGTTGAAACAAAATTATATTCTAAGGTATTTGTGATGATAATCATGCACACCAAATTGCAAATACATAATTATGACGGCTGTCATAACGACCGGAAATAGTCGGAATTCGAGCAACAGCAATAAATCGGCCTGTAGATTACAGCCAGTATATAACACATCATTCAAAGACAAGCCCGTATGAGTGCGAGCACTTGCATCCAAAACAATACGAGGCATTGGCTTGTCTAGACGAACGATGGCGTTATGAGGAATATAATAAATTAAATTAAATTCATTTTTAATTTCAGACTCGACAACATCGGAAAAATATTTCCTCTCTTTATGCTCATTAATAACAGCATTATAGTTTTCCTGTGAAACAGGGACCTGTTTGCACTTCTTTTCCAGTGATAAGTAACGATGATGCGCAGACTTTTGAGAATTACCCAAATTATCAGACTCTGCACAAAACGGTAAGGCCACAGAATAACAACCATCCTCGTCACACTTCACAGAAGGAACAAACGAATCCTCACATTCAGTTGCAGCAGGGCTCAAAAAACCGTTACTCGGAATCTCCTCCAACTCCCAAGACCTCTGCAACGCCGAAACTAAATCATTTCTAATAAGCGCTGAAAATGACTTGTTGCATTGTGAGGATCTACGACTATTAGGGCAATCACCCATCAATACATATCCAAACGACGTCAACAAGGCGGGAGGCGCACGCGACCCAGACTCAATTGGTTGTCCCAAATAAATTTTCGGAAACAGTTGACAGCCAATCACAATGTCTATTTCTCCAGGAATATTCCAGGACAAATCGGCCATTTCAATATTATGCAGATGTGACATGTCACAATTCTCAATGTATTGTGATGGGAGGGGATCCGTGATGTTGTCTACAACTAGTGCTAGCAAATTATATTTATTCCTCGGATTATACCGCGACTCAATCTCCAATCTCACATGGCCAAGAATGGGCCGCGTAGAGAGGCCAGCTCCTTTGAGTTCCGCTTTATTTATAGGAGCAATTTGCAGGTTGAGTCTTCTAGAACACTCAGCAGTAATTAAATGATTTTGAGAGCAGTTATCAATGAGACAGCGCGCTATTGTCTTACTCTTGCCATTATTAGGCTTTGCATAGACTTGCGCGGTTGCCAGAAGTATAGCATCAATATTAGTAGTTGCACTCAAAGACAGCGATGGCTCACTCAAAGTGCCTATACGGTGTGTCACATTGCACACAGGCGCACTCGAAGAGGTCATAATATTATCCTCATGTGCGTGACATGGGCTAGACTGCGCTGGTCGCGAAGGCGGTGGCGCGGCGGACGCGGGGAAAACAGTCGGTGCAGGAGACACTGTTGACGCAGGACGGCAACCGGAGATACCGGGCGAATCAGACGCCAACTGAAGAACGCAGTTACCAGTACATACGTGTGATAAAGTTTGTACATTTGTTGACCTACTACTAGGCGCTATATTAGCCATTTTGTTCCCAGCAGCCTCCTTATCAAAATGCAACAAGCTATGATGATATTTTCCGCATTTACTACAGTGACCATTCGCAGTGCAGCGCGACACCGTGTGTGATAGGCACAAGCAATTCACACAACCACGTTTCGATTTAATGAAATCAAAACGCATCTTGGGCGACTTCATTTTTAAAAACTGCGAACAATCGCATAATTCCGCGTGATCGCTCTTGTTGCATAGTACACAAGAACGATTATCGTTCGAGCTCAACTCGCCAGTCGTGACAAACGTATGGGCACGAACGATAGATTCAACGGTAGATTTATTATTATTTTGACTCGGCCTAGCCGTATTAGCGCGAGCATTCGACAACGAACTCGAATTATTCGCGGATCTTTCTAATATTTTGACTTGGCTCTGTACGAAGGAAATCAGTTCCTTATAAGTTGGAATAGCTTTATCTGAGACCGATAATTCAAAGGCTTGCAAAGTTTGCGTGTCCATTTTTCTTATTGCGCAATGCAACAACATAAAGTCGCTGAGATCAGTTATGCCTAGTTGCTTCAAAGCGGCAATGGACGCGGAGTATTTTTCAATGAATGCATCAAGACTGCTAGCCGTACCCTGGCAGTTCTTCAAGTCCAATATGTTATTCAAGTAATGAGTACCTAATGCTCGTTTATCTTGATATTTGTTCACCAAGCTGTCCCAGATCACCTTGTACGTATCTCCCGTAGGTACGATACCTGCTAGTATTTTCTGCGCGTTGTGTGTGAGCTTGCCTACCAAATATTGCACACGCTGCGAGTCAGACAGCTGTGGGTTCTCATGTATATTAGACCTGAACGACTCGAAAAATAACGGCCAGTTTTCCGTCCTTCCATCAAAACTGGGCAGCTCAATCGCCGGTAATTTTATTTTGTAAGGAGCCGATGCACTATTCGTGGCAGGAACGACACTACGCGAAGCGGAGATAATATTGTTTCGCGCACGTAACACTCGAAAGTAATAATCATCAAAAGCCACTAAATGGTCATAGCACGGATCTTTCGGCGGATCAAGAGATAGCTGGATCGCATTAATCTCATCAATCAAAGCCTCAAACTGTATGCGATAACCTTCTATGGCCTCTGTTTCTGCCATGAAATGCTCATTGGATCTTAGCTGGTAGCACGTAATATCTTTCGACAAGTCATACATTTTTTGTACTCTAGCAAAGAACATGTCTTTCTTAGCTGTTAGAATTTTCAACTTAGCTTCGAAAGGAGCCATTTTGAAAATATATCAGCCTCTTTTATCAGCAAGAAATCAATGATAATGCGATCTAAATATTATTATGATCGTATGAAACGTGAATAATGTACTTCAATAGTCTCAAGAATGTAGGAAAGCACTAATGTTATGTATTTACCCTACTCCTCGACCTACCTATTTTATACACCTCTCGTATTGTTATATTCCTACTTTGTGTTCCAGTACTAAATATATTATGCACCAAATAGGAAATATAAAGTAAGTATCACCTACAAAAATTATGTAGGGAAATTAAATTATGAGACAAGTCGGCAAGACTCTGTTACCAATAAATACGCAACGCTGTAGGTTTTTACCGACCGTATCAAAGTATCTATGTTCTAACAAGTATGAACTCAGCATTATTTAACTGGACTATCCGAACTCGAAATGGACCAAAATATGATTTGGCGTGTAAATAGCCAACACCGCGTGTACTTGCGTACTTTAAAAAATTAAAATTATAGAAGGAAAAGATATTAAAATTCGTCAATAAAATACACGAAAACACGAGTAAGACCAACCGGTGCAAAATACATGTGCCCACTCACCTCTTCAACACTCCGAGCCACCTTCAACTCCTCGACCTGGTATAGCAGCAAGAGTCCAAGGATCAGATGAAGCACAAATGTCCGAAGGACCGGCCGGTCATATGCACTCGCGTGTGATACGTCCAAATGCTTTTAACAGTATTTATCTCCCAAAAAAACACAAACGAAAGCTCAATGCAATCCAGTCTTGCGGGATGGTAAATTCATTAATGTCAAAACATTGCAAACAATTGCAACTTGCCAAGACGACAAGGAACTCGTCTTCAAAATCACCAATGAGGTGCAAGATTATTAGCAGCAATCATCGCACAAAAATCACTACTAACACCATCTCTTGGAAGCCTCCAGTAGACATGCGCGAAGCAGTGCACTTCGAAGTCATGATATACTTCATGACATTTCATACCGCGTGATATTACCTTATATCATGGCACCAAACATGACACATAACAATTCAATTCAGCACACGTCATGAAATGAAACATGACATGTCATGAAACATGACATGCCATGAAACATGACACGTCATATTCCAGCACACTTTCATTGCAGTACAGTTATTCATTTCATTACACCAGATGACATGAAACATGACATCATGGTATATCTTCATTGCAGACATGAAACATGACATCATGGTATTTCTTCATTGCAGACATGAAACATGACATCTTGGTATTTCTTCATTGCAGACATGAAACATGATGGACATCATGGTATTTCAGCACACTTTCATTGCAGTACGTACAGTGTGCTGAAATGCCATGTGTCATGTTTCATGTCATCTAGTGTAATGAAATGCTATGTGCCATGCTTTATTCTCTCGTGTAATAGGTAATATTTTATGACACCGTTGTGTAATATGTCTTTTGTAATATTACTAGCATTACCTACACATGTCTAGCCTCCAGTAACTCCAGAGCGCATCCGAATGTGAGCGGGCATTGCACCAAATTACAAGTGTTTTCGGTATACTTTAAAGATAATAAACTAAATAATTAGAGGTGGGCCTTGGTGCTTCACCAGTTACTTATGTACATAATTAAATTAGGTACACACGACAGCACGTCGACCCTTACACGCTAGCACTCTACTCAGTTACGTTACGGGCGAGTTTACAACAAAAATGTACAGTCTCACGTGCTGTCTTATGTACCTAAGTGTAAAGTTTTTGTTATTTTAAATAAATAAATAAATAAAATAAATAAATAAGTTTCTTTCAATTGTTTAAAAACTTTCCGGCGCTAATAGGCTCAAGCTAAAACTAGAAAAAAGCACCCATACCTACCCTACATCTTAATGATGTTTACAATAAACACAGTTGTTGTTGATATAAAAAAAAAGTTATGTTAAGACAAGTTTAAGTATAAAAAGTACGTAACTTTCTTTGTACTTTTTATACTTAAACTTTTTTAATTAAAGCACCTACCCAAAACTGTCAAAAACAATTAAAAAAATTGAGTTTAAAAAAACTGTCTAAGTAAAGTAAAAACATTCTTACTTTTTAACACGTTGTATGTCCATATGCATCACTGACAGGTTGCGGGTTTCGCAACACTCGGTCCTTTGTCAACGGTAAGTGACCGTGACCGTAGTGGACATGGTATGCCTCCATGCTGAATGAGGATGGTGATAGAGTGCATGTGCAGTTCTTATAGCGGTCGGAATAAGGGATACGTTGCCGTGGCATTGGCAGTTTTTGAGACAAGACCATATTGCATTGCGTATGGAGAAGTTGGTATGGTAATTTGACCACAGATCATACAGTATGCATTATATGTAGATGATTGTGTTGCTCTACATTCTTGTTATGCGTTATGTCATAAATATTTGATTATGCCACAATAACACAAATTCAAACTTGATAAAACAGATCACCTAATATTATACGTTGACAGATAAACATTGAATAATTTGTAAAAAGACACGCTAAATCGATGGGTGAAGTAAACGCTCGAACGCTATAGAGCCCGGGATTGTTTCAAATTGAATAAGCATGCCGAAGCTATCACATTGTATATCCAATTATCACTTCTGTAGGATTAGATTAGTACTTAGGTAGTATAGCCGTGTCATCGTGTCACCAAAACAAATTTTCTTTACAGCAGTAAATCATATTACATGCGCCACAACATAATTATTCTGCCATGCTCATCGATTAAATAAATTAGAATAAAATGATTTGTCATTTGCTCACTCACTTGCTATACAGGGCGTCCCACGGCAATGCCACATGGAGGGAAAGTACCTTGAATATTGTAGATGGAACATTTTACTGAAAGAAGACATTATTTGAATTTAAAAAACAATTTAAACTGCATTCATAGATATCTAAATAATTACATGGTTGAACCGGGAATCGAACCCGTTACATGAGAAAAATAATTACCCTGTAGTTTTATCATACCGATCGAAAGGCTTCATCATAAGGATTATTTTTTGCTAAATAACATAGTGTCAGAAATAAAAGGAAGACCATGAATTTTTACATTTTTAATACAACATTAGTCAATTTATCAATGAAAATCACAGTAACAAAAGAATAAAAGTATGAAAATTAAACACATTTTTGAATTATTTCTTTATAATCAGCCAGCCGCATTGTGATGGACAAAATTTTACGCGTCTTTCGGCTCAGGATACGGCTCGATTTGTTGCATGCTACTGGTAGTATGCAACAAATCGAGCCGTATCCTGAAGTTGAATTTTAACATTTACCTGGGTAAATGTTAAAATTCATGGTCTTCCTTTTATTTCTGACACTATGTTATTTAGCAAGAAATAATCCTTATCATAAAGCCTTTCGATCGGTATGATAAAACTACAGGGTAATTATTTTTCTCAAGTAACGGATTCGATTCCCGGTTCAACCATGTAATTATTTTAATATCTATGAATGCAGTTTAAATTGTTTTTTAAATTAAAATAATGTCTTCTTTCAGTAAAATGTTCCATCTACAATATTTAAGGTACTTTCCCTCCATGTGGCATAGTCGTGGGACGCCCTGTATACATATACACTCGGCCACACGTTAGGGATACCTTTTTGTTCGATTGGCGCCCCTTATGCCGTAAGAGCTACCATGGGGTATCCTAGACTGTGGCCGACCGTACCAGCCTATGACTCATTGCATCACATGAGCGGTAAACACCTGCTGTGTAATTTATTAGTATTGCATTACCTTATTGGTTTGTTTGATTTGACTAACCTTTACGTCACGTCACTCGCTAACGGTGAAGGAAAACATCGTGAGGAAACCCGCGGCTCAGTTGGCTCCACACGTATTGACCTGTCTTTCCTGTGGGCTTGGTCGACTAAGCTGTCCGGATGGTATAGGTGCTGGGCAAGCCTACTCCATCTAAAACAATGTCCCAGGCACTGCAGCGCCGAGTGGTCTCTTCACCCATCTAGTGTGAGTGAAGGTGCCACTGGACGCTGTATAAATCATCTCATTACGTAGATGCAAAGGCCTTAGTTTACGTCACGTCTAAACCTATATAAGTACCACTGGCATGTTTTCCACTGCCATGAACATTACCTACCAGCTAAACAGCTGGTAGATAGATAAATAAATATAGGCCTTTGCATCTACGTAATGAGATGATTTATACAGCGTCTAGTGGTACCTTCACTCACACTAGATGGGTGAAGAGACCACTCGGCGCTAAAGTGCAGTAGATAGATAGAATACTCTTTCAGTAGATAGGTATTAATTTTCTTACAACTAATTAGTAGATATAGGTACAATCGTCGTAATTTCTGGTGTACAATAAAGTGTTCTCTATCTATCTATCTAATGGGCGATCTTATTGCTAAAAGCCAAATCTACCAGACAACCCGTTGGTCTCGGTTGTTGTTATTTAACAACCGCCAAGTCATGTCAGAGGCTCTTTGAGCGGCCTACAAACTCTGGTGCCAGGGGTCGTTACTACCTCATACAATTACCTACATTACCTACATAATATCTACTTATGAGTCTGTCTGAAACGCAATGGTGCCTAAATATGCTTCCAGTTGTAGGCTTCAATTACGATTTACTAATGCTATCTGACTTTTTAATGGTTTTGCTAGTACAGAAAAGGATAAAAGAATAAATCTGATTCAAATAAAATTCTAGACTCTAGAATGTAGAGGATGAGTTCGCTGGTTGTGGGAGAAAAACGAGAAAACCCTTCCATTTTGATCTTCTACTGGAAACCTATCGATAGGTACGCCATTACACCCGACCATTAAATCCGAGCTTTGCTGGTACAGACATCACAGATGGCTGCAATAAAATGCCATCATACAATGTAGAACATTATTAGTATAGCAAAGAATTAGCATCTAAATTAGGGAGGTATTCAATCTTCTCGCTCGGACATCAAAAACAGGCAGACAGACGGACAAACGAACTTCCTCATTGTGTAGTCCATCAAATTAACAAAAGAGCTGCATCATTTCGGTTCGACGTCCGTTACGTCAGATACAATTTGTAGCTCGATCGACGAATCGGGAGCAATTCGAGGTGATTCGAACAAAACGAACGAGACGCCAATGATCACGACGATTCGTGACCCGCGAGGACTTATTCTGTTAGAACCTAACGGTTGGGGAACTAAAGAGGAGGGTCCCGTCCACCAGCTTAACTATTTTTAGGACCTAATGCCTAGATTCCAGATCCTAGAACCTACGTCTAATATCGTACAAGTCAAAAAAGTGGTCGCTTTTTTCTTGTGCTCTATTTATTCTTAGGGTGGTATTCTAGAACGCTACTTAAACTCAGTTTAAACAGAGTTCAGACTGTCGATAAAGCAGTGCAGGTTTTGATATGAAGGGAGGGATATTCAAATCAAAACATGCACTGTTTTATCGACAGTCCACACTTCTAAACTCTACTTAAACTGAGTTTAAACAGAGTTCAAGGAGCTTTCTAGTTTGAACTGAGTTTAAACAGAGTCTAAGTAGCGTTCTAGTTTGAACTGAGTTTAAGTAGCGTTCTAGAATACCACCCTTAGAGTCAAGGATCTGTAATCTAGGCCTTACTTCCTAACAATAGTTAAACCTAGGGATTCTCATTTGATGGCCCGACCCGTAGCAAAAAACGCATCACTCCCGGGCAATCACGTCATGGCAGACCTAACATTCGGCCCCCACTATGGTCCTCAGGGCAATCTTACAACCAGTCACAAAGGCCCAAGTATGGCCAAAAACCAAACCGCCATCACGAGGCATAACCTGGGCCCCAAGTATGTGGGCTAGGCCGACTAAGTTGAGAGAATGGTACAGGTAGCGTCACGAGTTATGAGCGCTCGACGAAACTGGGGATGTCTGCGCAAGTGTGTACAATCGCGCGCAAAATGTCTAATATCCACGCGGGATCTAAGACTGACGCTGAGCTGAACTGAGTGAGACACTATAAAAATCAGAGAAACTGACTAAACTAAGATTGAGAGTATTCTTTGCGGATTTTGCACTCGTTATATTTTAAATAGTTTTTTATACAATTATTTTAACGGACATTACGATAAAACGGGAATACAAGCAATGAAAAATAACCTCCAATATGTATTGTTCTCAATAACTTTTTTAAATCTTTCTGAACTGTCTTTTTAAAACTTTTTATTTCTGCATTCTTTCTGCGACGAAACAAAAAAACGATGTGCGCGACTGTATCCAGAGGATAGAGCGACTGATCCACCAATCACGCGCCGGCGATCGCGCCTCTCCGTCGCCCCTCTCGTACCCCGCCAAGCAGACCCAAAAAATTAGTTCTGCGCATTCAAGGTCAGCGCTCATAATTCGTGACGCTACCTGTATAGGTGCTGGCCAAGCCTACTTCAACGAAAACATCTCTTGGTAGTTATAGTCCATTTGAAGTCGTCGAAAGTGAACAGAATAAGCGTCCAAAATCATCTGCGCGCGCGCCGAATCCATCGTCACGCTTTCGTCGATGGATATTTTGATAAAATTGATCCATTGGCTCTCTAGAGGTCAGGCGCGTGTCCATTGAACAGCAAGCGACACTTTGAAGTATCCTTTTTTGTTCGATACTCGCACTAATGTCGTCCACAGCAAGAGCTGCCGTAGGGATACCGTAGGGATAGCCGAATTTCGAGCGCCAAGTAAAAAACAACAGTATTTTTATGGAGAAAAAAAAAGTTGGTTTCTTCGGAATCTGTTCCTAATTTAATAGTAGATTGTTACTCGAGGAAGTAAATAACAATTTTTAAGGCGATAGTGTTTGTTAAATCCAGAGCGGAGCGAAGGATTCTAGAGTAGAATCCCGAGCGTAACGAGGGTTTCTTAGGTAGAATCACAAGGGATTCAAAGTACTCGAGCTGAAAATAGTTTGTTGCCGAGGTAAACACTCTACATTTTATCACCCTCTACGAGAAAATAAGTGAGTGGAACTTACGAATAATTAGCGTTACTAGAATTAAAAAAAAACTGGCTCAAGCCAAAAGAACTCAGAGCTTATCCCTTCACAATTTTACACCCTTGTAAGGTTTTCGTCCGCCGATAATTATGTTTTTTCCAAACCAAAATGAAATAATAAAAAACCATAAAAAAAAAACACTAAGGCCCACTTGTGCCAACCAGGGTAAGCCAGTTAACTCTGAGCTAACGTCAAACATTTTATGGAAATGTCAAATTAACTCAGAGTTAGAACAATTTTGAAAGAACATCCAAAGACGAAGGATTAGAATGCAATGCAAATTTTGAGATTCAGATGAGATGATGATACGAATGCAAAGTACTATCATTAAGCAATCTATCATCATTACAACTACCTTGATCAAGATATCACTGATACACTTTCCCGCAGCGTGTAATGATAGATCAGATAGGTGTTTTGCTCGGAAGTTATCTTTGTAGTTTATGGAAACAGTTTAGGGTTATGGAAAAATACACTGACCTGGGGCATAAATGTTGGAAAATTAAAAAGTATTTATTTACACCAGTTGAATAATCTTATATACGTACAAGTTAGGTACCTATTAGACGTTAATTGGTTTAGAGATAAATATATTTTTTACGTTGAAGTGAAGTGGAGTGATACGGTGAAGTGGTCAAGTTAGGAAGTGGACAAGATCGCCCGGAAGGGTCCCGTTTACATTTGCCTCAGCCTGTACCGTCCAATAGTTAAGTTACTTACCGTTTTTAGTGCGAATTTGGAGCTGTTAGATTACTCACAGAGCATGCCCCTTTTACTTGCAATAACAACCCCTACGGAGAAATCAAAGCTCACTTATCGGCATTAGATCTATAGCAGTTAATAATAATTTCGTGATGCTACAGCGATGATCGTGTGAAACACCGCGGAGGCACGAGCTTACCAGAGCGCAACATTGGGTGTAAATTACTACACAGATTTGTATTGTTTTGTTGGCATATCTTTTAGGGTTTTTAAAAGCAATACCTAAAGCCTAATAATTCACGATAGCAGCGTGGCGGGAAATTCAATGTTTACACTGTTTTTTTAAATTTTGAAGCTAAAATGAGCTATTTTTTTCAGTGATTTTTCGTTCACGGCAATAAAATAGTATTCTTTTCATTACTGGTAAACCACAGAACAACAATAATTCAGCCGATTAAGTGTTCTGTCTGGTCGACAAAGCAGTGGCACTGCCCAAAAAACTAGTTTAATGAGCAGAACACAAGTAAAAGTAAAGTAAAAAAAAAAGGTTTATTGCCATAAAATAAAATATCAAGTCTACATTTTGCGGGGAGATGATAGATGTGAAATAATTAGCGACATTAGTTAGACCCGCGTTTTAATATTGACTCTCGGAGGTGTATACGTACACTACTTACTCGAAAAGACTTTGTATACCTACTGCACGTTTATTTACGCTACTAAAATACACTCACGCCTCTATAACTCCCAAAGGGAAAAACGGAAGGTAAAGTCCTTCAAGATCGAGTCCGCACGTTCTACCAATGCAATAGTAGGTACAGACGTGCTCCGGGAAATAGACAGACCCATCGATCGGGGGCTTAATTGTCTAACTTTTTAATCATCGCGATCCCTTTCAAAGGTTTCGGGATTAAAATTGCGACTTTAGAATGAAATTGTCTAAGTTTTAAATCACAATCGTTAACAGAACGGATGACTCAAAACGCCATGCGAATTAAATGATACTGAGTTAACGATTTTGCTATTTTCTTCACTCAAAATGGAGTCGCAATCCCTATCCCTATCCCAATCGCTTTCAATGTCAGTATGTGTCAAATAAATGCAGTCTGAAGTAAGTCAGCACCCTAAAAATGTCAATTTGAAAGGGATCGCGATAGATTCAAAAGTTAGACAATTAAGCCCCTGGAGCTATTTTAACTCCACTGGCAGATGTGATTGTCAGTTAACGATAGCTACGCGGTCTTATCGTGCGGGGAATAAGTGCGAGTATCGAACAACAAAATGTGGACCTGGTGCGGCTGAAGCCTTCTTTCAGACAGTGTTAGATCGCATTGCGTGCTGATTCTAAAGCCTACCTTAGCGATGGGAAGATTTGCCTTCAGTTTTGCCTGACCTAACATAAAACCGTACCGTGTATGGATGCTACGGCCTCAAGGTAAACGCTTCCTTATTTTTTGCGTGCTTCATTGGCTTCAGACGCTCCAGGTTTCTTCTCAACGTTTTCCTGGAAAATATCAGGTACTTACCTGTAAATTTACAAGATTTTACTCAAGACGAGGCTGTATGTGCCTAGCAAGCGAAGCATCAAGTGCGAACAGTGCGTCCACGAGGCCAGGGCAAGCCCTCGTGACTAAATTCAACGGTATTTTTCCAGATATAGGCCGACTACTGCAAGTGTCGACTTGTCGATAACTCTATAACAGTTTGCACTTTTGTAAGGAACTGATTTTCTTTTAAATATCAAAGATGTTGTTATTGATCGAGAGCAATGACATTACATTTTTTTTGGACGAGGGCCCGTTATGGTAGGTAATGGTAAAAAGGGCTGTGTTCCGTAACTCGACGTCTCAACTTGCGCATAGGCAAAATAAAAAAAAATAATAAAAAAAATTAAAAAAAAAATAGTTAAAAAATAGTTTAAAGCTCATTATTTTAAAGTGTTGACTAGAAAATAAATGAATCGGCGCGATTAGAAAAATAACCTGCATGCATACAAAAGTTTTATTTTGGCCGGTTCGGAAAATTATAATTCAACAAAACACAAAATTACTTGAGAAAGTTTTCGCCAAGTCCCCACAAAAACCGGCCAATTAATTACATTGCTAAACACAGTTGACACACTTCGAGATAACATTATCTTATCTTATCTACCGCTCTGGGAGAAGCAGTGGAGTCTGTAATGTGGGACAAACTCTCCACCCGCAGGTCTGATGGCCGTGTAGACACCTGGTGCCTTGAAGACTGAAGTTTCCTGATGATGGGCGGAATGGCGGTCTGGTTGGGGTTCCTGGTACTCTGTGGCCTCGCCATGGCGCAGGGGCCGGAGAAACGTGAGTACTTTTTGGATTTTTTATATATTTGCGAGGGCTAAAGATTAAGAAATTTGCTCAGAACATGATGACCCTTTGGGTCAATGCTTTAGAAAAACACAAAAGTGTTTAATTATTGTAAGGCTTATTGGAGATACTTTAGATTTAAATCCTGACTTGGAACATCGACAATCGATGACCAATTTTATTGTAAGTAATTTTATTGCGGCAGCCATGTATGTGATGTTTTTTTTTCTGTCAGCGAGATCTTATCAATTTCAAATTCAAATAGGTACATTTTATTGCCATAAATTAAGTAAGTACCTACATGTGGTGTGATAATGGTGTTCTTATGTGTAAGTAGGTATCAAAATAATTTTACCAATTAGGTGTAGCGAAGTAAGTATAAGTATGGAAGACGTAAAATAACCCATGCTTATTCTCCAAAAAACCTTATCACGCGAGTGACACAATAAATTAAAACACCTAAAAAACATTGAAAAATAATGGACCGTTTGTAATTTATTAGAGCTTACGTACGTAATAATTAAGTACTTATGTACCTGTACGGACAGCAAGAACGAAACCAGTCCAACCAATCAGTATTACATCGGCATAACAACATGTTATTATTATTGTGTGATTTGAAATAGTTGATGGTTGATAGCGCACATGGTAGAGACAAGTATTTTTTTGACCTAAATAATTGCAACTTTTCCGACCCAACGCCCCATGGTAGCTCTTACCAAGGGCGCCAATCTAAAAAAGGGGAATCCTAGCGTGTGGCCGACTGTCAGTTTGTCGGCAACCGACTTCAGTTGTCAAAGATTCTTATTTTGCGCAGCCTACCTCCACGAATTTAGCCCAGATTTCTTGTTTGAGAAGGCTACGTAAGTCCCTCTGGGACCGATTCACAAAGGCTACACCAACATCAGATATTCTCTGAGGTACATACAAAGCGATCATTTAAATATCACAAAATGGAATAACAACGTAGATTTTATAAATACGTCACTACACATTGCAATTGAATTCGATAGCGGAACTTTAAGTAGGCTGTCTACTGATTACTACAAACAACTTGTACAGTCGCACAGTGGTCGATTTGTACGATTTAGGCGGCCAAAAGTCCATTTCTCAAAGTTAACTTATAACAAAACTAATTGATTCCCGGAAAAATAGACACCCCGACTGCCCAAACCCCACCCCTCCCCAGTTCCTAGAACTGCGTGCGCGCCCCCACAGGTAGTCGGAACTTGATCGTCGCGCAAGCTGTACGCGTTCGTTCTCGACACTCTTAGCGCAACCGATATTCTAAAGTGAATATTTCATTGGATATTATTCAGTTACAAGTGAAAGTGATGGAAGTCGAAAATTCAGGTAAGCTCCTTCAAATATAATTAAAATTAAGATAAGGAATATCAATATTTAGTGCAGTTACAACGTATCAAAGATCGCCCTTTTTCATAGAAAATATTATCATTTTTTTATTTTCAATAGTAAAAATGTTGTACTTCCGAGACCGTCCGAGTTAAATTCCTTATGGTTTCTAATAGTATAGCTCTTTGAGCAGATAACCACAAAAAAATAGCCACCACCTTTGACCACTTCGCGAGAAAAATAATAATTCATTAACTTAGGCAGAAAGTGAGAAAAATTCCTTTTTTGTTTCTTTTGCGTTAAAATTCCTTTTCGTTGTTCTAGGTTCATCAAGTTACTCGGGCATGGAGGTAGTAACTCGCAGATATCTTTTTGATAAGATGATTGAGGAAAACTCTCCATCAATAAACGACAAATTGGAATACTTACAAAATTATTTGTTAGTGTCTTACGGGGACTCCGACGAAGACAAAAAGTATATAAATCATAAATTTTTATATTTTAAAACAGAAATAAAAAAGAGATGGTCCAAAGCACGCAACACGCTAGAAAATTTTCTTATAAGCAATGATGCATGGTTAGCAGGAACGTTCGAGATGCCCATAAAAACGCATAATAAGTCAGGACGACCTAGCAAAACATTCAGTGAATGTAGTGAAAGAACTAAAAGGAGGAAAACAGAAGAAGTTCGCTCCTCTGTAGGCAAAGAAGTGATAGTTCACGCAGCGCAAGTAATTTTACAAAAAGAAGGAAAAAGAAACGCCTCGCAAGTCCTAAAAGATATTACAAATTCGCCTGCAGCCGCAAACGAATGTAAAAAAAGACATTCCAAATCAAAGGCACAAGATCCCCTTACGCCTCGGGAGGCACTGCGAATGTGCGTGGACGCTGATTTGACACGAAGTCAATATGAAATTGTGCGAGCAACCAACAGAAGCTTTTACCCGTGCTACGAATTAGTGTTGAAGGCTAAACAGGAATGTTACCCACCCAAAGAGACGCTACGAGTGACCGCTTCCTGTGCTGAAAGTGATCTACAATCTTTGTTAGATCACACCGTCACGCGATTATCAATTTTCCTCGAAGAAGTACTAATGACTCTTACAGAAACTGAGAGAAATTCCTTGCAGATTATCTGCAAATGGGGTTGTGATGGTTCACAACAAGCTCAATACAAACAAAAGTTAATGAATGACGCCGACTCGGATGCAAATATATTTTTGAGCTCATTCGTGCCTCTACAAATTGTTTGCGGCGAAGACAAAACAAAAATGGTTTGGCAAAACCCGACTCCTTCTTCACCACGATATTGCCGCCCGATACGATTCAGATTTATAAAAGAGTCTACAGACATTACAAAAGATGAAATAAATTACGTTCGGGACAGTGTGAAGTCCCTAAAAGCCACGGAATTGGAACTGAATGGGCAAAAATTCTCGGTTAGCCACAGTCTTAAAATGACCATGGTGGACGGCAAAGTTTGCAATGCGGCGACTGACACCAAATCAACGAGTAGATGCTACATATTTAAAAAACAAAAAAAAATTCAAAAAGCCACTTCAAAAAACTTTAATGACTTAAGTAAAAAAAACGAAATTCACCCAGAATCGCTTGAATTTGGCCTATCAACTTTACATGCCAGAATTCGATTATTCGAGAGTATTTTACATTTAGCTTATAAATTGCCCGTTGGGAAATACCGTGAAAAAAGAACCAAAGCAGAAAAGATGCTAGAACAACAAAAAAAAAAAAGAGATTCAGCAAAGATTCAGAGAAGAAGTAGGTATCTTGGTAGATATGCCAAAATGTAATTTTGGTAACACAAATGACGGCAATACTAGTAGAAGATTTTTTTAAAACCCACATCTGGCTGCTGAAATAACGGGAATAGACTTTAATTTTATTTATAGAATTAAAGTTATTTTGGAAGCCATATCAAGCGGTCACAAAATAGATGTCCCGAAATTTGATGAATACGCCATGGAGACAGCAAAACTGTATGTAGAGTTATATGGTTGGCATTCTATGACTCCTACCATGCATAAAATTTTGGTACATGGTGGAAAAGTTATAGAAAATTCTCTAGTGCCTATTGGTCAACTTTCGGAGGAAGCTGCAGAAGCTCGTAATAAGCACTTTCGCTCATACCGTCTAAACTTTGCTCGAAAGTTTTCACGCGAAGACTGTAACCTTGATATTTATCACAGGTTACTCTTGACATCAGATCCACTCATCAGTTCAATGAGAAAAAAAAAGAAGATCCGATCAAAACCATTTTTGCAGGAAACTTTGGAGCTTTTGCTTCCTGCAGAGCCAAATACAAAAGGCACTTGTGATAAATGCATGGAAAGTGACGGTGAGGAAGAATTGTCTTTTAAAGAGTAACATAACAATTTGTATGTTAAACTTTCATAAAATATTGTCTTATTGTTTATGATTCGGTACCTAACATTGTAAGTAACATTTAGTATAATAATGTGGTAATAACTGTTGACCATTTAATTTTAGTGTATACTGTATTTTTTTGTCATCCATATTTTATTTTCAATTTAAATAGGCATGCAGACTGTAGAGAATAAACATTTTTTTTATGTACGGCCGTCTTTTACTTAACAAATTGTGATAATTTTTAACCCAAATATCAAAAACTACTAAGCCGATTTCTATAATTCAAATGAACTCAAAATATATATTTTACACCAAAGGGAGATTTAAAGAAAATTTAAAAACATTGGCGCTATTTACAAAAATATTTTCACAGAAATGTTTTTTTGTATAGAAAAATACGCTTTCAATGAAACGAATAGGGATAAACATATATATTCACTCTAAAATACCAGATTAGCATTTGTTGTCGTATTTATTACTGAAATAAAGCATAAAATAGTTTTGGCCGCCTAAATCGTACAAATCGACCACTGTGAGTCGGCCACAGTCTAGGATACCCCATGATAGGTCTTACCACGCGCGACATAAGGGTGCCAATCGAACAAAAAGGGGTATCCTAGAATGTGGCCGACTATCTATACTGGGTAACAAAAAAATGGAGCGAAAAAAATATCTGCTGTTCCATACATTTAGTGCATTACCGAGTCTACGTTATACAAGGTGTTACAAAAGTACCTAACTCTTTTTACAGGGTGTAACCTACTGGTCAACAGGATGTCAAATCTGTAAAAAAACTTGAAAAAAACAATTTTTATTTTATAACCTCAAAATTGAAAAAAAATCATATCTTTTTTGTTATTAGCTCAAATTTAAAAATATGTTTGTGCGAGTAGGTGCATTTACATAGCTTTGAGTTGTTAAAACATTGTGAAAGTCAATGAAAACAATATTTAAAAAATACTTTTCTCCCGCCACATCTTTCACGATTTATTAATTTAAAAATTAACGGAACGTCATAGAGCAAAAACAATATTTAGGTTGTGATCTCTATCACCGGGTGCTATTACCCTGTAAAAAGAGTTAGGTAATTTTGTAACACCTTGTATTATACTGCAAATAAACCGGTTTTGAGGTTCAGCAACTGTGCGGTTTTTTTTTACAGAATAAGAACACGGTATCTAATCTAAGTGCCAAAGTGACCTGTCTGTTGCCAATAGGAAAAGCAAGGCTGCAGCGAAGTGAATGACTGTGTTTGGACTCTATTGTTTCCAATAGTTTCCCGCGTCATTTCTCAACACAAGTGCTTTTCTCTGTTTTCTAAACACACTAAGTACATAGTTATTGCCTGGAATGTAGTAATTTAGTTCATTAGTTCATAACTATTCATAAGTAAGAGTCGTTATTGGGCATTGTTATCAACTTCGGCGTAAGTGTTAACTCGTAGAGTCTGTGTCATTTATGCATAAGAAAGGTGTGAAGAGTTACCGTTTTGTTATTCTTTTCACACGAAGATCTATAACGAGATTGAAAATGTTCTTCTTAGATAGACTAGAATTTGAGACCTAGTTCAACGATTTTCATACCAAAGCTAAAGAGTGCGGTGATCATAGATCATTGTCAAAATCGTTGATGATGATTGATTGTATTTTTTGGCAAATTCTTTCGTTTTTTCCCAAGAAAAACCTAAAGATCCATTCAAGTATTACTTTGCTATTTTCCTTAGGAGCTACGTTTTTTTTTATTATTTAAACTTTATCGCGTGGCCTCGTGCTGAGTGTGAACAGTGATATGATATTCATAGACTAAGGCAAACGGTCTACTTTACACAGTTGCTTTAAATCTGTCAGACAACTTCTTGGGAATAGGTACAATTCAGGTCCTACATAACAATAAATTTTCTTAAAATATAACAGCGTCAACCCACCTAGATCCTAGATTTGATATATGTAATACAGCAAATAAATAAATACATACATTTTGTATTTCGTAAACGGTTAAACTTACTTGTATTATGTCGGTATAGCCGACTAGTTTCGGTTCTCATTCGGAGACCTTAATCATGGAGCTGAGACGGCCCTCGCGACGCCGTGGCCAGTCTCAGATTGCGTGTCACAGAATTACACAGAAAAGGCGTAAGGTGAAGGTGCGGCGCAGGCATCTTGCCGCTTCAAAACATTTCAATACAAAATGTATGGAGGCGACACGTTTTGAATTATACTGAAGCGGCGTGGCGCAGGCACGCCGTTTCGTCGCCTGTTCCGCGTCGCTAGCAGGCGCGACCGGAGAGGCGCGCAAGCAGCATGCCGTTTGTTATACAGTAGGAGCAGAAAATATGTGACGATAGTGAATTTTATGTACACACGACAACACGACAGAGTGTACTAAAAAAAAACTAAGGCCTTTGCGTCTACTTAATGAGATGATTTATCCAGCGTCCAGTGGCACCTTCATTCACACTAGATGGGTGAAGAAACCACTCGGCGCTGCAGTGCCTGGGACATTGTTTAAGATGGAGTAGGCTTGCCCAGCACCTATACTATGCTGACAGCTTAGTCGGCCTAGCCCACAGAAAAGACAAGTCAATACGTGTGGAGCCAACTAAGCTGCGGGTTTCCTCACGATGTTTTCCTTCACAGTTAGCGAGTGGTATTGCTAGTACTACAAATTCACAAATGTACGTAACTTTGAAATTAAACAAACTCATCCCAGTATGTATTGGAGAGAAAGAGAGAGGAGAGCGCCGCGCCTTACGCCTTACGCCGTTTCTGTATAATTCATGCCTTATCTGCTCCACGCCTGCTCTGCGCCGTATGCCTTACGCCTTACGCCTTACGCCTTATGCCGTTTCTGTATACTTCACGCCATAATCGTCTGATAAAGTTACAAAGGGAAAAAAACGTAAGTTTATTTATTTATTTATTTATTAAATTAGGAAAGCCAACAGAATGCTTAATAAACATTAAAATTATAATTAGGTACATGGTTTTTGGTCTGATAAGGATGCCAATTATAGGCTCACACAACATTCGTAATAATTTGTTATTAGGTAGTAAGTTAAACTCATAAAAAAGGTTTTTTTTTTCTATAATGTGAAATACTACAATGCTCTTGAAATGCCACAGGAAGGCATAACCAACCTACAAAACAAAAGTGACTGCGGCTGAATGGGCAAAGGCTAATAAAAACAAATTTCTTTCTTTGGAAGCATGGCGAATGTTATCTTCGGAGAGCCTAAAGGCTTCAGGTACTCGTTCAATGATCCGTGACGTAATTGTGCCATCCACGTTCATTCTTTTTACAGAGCAAAACCACTTATCTCGAATAACTGTTCATGTTTAGGAAGGAAGATCAGGGGAAAAGCGTTAGATGAAGCGTTAGCCAAGTGGTATTTTCAGTGCATTCTGGGGAGAATGGGTTGAGAAGGCTTCAATCTAACGTATACCTTCACCTTTCCTGACAATCTTACGTTCAGTTGAAACAGTTTTAAACTAGGTAAGTACTAGGCTATCTTTGCTTTTTAAAACTTTAGTGTCTACTAAACGACATTATTGTAAGAAAATGGGACTCTAAATTGTGTTAAAAACCTATTTATTTCTATTTCTATGTAGAGTACATCAACAGAAAAAAATACATTCAAAACAGAGCCTCAAACTAATTATTAGTTACAGATAGCTTTATAATATTATTTTAATCTCATATTCCATCTCGTAGAGGACGTCAATGACCTATCCTATAGAGGGTGCTCAACCCCAGGGCCGCGGGCCACGCTGTGGCCCGCGAAAGAATTTTAAATGGCCCACGAAAGTATGTTTTGATATTCGCACCATTTCGCATGTCCTGAGAGTAACTGAAATAGGTATTGCCAGTGGCCCATCGTGAACCACAGGTCTGAAACCACAGTTTGGCCCGGCTGTTAAAAAGGTTGAGCAGCCTTGCTATAGGCGGTAGAGTAGATGACTCCGCATAGCTGTCGAACAATAACTTTAATTGGAGTACGCTCTCGAGTTGAGTACTCGAGTAGTACTCTAAATAGCGCTGTGTGAGGTTCTACTGTGGGAGGTGCGCTATGCAGCAGCCAGTGGGCTAAAATACTAGCTGTCTGTTGAGTTGAGACACTTCTTTGATCCATAAATAGGTACGCCAAAACGACTGAAAATAATAATCACGTTTTTTTCGGCACGAAAACTGACTTTTTCCGTGTGTGAGGATAAGTTTTCACAGTGCACATATGCGGGAAAAAACTCGTGCCCGGACCTCATGTCAACATTCATGAATGTCTCTTTCAATAAAGGCCTGCAGGTCAAAATAGATCGCTGCATCGAATAACGTACCCACACAAGGGGTTAAAATAAGGCTTTCCCCGTATATTTTTCTTTACTGTTCGACTAAACCCCTAGACAACATAACAAATAAAACACCTATGGTGACATAGGCCCGGTTTCTGAGTTGAGAATTTTACTAAGCACATACTTACTTATCGCTCTGTCACGCTCTTTTGTAAGAAATCTGCAGAGAAAGGACGATACTTACTCATTTGCTTAGCAAAATTCTCAACTCAGGTGGAACGACACCTTAAAAAGTCTCCCACGGTAGTTGGTAGTAACTAATCTAGTAGATTCGCCTCGGATAAAACGGTAAATGTCTATTGTAATCGATTTTTATCGCAAAAATAGTACAGTGGACCGCACTGAGACATCATATTTTAATTGAAGTTAGCCCTTATTTTAATTATGATTTTGATATAAGTTTTTCCCCATCAAACCGCTTGCTTAATTAGGAATTAAGCCACAGCTAATAGGAACTAGTTCCTACTAAATGATTATTCTATCTTATTGTAAGAACAGGAACAGAATAAGAGGCTCAGTGGACACCAATGTCTCTACCACTGACTAATAAGCCGTTTTCAAAGAACACTTTCAAATCAGTTCATAGATGGCGCTTACAAGCGTGGCCACAGAAGAACCGAATCGCGACTGTCAAAATTAATCTGTGCAAAGCGGAATTTGACAGTCGTGTTCCGGTTTTTGTATGGGCACGCCAGCGAGCGGAAGATAACATGGAACAACTTCTTCAAAAAAAACATCCTCTAACACGGCACACGCATCTACGCGTGCAGGTTGCGTTGTCAAAAATATTTTAAACCAATAAGAAAATAGGAAACTCCTTCATTGGTTAATTGTTGACGCGCCATTGATATCATTGGGCTTTTCACAGTGACAGCGTCATGCCCTGTTATGTTATCTTCCGCTCGCTGGGGCACGCAAAGCGCCATCTATGAACTGCTTTGAGTAAGTGCTTTGAAAACGGCTCATTGAAAAACCACCAACAAACGAAACTTAGAATTTGCAACATATTTTCCCGCATTCAAACCTCTTCTGAAAATAAACCCTCGAGCTAGAGAGTGAAATGGGAATAATTTACACGCGTAAAGGCGTAAACACAGGCGAGTTTTTATCGGTCGATGCGTTTTTGCGATATCTGTTTTGAGTAGATACATTTTGTATTAGAAATGCCGTGGAGTTACACACTGCTGCGGTAATAACGCCGCAACGTTCCTATTACAAAAAAATGTACTGATAACAGATATCGCAATAACACATGCGGTACCACCGACCGATTTAACGCGCCTGTGTGCCGTAAAAAGTCGCAGGCAAAAACTACGGAGTTTCTCTATAGAAAGGTAACGTTATCATTTTCATAGCGTATTACTACCTACCTACCACAGAGAACTATCATGTTCAAAAAGATATTAATCGAGCAATCTTCACGATTCATCAACGTCGTAACAAAAGAAGCGACGAAAAATACCAAAATGGCTTCCCGCGCTCCAGATTACAAGCGAACTTATCCAATAATAACTCGTATTAGAGCCTTGTACTCTATTTTAAAGACAGTAGAGTCTTTTTTCATTAAACTTATAGATCTGCAATTGTGTAATGCGTTTGACGGGTTGAGCAAATCGATTGTGGAAGTAACTACAGTTTTGTGGTTGCAATTTGGTTCATAATACCATTTCTTGGATAGTTTTTACAACGGTATTAGATTTGTTCTCGACAGGAAATGTATAGGCAGAGATACATAGTCATCTTTGTAATGAGATAGGTACCTGCACTTAACAGATCAATAATGGTAGGTATCATGTTCAAAAGTTCAACGATCTCTTTATTAAATTTATAACGTCTGAAGTCTAAATAATACCTACAAAAAATACTATA
The DNA here is from genome assembly GCA_949319315.1 of Zelleria hepariella. Taxonomy (NCBI): domain Eukaryota; kingdom Metazoa; phylum Arthropoda; class Insecta; order Lepidoptera; family Yponomeutidae; genus Zelleria; species Zelleria hepariella. The sequence goes on along the minus strand of OX439391.1, from coordinate 14,583,520 downwards.
CATATCCTATAAGGTCTACATGTGTATGGTAGAGTCGATCTTAAGCGTTAGCAAATAACAGCGAGGGTATGCAGTTTCAGGCGTTGTCATTGTAATGCGGAGTAAGTTTGTATTGCTAGTATCATCTACTTTCAAATAAGAACAACCGCATCGAAATCGGTTCGCCCGTACGGTGCCACAGACAGACAGAATGACACTCACACACACACAAAGTGGTCCAACTAAAACACCCTTCTTTTTGGGTCGGGGTTAAAAACAACCTCTTCGCAGCGATTTTGTGTCGTGTACTTCAAGGATAAAACTAGATACAACATAGAACTCTGAAATGTGTCTGGAAAAATAGATGTCCAAACTGCTTTTGGGAGCTTATTTGCTCGTAGTCTATGCAATTAAAGTAAAACTGTACACTAATGCAATAAGGTTGACATTCGAATATTAGACGTATGGTCGAAATGATGTTTCGTATTGTTCTATTGCTGATATCATTTGTTTCTGTGGGGACAAGTTTTTATTGTGATTTTATACGTAATGCGGATTCTATGGGATTTAGTTCGGTGATCGTGTATCTTAAATGTGTAAAGCCAGCATACAAATTATTACAGTACCTACATACTAGTTCAATAGTACAATTTTTAAATAGCTTCTACCTCAGACATCCCAACTTTTAAATGTGATGTCAAACAACTTTTGTTCTACAACATTGGTAAAAGCGCAATTTTTTTTCTTCGTACTAATAGAAAAAAAAATAAACATTTATTTTTTTAGGTCAGAGTAAAAAATAGCAGGAGAGGCTAGAAAGGTGGTACAGAGTGGAGGGATACGAAAGCGCGCCGCGCAGGCATAGAGCCATATTTCTGTAACACGGATGCAAAAGACCGTAAGAAGGAAGTAAATCTAGCACTGCCCTTGTAAGGTTTTTCTTTATTTAATAAAGTACCTTACCGTTGTTAAGTAGGCTTGAGCAGAGCAGTAGGGCGTAAAAGTCAAACAAAATAATGAGATTCAGTTGTTGAGTTGGCATTAAAATAGTACAGTGTGTTGCAAGGGAAATTTGACTTTACGGTAAGCAATGTAGAGTTTGAGTTGGTCTAATAAAATTGTTTTGAGGATTGTAATTTATTTTGACAGTCTAATCTAAAACAATTATTGCCCTTGTTTAATTGAAAGAACCACGCACTATTTGTAACTTACCTCATACTCGGGAATTGTTCTCATAGTAGGTACGATTTTTTAATGGTAACTAATCGGACGAAATAGTAAGACCAAGTAGCAAAGGGGTTTTCCCCTTAGGTCACATACAGACGGAATTCCGGACGAAACAAAAAACAAATCGGGATTCCGAACGCAGTGAATGACTGCATACAAAGTCTGTTGTTTTCCGACCGGAATTTTCATAGATTTGTATGCAGTTGCTGCGTTCGGAATCCCCATTTGTTTTTTCCCTCGGAAATTTTTCGTCTGTGGGCGGCGGGCCTAAAATTGTGGGCCAACAGTGGGCCAATGGTGGCCTGATGATGAGGCAAGTGTGGCAAGAGTCACAGCTATTTGAATCGCACCGAGCTAAAAATTGTATCACTACATGATGCTTCAATTGTGTTTTCCTTTCAGTGGAGTAGATCGGCTAGTAGCTGACTGTACCAATTTATTCACGTCAAAAGATAAGCTCGACTGTTTACCCAACACGCAGTTTAACTAATCGCACGACGCTTATGTAAACTTAACGAAATGGGAAGGTCGATTCTGGCGTTACAAAAAGCTAATCAGACAACTCCTAAACTTCACCTTCAGAGATGTTCCGACTTTCAGTTCCTTACATTAAAGTCTAAAACAGTTTGTAGAGTGTTTGTCTAATTTTTATGGCGGGTGTGCGTCTTGAGCGTAACGCTTAACGTTTTTCACGTTGGTAAGCCTGCTTATGATAATGTGATTAGTCCAAGGTTGCACTGAGTGTTCAAGGTCGATAGTGTGAGTTGAAAAGGTATTTTCTTTCTGTAAATAGCTCAAAGATAGACAAATGAGGCGCTTTTTACAAGAACAACCTTTGTCCCCAGAATAGGCGCTTTTGGCCAAAACGATTGTCCTACAAGCAAACCTTAGCGGTTTTTGCAAAATTGCCGAAACTTTCCGATGGAATAACTGTGGACATAGGAAGTTTTTGTAAACACTGATTAGTGGGGCTAATGCAGCTTATTGAACAGTGTTGACAACAGAAATTCGTTAAAACTGAACATTGGTTGTCCTTGTAAAAAGCGCCTCAAGTATTTGTGAAATAGAGAATCGTTTTGATAGAGTTTGACTTTTTGACCAAAAAAATATTGTAGAGTTTCACAATGCAAGCACCTGACATGTACAGTCAGCGCCACAGTAGGATACCCCTTTTTGTTCGATTTACTACCATGTAAGAGCTAACGATGTCCCAGGCACTGCAGCGTCCGAGTGGTCCGTTCATCCACCTGTGTGAGTGAAGGTGCCACTGGACGCTGTATAAATCATCTCATTACGTATATGCAAAGGCCTTAGAAAATAGGGTATCCTAGCGTGTTGCGGGCGGTATTTTAGTAAGAGAATCGGTTGCTTTACTGCGGAATGGTAAATATTTATCACCAACTACGGATTTCAGGTATTATGGGACAAAGGCAAAGAGAAATTTAGGCACAATGATATCAAGGCATTTTGACATTCTTTATAAAGATTTTTATGAGGTTAAAATATTTGCTCGGGACAGGATTTGAACCCGCAACCTCTTGCATTCCGTGCAGGCGCTCTACCAATTGAGCTACCGAGTCAAGTAACTGTCAATGCAATTTTTCTTACCTCATTGATACCTACTCGTCTTATCCGCTCGCTGCGTCTTACGGACGAAAAAAGTTCCCTAGCACGGTGCTTTAATAAATACAAAAAGTTCGGACATTCGGTCGTTACTACTCGTTACGGACCGGAGGGCTCCTATACTCTAAAGTAGTCCGAATGTTACGTCATTCGAATCGGCGTCATCGATAATACGAGTATTTCAGATTAGCCTGGATTAATCTCCTTATTCATCTCTTTTCCAGGTAGAACTGGCAACATCTGCAGCGTTGACATGGACTGCCCAGACAACGCGTTCTGTCGACTGAACAGCTACTGTGTTTGCAAGGATGGCTATGTGTACGCAGCTGTCAATGGCACGCACAAGGGCTGCTTGAAAGGTACATGGGAATTTTGAAAGATATTATTATGTTACCGGCCAAACCCTATTTTAGGACAAACTAGTTTCGCCTAGGCCAACCTATAGCCAAGGCCAAAATAGTCTAGTCAAACTCCGATAGGATAAATTAGTTTAGTCTAGGCCAAAACTAGTCTGACCTAGCAAGAATATGTACGCTCCAGACTAGTAGGACTTTAAGAAAGATGAGAAAAAGTACCTACTAGGGGTAGGAGCCTTTTTTTCCAATGATTAAAGAGGTCTCATATGGCAATTTTTTTTTGTCATAGTAATTTCACCCAGATAAGCATTTATTTTCATACAAAACAAAACAATAATCTCTTAACAAAATTAATTTAAAACTCAACGTATAACAGTCGGCATTCTTTTGTTTCAAACATTTGACATTGACAGTTTACTTTTTAAACCCGCAGAAGCGACGATAGGCGAGGAGTGCGTGCAGCACATCCAGTGCCACTCGAGGCTGGGCGTGCATTCGGAATGTGCTGACGGCGCCTGCGCATGCAAGTCCACCGCCCACGTCGAGGGGGAGCGGTGTTATGAGACTGCAGGTGAGATGCGAGAATGTTTTTGGTCCTCATCATTATTATATTCCTCTAGTCACAAATAAAAAGTGCCACCAAAATTAGGTACCTAATAATTTCTCTGATGAAATTGACCGTAATAATTTTATCCTCTGCCATTTCCAGTGATAGGCGATCGATGCGTCGTGGATGAAAACTGCTATTTGGGTGACAGGTCACTGCCGGACTACCAGACCTACTGCGTTCGCGGCTACTGTACCTGCCAGCTGCTGTATAGCCCAAGAGACAATGGAACTAGGTAGGAAATCATGCAAATGAAGTACCTAATCGTTCAAAAATGGACTGCTGGACTTCTTGAAGCTGGGTTGGCAAGGTCATCTACCCCACCCGACGCAAAATAGGCGCACGTTGAGACGTCGAGTTGCGGAAAACAGCCCGTTTTACCATTACCTACCATTAACCTGCTCACTCGTCGCCAGCCAATCTAGCAGGCATAATACACTAGAATCTAGTGATACAAGTTCGCTAATTATCTAGTGGCTAGATAATTAGCGAACTTGTATCTAGTATAGATCGATATAAAAATTGAGCGAGGCGGTGTATATGCCCAATGAAACGCTCTCTCAACGTAATTAGGACCGACTCTACTTCGTTAGAAGCCATTATAGTAGACCTGCGGATAGCATGCGAGTTACTTTCAATGCACGACATTATAAATTGCTACCAAAAAAAAAAATAGTGAATATAATAATATGCTACCAATGCCCCTGAACGTTTTTGTGTTTGTCCCCTCTAACCTCCATCAATGTCTTCTCCAGATGCGTCCGCGACGCAACCCTGGGCGAAGCATGCGAGGACCAGCTGCAGTGCGCCGGCGCAGGCCTGGAGTGTCGCGGCACGTGCCGCTGCCGCGACGGCTGGGTCGCGCACAACTTTTCCAAGGCTTGCTTGGAATGTAAGTACCTCTTTAGGGATAGATCCGCCTACCGTTCTTGTCCAATCATTGCTACTGTGACTTCACGCCGTGCGTGTGGATGGCCTTTGCGCTTCGTATACAGTGCGAAACCCGTCCACACTGACGTTCGCGCCCCTTCATCCCTAAAGGGTCGCGCTTTAGGGTGTGAGCTCTATAGTCTCTACCTTCAAATGCCATTCAGTGTCAACTCTTTTAATAATGTTTGCTTCTGTAACATCTTTGGTAGAAAAAACAATAACGAACTACAACTGTGTACACTGATAAAGTACTAACTTATCTGTTACTGTTACCAAATATTTTTTTCTCTCCGACATTTTCTCTCAGTATTTTAAGAGGGAATGCGCAATAGCCTCTGCCCCTTACGAGCTTTATAAAAAGTGTCATTGCGCCCTTTCACGCACGCTGTTGAATCTGGGGGCACGGCAGTGCCCCCGCCAGGTCGAGCGCGAAGCAAACACTGCCGTACCATCCTTTACTGGAACCATTTCGCCGCATTTTCAGCCCCCTATTTGAGAACCTCTGGATAAGACGAGAACGCAGAAATTTTCGTCATCTAGTAAGTTATATTCACATACTCAAAATCCAAAATTTCAAGTCTGTAGGTCATTTAGTTCCGAAGTTAAGCGAAAGCAAAGTTTCGCATTTATGACACACACTCACTCACTCACTCATGATCATCAAAATAGAACTAGTACTTCCCATAAACACAGAGGGCTGAAATTTGGTACAGAGTTAGAGTTTAATGGCCACATAAAGGGAAAACTATACTAGTGGTTCGCCCCGAACTGTGAACTCGCGACCCCATATAAACCCCATATCTCGGTAACCCCTCAACCGATTTGGCTCATGTTCGAACTTAAAAATTCTTTTAATTTCATTTACCCGCTTGCCAAATTTCATAACGATCCGACTAAATTTACTCAAGTTATCGTCGAACGAACATTCATAATATTCATAAAAATTTTCAGGGGCGAACCACTAGTTGAACGAGCGAGCGAAGTTCTCCGAGTCTACTGGAACGATCCGGCGTTTGTATGTTTGTATGTATGTATGTATGGTTGTATGTATGAAAGTTCGACGATAACTTTAGTAAATTTGGTCGGATCGTTATGAAATTTGGTAGGCGGGTAAATAAAATTAAAAGAATTTTTAAATTCAAACATGAGCCAAATCGGTCGAGGGGTTGCCGAGATATGGGGTTGTTAAGTTTATATGGGGTCGCGAGTTCACAGTTCGGGGCGAACCACTAGTACTTACAAGTTAACAAGAAGAAATAGTCGAACGATTAACTGTATTCTACTCGAACATTACACAAATTAAAAAACTGTGTCAAATCAGAAAATCTAATAAAATAAATCAATATGCCCACGTTTCTACAAAAAGAAGTGAAATCCCACCAAAAACATTCTGTAAAAAACTAACCAGGTCTCGATGGAGCTACTTGTTTATCTCTAAAAAGTAATGAAATCTAGACAAAGTCGTGCCAAGTCTAAGGTTCCTTACTGCGATTTATTTATTATTATAGTTAATGTTGTGAGACTTGGCAGTTGAAGGGTACCCAAGGGTACAAAACCGCACCATGACGCAGGTGCTCCATGACACCATTGCACCAATCTGTCGCCAGAACCGCTTGTGTACCCTTCAACGGCCAAGTCTCACAACATTAACTATAATAATAAAGAAATCGCAGTAAGGAACCTTAGACTTGGCACGACTTTGTCTAGATTTCATTACTTTTTAGAGATAAACAAGTAGCTCCATCGAGACCTGGTTAGTTTTTTACAGAATGTTTTTGGTGGGATACAGTTGTTAGATACAGTGCGATAGAGTTGGTTACAATATTCAAATTATAGCTTAACATAGGCCCGGTTTCTGAATTGAGAATTCTACTAAGCAAATATGAACTATCGTTCTGTCACGCTCTTTTGTGAGAAATCTGCAGAGACAGAAGGATACTTACCCATTTGCTTAGCGAATTTCTCAATTCAGAAATCGGCAGTTATTCTAAACTCTTTCCCACGACAGCGGTGAAGAAACTGAACGAGCCCTGCGACTACGACGTCCAGTGCGACGCTCTCGGGGGCACCGCGGACGCGCCCTCCCCTGGCGCGGCCCTGTGTCTGGGGGGTACCTGCACCTGCGGGTACAACGCCAGGGCCGCTGGCGACCCGCTGCGCTGCTGGCACCGCCGCCGCCCCGGGCACGAGTGCAAGCGGGATGAGGTGAGTGGGGTGCGGGTTGGAGCGAGACAACGCCAGGGCTGGACACCCGCTGCGCTGCTGGCACCGCCGCCGCCCCGGTCACGTGTGCAAGCGGGACGAGGTGAGTGGAGCTGCGGGTTGGAGCGAGACAACGCCAGCGCCGGCGAGCTGCTGCGCTGCTGGCACCGCCGCCGCCCCGGACACGAGTGCAAGCGGGACGAGGTGAGTGGAGCTGCGGGTTGGAGCCAGACAAAGCTAGAGCCGGCGACCCGCTGCGCTGCTGTAACCACCGCCGCCCCGGACATGAGTGCAAGCGAGACGAGGTTTCAGGTTCCAACCCTGGAATGGAGCGAGACAACGCCAGGGTGTGTCGGAGCGAGGTTATTTGATGCAAGCCTCAAAGCCTCTTTTAGGGAAGCTGTCTTCTGTTTCTCAGGCTCAGCAAAGGTTGGAAGTCAGCAGCTCCGCATTTTTGTTTCTCACGAGGCGAAAAGGCTGAGCAGCACTGGCCTTTCCAGCCAGGGTTTCCTCCTTCATTTCATAAGATGAAGGAGTCTGGATCTCTTTATGCCGTAGATATGCAACCTTTCTCATATTGATGGTGTTCTATAAGTCTCTTGAAAGCTGTAAGAAAGCTTATTACCATAAATGTCTTGAAAGCTTGAAAGCGTATTATTGTTCCTACTTACTGATACAGTACAAGGAGGACAGGCTGTCCAATTGACTCTAGGAATCTCTACCACAGAGCACGATAGATTTTGCTTACTCTTGCTGTAGAGATAAAACAAATAATCGACCAAAAACAGAGTCTCCGGCTGCCATCTAAGCAGCCATCCAAATTATTTATTACTAACATCTTGTATACTGTGTTTTATGATCCTCGTAGCTGATCGAAATAAATTGAATTATTATTATTAAGCCCGACTGAAGTAAAAATATCGATTTTCTGTCTGTGTAAGATAAGGGTCTAAGACGTCCTCCAAATACTCACCCAAACCTCTCCCTTCACCAGGAATGCGTCTCGGAAGAGGACGAGCCGGGCTATTGCCTGGCGGGGCGCTGCACGTGCAAGGGCTGTTCGCCGGACGCGCGCGACTTCGGCGGCGCGAGCGCACTGCCCCGCCCCCCGCTCGTCGCGGCTCTATTGCTGTCCGCCGCTGCTATGTTGAGACACTAACGTTTAGCCTAGCACTTTAACTGGTCGTGGCTTTAAAGGTTGCTGCATAAATTGGACCGTAATGCCTAAAGAAAAAGTCCAAAACGAACGAAAAAATAAATCCTCTACTCTGCAGCCAAGATACATAAAGCCTCGGTCAAATGTAGAATAATCTGGCAACGAAAGAGAACATCTCTTTTCTCTCTTATAATAAATCTAAAGTAGCAACTAGAGGGGATTGTCTCTGAATGGGCAATGGGCTTGCTGGAAGACGTAGAGAAAGAACGGACAGCGTTTTCAGAGAGTTTATCCAGAGATTGGAAAATCAACCTTTAGTAAACCTGCTCCAAGCGCCAGAATAGCATCACAGAACCATATAGTTGGTCTTTTGTAAAGAATTTCCCTCGATCTTCACAAAGGTAGAGTCTAAACTAAACAACAATCCTTGAAATGCCATTTTGAAAAGGACTTTTATGTTGTGAATGAGAAGAGTACCTAAGCAATAAATTAGGTTTTAACAACTGCACAAGTTAGTAAGTTATGAAATTGTTGAGTACAGTCGTAGATAGAAGGTTTGGCAAGACGAGACTTATCAGAATATTTTTAAATCACATTTTTATTGTTTCTTCCCTCGTGCCAAATAACTGTCTATGGCTGTACATTTGTTGTAGTTTTTGCATAGTCTATTTTAAGTTGTAAATAAATCCCTATTGTTGTTGTTTAATTATAATGAAAAGTTAAGTGTAGTGATGTTACAGTACCAGTGAAAGTTAACTTATATCTTCCATAAAAATATGTATAAAAATCAGTATTTTCAAGTGCAATTTCTACTAAATAAGTTGGATTTTAAAATATAATATTATGTATGACCCATGTATTTTTGAAAATGGGTATTTTAAACTAACATGCCAAAGAAGTGTACACAGAAGTAAAAATAAAATGCCCTCATCTATTTATTTATACTCGTATTTTATTTACATTTTCCTCATCTTATTATGGAAGTCTACAACACACAGTTTTCTGCTGATATTTATAATTATTGTTGTGGAACCTCAGTGTAAAACGAAATATCCCAGATTTAGTAGCCTTTCACAATAATTTCAAAAAAGAAAACCGATGAGGCATTATAAATGAGTAAAATCAGCTACTGACTGAAGGTACCAAAAGATCTCTGTCAAGAAAAAATCTGCACCATCTTCGATTCAAATTAGTACAATTTTTCTCGCTGTCAACCCAGCTCCACAGATTAGGGAATTTTTGGGCGCCACTTTCTATGCCAAGGCGGGTAACCACAGATTATGAAGGGCGAACTTAGCCAAGGTTATCAGTTTCATATTCTCCGTCTAACATTGGGCGTCATCGGCACATCCAAGTTTCTCTCCCTCTGTCTGGTAGATGAAGAAAGTGACAGAGAAGCGTGGAGCGCCCGCCGCACCGTGGGCGAAGCGGCTGCGTAGACTAGGGGGTCCAAAGCGCTGTTCAGGTAGCCAAACCACGTGCACCACAGCCAGGCTGAGTCCGAGACGCAGTCACAGAGGGAGTCTGGAAAGAAAAAGCAGGGGTCTTAGCCTGTAACGCAATGGCGTGTCGATGGCGTCCCAGCAGAAGGACCAAACCGGGGTTTCCTCGTTTTTCTCCTGCAATCAGGGAACTAATCATCTAGAATTAGAATCAGAATATTCTCTGCCGTACTACAAAAACATTAAAAGGAACGACAGCATTAATACATCGCAATATAATTGAAGCTGTCAACTGGGAGCCCATTTTGGCACCATTGCGTTACAGGCTATAAGAGGTTATGCGTTACAGGCAGAGATTAGCGAAAGGATCTTCTATTCGATTCCTCATGGCTGAGGATCGCGACCATGTCGTACTCGCTTCCATCGTGAGCCGTCTTCCGTCATATGAACAGCCCGGTGAAAGCTTCCTCCAGCCGCTGCCTTTATCGCATCAGACTGTCTGGTTGGTGCACTTCCCCTGGCGCGTTTGCCATTCACCTGCCCCAATGTTATGAGCTTCTCTAGACTAGGTATGCCTGGGAGACGACGCGTGGGGATAAGAGCTGATAATTCTATAGAAAACCGTTCCATCGTTGGTAATGAAGGGGATCAGATACGAAAGATTTTTACAATGAAGCTAGAAATTGCAATTTTATACTGAAGTATCAAGCTCGTAACACTGAAATATACTGTACTGAAATACCTAGTTGAAAATTCTTGCCTCAGAAGAAAATAAAAAAATGCGGAATCCCTTAGATGAGATTACAGTGATCAAGTGACAATGAGGTAGAAACTTACCTATAGGAAGCATGACGAAAAAAGGCATCCAGCAAATTAAGAACAATGACATCAGCATCACAATTGTTTGAGTAGCGCGACGTTGTCTTGGTATAATGCCTCCACTGAAACAATAATAACAAAACGCAGATCAGATGGTGAGAAGGCCATACTTAGATATCTTAGTTTAGCTAAGTAGATAGGTACTTTTAAACTTACGGATTAGCACAGTTTTTAAGTGGCGAAGGCACTCCCATGGCATCTGCTGAATTCGAGGGCAGGTCTAAATGACATCCCTTCGGAGATAAATACCTGAAAGATAAATATAGGGAGTATCTAAGTATCCCAGTCCTGCAACACCCTCTAATAGTCCGTCCTCAAAACATAAGTGGGACTCTACGTAAAGAAAAACTCACACGTCTTCCTCATTGTTATTTTCTCCCGTCTTTTGCCGAGCTGGTGGCACAGGGGTTCGAGTAATATTTCTCTGCAGGTCACTAAGAAACGAGTTCTTCTTCGTAGGAATGGGCGTCTTGCACTCCGCTATGGGAACGCTGCTTGGACCTTCAGCCGATTCCTATAAAATACAAAACAATTTCATAATGATTATTTTCAAAGATATGGGACTAAATCCAAGACTGAAACGGCGGGAGGACGGAGAGTGGAATAGGGCGGGAGTGGTAGATCAAAAAAGCTCGATGGGTCGACGATGTTCTAAAGATCGCGCCAAGAAAATGGTCATGGCACATAGCCTTCTTATAAAGAAGGCTGTGGTCATGGCACAGCCTTCTTTAAAGAAGGCTGTGGTCATGGCAAGGTCATGGTCAAGTTCATATTTCCACCAAGGAGGCCGAAAGAAAGAGGCCAATAACTAGTGTTCACTCATGGCCTCCAGCCCCTGTATTCTCTATAATATCCACCGCATAGACTTAATTCTGTGATCCACCGTAAAAATAACCGTTATTAAATGTAAAAAAAATATTTTTCAGTTCAATAAGAGCTATTTTCGAGTGTTTTGACGCTCAGTTGAGTGGATTTTCTTAGAGAATAGAGGCGCAGTTTCATTTAATTTATTAATTCGTTTCACTTTCCAAAACCTACTCCGCTAATTCAAAGTGTTCATACCGCTACCTATACGTATTAGATTGCTCGCTTTAAATCGCTAGAGCTTCGTATGTTACCGGTTACTTGCAGCACATGTCGTTATTCATCTTTATAGGTAGGTACCTACTAGTTAATCAAGTAGGTATACAAACTTTCTCAGGGTGACTTCTGCAAGGAGTGTGGCCTCGGCCGCGGTGCGTGCACTTCGAAAGAGAGTTCGGCACGGCCAGCGCCAGGAGGATGCGAGCGTAGAGGAAGGTCATCCCTGAGGCGGGGAGGTAGAAAGAGAAGGAGACGCTGAAGAAGACGTAGCTGGAATGAGGGGAAAGATCTGGTTAGACCTATGATGTGGGGAGCTCGTAGAAGGCAGGCAAGGTACCCTTGAGGTATAAAGGCAAATAGAGTAATCAAGATCCCGTTAACACCCACTGCTGAGTAAAAGCCTCTTCGTGCTCACGCTACTGCACCCGACGCAACCACTGCTTCCCGTCTCCATGGGCTTTGTCGTCAGACCACCTGACTGTGGTATGCCAACCGATCACTTTCCGTCTTGAGATCGCTACTCCGCAATAAAATTCGTCCCATTCCCATTCCCGACAATTTAGCTTCAAATCAGCATATCTCATAAACAGAGGGACAGCCAAGGCGGGACAGCCTATTTTGATAAAGAACACTCGCTAGAAAACCTGCTTTCGAATAAAAACAAACGCATCCAAATCGGTTCACCCGTTTAAGAGCTAATTACGATGCTACAGACATACACACAGACATGCATACAGACAAACACACATAGCGGTCAAACTTATAACACCCCTCTTTTTGGGTCGAGGGTAAAAATGCATGGCTTCAAGGGACTTCATCTATTCAAAAGGTAAGCTTTTGTACTTGAATGATCAACTTGATGAAGTACGAAGTGTCTCCACTTACCCAATATTAGTGTTAACAGTGCAAGCCTTCACCAGCTCCACTGGATGATGGCTAGGCGAAGGTATGAAGGCCGTTGGCAGCGCCACTGCTGCAGCCACCGGCCATATCAGGTAGGAGAAGAGCCTGGCTCGTTTGAACCTCCTGGCTCGAGCCAAGGGGGCCGTGATGCCGCTCCACCGCTCCCAGCCAAGAGTGCAGAGGGAGAGAATGGAAGCTGTGCAGCAGAATACGTCCATGGTGCTCCAGAACGCGCAGATTGACCAGTCTGGAAAAAAATGTGTTGCGCTGAGTCATAAAAAAGCAATGTTGCTGGACGGACGGGAATTATTGCCAGAGAAAGGGCAATAATGCCAGAAAAAGGGCAATATTTTCAGGCAACATTGCTGAAAAAAAAGAAATACTGCCAGCAACAAAGTTCGACTGGTCGATGATAGGCAAAGCTGCAGCCATTGGCCATATAAAAGGGAGAAGAGCCTGGCCCGTTTGAACCTCCTGGCTCGAGCCAAGGGGGCCGTGATGCCGCTCCACCGCTCCCAGCCAAGAGTGCAGAGGCAGAGAATGGAAGCGGTGCAGCAGAATACGCCCATGGTGCTCCAAAACGCGCAGATTGGTCAATCTCACCACATTTTCATCACAATGTGGTGCGCTGAGTGATAAAAAAGCAATATTGCTGGACAGACTGGAATTATTTCTGGAGAAAGGGCAATAATGCCAGACAAAAGGCAATATTTTCAGGCAACAGCAGTGAGCAATATTGCCTGAGAAGGGCAATGTTGCCAGCACAGAAAAATATTGCCAGAACAGGGCAAGGGCAGTATTGCCAGAAGAGGAAAATTTTGCCAGAAGAGTAACGGTAAATTTTGCCATCGGAGAGCCATATTGCCAGAAGAGGTTAATATTGCCAGACATAAGAGCAGCACAACAGACAACTTACAAGGTTGGAACACGGTGAGCTCCCTTGCCGCTGCCAGCGGTAGCACGAGAGCCCCTAGCATGAAATCCGCGGCGGCCAGACTGGCTAGGGGGTAGTGGGTGGGGAACCGCGGCGTGGCGCGCTTCAGCGCACGTAGCACCATCACGTTCCCCAGCACCGTCGCCATGGTTACGAGGAACATGGCGCCGGCCGCCGCGCACCATGCCGTCGTCACCTCCCCGCGGATTTGAAATGTTGTCGGTACTGGAGGCAAAGTAAGATGTAGCCTGTACTATTGTAGGTACATGTCCCACTAGCTGGGCCTTGGCAAATGCCTTCTGTTAGAGAGAGAGTTCGAGCTTAATCACCACGCATGCTCAACGCGGATTGGCGATTTTCGCGTTTATAGGTATAATGCCTCATACGCTCAGGTTTCCTCACGATGTTTTCCTTCACAGTTAGCGAGTGGTATTGCTAAGTGGAGGCAAAGAAGAGTTTAAAAACCAAAACCTGGCTGGCCGGTAGGTACAGTGTGAGTTGATGGGAATCACTATTGCTCCTGCTTCATCTGCGTATTGATGCGTTAATTAGCGCACTGATCCATACAGTAACCAGATGTTAGTGCACTAATTAACGCGTTAAAAAGCAGGTAGAACAGGGTAGCATAGGTAACAATCAATTTATTCCATCCAGTCACACACAATCTTAGGTAGGTACTTTGGGGGTGACAGGAATGAACATAAAAGGTGTTGTTCCAGTCACTGACACTCACACAGGGTTGGGAATTTATTTTGGACGCTTCCAGCCACACTGACAGTGACGAAATTAAATGATTTATGTTATTTATCAGAACACACTTTATCGTTTCTTCTGCGCGCACCAGAGAAGAAGGTAAGATTGTAATGTTACCTTGTCCATAATTTAACCAAGTAGCGTTTTTCATTACATTCTCTTTACTATATTCAATAACGACTGATGCAACTTCATTGTAAGAAAGACACCATCATTGTCAGGCGTCGCGATCTAAACAATACCGCATTAGAATGCGAACCATTTTCCATAAATCAGAGTAGACAGGTAGGTACTTACTTTTGAGTAGTTTTCAACAATGCTTTCTGAATTTGCACGTAGGTTATTTACTTAGAGATATACACACATACCTAGTGGTTTACTGAATTTGTATTATTTTTGCTTATTTTCTAATAAAAAAAGTCGTTATGATACAGCTGTTGAGCTATCTACAACAGCTGCTACTTTTGTCAGTAATTTGAGGGTAGGCTAAGATACTCAATCTTCTGTCATTGCAAATGTATTACGGTACCTACATATTGTTGTTTTTTTTTTTAGATTAGGTTTTAGATTTTAGATCCATGAAAGAAATTCCTACCGTAGAATAATTGGGTAATAGACGAAAATTAAATGAGCAACAGTTTTATTTTCGTGATATTGGGGTAACCATGGTTTGTTAGAATAAAATGCCAGAAGTAAAATTTATTCTTTATTGTCAGTTACGGAAAATATTTAAAATTTTATTCTCCTCAATGTTTAAAATCTTACAAAGAAATGCATTTCATAAAAATAAGTGATAAGTCTATTTACAAAGCAGCTTAACTTCGAGTTTTCCGTACCGATGTAAATTTTACGTTTACTTCATTTAAATTACATTTTGTCTTACTCTTATAAACTAGCAAAGGCACGCAAATTACAGTTGAACATGATTTACTTTTTAATTACTCAGGGGGATATAAAACTTGTGCCTTCCTAATGTTTGCTTTTTAATTATTTTTGATCATCCAGTTATATTTAACCTACTACCACATTTTGAAATATTGGTGTAAAATATTATTGCAATTAAGTTACTTTTCAACGTTTTTGCTCTTAAATCATGTTCATCTTGGAAATTGGAATGAACAAATGTCTTTTTATCTTTAAATCTGTTATAACAATGCATTTATTAAGGGAAGCACGCGTTTCTCTTAGAAAGTACCCTACTTATTCACTAGCAACTAGTAAAACACAATTATAAAATCACTATTACATTTTTATCAGTACTGTTTACAGTGTAGAATTTAGAAAAAATAGGGTACCAAAAACATTTGTTGCATATAACGGACTTTTAGAGAAACAATTAATAAAGTTTTTGTAGTCGAAACTGGCTCATTGGCACGTTTTCATGACACAATAATAATAAAAATACATTTAAATAAAAAAACTAACCTACAAAGATCATTCCGTTTTCGAATTCATCTATTACGTAAATAGAACTGAAGTTTTTAATCATATTTACAAAAAGGGAATTCCCTTGACATCAGCACAAGTTTTTTAAACTTAGTAACTTACTAATTACTTAATATTACAATAATAAAACATACTTTCAGTATATACTATTATACAATACATAAAAAAGTGGAGAGATAGCATACACAGAGGATTGTTTTTAAAAATACACAAAATGTTTCTTTTTTACAAAATTGAGCATTACATTGGTCCCGCAGTTTTGTGCCAAAACGGAGATGTCTAACTTTTTTTTTTACAATTTAAAGCATTTAATGGAATGATGAGATCTTAAAGTACGAAAACAAACGTACCTACATTGGAAAACAGTCATTGAAGAGGTGACTTAAACATCTGTCAATAATTTGACGGTGAATTTAGGTAGTACTGCTGGTACTTACTAATACGTTAAGGCGTTAAGGTTTAAGTTCTTTACTTGAAGTACGTACGTACAGAGTTGAGTTATCTATCCCATACAAAAAAAAGTCATGCTCACCCTAATTTATAGGTGTCACCTCAAGAATGTGCGTTAAGTGGAAGAAAATCATGGAATGATTAAAACGTACGGAAGATAATGTAAAAACAAACTAAATCCTATGTTCTGAATCTAATATTGATGCTTGTTTTATGTTTTGTCCCTGAAAAAGTTTAAATTATAGTAAATTTTACGTTTTTAGAATAAAACTAGAAAATTAAGAAAACATGCATCAATCTTAGTCCATGTTGTATAATTTAAGTTCATAAAAGCTAACGAACGAAAAATAAAAGGAAATCTACATTTTACGACGACTAAAATTCATTATCAGTTAAGGTATTTACTAAGAATCACACATAAATATTTTTGTTTGTTCACGTCACAGTATTCGAAACAATCTCATAGTGGAATACAATACAAAAAATCTACTCAATTTTATTACTTTTAATAGTTAAACAATGATAAAAACACTTAACAATAACAACTGTGGATATGTGAATGTATTTTCGAACTTAATTAGCTCGAATTTAGTACTTATTCATGAGCAAATAAGCTCCTTTATTCCCCACCTGATATGACATTCACAATGGAAATATTACTTTAATCACTGAGTATTCAATAATAACAGGGTATTTTCTTATTTGAGCTAAAAATGGATGAATATTGTTCTTATCGTTAGAGAAGCTTGGGGAATAATAATTTGTAGTCTGCAAACACAAAAGACGAAATTGTTACACAAACCTTACGTTTAAAGTAGTTATTGCATTAAAACAAGTCATGGCTTTACAGTCAGTCTCATTCTCTGGCGGCACCAAAAGGCACCTATTGAGATTTTATCTTAAAATTTCACAAATCCGCGATGGATTATAGGGGGACATAATATTTTGTTTTATACTTTTACGTCTTTATTCTTCGACTTTCACACCTTTGTTCTTCTCGTTTACGTATTTGTTCGGCTCATTTACGTTTTTATTCGGCTCATTTACGTTTTTATTCTAGCACGTTTGTTCTATATTTTACAGTTTTGTTTTCGTTTAAATATAAATGGCGTCAGTGCCACCTTTGTTGGTCTGCTGCAGATCATTGGGCGAGAGCGCCGCGCGATCCGACCAATCAGAGTGCGGGGATTGCGTGAGTGGGGTCTGTGGACTTGGCGTCGACCAGTGGTCGGGCGATTCTGGCGAGGGTGTTGGGAAGTCCCCGATGCCCCAGCCACCGTAGATTCCTGATGAAGAAGATTTAAACTTATTGAAACGACAAAATGCGGAAGGAATAGTATGTAGAAGTTCTATGCAATCAAGAAGTAAGTACATGGATAATGCTGACCGACAAGAGGATAACTAACTCTTAAATACAAAGATGATGCGCTATGATGCTATAAAGCCTACTCTATGATGCGGCGATAGGCCACACGCTCAAAAGTTATCCCAGTCACTCGAAGTTATCCCAGTTTAGACAAGCCTGGTGGAGTCTCCAAAAGAAAAGGTGGTCACCTCAAGACGGTCATGGGTAGCGGTAATGAACGCCCTTACCCCATCCAGGGCCCTCAGGACTTTAAGTCAAGAAAACAGTCATGGGTATTGCGTTCAAACGGACAAAGTTTTTTTTATTAATTTCTCTTAGATTTAGATTTTTGTAAATGGCGCCATATTGAAAAAATATAGCGTCAGGGGTAAAGGGCTTTAATCCTCAGTTAAAGCCCCAGTTAGATATTCGACCAATAGCCAATCCAATATTCGTTCCCTTTTCAAATTATTCCTAGGAATAGTGCTTGATTGAAAAAGCTAAGTCAATTAAACAGCCAGGTAGATAGGTATTGGTGAACTTACCGGACATGATATTGGTGATGGCGGGGTGCTGCGCCCCCTGTACCGGCGCGCAGGCTCCGAGCGCCGCCACGTGTGTCATCGCCGCCTGTAGCTGAGCGTTGTGGGCCCCGTTAGCACCTGAAGACAAGACAATATTATTATTAGGATTTTAAAGGAAACAACAAAGTAGCTAGGTAAAACTGGTAACGTAAAAACCGAGTTGACAACATTTATACCTGTAAATTCCCACACTATTCCCACAACTTGATGCATTCGTACCTCTAAATATGAATCAAGTTGTGGGACCAGTGCAAGCTACTCCTACAGACAGACAGGCTTGCATGCTTTGTCCCGTCTGTGGAATCCACACAAAGCTTAAACTACAACTGTTTATATTTTTATTTGTACACTGTAGGTATTGTATCCGAAAAAAGAGATACAGTCTCATGACTGTATGTGCATAATGAATAATGGTGGGCTTAAGACACTGCCCTGCGGCACACCATTAAGCTATAATTTATGTCGTGGCAACATCATTACCAATGGGCATTTCACCTGTAAAATTCAAATCATTGAGTTCTGGAGATAGACCCGATCAAGTTTAGACGTAAACAATACTTACTTAGATGCGCGAGCGCCGAGTAAGCGGCGGCGTCCATTTGGTGCTGGTGCGAGTGTCGCAGTGCCGCCATGTGCGCCGGCGACGTGGGCAGCGATGGCCGCGACTTGCCAGGCGATGGCGACCCTAGAGGAAGGAGAATAGAGGTGATTCTAAGGAGTAGCTAATAGGATCTCTAGGAGGCAATCCCGATTTACGCGGGCTATCAAGTTGGCGCGCTTCTGAAAACGCGAAGAGAGACACTTTCTATACGTGAGAAAAATTATAATTCCAACTTGCAACGGGTTGCTAGTAGTGGCTGATGATAATACTCTGATGATAAAGAAGTATAAAAGGTAGGTACTTATTAAAGTTATGATGGTTATTAGAACATAATGTCAGAAAAGGAAGTGTGAAGCTTACCAATAAATCCTAAAATCATAGGTGAATATAAGACGTTAATATCTTGGTAGCTTCACGAAAAACAATTTGAAAGTCTACGTTTAAAAAATATATGAGAAAGAAAGGATACACTTTCCAATGTCAAACCGTTAAAAAAAGTTTACAGAGAGAAGTCAACAAAAGGTTAACTATGCAAGTTACTTACCAATATAGGCATGTGGCGAGGTGGTGTGGTTGCTGTGAGTGGGCGAGTGGTTGGAGTAGGGCGGCGACAGAGTCGCGTTCATGCCACCGCCGCCGTACGAGCCGGCTTGCAGACTCTGACCCGTCTGTGGAAGGCAATAGGGTTTAAATTATAACAGTTTATTTGTATACACTACACTATTGTATCAGCAAAAAGAGATGGGGTCTCATGCATGTAGGTAATGAAAAATGGTGGGCCTAGGATATTGCCCTACGGTACACCGTAAAATATTCACACCTCACCGTCAGGTGATTCAAGATTTTTGTTTATTGGCAAATTTATACAATTAGAAGAAATATCGAGATCTATATATTGTGAGAGGGATGTTTAAAGATTTTTTTTTTCCTTAAAGATTTTACGCTTTGATCTAGTCTCTCCACAATATATCATCCTCGGAGCTCCTCGGATAATGGTGACTAGTGATTCTATCTAGCTCCAATTTTTGGCTAGCAACACTAGCTACGGATCCCTGATCCTTGTCTTGAAGGAAAATTATGGTAAATAAACTCCATGGATATTGGCCTACCTTAACGCAGTCTTCGTAGCTGGGCGGCTGCTTGTGCGGCATTAGCTGCTCCATGCTGGCGAACTGCGCCATCGCGTTCGAGTACAGAGACGTCGCGTCGTACGGCGACGGTAGATCCTGCAATGAAGAGACGTGGTAAGTCTTGGTCATCCAACCATCAGTTTCTACTGATGGTTGGATGACCAAGAGGTGGCCGAGAGTAAAGTATTACACTGAATTCACTCGCAATGCGGATTAGCTCGTGCAGTTTCAGTCTCGGTCATACGAAGCGAGTATTCAGTGCAAATAACTTACAAACAGGCCCGGCCCGCAAATAATAATTATCAGCAGCGACAAAACATACTAAGTATGCTCTTGTTTGGCCTTTAAAGGATATTGCAAAGTTGCTTTGATGTGATGACTAATTTTAGGCACCTGCCTAAGAAATCTGTAAGGAGATATCAAATTGCTGGATTGAAATCCAATTTCCTCTGTATTGTGACTACAGTATTTCCTTACCTGTAAATTTTGAAGAGGCGATTCAACTGGGCTCAGACTCGAGCCGAGACTCTCGACGCTCTGTGGCACCTCCTGGGCCACCTTCTTGTTGTGCTTTTTTACACTCGGTTTTCTGCAAACAAAAAGATCATAGTCAGTATAAATAAAGTTAACTATTCACATAATTTAATTAATCTCAATCAGTACCAAGTTTCAAGACATGAAAGAACATGGCTGAAAATACAGAAACCAAAAATGTTTGACTCATCAGTTCCGTCCAACATTTTGTAAATTTTCTGGAGAAGCCACATACCTATCATTATTTTAAAGTGAGTTGGATGTTGAATTGAAGGCTTTGTTACAAGTAAGTTACACAAATAGTGGCTAACAGCTAACCAGCTGTAATCCGGAACTTTGAACTTGACATCTGAGTTTGTGTCCCTCCAATTTTTAAGACACCTTCTGGGACGTGCAGAGAAGAGAAATACGGTCAAGCTAATATTCACGAAAGCAAAATTTTTCAGTAGATACCTACATCTTTTTCAGGTGTTCTGAATTTAAATTGTAAATGTTTGTAATACAATTTATTGAGTATGCTTACCGTCTAATCTGAGTGTGCTGCATGTTGTTATTGTCATAGGGCGAGGGGTCCTGCGGGCTGTCCGGGCCGGCCTTCGCGCGCGCCTTCTTGGGCTTCCCCTTCGTCTGGTTCTGGATCACGGTCGGCTGGCTGATCAGCTGCGGGTGGTGGTTCGGCGACGCTGCAAGGTGACGTACTGGGTTAGAGACGGAAGGACAAACAATTTTATTAGAGACTTAGAGAGGGAAAATAGGGACGAACTGGCCCGTGACCGGAGTGCGTGGAGAGTGCTGCACCGAAAATATTCTAACTCCGAAACAATGATGATGACAATGGTGAGAGAGGGCAAGGGGTTCTTTGAACAACCACCGGTCATATGGTCTGATATTTTCTGAGTAAGCAAAACAGTGAATTGGTGGTATGGGATCGGGACTGGTAGCAAGTAAATGTGCAAGTTGACTTTCGGCTAATCGCACATTTGAACGTTGGCGCGAAAAGGAAAAGACATAAGCTCAGGAGTGGTATTCAGTCCAGCGGTTTGCCGGTCGGTTAGTCTCTTGCCTCATTTTCCTACATCTTGAAAACCAAAACGTACAGTCTGCCCTGGTCTTTCTAGGGCTGTGAAAGCGTCTCCAAAGCAGGTGGAGAAAAAACGCCTCACACCTCGGTCACGGCGGTTGAAACCCACCACAAGAATGCTGCTGAGAACCAGTTAAACTTACTCATAAGATGATGGTGCGTCTGCGGCGGCGGCCTGGGACAGTGTTCGTCCAGCAGCCGCACAATGTCGTCGTGCATCCTCTCTTGAGCCACGTCGCGCGGTAGTCGGTCCATGTGGTCGGTGATCTCTCGGTTCGCCATCGCGTCGAGGAGCGCGCGGCAAGCCCCGTAGGAGCCCTCGCGGGCGCCAAGGAAGAGGGGCGTCTCGTCCTGTTGGAGAATGGTGAGGTTATTGAAATTCGTGGGTACATTCGATGGGCCTCATAAGTATAGTTCGATGCGTTGTTGTGATGTTGCGCAGTCCAGGTTACAATGTGGACTGAAATGAACTCCATCAAATGAAAGTTATATGGTTTTTGGTTAAATCTCCAAGAAACAACAGCTTTTTTCTGCTGTGAAGCGTAGACAAAAGCAAATTCTATGGTTATCGTTGAAGCGCGACTAATGCGTTTGAAATTCTAAACACTAAAAACGATAAACACCTTCATTTCTATGTAAACAGTATGTAAACCTCAACCCAACGTTCTACCCACTGGGCTACCACATGCCTTTAGTTATCACCCTGGTTAGTTGGCTTCACACGTATCGATTTTCTTGGACTAGGCCGACTAAACTGTGAAGATGGTAAGCCTACTCCACCTAAAACAATGTCCCGAAGTGGTCGCTTCGCCCATCTAGTGTGTGTAAGTCATCAGTTCCACTGGTCATTGTATAAGTCATCAGTTCTATGTTTGCCATGTGAAAACCGTCATTTTGTAACTAACCTTGTCGTCCTGCGCATCTCTATTGGCTCCATGCATGAGCAGCACGTTCACAGCGTCCACATTGTTGACAGCGGCCGCCCAATGCAGCGCAGTCTTTCCGCTGTTGTCCGCTGCGTTGATGTCCGCATCCGCATTGATCAGGTCTTCCACCATGCCTTCGATTGCCAACCTGAAATACAAAAATGTTATGAATTTACCTTGTCCTTTCAGCGAACAAGGCTGATTAAAACTACCAGCGGGGGGAGCATGACTTTTATCGAGGCGTATTTATCCAACAAAATGGCGGTTTATCAGCATATCAGTGGGTTATATATCGTCGAGAGCGATATATTGACGTCTATAGTGGGTTATATATCGTCGAGAGCGATATATAACCCACTATAGACGTCAAAAATGCTGATAAACCGCCATTTTGTTGGATAAATCCGCCTCGATAAAAGTCATGCTACGGGGACAGGCCGACGTAGCTGCAGATAAGAACAACTGGCAGATAATCGTTTATGAAAGTTTGCTCCAGCTGAATAACCACGACCCTCAGTAATGAGAATAGCAATGCAAAGAGGAGGATAGAATATCATGTAGATTCTGGCACAGCAAGCCTTCTCCTCGTCCCAAGCACTACAGCATCTGCTAAAAAGTTTTTAGGCCGCCCAAGGGCATCTGACATGGATTAACGATTGTAATTAATAAACAACAACCGTGACCAACGGTTTAGCGTGCCTTCCAAAGCACTGTAGCGTCTGCTGAGTAGTCCCTTCATCCGTCTCATGAACTCTCGTCAGTTACCTGGCAGCGAGGATCAGTGGCGTGGTTCCGTCGTGCATTCTCGCGTTGAGGTTGGTAGCCCTGTTCCGCAGTAAGATCTGGAAGGCGCCCATGGCATCCGCAGCGACAGCCGCATGAAGAGGCGTCCGGCCAGTGTTGTCTTGAGAGTTCGCGTCGGCGCCAGCGTCCAGGAGGCGCTTGGCAGCGTCCGCGCGGGCGTATCTGCAGGAGGAGGTTTGGTTAGTTCCGACCAAGTTAACTGGATGAGGCTGCAAATGTTCACACTGGATTAGGTATGAGAATGAGAAATAGACCAGTTTAAGCCGCTAGTGATGATACTGATTATGAACTGGATGATTCTGTGGAAATGTCTTGCTCCGAGAGGCATTCTCTGAGACTTGATTTTCTTCAGCTTCTGAGGTTAGTAAGCACTTTTATAGCGAGATTGGCTTGGAGTTTGATTCCTGATCTACTCTTGGTCTTTTTCTACTATGAGCTTCAGTACTGTTGATCAGAAATCAGAAAATTACAATGATTAGGACTTTGAAAATATCAGCGGTCCGATAGGATGGCATCTAAAGAAAAATAATCTTATCGTACCGAGCAGCCAAATGCAGGCTCGTTTCTCCAGTCTTATCCATGGCAGCTTTGAGGTAAGCCCCTTGTGCAACCAGTTCCGATAAGATATGGGCAGTCTGCTCATCTTCCGCATCGGAACTTCTATCGAAGCCTCCACCGCACTATAATTAACCATTAGAGATAGAAAAAGAGAGATGCTTAGGTACCTAGCAGCCAAATGTAGACTCGTCTCGCCAGTCTTGTCTATGGCAGTATTGAGCTGTGCTCCTTGTGCAACCAACTCCGATATGATGTGGGCAGTCTGCTCATCTTCCGCATCAGATCTAGCATCGAGGCCTCCACCGCACCATTAACCATTAGAGATAGAGGAAGAGAGAGGGAGATGCTTACCTAGCAGCTAAATGCAGGCTCGTTTCTCCAGGTTTGTCCATGGCAGCATTGACCTGAGCCCTTTGCGCAACCAGCTCCGATATGGGCAGTCTCCTCATCTTCCACATCATATCCAGTGTCCATTAGAGAGAGAGAGAGAGAGAGAGAGAGAGAGAGAGAGAGAGAGAGAGAGAGAGAGAGAGAGAGAGAGAGACAGAGAGAGAAAGAGGGAGATGCTTACCTAGCAGCCAAATGCAGGCTCGTCTCGCCAGTCTTGTCCATGGCAGCATTGAGCTGTGCTCCTTGTGCAACCAACTCCGATATGATGTGGGCAGTCTGCTCATCTTCAGCATCAGATCCGGTGTCCAATCCTCCACCTCGGACCGCTGCCACCATAAGGGGCGTCATGCCGAGAGGGCCTCGGGCGTCAACGTCGACATGGCCGTCGTGCTGAGGAAAGAATTTCATTTCATTTCATTGAATCAGAATGAAGGTCAGTGGAAAAATATAAGTCCCTCAACCTCGGTGACGTTCTAAAGCTTATGACCTCGGTCTTTGCACGTCCTGAGCAGGAATAAGGACGGGGGTGACACAAAAGATCCCACTGGGCCGAAGTGCCCTGGGCTCTCAGCATGGCCCTATACTGATAAGATAAGATAAGAAGGTCAGTGGATGATGTTTAGGCTGGTGGTTGGTAGCAAAAAATATATGATGTAGCCTTTAAGGCCTACTCGAAGAAGAGAAAGACTTGCGCTTAGCGACTTTAGTGTATGCGTCAGATGCTCAGCTAGGTTTCCTTACAATGTTTTCCTTCACAGTCGGCGATGGAAACAATAAGACTTGATTGACCGCTAGTGGCAAACAAAATAAAGTCAATTGAAAAATCCTGTAAACGTGATCCTGAGGTAATAAATGTATGATACATTTGTATGACAGACAGACACGAGTCGATTGTCTATGCCTTCGACATGAAATCCAAAACCATCAGATTCTAAAACGAAACAGCCAGTTCAAATCCAATACTCACGATAGCAGGCGGCGTCATCATACTGGGCGGCACCCGTATATCAGCGGCGTCCAAATGTTGCTGCGACCAGACCCTGGAGTCGTGTCCAGCCTCTTCGTAGTCCGTGATCGCCGTGTGGTCGGACGCGTAACCCCCTGGGGCCCCGTTCGATTCCCCTGGACCTCTAGGCCTCTTGGCTCTTGGAGGAGCCGAGCCGTCGTCGTCATCGTCTGACCAGTGAGGGGGTCCCATGTGCCCAACGTTCATATCAACGTCGATGCATCCCATAGAGCCTTTGTTCAGGTTTCTCATCTCTTGTCCGTCCGGGCCGCGGCGGCGCGAGCGTCGACGCGTCGAGGAGTTGTTCCGTATGAAACCCTCTGGGAACCATGTTATGCCGGCGGCGCGCTTCCTTTGCGCGGTCACTAGGACGCCGATCAGTAATCCTGCTAGCAAGACTAGGATTACACCTATGAAGACGTATTTGGAGTTGGCAGGGACGTCGTCGGGGCCTGCGTCGGTGTTGACGCTTTTGACTTGATAAATAGGAAAGTCGGTTGACACCGAAAGGCGTTTGGAAGCGGTCGCTGCTAGGAACTCCGCCGCTTCTCTGACTGAGAAGAAGCATTCTGAGCCGGACATCGATGTGCACTTCCTGTTGTCCAGTTCCAAGTACACTTGCACTCCGGACTGTCTTCGTTCAGTCAGGACGATGTGGTGCTTCTTTCCGACCTCAGTGTCTTGGAGGCCGATGTCCGTAGAACCCTTCCAGGGGAACACCATGTCGTTGCCAAGGTGGTCTTTCTTTATCAGCACTGTAGTTCTCAGCTGATGTCCCAAGTCTCGGAGGAAAGCGATGGAACTGTCTTTGAAGGTTTGCATGTCCATTAGAAGGATTACTGACATGACTCCCTCAGCCAGGTCTGGGGGTTCGTTCTCGCAATCTAAGCCGTCCCAGTTGCATTCGGCGTTGTTGCAGCCGTAGTCACAATGCCCGTTCGCATAGTGTTTCTGGCAGTACGCGTCATAGACCGGGTTACATCTCTGAAGGGACTTCTCGCAGTCGCGACCGTCGAACAAGCACGCCTGAGTGTTGCAGACTTCATTACATTGCCCGTCCATGAACACTTCCCAGCATTTGATCGGAGCTGTGCAGTTAGCCCAAGGGTTGATGCCGAGGGAGCAGTCGTTGCCGTCGAAATCACAAGCGTACGTGTTGCATTCTTCGTCGCAATGGTGGTCGGCCCGCTTTTCTTTGCAACCGAGCTTCACGCATTGCTCCCTTCGGAACGCTAGGTCTAACTCCTGCAAGCTCAAGCCACTGTTGGTGTTGTACAGTCCACTGATCGGGCTTCCGTATCCGCCACTAGCGTGAGGGTCGTGGATGTCGCAGTTTTTGCCGGTCCACTGCCTTGGGCAGTAGCAAAGGTAGTCGCCAGGTTTGTCAATGCAACGGGCTTCGGGGTGTTTGCAAGGGTTGCTGAGGCACTCGTTCATAGAGTCGATTTCGCAGTTGATTCCTGACAAGCCTGATAGGCAGTCGCAGACGTAGCCACCAATTTCTGACGTGCGACAGTATCCTCCGTTCTGACAAGGGTTCGAGTCACAAGCGTAGCCAGAATACTCGCAGCTTTTTCCATAATAACCTTCGGCGCAAAGGCACTCGTGACCGTTCTGGATAGCTGTGCAAATTCCGCCGTTTTGGCAAGGCGAGTTCGCACAGAAGTTGACTTTGGCATCGCAGTGGCGCCCCATGTAGCCCAGTTTGCAGTTGCAATGGTAATCGTTGACTAGTTGAACGCAGTCTAAAGTTCCGAACTCCGAGCAAGGATTTGAGAGGCATTCGTTGATGTCTCCTTCGCATCTCGGTCCGACGAAACCTGGCGGGCATTTGCACTCGAAACCGCCAACTTTATCCACACACGTCCCGTTGTTGTGACACGCGTCTTGCTTGCAGTCGTTCACGTTGATCTCGCATATTTTTCCGAGCGTTCCGAAGGGGCATGAGCAGGAGAAGTTGTCGACCAAATCGTGGCATGTGCCTCCGTTCTGGCAAGGATTCGGCAGGCAGTCATTGACGTTCAGCTCACAATTCTGGCCTTGGAAGCCTTTCGCGCAGAGACACTGGTACGTTCCAACGAAGTCCTTGCACACTGCTCCATTTTGACACGGAGCTGAGTCGCATTCGTTGATCTCTTTCTGGCAGTAGGAACCGGTGTATCCGTCAAGGCAGTGGCAGCGATGGGAGTTGCCTATGTCCTCGCAAGAGCCGTTGTTACAGAGCTGCTTCAGTTTCACTCCTTTGCGGATGGAGGCGTCTTTGCAGGACACCATTTCGACGTCGCAGAGTTTCCCGGACCAACCAGGGGCGCATGTGCAGGTGTAGTGTGGGCCTTTCTGGGAGCAAGTTGCGCTGTTCTCGCATGGATTGCTTTCGCACCTGTGAAATTAACGGTAGGCTTTAGACTTCAGAATCATGAACCTATTTGGTGGCCCCGCAACTGGCCGATAGAAGAAATGTTATGTGCTGGGAAAATTTATGCGTATAATATTTAGGTCCAATTTTTCAATCGCCAGATAAGAACTATTCCTAGGAATAATTTGAAAATGGAACGAATTTGGTCGAATAAACTAACTAAAGCTATAACTGAGGATTGAAAAATAAGACAATTTTATTGAGGGATTGACATGCTTACTACTTCACGATTCATTAGACTGTGCAGAGGTCAACGCTTTCGACATGAGAGAAAAAGAAGCCAGTGAAAGACAGCATTTTGTGGCAAATAAATCAAAATTGTAGAATAGACTACCAAGCTAACTTACCAGTCAACGAAAGTCGTGCAGTGTTTCCCAGTGTAGCCATGCGGACAGTGACATGTGTAGTGAGTGACGTGGTCGTGGCAGGTGGCACCGTTGTCGCAGGGTGAGCTGTCGCACATGTTGATGCGGAACTGGCAGTTGGAGCCGGTGTATCTGGGAAAAAATATTGAGGATTATAACGATGTAACAGTAAGGCCCGTAATATCAATCACAGTTTGAACTCAGACCATAGATTAAACCTCGCATTTTTTATGAAAATTAATCGACAGATAGGGTTTAAACTAGCCTTTTTGGTTTAAACTGTGATTGATATTATGGACCTAAACGTTTAGAAAGGTAAGATTGGTGTGTTACAGATTTAAGGGGACCTCAAAACTGGGAAATAATTCAACCTTGAATATAAGATCAAGCTGAACTGACATTATATTACGGTTGGAAATACAGATGCACTGAATAATGAATATGTTAAAACTCAGCAGAATTTTCATGGGTCTTACCTAAAATATCCTCTGTTGTGACCCAATAAATAAACCATTTCAACAGTTAGCTATACAGGTACTAGATGATCAACTACTTAAACTTATGAGGTACTTAGTGACCGCCCCTATTGTTAGAATATTTTAGGCTTATCCATTTTAATGCATGAGTTCTGTAAAACGTACTGAACTTATTGGCTGATGAAGATTGAACCCTCATGATTGAGGATCAGAGTACTTTAAAGTAAAAAAAAACTTACCCAATAGGACACGAGCAGTTGTACGAGTTAATCCCGTCGATGCAGGTTCCCCCGTTCATGCAACTGGACTCGGTGCAGTCTTCGTCGTTGGTCTGACAGTTGATGCCGGAGAAGCCGAGTGGGCAAGTGCAGGTGTAAGAGGCGACGTACTGGAACAAAACGTTAAAGGGTGTGTAAGTTGATTTCTCTGTGACTGTGAGAGTAACCAGCAGCCTGATAGTCGGATGAAGGTGTGGATGCTGATGTGATGACAAAGAAATATAAATAAGCAACGAAGGACTACGAAGGCACGGGTTCCTGAAACACAGGTCACCCTTCTTCATGAATCAGAGTTTCTGAAAAAGTTTGTTTTCATTTCAAGCAAGTAACACGTTAGAATCTACACCAATGATATTGCGTAGCTATTCGAATGCGTAGTATGAAAACAACCTTTTTATTCAAACTTCCATTCTATCCAAAACCAAAAGCCTTAAAGATTTGAAGCTATGGTAATTGTGCAATAGATTTAATAAAATATCGTTGCCCTGACAGGAGCCAGACAGTCTCGGGATGAGCTTATAACGTGATCCGATGTAGAGATGAAGGCGCAAAATCGGCCATAATGGAAAACTTTTTTTTAGAGCTATAATGTCCCTGATTAGGGATAACAGTAACTGATGATGTTGATGATGGTCATTGCCCTTACCTGGTTGCAAGTAGCGCCGTTCATGCAGGGCCGCGACTGGCACTCGTCCACGTCGATCTCGCAGTGTTTGCCGGCGAACCCGCTGGCGCAGAGGCAGTTGTAGTCGCCGATGCTGTCCAGACACGTCGCGCCATTTTGGCAGGGGACTGTGGAAAAGCAGGTGGGAGTTAGTAGATGATCACGGTACGAAGCAAAGGTGCACTAACAAGACACCCATCGGAACTCTGAAGAGTGCCATTTATAGCTTTCAGTGTAGAAAAATTCGTTTGTTACAACTATGAATTCGGGGTAAAATCAAGGTGGAGAATTCAAGTCTAGAATTCAAAGACACACATATATTCTACTTGGTATCAAAACTCGCTACAGAAAACTGATGAACTTACCTTTGTATCATTGAACATATCTAAAGGTTAGGACAACGAAATTATAGTCAATACCACGCATGTCTCGTTATCGAATGGTTATAACCATTGTTATAACCATTCGATCTAGAATGGTTCCCTTACGGCGCATTCATCTACGATCGTAGAAAGATTCAAATATGGACATTCAAAGTTGAAGGTACTCAGCTCAATCATCCGCGTATTGATGGTACAGTGGTTCCCCTCGTAACCTCTGGCACACAGGCAGGCGTAAGACCCGTCAGTGTTGACGCAAGTGGCCTCGTTGTGACAGGGCGCTGTGACGGCACATTCGTCCACATCCACATAAAACCCTCAGACTTGGACATAGATACAACTTAGATCCAAAATCAAAGCACTTACATTCAGCACAATCATCCGTGTTAATGGTACAGTGGTTCCCTTCGTAACCTCTGGCACACAGGCAGGCGTAAGACCCGTCAGTGTTGACGCAAGTGGCCTCATTGTGACAGGGCGCTGTGACGGCACATTCATCCACATCCACATAAAAGGGCCCAGACAAGGATATAAAATTGGGCACTTACATTCAGCACAATCATCCGTGTTGATTGTAGGTACAGTGGTTCCCCTCGTAACTTCTGGCACACAGGCAGGCGTAAGACCCGTCAGTGTTGACGCAAGTGGCCTCGTTGTGACAGGGCGCTGTGACGGCACATTCGTCCACATCCACATTAAAGAGTACAAGTTATAACAAAAGTTGAGGCACTTACATTCAGCACAATCATCCGTGTTGATTGTACAGTGGTTCCCCTCGTAACCTCTGGCACACAGGCAGGCGTAAGACCCGTCAGTGTTGACGCAAGTGGCCTCGTTGTGACAGGGCGCTGTGACGGCACATTCGTCCACGTCGCGATCGCAGAGGGCCCCGGACCAGCCGGTGGGGCATTGGCAGGTGAATTCGGCATAGGAGGCTTCGGCAATGCAGCGGCCCCCGTGGCGGCATCTGGTGGGGAGAGGGTAGAAGGTCAGTTAGAGCATTGAGCTGGGGGAAATGGTTCACTTCTGGTTCACGCAAAACAAGTAATGAGAAGAATAGCTTCGCTGAACCACCGATCTAAACCAGTGGGCTATTTCATGAAGCTGCAATTCTTAGTTCATTATGACAATTCTATGTACAGTAGTCGGTTAAATCTAACCTTTTTCGTAATCTTTCTAATGACTATTCGGCTCTGCAATGTGTGTCAGTTTTATGAAATGGCTCACAACTACTGAACGAATTTTGATGCGGTTGGAACTTGAACCCAATGGGTTCAAGTTTGTTTTGCCAACAAGGTGGTCATGGGAGCGGTTTTGGGCAAAGTATTTGCAACATCCAAACATAATGTGGCTGTGAACGAGCTGGCATGTGCAATTAATCTAATGAAGAGTGCTGCAAAAATCTAAATATCAAATCTAATTTTGATGAGACACATCCCCAGAATACTCACTGGTTAGGGATGCAAGGGTCCAGCGTGTTCTCGCAATTGCGTCCAGAATGCGGCGGGATGCAGACGCAGCGGTAGCCGTTGACCAGGTCTATGCAGGAGCCTCCATGCAAGCAGGGGTTCCCAGCGCAGTCGTCGATGTTGGTTTCGCAGTTCACACCTGTGAACATTGAAACGATTTGTTCAAGTATGTGCTTTGACACGAGAACGGCCGTGGCAGCCGAGAGCTAGACGGCGATCAGTCGGAAGACCAGCCCGATGGTCGGACGATATTTTCACAGCAACAGAGGGTCGATGGATGCGGATTGCCAGGGACCGTGAGACGTGGTGCGAGGAGAATAAGGCCTATACCCAAAAGTGGACAGATGTGGGCCTAAAATGATGATTATTTGACACGACAAGTACCGACTTCTATATTTTATCGTGAGCACGAGGAGAAGTAGCTTGTTGGTAGTTAAAAACTTAAAGGTAAGTATGGAAATATTAACTCCCTAACCCATGCTACGCCAGCTTTAGGGGTATCATTGCGGGTCGCTTTGACGGCACAGACCCTCAGTGCAAAGTCTTCGATGTTTCCTACCACTGCAGACGACATAGAGAACCCAACGTTGGAGACCTGTGTCGCTTGACAAGGAATATGGAGAAATGACGGCCAAGCTTGATAGGCTGATAATCTGAAGCGGGTTGAGATGGTAGCTCACTGAGGCTTGTTATGCTCTGTGAGATGGGCATTGGGCATGACCACTAGCTCATCATATTCCTAATCAGGGACATAGGGCTCTTAATAGTACATTACTGCCGCGATCTGTAATGAGTGCGTTTCTGGCGCGCTTTTGATGGCCGACAGAGCGCAGCGTAGCGCAGCTCAAGGCCCTCACAGTGCGGTCAGCATTGCAGCCCTTGATGGACAAGCTGAAATGAAGGCCGAGACCGAAGGTCGAGGCCTTTATAGCGCGGACAGCAAGGGCTGCAATGATGACCAAACTTGAGGGCCGAGAGCGTAGCTAAGCTAAGCTCGAGGCAATCATAGCGTGGCCAGAAGCGCGCTCATTGCAGACCAAGGCTTGTATAGTGCTTTACTCAAACAATGCGAGTAATTAAAATATTAATTAGAATAGTAATTAACATAGTAATTTAATTAGCTTACCATTTGTCGTAGATTAAGTACTTTTTGTCGATTTTCCATTCCGCAAACTTTTTGTTGGTAAGCTTGCTTGTATTTTTCTTTTGACTTCGGTGGCAATAAATTTCCAATTACTAATTTCGCTTGATTTTGAATGTCCGGCGGTGTTAAACACATTAAATCCGAGGATTCGTCGCTTTGAGAGTTCACTTTTTCAACAAAAACACAGAAAAAAATCACTTCGAACAACGCGCGAAAAGTCGAAAACAATATGGCCGCGCTTTTTTTTTCTGTGCAATGTGTCGACTGCCAGTACCCATACAGCCTAATTCTAAATAAATACTTTTTGCACCTGATGTTTGAGTTCTATTTATGAAACAAAACTCGACATTAATGTTTTTCTGGCCGCAAAACACAAGACATTAATGAAATTCCATACAACTTTTCTGGCGCCTAATCCAAGTAGCCCGCAAGTCCGACTTTGCTCAAAGAAGGTTGTCGAATTAATGTCCACATTACGAGCTTTTTTGAGTAAAACAGTTTTCCATTCTGGCCGATTTTGCGCCTTCATCTCAAGCTCGGATATGCTTGTCCCGAGACTGTTTGTTTCTTGTTGCACTGAACGAACGCCAGGTAGTTTTAGGGCGTCCTCTCTTCCGTGTTCCAGTTGTGCTATTTTGGAGGGGTGGTTTTCGGGTCTTCGCATAGTATGACCAATCCAACGCCACTTTCGCAACTTTATGACCACTAGTTCGTTGAAAGAAAAATATCTGGAGCTTACCATTGAATCCAAGGACACAGTCGCATTTGTAAGCGTTGAGGCGGTCGTGGCAGGTCCCGCCGTGTTGGCAAGGATTTGAACTGCACTCGTCGATGTCGCGTTCACATCTTTGTCCTGAAAGAGATAACCAGGTACATTAGTAATGGTGACTTGAATAGGTGTGTCAAAGTCAAATAATTATGTCAACGTCAAGCTACAGTCAGCTGGAGAGTTGAAGTTGGTTTAGGAGCCTGATGAGGTCTGAGGGTTCTAGAGAGCGAGAGAAGGTTGACAAGCTCAGGGGTCAGGCTGTCAGGGGTCACCAATTTAGGAGGAGCGGGTGATCATGCTCCTCGAATACAAAAGGAAATTTCCCGCCAAGCAGAAATTATGCTTGGGGACCGGCCGGGTCCAACTGACCATCATTGGGCGTTTTATTGTATAACTCAGCTACAAGAAATATTTTGCTGGCGCGATGCAGGATTGTAGCGAGTAGCGTATTGATAGCTAGAGTATGTAGCAGTTTCCTGTGCGTCCGACAGGGGTCGCTTCATCGGCAAAGACTGGCAGAAGCTTCAGACAATAATTATTGTCAGGAAGGAGACCATTCAAAATAGGGCCAAGAAGTATCTTGTGTCTGAGGCCTAGACCCATATAAAGTGGCTAAACAAGCAGAGTAAGCAAGAGCTTAACGATTGACCTATAATTTTACTCTTCTTTCTTACCTCCATATCCAGGCAAGCAATGGCAAATAAACTGGTTGACTCCGTCCTCACAGGAGCCTCCGTTGATGCAGGGGTTGGAAGCGCACTCGTCCACGTCTGACAGACACCTGTAAAATACGAAGAGCCTTAGCCACGGTGGACCAAGAAAAGCTATTGGTGTTGCATGAAAGATTTTTTTATTGGCAAAGGGTCAGTGGAGAAGGCCAACGTTCTGTGGTGGATTTCAATGCTGGTAAAAATCACTATGACTTTCCCATGCTAGAATGGCACATCATAAGGCCATGTGCCCATCAGTGACCGTTTTTCACACGATATTAGGTCTCCTTTCCCGGTAATAGCAAAGAACGATTTAACGAGCTGACTGCCAACCTCCAATAATGGAGAGGCACTTCAAGAACAAAGAAGGGAGTGTAATTAGCTTAGGGTACAATCCTATGTATTTTAATGGTATTATGTAGAGAACAGATAGTTCAAACGCTATCAGAAATAAGGTTCAAACTAACCTGGCATCATAATACCCTCTGGGGCACTCGCAACGGAACCCGTTGACTCGGTCGATGCATTTGCCGCCATTGGCGCACGGGTTGGACAAACATTCGTTGATGTTTGTCTCGCAGTGTTGGCCGGTGTAGCCAGGAACGCAGTTGCAGGTGTACCTATTAGATTAGGGGCTCGTTAACGGGGAGCCTATTCTGGTAAGATTCTAAACTTATGGTGTCACACTATGGTTGCTCAAAATGAGGTAACGGAAAGCTGTAGTAGGTAGGTACTTAGGAATTGGTGTGGCCAAATGTTACGTTGCTCTCTCGATTCTAAATTGGTAATAGATATAGGTAATTTTCAAATTAGCTACCCGGCAGCACAATGCATCGATAAAATATGTTTATACCGCTATCATATTGTTTTAAGCAGTAAAATAAAACGAGATGGCGCTAATAGACACTCTGCCGGTTTCTGAATTGAGAAATTCGCTAAGCAAATGGGTAAGTATCGTCCTGTCTCTGCAGATTTCTCACAAAAGAGCGTGACAGAACGATAGTAAAGTATTTGCTTAGCAAAATTCTCAACTCAGAAACCGGGCCACTGGGTTTTAAAATTTTAAGACATTTTATTCGACCGGCTGAAAATTGTATTGTTACTGTAACTGAGTAAGTAGAAGTCGTCGTTATTTTAGAATCGAGAGGCTATAGAGTAGTCTGAATAGCACACTATATCGAACTGGAAGCACTTTAATAGAAATAGAAATAGAAATAGAAATTTATTGTGTTTGAATTTGGGTTCACATTTAGATGTTAAAATAAGTAATTATGTACATGACCAAATTCTTCCTTTTCAAGAGTAAACACATAAGTAACTTAAAAACTAAACTAGGTAGGTACCTAATTATTTTAAATCTATAATCACAGTTCACAATGTATAAATGACATAACAAAAACTAGTCTAATCCTTAAATTCTAAATATTCTTTGACAGAGTAGAAACCCTTTGACAGGAGAAATGTTTTTGTGAGTCTCTTAAATGTGTTTAATTTTTCAATTTTATATGCATCTGGTAGTTTATTAAATATCTTTATACTCATCATGAGTGCATTATTGGAAGTGAGTGCTAAATTTACAAATGGTTCAAAGAGCTTATATTTATATTGTGGGCGGAGTTCACGTTTAGAGATATCTTGTTGGTTTTGAAATAGGTATCTATTGTTATATACAAATATGCAAACTTCTAATATATACAAACAAGGTAAAGGTAAAATATCATTGTCCTTAAAATATTCACGGCACGAGTCTATTTGATGTAGGCCAAACATCGCTCTGATACAGCGTTTTTGCATTTTGAATGCCTTATCCATATCAGTAGAGTTGCCCCATAATACAATACAATAGCGTAGTGTAGAGTCTATATAGCCATTGTACGCATCTTTAGCAGCCTCAAGTGATACTGTCTGTCTTCTTGTCTTGCTCTAGATATATTCATCGAAGTGAGACAGACAGCACAATCGAGTCCGATATAGTCATTCATGCTACACCTTACTGAAGTGTCGGATCTTCATCTGAAGAACGGTAGGGGTAAAACTTAGCAATTTTGTAACCAACCAAAATATCATGCCATTTAAAGAAAGGGGACTTACTCATAATAATTGCTGCGTGAAAGGAAAGAAGAAAGGGAGGGTTAGAAAAGGAAAGCAGTAACATAACCTTCGCCCACAAATAAATAAGTGAGGAAGCAAAAAGTGATGTGATTTGAAATACAATGTAGGTAACCCCGAATTAATAGAATCTAATAATCAGATTGCAGCAGGTTTGTCAAGCGAAAACCTTACACGATTTTCTGCAGAACACTTTTGAACTGTCTGAAATCTGGAAACAACATCCTGCAATCCTACAAACTCATTGTTGAGTTTCTATTAATTAAGGGGATACAGAAGATGCCACTGTTGTTGGTGAACCTAGGAGACAAACCTCGTGCACTACTTTTCATATCAAAGTCATGACTTATGCGTAATGGTATAGGTGCAAGCCTACTCCATCTAAAACATTGTCCCAGGCACTGCAGCGCCAAGTGGTCTCTTCGTGAGTGAAGGTGCCACTGGACGCTGTATAAATCATCTCTTTACGTAGATGCAAAGGGGTTAAATTTTTTTAAATGTTGAATCTTCATTAGCCTTCATATGACTCGTCGTCAAAAGAGTCCAAAACTCTTCACCTAAGTAACCCAAGTAAAATCCAACATGGTGGAGGAACTCACCTATTGATGCCGTCGATGCAGGTGGCGCCGTTCCGACAGGGGTTGGAGTAGCACTCGTTGACATTGATCTCACAGTTGTGCCCGGACGTGCCGGGCTTGCAGCGGCACTGGTAGCCGTCTATCAGGTCCTCGCAATGGCCTGAAGTTTAAGTCCAAGTTAGCATTTTATTGGGCCCAAGAAGTCCTAAATGTCACCATGCTCCAGCCAGAGGACAAGAAAAGGTAGATAGGTAATCGTATGGGTTAGTGGCCTCCCCTGGTGTCAGAGTTTTTAGACCGCCCAAAGCCTCTAAAAACTCTCGAAGTCACCAAAGTACCTCTGACATGGCTTAACGATTGTTATTAATCAACGACAACTGGGACCAACGGGACGAGAAAAGATGTAGAGATACTGAAGGCAAGTTGCTTCGCTCGAGAGACTGATAATCCGGGTTCGGTCGAACCGTAGAGGTAACCAAGAATTGGGAACTTGAGTACCTATTTCAGTGCGCAATACCACGTATGGACTCTTTCAACTTATATCCAAGAAAAAATACAAAAGGAAGACCTGGAAGACCCGAAATATCATCGCTTGACAACCATCGGTACCGTTTCGTGTCAAGTAGGTACCTAACGTTGCGATGTTTCACTATCAAACGCATAAAGCGGCGGTTTCTTTCTAGCCTCGGATGGCTATCATCACAGGCTATCATACTCCTGCTATGTAGAAGATGCATGACCCGAAATGATACAGATAAAATCTCAAAAGTGGCGCGTCTACCGTTGCATTCGGCGCCGGCCGACGCAGTAGTGATGTGGCCAGTCAGACCCTAACGCAACAGTAACTCAGTAGAAGACTCACCTCCAAACTGGCAGGGGTTGGACTCGCACTCATTGATCTGCGTCTGGCACACGCGGCCCGTGTACCCGGGGTGGCAGTTACAGGTGAAGCTGTTGTCGCCATCGATGCACTCGCCGCGGTGGCACGGCGCCGAGAGACAGTCGTTGATGTTGGTCTCGCAAGACATGCCTGGCGGGAGATGATTGGTTTAATTTAGCCTTTGGACATGGCCTTCAAGGTATTAGTAAGCTGAAATGGAAGTGTGGGCATGGGTAAAAAGGTTCTGGCGTTTATATCAAGTATCGGCAGATCTGAAGTGGATTGTTGGTAACGTCTGATTGAAGGTGTTTAAGATGCATTGCATATTCTGAACGATGCCTCATTAGAGCGTCTTAACATTGCGACTCATGATAATGAAAGTTTCATAAAGTATTAAAATACAAGTAAGTAATCCACTGCTCTCTTACCAGTATATCCAGGCAGGCACTCGCAAGTATACCGCGCAATTGAGTCGTGACACGTGCCCCCATTTCGACAAGGACTCGACGCGCAGTCATCGATGTTCACTTGGCAACGGGCCCCCGTGAATCTGAGAAAAGGATGAGAGAATTCATATTAGCAATATTTGTATTTACGTCAGGCTAAAATAGAGAGTATTTTTACTCAAAATGCCTCTCCTAAAAAAGGTCTATCTACTAGATCATAGAGTCCAGATTATCTCTAAAAGCTCTGCCTTGGCTAGATCAATCTGAAACCGGAGTTGTTTGTTCACAAGGGCTCTTGAATGCTAAGGTTAAACATGGGCGCCATTTTCGCATCGACGTTTCTCTTTCTCTTGAAAGTTTCCGGTGCCCTGGCAAAGGTTGAACCCAACTTTTCAGCAAACCTCGATATGGCGGCTTATGCTAAGCCTGTTCGATTAACGTGGCAAGCTTTTGGAAGCGCAAGATTAGAAGACCGGTATTCCCATGGAATAATTCCCATCAGTGCGTCCATTCTCTTGACAAAATCCACTATGAACAATCTTTTTTTGTCATTTAAAAACGGTTATTATTATGATGGATATTTTAGAGAATACAGGGCCAGGTAGGATAACTTAAAACACTTACCCAATGACGCAGGTGCATTTGAACGCGTTGATGAGGTCATGGCAGATCCCTCCGTTGAGGCAGGGATTCTTGGCGCATTCGTCGATCTCCACCTCGCATTGGGTACCGGTGTAACCTGGGAAAAGAAACATATTGGGTCAGACTCAAATAATCATTACGAAGGAAGAATTAAGGATGAATAAACACAGCATGGGTTGATGATATTCCCTTCGGAAAGGCGGAGTGAACCCATTTTGAAGACGGGGGAAGCGGGAGGACAATTTGGACAAGATTTGAACTAGATAACGAAGGTTGGCGTGAAAAGAAAGAGGCCTATGCCCAGCAGTGGGCTTTACTTACGGGCTAGATAGATAGATGTAGGTATTACCTATGTATCTGCAAGATGCATTTCAAGAATTTTAATACATCGCCTTACTAGCAACTTGTTTTAAAGGCAGATGATTCATTCATTCATCGCACGAGCTCCATTTCACCTCGTCAAAGCATCTACGACATTTCAATCCCAACTTTTTTAGCAAATACCTATTTGAAGGGCAAAAAAATTAAAACGATGGAGAACAAACGGCAGTAATTCTCGCAACGTCGTGAAAGCTGATGGTTTAACGAAGAACCCAATTATTTTGTCAGAAAAGATACAAGATACAGACAGGCAATCAGGGGGTGTCGCTGGATGTTAGTGTTGTCTCCTCGGGATATAGCAGAACATAAACTGAAAGAATGTATTACTAAATAAAACATTGCATGCAAATCAAGCAAAGAGAGAGGTCATTATATTTTTGATAACTCAACCACAAAACACATTTGCACGTCAAAGTAAAGCACTGAAGAATATAACTAAAGTGATGATTACATTACTAAGGATTTGCAATGTACCTATCTTATAAAAGCTCTATATCGCAAAGTATGGCTTACTACGATGCGAATGCTTACTTTATTTTGGGTGTTTCAGTTTTTGATAGATCGTGATGGTATGATGTCTCCATGTTTGTCTTAATATTGAACTTAATACTGGAGTCATTCCTCAAACAGTCTACAGCAGCTGGGTATAAGTTGTATAAGGAAGACTTGTCGCTCTTGATATGGATCCCCGGCGATTTATCAGTATCATAGATGTTACGGCTATCTATGGATCTTCTGATACGGCGCGGCATTTCTCTCACTAGTAATTCTTCGCAATCGTTTCTCGAACATTTAGGGTGGTATTCTAGAACGCTACTTACTTAAACTCAGTTTAAACAGAGTTCAGACTGTCGATAAAACAGTGCATGTTTTGATAAGAATTGAGGGATATTCAAATCAAAACATGCACTTTTTTATCGACAGTCGACACTACTAAACTCTACATAAACGTTTGAACTGAGTTTAAACAGAATATATGTTTAAACTCAGTTCAAACTAGAAAGCTCCTTGAACTCGGTTTAATCTCTGTTTAAACTCAGTTTAAGTAGAGTTTAGTAGTGTCGACTGTCGATAAAAAAGTGCATGTTTTGATTTCAATATCCCTCCCTTCATATCAAAACATGCACTGTTTTATCGACAGTCTGAACTCTGTTTAAACTGAGTTTAAGTAGCGTTCTAGAATAACACCCTTAGATGGCCGACAAACGTAACTACTCATTACAGTACGTGCGATCGTTAGGGTGTTTCTATTAATAGACATAATACCCTAAAGGAATCCCTCATCTTGCAACGAAGTGGTATAATCAGTGGAAAAACACCATAAAAGGTGGAACCCACTGACTGTCTCTCTTTAGAAAAGAAGGCAAATTATTTCCACAGCTTAACAAATTAAAACTCATCTTTATTCTTAAAGTGCTAGGGCTTAAAATTGTGAAGTTAGAAGCCTTAGTAACCCTATATGACAGACCACATTCCCCATTTGGAGAGGCTTCAGAATTCTATGGAATATCAGCCGCAAACCAGTACTTGTTATACAGACCTAGTTTCGCTAATTAGGGGCGAACGATTGTGATCTCTACTGTCATCGGCCGAAGAGTCATTGGGAGCGCAAATGTAACTTGGTGCATTTATAAGGGCATCTACGGACACCGGCCTGAGATTGTCCTGCCGCGGGCGATTCACGAAGTTCCGATGGAGAAATTGAAAAGGAACCTTTGAGAAATTGGGCCGATTCTAGATCGGCCTGTGAAATGAACTGGGTTCCGAATAGAATTGTTATGCGTTAATAGAGTTTCAACTTTAATATGAAGGGAATGGAATAAATATTTGTTTGCGAATCGGAAGTTGAAATTAGCCCAATAATTTTCATTCCATTCCGCTTAGTCTAGAAAAGTTTCTAGACATGATTATTCAAGTCCAAGATATTATTAACATTGAAGATTCCATTTGGTACCATTTAAGGTCTATGCTAGTGATATTGCTAAAACATGAGAGTAGTAAGTTGTTATGAAAGAAGGGCGTGTCGTCCTTTAGAGACGTAGGTTTAGCAATGGACCAAATTATGAGCTGAAGTGATGACAGCAATGTATTTACAACTGTAGTTAAAGGAGTCTTACGTGAATGGACAGTATACTTAAAAACCCATTCCGATATCCGCGTCCTTTAGAGACGTAGGTTTAGCAATGGACCAAATTATGAGCTGAAGTGATGACAGCAATGTATTTACAACTGTAGTTAAAGGAGTCTTACGTGAATCGACAGTATACTTAAAAACCCATTCCGATATCCGTCTCACATCAGCAAGTTACGATACTTGCGCTACGCTTCCACATATCTGTACGGCGTTTAAGTACTGTTAATTACAGAGTTAAAACCACTTTTGGATGCTTTCTTCAAGAGGCGGGATTCTTCGCATTCAAACGCGTAATAAATCGTAATTTTCAGTCGCAGTTTAAGAGGTCGAAGGCCCTACTTCTGAGACGGAATGACTGTACTGTCTTGGGGAAAACATAGCGTCTGAATTTGTGATTTTGACGTGCCGTAGTAGTACTACAACCAAACAATTCTCTGAAATCATTTTGCGAAGCCCTGTATAAAATAGTAGTAAAGACAAGGATATCTAGATTAGAGAAAAACTAAAGATAAGGCTAAATCTAAAGTAATAACTTCCGTTCCCTAAGCAAGCGAACACAACTAATCAGTGGGTTTTTTTGTCTACGCTTTGTGTTCATTCGGCGGATACTTATCAATGCAATCTGAACGATGAACATTGATATTGTCAATAAATACCCTCAAAATCAAAATTAAACGATATTTTAATGGATTTAACACTCGTTTTATTCTGTTTTTTACATTTTTGCTTGTGGTCGCCGTAGACTGAAGTGTCAGATTGTTTTGAATGTAATTTGTTATTACTTATGTATTTCAACGTCCCTCAGTTCTACTTAAAGTGCTGGTGCAAACCTAAGAAACTATTTTATAAGGTTCAAAAATTCGCTCGGATTCGCTTTTATAAAGTTCCCTAGCACGGGTTAGTGCTTTAGAAAATACAAGAGTAATTACTCAATAACCTCGCTGAAATGCATGTTGAACCTGTCACACAAGTGAGCAGTAGAAGCCCATTGGAGACAGTAGCGTCAGTGCGCAAGCGCATTCATTTCCGCGTTGCGCGGGACAGACAATGCGCGGGCGCCCCGCCCGTCGCCATGGGAACTGGGTCTGGCGTTTAGGGCTGCCAGCCGTGTCCTTCTTATAACTGCGAGCGACGCGACAAGTCCTGAGTAGCTGAGACGCAAATACAGCAACCAAAATGGTCTTCCAATGGTGACAAGGTGTAGGTACGTAAGTTCCTAAATATGCATGATGGATTTGACTAAACGGACAGCAGCGGGTGTAACCATTCAAAAGGCTATAACTACCTCCAACACTTCTTTAGATTTATTATAGTGGCTCTTATATCGATTTAAAAAAAAAAAAGTATTTTTTATTTTGGGCATTCCAACAAATAGGAGCTGGGAGAGGCTGGAGAGGTGGTAGAGAGTGTAGGGGCACGAAAGCTGAAATGGTCCAAATGCAAAACTTTTAAAGAATAAGAAACCTTCTATAAACAAAAAGTATCGAGCTATTCGAAAAGTCTTAGAACAAAAAGTTGTTGGAAATCACATCTAGAAGTTGACGTGTTTCCGGAATACCTAGAGAGAGGGTGATTATTTTTCCGTTGAAGTTAGCGTTTGAAAGAAACATCCAAGGTACAGCTGCAGCCCTAGCCTATAATCTGGCTTCCTTTCCCTTTAATGCTCGCCCAGCATCCATCTCCCTCTGGCCACAGATAATGACACTAATCACGCGGTTGTCGCTGCGTCAACTCGAGGAGTCAATTCGGCACGAAACTCCAGTGTGGTCTGCCGTATAATGAAGGATGAATGTCGCTGTTACGGTAATGTTCAACCGCAGATATGCAGGTTTGGATGATGAAATTAAATGTTGCGTTAATCAACAGAATAAGCAAAATGAGAGAAACGTTGACGATTTTAACCTGATGATTGAAATGACAAATGCTCTGTCGAAATGCGAGAAGACCCACGCGCACGATAGACCACTAAACAAAGTGGTTAAAAACTCGCTAGCTCTATTGCTCGATATACCTATGATAAATTATCAAAGGAAAAACTCTACAAATATAACTTCACGTTCATGAGATCCCGCTTATTGGAGAGCATCTTTAATCTTTTTTTTTTTTTTCAAGATTTGATCCTTGAAGAAATAACTACACATAATAAATCATTATATAACTGCAATCAACCTCTGTGTAATCGTGCAGACACGACAGAGATCTTATCAAAACTCTCTAGAAATGCTCTGAAGAGTCTTCCTCCCACCATACCCTTTTCTATGTTTCTCTTATTAACACTTTGTGCTCACCAAGCAATTCGATCATAGGCTCCTTCCAGACCTTCGACCAGATCACCTTCTCTTTAATTTGTTCAAAGTAGCTTCTCCTTGGCCTTCCTCTACCTCTCATGGAGTAGAAGAATGCTGCACCGACAAGAGAATAACTCTTAAATATAAGAATGACTCACCAGGCATACAAACGCATCGGAAGGTCCCAGGGTCGTCAAAATACGAGCCTTCGTTCCTGCAGGGGTGACTCTCGCACTCGATCACGTTGGTTTCGCAAAAAATCATGCCATGGCTTCAGTATGTAATAAT
Organism: Zelleria hepariella; assembly: GCA_949319315.1. Lineage (NCBI taxonomy): Eukaryota > Metazoa > Arthropoda > Insecta > Lepidoptera > Yponomeutidae > Zelleria > Zelleria hepariella. The sequence continues at coordinate 14,540,174 of OX439391.1, read as the reverse complement.
CATTAATGCCAAACACGTCGGATTCCCCTCGACATACCCTTGTCTATGATTCCCTTGTCAACCAGCTCTACTCACCAGGCATACAGACGCATCGGAAGGTCCCAGGATCGTCCAGGCAGGAGCCCTCGTTCCTGCAGGGGTGACTCTCGCACTCGTTCACGTTGGTCTCGCACCGCGGGCCCGTGAAACCGACGGAGCAGTTGCAGGCAAAGGAACCGGGCGTGTTCACGCATATACCGTCGTGCTCGCACGGCGAACCTGAGGTGTGAAAGGTTGGGTTCAAAATATGGAGATAGAATATTCTTTGGTTGTATAGAAGGAGTGTGGATGGAAATAAAGATTCTCATCCACATTTCAAGGTCTCTTTACAAAAAAGTCGCACTGAACAAGAGCGCCCCAAAAGGTAGATAATCTTGAAAATGAGGATAGGTAGGAAAGAAAAAGAAGGAGTTCAATGCCTGATGGCCGTCATCTCTACCTTATGTTTCATTATTCAAAATGGCTGATGCCTATTACTGCTGGTATCTATACATACCTACGTGGCAAATCATAAACCTTTTTGCTCATATAATTTAATTCGTCACACTGTTTTGATTCATTTATTGCGCTGAGAATGAGCCGGCAAAATCCAATTTTAATTTATGTCAGCAAGAAGGGTCTCCTGGATAATTCAGTTTTCCGTTTTCCTTTCAGTGATAAAGGCGAATAATAAAGACCAATAGTTGCAGTAAACTTACCCTGTTCACACTCATCAATGTCCTCAGAGCAGTCCATGCCCTTGTACCCGGAGGCGCAAGAGCACGTATAGGACCCATCGGTCGGAGTGGTGTCGCAGATCGCGTCGGCATGGCAAGGGTTGGAGGTGCACGCGTCGTTGAGATGGCAGAGTAGACCTGTCGATGAAGGGTTAAAGTTAGTCTTTGACGCGTAAAGTCTTCTCCGGAAAGCTTATTTTAGACTGGCAGGGAATAGGTTCCTTAAACTTGGTCTCAAGTTTAAGGTTCCGAGGAGGAAAAGGGATGGAATTGATACAACAGATTCCACTGGTTTAAAGTTCCCCGGGTTGGGAACCCGGCCCTATATAAGATAGTAGAAGATAGTAGGCTTTAATAAAGCTGTGGTAGCCACCCCTGGTATCAGAGTTTTTAGGCCCCCCGATTAACAACAACCGGGACCAACTGAGTTTTGAGCTTTAGTGAGTATAGAAATGATCTATTATGATAGGGATGATCTTACAGAACTATTGCTATCAGCGATCAAAGAGAATATAACACTATGTCAGCGATATTACATGTAGAGTTCGCATGCCGAAGCACTTTTATGTAGGTAGTTCTGAAGTTATTTACTGGAGTTTGGTTTTGTAACAAGTTTTATGGGTCAGTACGGGCCGCCGAAGACCTGGAGGCCCAAATAAATCATGCCTCAACATCTCGCAGTATGTTTCAACACCATACATAACTCTTCCGGGCTCAAGTGGCCGTAATTATAAGCGAACTCCGATAGGTGATGGCACCCAAAGAAGAAGAAGTATTTCGTCAATGTAAAGTTTACTTACCAGTCTTCCCTGGCGTGCATCGGCAGTAGAACGAGCCAACCCGGTCGATGCACGTGGCCCCATTGAAGCAGGCTGCGCCGGCGCAGTCGTCGATGTTCACAGAGCAGTCGGGGCCCGTCCAGCCGTTGACGCAGATGCAGGTGAACCCGCCGACGGAGTTGGTGCAGGTGGCGCCGTTCTGGCACAGCGCTGGCCTGTAGGTGGAAAAGAGATGGTTAGACGTCTGTGGAGACATTGTTTTTTTCTGTGGTTGACTAAGCTGAGAGGATAGTATAAGAACTTAGACACTAGACATCCAGCTAGCGGAGCACAATGTCACAATAAAAGTTTTATCCCATTATCGGCTAACGCCATCTTTCTTTATTTCACCGCGAGAAGCGAGATGCCGCTACCCGATAGTGGGATAAAACTTTTATCTTGAAGTTTTACTCCCCTACAAGGACAGATGATTTATAAAGCGTCCAGTGACATTTCCACTCACATTTTATGGTTCAAGCGACCACTTAGAAGCTGCAGTGCCTAAGAAGATGGTAAAGTTGCTGGGCAAGCATGCATGCTCCATCCGCATTTATGCTCAAAACATTTTCTGTCGGGCACATTGACTGTGAGCAGTGATAAAACAAGCCAACGACATTGTTTTTGACAGAAAATATGGCATTGTAATTTAGGAAATATGTAGTATCCGGTATCCATTTTCGCCACAAGAATTTGGGGCCCTTTTTCCAAAAAGGCCCCATATTCCTGTGTGCCCAAGGGCCCCAACCCAACATTGTTTTAGATGGCCTTTCTCCATCTAAAATAATATCCCAGGCATTGGTCTCTAGTGTATGGAGTGGAGATGCCACTGGACGCTGTATAAACCATCTGTCCTAGATGCGAAGGCATAAGTTGACGATGAAGTTGACGAAAGATTGACGACATCATGTGATGATTATTTTCCCACAGTGTGGCGAAATGAGGGCTACCGCGCTCGGATTCGCCGCTAAGGGTTCTAGTGTTGAGTAAGGTCAGAATGTCACTGTTTCTAATTAGAATAGTGTTGTGAATATTTAGCAATACCTGAGATTAATTACGGCAAATAGTTGTTGTCCTAGTTGGACAAATTAATAATAAATTAAAATAATAATAATAATAATAAAAGTAATTTATTCAATAAAGAAGTTACACAATTGGTTAAAAAATTCTATAACTAGTGGTTCGCCCCGAACTATGAACTCGCGACCCCATATAAACTTAATAATAATAATAACCCCCGTGTGGTTCCCGGGAGGTACAGAATTGGACCAACCCATTTCTTCCCGTGGGGGTCGTAAAAGGCGACTAAGGGAATGGAGGGACCATTATGGTTCCTCCACCGCAGGGCAGCTTATGGCAAGCTGTTGGTATGTGGCGGTACCACGGACCCGAGTCTTCCGAAGGTCGAAAACTGGTCCTCGCATCCACGTCTTTGTACAAGAGTGGATTGGATTCCAAGAGGACCGGGACCCTCACCTCTGGCTTGCCTTTACCGGCTGTCCAGAGTGGAGCGCAAGAGCTATATCTATGCTCGCAGGATGGAAGTGAAAGATGCATAAGACGCGAGTTGATTTCTTTCCTATCTTTCTTATAGTGCTTCTATATCCTTCAGGTCCAGTTCAATATTCATAAAATCCTTTACAAAGTTTGCAATTATCATTTGCAACTCAAACTACGATTTTTCACGTTTCTCGACGGCAAAGAAAACCAAATTTTTCTGTCTAGCATTTTTTTCTAGATAGTACAGTCTTTGCTCTTGATTTTCCACTCGTTTTTCAAGATTTTCAGATTTTTCTTCTAGCATTTTTAGTTTTTCGCCAAACATTCTTTGAATGTTTTCTGTAACTTGTTCGCCGCTTTTTCTTATTTAATTTTTTTGTGCCTCTAGATCATTTTGGATTTTTTGTAGTTTATCTAGTATTTCTCCCATTTTAAGTTTTGTGTAGGACTTTGTAGTTGTGTAGTTTTGAAGTAAAGCGACCTCTATTGTTGAGCATAAGGACTTTTTGGTGTATAATTTTGAACACTAGATGGCTCTGATAAAAAAATTGACACGCCCTCTGTTAGGAAGTAGAATAATAATATATATTTTTTTTAAATAGATGGCGCTGTTTTGTATTTTTTAATCTGGTGTACTTTGGACCTTGGTTATTTTTTGGATTTATTGGATTAAAATAGAGTTCTTGTTACGGATTATTTCGCGACCCGTAAAAGTTTATTTTTATTGTTTCCACTGAGTTTTACGTCAGATATCCACAATATTGTTTCCAAATAGAATTTGTATTTATAGTTCACTTTTGTTAGTTTTTATCACTGCTTTCACTGTTTACTGATTAGATTTACGTTTTTATCACTTTTAAAATAACTTTTTAGCACTATTTTAATGTTACTGAGAGGCAGCAGTGGCGCCCTCTCTCATCCCATATAAACTTAACAACCCCATATCTCGGCAACCCCTCGACCGATTTGGCTCATGTTCGAACTTAAAAATTCTTTTAATTTCATTTACCTGCCTACTAAATTTCATGACGATCCGACAAAAATTACTCAAGTTATCGTCGAACGAACATTCATACATACAAACATACAAACATACAAACATACATACATACATACATACATACATACATACATACAAACGCCGGATTGTTCCAGTAGACTCGGAGAACTTCGCTCGCTTCGCTCGCTCGTTCAAAAAAGTGCACATAATAATTTTTTTAACCATTTTTGTTTGGTTGCTGCCGATTGCCGAACTACTAACCATCACTGCTTTGAAAAAGTTTTTTTTTTCGGAAAATGTGCAATTATTTTTTTTTAGAAAAACACGGGACTTGCTTGTTGTGTTTTATTGATACAGATTTAAAGGTATTAAATATGATTGTAATGTAATGCAAATAAACCTCATTCAATGAAGGAGACTATAAATAAGTCTTGACCGGGACACAAAGACACCTTTTGACGAGATTTCTTCTACTAATTTCCATATTGGACCCAAAGAAGTGCCATGTTCGAATGATAAAGTTGTTCAACAGTCGACAGAGATAAATCAATTCGAACCAGTTATGTCGGGTGCCTACGCGCGGTTGATTGCCGTGATATTCAAAATAGTCAAGTGCGAGCCATAAATATCAATTCATACGTTGAGGCATTGGTGATGCTATAAATTGTTGGACTGTGTGAAATTTTAGCTTTATTATTATTGTTCTGTTCGGCGGCGAATTTTTAATTAAAATGTACCTAATGATTCATTTTATTTTTTCGTTATTATTGTTTCCTGTTTTTGCCGAATAAGAGCTTCTTGGCCAAACTTTAAGCAGCTAAGAACAAAATTAATCAATTCACTTCAGTTAGCCAGGGGTTTCCAAACATGGCGGCGCTTACTTACGTCAACAAAATGTAGCAGACAGCTTGATTTATAGCAATATTTTACTTTCGACCTGAATCGCAATTTACGCGTTACGAACTCTACCACTAAATCAGTATAAACGTCACATTTTGTGTAATAATCTCACTAAAAATGGCTAACGGACTTGCGAAATAATAAATCTTGTGTTGGTTCTAAGTTTTCAACAATATTAAAAGCGCACCAACCAAAGAAAAACATATTACGAAGAAAACATTCGACTGTCATTTTATTTAATTATTGTGGAAAACAAAAAGTGGCCAGTATTTCCGCGTGGAACAATCGGATTCTCGATTCGAAATAATTACTTCGATACTATTAGTAAGTACTGGTCTGAATAGGTATTCGATTCAATTTGATTAATGATTATTCGATAATCTCCAAATCGAATAGATTACGATTTCTCGCTACTTTTTTGTACTCCCGATCTTGATAAGTTACCCTGAGGTTGCCGATGATCTTGATGAAGTCTTTCGATTCTTTTGAAGTTGGTCGATCAGCTTTATCGAGCCACAAGGTGAATCGAATCGAAGACAGTTTTTTTTAAAGCCTTATATTCCTGTGGCCTAGGCCGACGAAGCTTTCAGGATGGTATAGATGCTGGGCAAGCCAACTCCATCTAAACAATGTTCAAGTGGTCGCTTCACCCATCTAGTGTGAGTGAAGATGCCACTAGACCCTGTATAAATCATCTGCCCTAAATGCAAAGGCCTAAATTTTTATTTTTAAAAAGTCTACGAAAAACTGAATCGACCACGAAGAAGTAAAACTAGGTAAATCACACTGTACTTTTCTTGGACATTTCAATTCCAAAGATGCCGAGGCAAATCGCTGCAATTTCTCAACGATGTCCACTTTCCTCGCACCTAGACGAGGGCCTTATAAAAACAAACTAATGGCGAATAATTCATTGCTAACAAGGAGCGCTAAGTGCCACCTCTAACACACTATAAATCTGCTGAAAACAGCGAGCGGAAGGCTGAAAAGGAATTTCTTGTGGCTCGAAATCAAACTGGTAATCGTAGGTTTGAAAAAAAGGTAAGCTTCAAGACGCCATTTTGAAAAAAAAGTAGTTACTGGCTGGATGAAATCACATAACGGTAAAACCAAAGTCGCAACAAGGTAAAACCATTTTTTTTATTACTCAATCCTCCCATCAAGCTAGGACAAATAAATTATTTATGCAGCGTCCTGTGGCTGTACTAGACGGGTAAAGTGACCACTTGGACACTGCCATCCTCTCAGCTTGGAAAATGATGAAATGATAAAGAGGTAAAACGACATAAAAAGTGGTATTTTTTTTTGTATGCAATGGACAGAAAACAAAGTCTCTACATTGAGTCTGTAACCCAATATTTAAGACGCATTATCTGTTGCCTTTCATACCCTAGTGGACCTACTCCGATGACAGTATCCCATAGTGAGAGGATCTTAAAGGAATTGGTGCTTTAACGCCAAATACACACGGTTACTTTTCCCAGTAAGGAACGTAGAGCTTCGAACGATAAAGCAAAAAAATGTCTTACCGGGCAAACTTTACAGTTGACAATGCAGTGTGTTGGAGAGGATTTTTTAAAGCAAATATAAAGAGTTAAGATAAAAGCCAAAGAACGTAGGCCTAAGCGGTTAAGCATGTAACTTGGGTGGATTTAGTTTCAAGCAAGCTCGTCCTCTTTATTGACTTGAAAATAAGAACTATAATCGGATTTCCAGCTTACTAGTAGGTTCAGACGGCAGGAGGTCCGGTAAACCTATATGGCATTACAAATGAGTATAATATTAATAGTTCTAAGGGACGATTAATATGGGGTCAAAAAGGGTCAGTTATTGAAAAAAACTGTGTTGTTTTTCTTTTGTTTGAAAAACGGCCAGTGACTTATTCTGAAGCGTTCGATTTTTTAATCTAAGTTAAGTACTTATAGGTTTTAAGTTTTAGATTCTATAGGTACCTTGGCAAAAAAAATTATATCAAACTACACTACAAGGTATGTGGTCAGAAGAGGACATACAATCAAAATTGAGTAAAAACGTGGGGCGTCTTCGGTGTGGTAGTGTGAAATTTCATTGTCTATCATTTAAGAAGAAGTTTTTGTTCCATGTGACATTTATTGCAACGAAATCTTGAGACTAAATAAAACGCCCATTTACGATCACTGTAGGAAAAGTCGAAAATTGTAGGTATATCCAAGCTACATAGCTACATATTACACACGCGCGACGTAAAATTTGTAAAACCACAACTTTTAGTTCGATAACTCAATGTCCGCCCTCCATAATACGTCCTCGTTTCTTAATAGCTCTTTTTTGTAAACGAGAAAAAAACTGAACTTAACATTTCCCTCATAAGGGAGCAAGCACGAGCGTGCGAAAGCGCCGCGCCACTAGTTTTTCCACTACAATCATTAGGTAACAATTAAATGCCTTCGCGTAACCTAACATACATCCTCCACTAGCATTCTCAACCTTACAACGAACATAATAAAGACTATAAGGCTGGTCTGTAAACTCCGCGGCAGCAAAATGCCTGAGGACCTCTCCATTAGATAAATAACTTCTGGTCGCTTTACCTTTAAAACAAATTATATCAGTATGGAGTTCACCAAGTTGTCATCATTATATCATACTGTTAACACTAACCAAGGTACGATGTGCCATCGGGATATCAACCTTGCTCCACAAATAATAAAGCCTGTGTCTAGAGCTGGTTATTTGCAATGCGCGAGCGCATCGCACATGCCTTTCCGTTCGGACGTTGACATCGAATGATGGGGGGGAGAAAATGGTATACTTAGATAAGTTGTCTCGATGGTGGTGTATCATTTTACGCATGGCCGTGTAAATATCAAAGAAAAAAGCATTCGATCCTTTTGACTTTGCCGTCCCTGCTTGCACAAGAAGTTCTCAAATTTTGTCCAGTCATAAATGTGAGGCTTTACTCAATGACGCTGCATTGATGTAGGTATAAAACCCGTGTTACTAAAGAAAACATTTAGGATGGACTTCAAAACACTGGTCGTCTCGCTCTAATTTAATACATTCAAAGCTCTAGTTTTGAAGTCCATCATAAATGTTTTATTTAATGTCACGGCTTAGAATCAGAATATTCTTTGCTGTACTACAAAAACATTCAAAGGACCGACAGAATTAATAAATCGTAATTGACGCCGTCAACTGGGAGCATTTTGGCACCAGACTCAGACCCCTGGTCTACATTGCTGGCCACCTCCGTCCATTCCGTGATGTTTCTAAACCACGACTTTTCTACCCATCTACGATTTGTAATTTTTACCGATGGCGCTAAAGTCTCATCACATTAAAAGCTCATAAAGAAAAACATATCAATAAACATCATCAGCTAAAGCCTCGATGACTTGTCGGCTGATCGCTTCCGCTTTCCATCTCAAGCGGTCATCGACATGTATTCTCGTATGTTATTTTTGTAATTAGCGCCCTTCGGCGCACCGATGGACTCAAGATGATATCGGTACTGTATTGTGTCTTAAAATAGGCACAATGCGCTATTAAAGTGGCCACTGTTATTGACACCTGTCGAAAAGTTCTATTGGAATTGAAAAGCTCTTGACAAGTTGTCGTCGGACGTGTGGGCGCAAACGTTGGTGTAATACAAAGAAAATATTTGTTAGCTGCCTTTCTTATGCAGACCTCCTAGATCCATTAGATTAAAGACAGATTATAAAAAATCTTCAATAGTGTCAAAATATCGATTATATAGAATTTTCTTTCTTCAGGATATGCGTATAAACATATCGTCATCTTATCGATGTCCCACTATGATTCAAAATTCCAAACATCAATCTCCGACTTTATGACATCAACTAGGGTTGCCAGGCGTTCGTCCGGCTAAAGTCGGACATAGGTAGGCTTTTTGATCGAGTGTCCGGCCAAATTGAACGGTGTCCGGCCTGTCCGGCTTTTGTTAGGCTTTACTTCGCACCTCGGTAGCGTTTTTTGAAAACCGATTTTCGTTAAATGGGCCTGGCAACACTGCGCTAGATTATTGCGTATGCGTATGTATATATGTTTGTATGTACGTATGTATATATGACATATATACATACGTACATTGCATACATTGTATGTATATATGCGTTATTCAATTTTATTTTATTTCATTAGAATTTAAGAAGTTTTATGGTAAATGATCGAGAAAATCTTAGTTTTACGTAAAAAAACATTGTCGTATTATTGCTAAGACAGAAAATCCTTAATAATTTAGGGTGTCCGGCTTTTTTACCCAAATGTCCGGCCAAACTGGCTGGTCTGTCCGGCTATTAGGTTAGACGACCTGGCAACCCTAACATCAACGAAGCATCCACATATCGACAAGTCCCTAAATATAATACCCAAATGTGTTACTTTACTAAGTACCCGCTGAGAGTATAAGACGTCACATCATTAGCTCATTTACAACTGCTGAATACCCGTAAGTAGTCAGACGGTCGGTTTTGTTGTCTGACGTTTATGTTATTATGCTGTCGATCTCTGATCTTGTGGTTCTACTGGTAGAGGTTAGGGGAACTCGCCAGGCGATACTGACCCTGCTGTCAGCGCGGTTGAGAATGGATTGACATAAACGCTTTTGGAATAAGGAAAAGAAGCAGTCAGCTTGAAAATGTTCTGTAGAGATCGTAAACTAAAACTGCGCGCCAATCTGCCCCTCTATCCTTGACCCATTTTTCCAATACGGCCGCAATATGGCGCAATTTACAAAAATTTATATTTTACAAATTAAGACGCATTTTGTGTTTTTATTGAATAAAACAGCCTTACCTTTGAATAAACATTACAAAGTATTTAAAATCAAAGCATTACTATGCGAATTCAAAGAGAAATAAATTTTCAAACTTTTTCAATTTGATCTCAATAGCGTCAAGGGTAACCCCCCTGATCTTATTACAATGGATTATGGATGAGTTTAGGTGTCTTTAAATGGTCCAAATTCACACATGTCGGAGCTAACAAAAAAAGGCAAAGCCCTGGTAGAGATGATGGAAGGTGAAGAACGATGATTATGTCAAAGATGTTTGATTTGCGAATCATACAAAAACATTCTAAAAAGTAAATCCTAGGTCACAGTGATGAGTGAGTGATGTAGTAGTGATAAAGAGAGACCGGTGACAGATGTGTGAACTTTGTAGATTATAATAATCTAATGAGATTTTAATTAACAAACGTTGGAAGTATCCTACCCATCATCCCAACATCACAGCTCCAATACTTAACTAGCTCAGTGTTTTTTTTTTTGATCCCATAATGGTGCCAAAGACCATTGTCCTCATTTGTAACTCCGTAGTATCTGGGTGTCGCGACTCACACTCTGACATCAGTGGTGGCCACTACTACATACGATTACTTACCTAGGTACCCTACTTTGAAAAATACTGCACTCTACACTGACAACTACACGGCCCGCAGTCTTTCTTTCACGATGAAGACTTCCGGATGAGGTTAGAACTATTCGGCTATTAAATAATCAAGTAAGTAAGGGAAACCGTTGAATTATCAAAACAATTCCGATCATTAACGACAACGTGACTTTGATTATTTTAAAACCTCCTGCAGAAATCGAACCCACGCTCAACAGGTAACTAAGCTAAGACTTTACCGGAGTGGTCTCAACCATACCTACGTCTTAAAATCGGCAACCAAAGAAAGACTATTATAATATCAACACCACATTATAAGATTAATGACTGACAACTATTCGCGATACAAAAACTAAATAACCACAAAAAAAACATCGAGACAGCTTCTTTAGTTTGAGGCTTTGCTAACGAACAGTCATACCTACATGGCGTTACGCGTTAAAGTATGGACTGCCTTGAACTTTATAACTTCGAGACTGATTAAGGTACAATTTCTTCTAACAAACATACACTTACACATGTCTTGTAATTGAGGGGATTTAAAAAAGTGTTCTCGCACAAAATTGGCCGGAGACAACACAGAAGTATGGTGTCTTCTCATATTTAACTAAAATCTCGCGATTTATTGGTTTTATGCTAATATACGTAATATAAACTACAGTTGTAAATAAAATAAAACTTGTACAAATTGTAAGTATGTTTTGTATGTGTTCTTTAGGTAGGTTGGCCACCCCATGGCAGCTCTTACCGGGCATGGCATAAGGGCGCCGATCAAACAAAAAGGGGTATTCTAACGTGTTGCCGACTGTACGTAGGTAGAGCTTAAAACTTTAAAAACAGCACCGTAGTGAAAAGATAAGCAGTCAAATAACTGTTGTAATAGAAAATCTAAACTCATCAGTGTCGTGCGACTGTGACTATTCGGATTTTGCTATAAAGTCTCTTCTTATCTTCAAAGAATACGGATAAGATCAGTCCCTCTGTCCCTTAGACACTGTCAGTCTCTCGGCCGATTTGCCACGGTCGTCATTTCGTCTCACCATCATAGGGATATTGGCGTAATTAGGCCGCAGCAATCTATCAAGGCAATATCAATCTTTCGCGAATCAAAATAAAATTCCGTTTTTATATGTGAGAGAATGATGTTTGCTCCGCAATCTGACTTTGTTTATTTCATTGGTTTTTACCTAATATGGGACTATTTGATCTGTAATAACAGTGTATTAAATAGGCTGTGATGAAAAATAATTTTAGTGCTCTGTGGATCTGGACCAAGCTGGACAAAGGCATGACATGAAATTATTTTTAGCCGTGACTATTGAATCATTTGGTATTTTATCCGTCAAGAACTATAAAAAAAAACATATTATTGGGACAGATTATGCTGTTTTTATCGACTTATATTACCTTCGTGTCTAGAAGTTAACATAGCTATATACGAGTAAACATACTCCCGAAAAAGAAGGTACAAGAACCCTCACCTCAAAGCGCACTCATCCACGTCAGTCTCGCACAGGGTCCCAGCGAATGTTGGCGGGCACTCGCAGGTGTACGAGTTGAGGCCATCGATGCAGGTGGCCCCGTTCTGGCAGAGGTGGCCTGGGCAGTCGTCGATGTTGATCTCGCAGTTTTGACCTCGGTAGCCTGGTGGCAAAGTGGTAGAGGTTAGGAAAAATCAAGTTATCGTAAATAATTAACTCGATCTGTGTGAGACAACAATAAAGGTAGGACCTTTGTATGTACAGTAGATGATCTAAAAGTTCTTAAAGATTATTATACTTTTACGAGTTTTGTAACACCTACATGCCACCACAGTCTACAGAAAATACAAACACTCTCCCTCTCTCTCAGAGAAACAGCATCAACATCCTACTATATCTATTTTCACAATATGTCGAGATAGTGGAGAATTTTAAGCCATGATTTATGAAGACATCCAGTGAGCTTATTCTGTAAAAAACGCACAGTTGCCAGTCCTCAAACCGGTTTATTTTCAGCAAAAAAATTATTATAGTTTTTTTCTTACACAAATAAACCGGTTTGGAGAACGAGCAACTGTGTATTTTTTTACAGAATAAGCGCACAAATCATAGGTTTTTTTTTATTGCAAGCTTCCCAGAATCTCACGAAGTCTCAATTTAAATAACACGCTACACCAACAGAGTCCCGACGATCCGTTTACAGTCTCAATTGAGTAAACACGGACATCTGCAGACCATTAATTGCGCGTCAAAGCTGCGCCTTCTCGCGCGTTTGCTGAATCAACTCCCTATACGCTGGCATGGGCTGTAAAATCTACTCCACTCTATGCTTCAATGCCTGACTTATTTATAAGTGATACTCCTGTTAAATACCTACTAATATTGAAGTGTATGGAGATGTCAATCTATTTCTATTCTACAGGGTGCACTCTAAGTCGATAGCGGAACTTTAAGTAGGCTGTCTAGTGATCAATACAAACAACTTGTATTAGGTGGCGACAAAAATGGAGAGAAAAAAATATCGGCTGTTTCATACATTTGGCGCAGTACTGAGTCGACCTTTTGTATGGAACAGCTGATATTTTTTTCACTCCATTTGTTTCGCCGCCTAGTACAAGTTGTTTGTATTGATCAGTAGATAGCCTACTTAAAGTTCCGCTATCGACTGCACCCTGTAGTTTGTCGAGGATTAGCTTTATTGTGCATAGCTGACTTAAGCTGACTGGATCTCTTACAGGTGCCCATCTTACAATGCAATTTTTCTTTATCAACTGTGAAAGATGATTTTTACTTCTAATGAGAACAGTTTTCCAGCAAATAAACATTTTTACCCGACTGTCCAAAGGAGGGTTATTGATAACCGGAGAAGATTTTTGCTTTCAATAACATCTTTCGACAGTTAAAAACTGGGGAGATTGGGTGGCATTAATAGTCGTCGACTCAAGATCGAACTCAAGTAGGTGGTCCAGATCATCCCAGCAAAGTCAAATGCTAATGTCAAGCCTTGCCTAATGTCAATGTCAATCTCAAGATAGCGTCTATTAATGTGCTGACAGCTACTTAAGTTTGATATTAGCCAAGGCTTGACATTAGCATTTGACTTTTCTGAGTTCACCTACTTGAGATCTTGGAGAATACCACCCTTAGCGCATAGGCCGGCAAGGGACTTCCGCATAATACTAATTGTTGCCCGGTTTAACCTCCTGAGGCCCAAGTTAAATTTGGCTTGTTTGAACTAAATGCCCAGTGTTCTTCTGCAAGCACATAATATGCTATAGTACTACCAGCCCAAATAAAAAATATTGAAAAAAACTAGTTTCTGTGGGTTTTTGGGATCTGTTATTTTTTTGTAGCATCAACGACATGGCAAATAATAGATTTGGACTATCTAGACATCAAAATATTTTGTTCTTCAGGAAGAACATTGGGCCGATGCTTGAATTTATTTTGTCCTCAGTAGGACACATTGGGTCGTTGCTAAGTAAAATAAAACAATGTTCTTTTACTCTGCATCTTAATTAATTTTAACAACAGCTGCTTTTTAAATAATTAATAGGTTCTGTTTTTCTTAGTAACTATGAAAACTTTTATTTTCGATAAAATTTGGCTCCAGTCTGACCTTATTTAATACAACAAAGTAAGTTTGACCACTTTTGAAATTTTACATTAAAATCCATAACCAACTAAATATAACTTTACCTTAATGCGAAATAACAGAGGTCAATTTACTTTAGGATCATAATATGACTTTTTTGATATTAATAACAGACATCAATTTAGTTTAGAAACATATTATTCATATTCATATTCATATTTATTGCAAAATCATGTACATTGGGTGTTACAGATCGAATTAGTAAATTATTAAGTTAAGTACATGACACCCTGTAAGGGCACTACAATAATTTAAGTTAGCCTTATGACATTATCTTTGAATTATTTATCATGCAATTTGGTATATTTTACAAAATTAAAAACAAAATTAAAATCACAAATTAAAAATATTACAAATGCCTTCAACAGGGTTGAGGGTTGCAGAATCATTTTCAGTTAAAAAAATCACACATTAAAATTAAGAATGGATTCAACGTTGGTAGAGGGGTTGGGAAGTATTCTTCGAAATTATAGTAACATTTATTTATTAAAAATGTTCGTAGTTTATCAGTAAACGAATTAATATTAGCGTCATGTTTTATATAATCTGGTAGATTATTATATATTTTTATGAATGTGACATAGGGACTGTTTAGGTAAAGTTTCATTGTTGTAAAGGGCGCTACTAATTTATTTTTACGGCGATGATCTGGGGGGCGATTTGTTTCTTGAAACATGGTTTTATTTTTCCTAACAAATAGTGCTGCTTCTAAGATATACATAGATGGTAGTGTAAGTAAATTATATTCAATAAAGTAAGGTCGACAGCTGTCTGGGCAGTGGATTCCGGCTAGCACACGGATACATTTCTTTTGCAAAACAAAGAGTTTGTCCGCGTCAGTGCTATTTCCCCATAGGATAAGTCCATAGCGCAACCAAGAGTAGGCATAGGCGTAGTATGCAGAAAGAGCAGTTTCACGATTTGTCGTTATTTTAAGATTGTATAAAGCGTATATAAATTTAGATAATTTTGTAATTATATTCTGAATGTGTTCTTTCCAATTTATGTTAGTGTCTAATATTAAACCTAACAATTTGAACGTTTTTACTTCTTCTATTTGTTCTCCATCTATTAAAAGTTCTAATTTAAGGCATTGTTTTTGATATGGTCTAAATTGTATTAATTTTGTCTTTTTATAATTTATTTCTAAATTGTACTCCTCTAGCCAAGATATAACCTTTCGTAAGGTCTCTAATATTTTCTTGTTTGGGTCCTCTGTGTTGTTAAATTCGAAAAGAATAGATACATCATCCGCAAAAAGGGTACATACGTTTGGAATTATTAGAGGCAAACTATTTATATATATTAAAAATAGGATACATCCTAGTACACTTCCTTGTGGGATTGAGCAAGTAATGTCGCGTTTTAATGATCTTACAATATCCAAAGAATGTATATCATTGTTGTAAAAATCTATTTGCACGTACTGTTCTCGATTTTTTAAGTAGGATTTAAACCAATCATGAACGATTCCGCGTACACCCGATTCGAAGAGTTTTTGTAGCAAAATATTATAATCTACTTTATCGTAAGCTTTACTCATGTCTAGCATAAGCCCAACGGCGTAGTTTTTTTTATTGAGATAATAATTGGCTTTTTAGGGAGTAATCACATAACAGATATTTACTTAGTCTACCTCTCTTAGTCGTGTCAGTATTTGTACTTCATCATCAATTTCTTCTTCACTTGAAATCGATGGATTTTTTTCTGACGTAATGACGAAAAGAGGGTCGCCGGTATCTTCATCCGAAAGTGCAAAATCTACTATATCTGATCCTGCTAGCAGATTTTTGTTGTCTGTTTTCCGCAACAGTCCTATAACAAGATGTGCCAATAAATGCCCAATGTTCTTCCCAAAGAACATACAATTTTTAAATATAAGCCCGCTGTCCTCTGACAAGAACATAATGCCTCATTGGGCCATAAATTAGTCAAAAATGTTATATTTGCAAAACTAACACACCAACATAAATGATTGATCCTTTATCTTCAATTTTTACTAGTTTCTCAATCTAATAATCATAAGATTACATACATATTTAGAGATATAAACTCACCCATCCCACGTCTCCGCTCCTTGGTTGGCAGTTCGACGCCAAAAGACGGCTTAATGCTGATTGGTTCCACTATATCTCATTTAAAATATGGCGCAGACTTGTCCTCCAATCAGGTAACACAACGAAAAATGCAGGATCGGCGCTAAATTTCAAATCATCCACTCTGCAATATTATGTTCACGTGTGAGAACATTGGGCTTCTAGAACTTGAATGCATCTTTTGACCTCGGGCGGTGTGACTACCATATCTTGTTCCATATTTTGTTCATCACGGAGAACATTTGGCCTCAGGAGGATAAGTGGTAGATACCTACCTAAACACAGAATGCATTGAACACCACAAACCCATAGTTACCAAAGCCTCTATACAAAACTACGGTACCATGACTAGGTACTGTTTAATTAGCAAGTGGCCAATCTCATTACCGTCGGGCCAGATCTTCCCACGGGCGCCACATGTGTGTTTGTTTGAGATATAAAAATGTAACGGCTCAGGCAGTTTGCTTTAAATCTTTCGAACAAGATGTTGTTTTGTCAGGGGGATATTTTTGGATTGGCGGGTCTTAAACGTTTCGTAAAAGGGGTTTGACATGATTAAGGCGCCGTGCGTAGTGAATCGCCTGCGCGCAAAGAAAAATGCACAAAATCGAGTCCTGTTTCAAATAGACTAAACAAATTGAAAATGTTCACATATCAAACCCTAGAATTCGGTGAGACCTATCTAACACAGTCAGTTTTGTGTTGAGATTCATAAACGTTTTGAAGATATTATCTGTGTGTTGTGTGTGGTACGTAAATAAAACTTTTTCTATTCTATTCTATTCTATATATTTTTGATTTAAAAAAAAATAGGCGGCGCATTTTTTTTCAGACAAAATACCATGCAATCTGTTATGGATATCAACACAAAACTGGCTTTTTTAGATAGGTCTCACCTAATTCTAGGGTTTGATATGTGAACATTTTCAATTGGTTTAGTGTATTTGTTACAGGAATCGATTTTGTGCATTTTTCTTTGCGCGTGGGCGATTCACTATGCACGGCGCCTTAAGAAAGAAATTAATACATCGTACAGAGTCAGTCAGTACGTTAGGTATGATTTTTTTAATGTGGCATTATTTTTATTGTTTCCTTCTAAGGATTTATTGTTCCGCTTTGCAATTCAAACTGCGAATTGCGAACTGATCTAAACAAACAGCCCTAAAACAATAAAGGCAATTATTGTACCAATCATGAAAGTGCCTACATAAATGAAGAGCTACAGTCAACGATACTTGGAGATACCCCGTTTTGTTAAATTCTAGCGCTTAAAACGCTTGTGATAAGAACTACGGTGTACGATTGAAAATCGCAATCATATAAAAATGTCTTGCGTCACAATTTTATTTAGAGATACGTTACGCCGCCGGCGCGCACCATCAGGCTTTATTAGATTCATTTACGGTATTGCAAAATGGTGCAAACCTCTGGCTGGTCTGTATAGTTACAGCAGAAGCATGACTTTTGTTCTATTAAATCAACTCACTTGTATTTGGAGAGAGTCCGAGCTTAGTCACGCACGCGTGCTCAACGCGGATCGCTCAGGTTTCCTCAAGATGTTTTCCTTCACAGTTAGCGAGTGGTAGTGGTACAAGAGAACCAAATCGACTGTCTTCATAGGATCATCACGTTTATGTTTACTCGTTAGAGGTCAATAGATAAGTTATTCTTATTCGACTTTGCTTTATTTGCATCAGTGTATTCGGCAGCCACTACAAACAGCAATCGAATTTCGGTAAATGATTAAGTGGTTGTTTGATATTTCTGTGTAACAAACGTTGGCCAAACACATTACCAATCTAACCGAAGCATTTCATGAATTTCAAGTGACAAATAAACTCAAAACATGTGAGAGACTTGTCCCATGGCATTCCCATGGGCTTAAATACACTCCCGAATAGATTTACAATGAGTAAAGCGCATTCTTTCAATCGCAGGAAGCAATTAATTTAGAGAAATGAACTTTGTTCTTCTTTGTAACAAGTAATTTTATTGTTTGATTTCCAAACGGAATATAATTATGTCAAAGATAACCAAACCCAGCCATAGTTTCAGCAAGGAAGATTATCATGGTCCTTGGTTTGAGCTCTCATGCGGTAAAATGCGCGATAAACGGGCATATTTCAGATTTTCAGGTGGTGCCGGCAATTTTAAAAACCGTCTTCAAAAAGTTGTGCAAATAGTACCTACTTGGCAACTAAAAAGACGTACCTATAGCAGGCCTTTACTGAGCAGTGGGTGTTAACAGGCTGATGATGATGATGATGAAGAAGAGACTGTCGAAAGGTCCATAAGGTTCCTAGCACTATATTGCTGCTCTGACTGTACCTCGCGTGATTTGGGCACAAGTTAATTAACTCTACATTCATTACTCTAACAAAATACAAGTCCCAAACTTTACAACAGTAGCTCTTCTTATTCATAGGGGTGTTAATTAAGTATTACCACTCTCGACCATCATTAGCGTTCCCACACTTGAGCTAGCTATGACGTCACGACATCTGTTTCGGGACTCACAAGTCACAAGTGAGGGTCGTAAGAATGTCAGGAGGAAAAAAAAATGTTGAGTGTTTTCGTCCGCAAATAGCTCACAACTGAGATATTTTTTAATTGATCTGCTGAATCATATACAAGTGTTGCTGACATCTGTTTCCGTGTAATGTGTCGCCTCAGGATTGAATTTTATTAGTGCTTTAAAGCACGCCTCAATACAAACCTAAAAGCAACCTGTGCATATAAGTAATATGTATAATTATTGTGTTACGAGCAATTTGATTAACCGGGCAATATTAATATGGACCGATCAAGATTGTATGAAAAAGAAAAATTGCTTTTTCTGCAAAGTCATAGAACAAAAGTTGTTGGTAATTACATTTTAAAGATGACGTGTTTCGGGAATGAAAACTATTTAAAAATTGGCATATACCTATACAGGGTGTTAAAAGACCGCCAACAAAGCGGGAAACTACGTATTGTCCTCATCATAAGGAACATTTTTGTCCAAGGAACTATGCCTGGGAAAGCAACGGTTTCCGAGATAATGAGGTTCAAAGTCGGACTTTTCAAAACTTTTTTTTTGCAGAAATGTATTCAGTATCTAGTACTTAACATACCTTCTCAAGAAGCCATATCAAAATTATGAATATTTCTTACAAAAAACGACGTTAACATTGCAACCCGCAATGTATTCATAACATCGGCACCTCAAGGTTAAGTAAAATAAACTTATACCTACGCTTGTGCAATATGACTTCTGTGCATTACATGTCCATTGCGGGATAAAATATTTTTCAAAATTATAACCTAAAAAACCAAAGTCATTTCCCATTAATAATTTATCGAAAAAGTACTTTGTTTTGGTGTCCAGTATGCGTAGCTTTCGGGTCTGTTGGCGGTCTTTTAACACCCTGTATTGCACATGGTCGTTTCATGCTGGATATGTGCTGTGCTATGCTATGTCTGTCGGATTTTTTATTTTTTATTCATCGGGGTAACTTTATACGGAGACTTGCTTTTATGGAGCAATAGAATAAATATGTTCTCTGATTGCTTAAAACCGCTTGCAAAACCTTCTGCAGTTTCCTATTATAGGTATAGGTAGTAGGTGCCCAGCTAAGTATACATTTAGGAGACCAACAATCGATAGTTCCAACGTAATGTTAAATCAGAAAGTGGACCATTCCCTCCGGCTACCACGATTGTCGACTGGCAAAGAAACGGGCGACCATTACCAGAACTTGGACCTTATACAGAAGTACGCCTTGATTATGAAGCGTTACAAAAAGCTGTGGTGGCCTAGTAGAAACGGAGGCGATAGATCCAGGTTCGATTCCCGGCGCCCAGACATGTAGGTAAAGTCGGCCACACGCTAAAATACCCCTTTTTGCTAAATTGGCGCCCTTATGCCGCGCGAGATATGTAAACGCAGCCGGAGGCTTCCATACTAAAGTTTATTCAAACATAGCTAAGATAATAATCAGCGATACATTAGTCTTACAAACTATTTATACAACTAGATACATACGTCATAGCTACACCTATACGTGGTACATAGGACTCTTCCTGAATACAGTCATACGTGAGGTTAAGCTAAATACTTACACTAGCACTAATTACATAGAATATCACAGAGGTACGGGTTACCTCTGTTCAGAATATAACTCCTCCCTCCCTAAGAGCAGAAATTATCTGAAGGAATTGTAAATTACATAAGATAATTTTCTGCATTGATGTAAAGTGGTAGTATTATACAAACTTATTTTCATGATATAATAACAAATACCTAAACAAAACTTAAAATTCAGTGGAAAAAGTTACAAAATCTCTACCTAGCTCCTCCCTCCCTAAGAGCAGAAATTATCTGAAAGAGTTTTCAACGAGATCAGATAATTTGCTGTCTGTAATAGAGTACATAATAAAATCATACATGTTACATTAAATTCTCACTTTAACTGAAGGTTACAAATTATTTTTACATACCGATAATACCTATATGTCCAGTGTCACAACATAAAATATGTTTTCTGAAATACTTAGAAATACATTCAATCATAAAAAAACATTATCGACATTGCAAATACATAAGATTTTGTTTTTCCTAATAAAGACCAGTTTTCATGACAATTTTATTTTCACTACCGTATCTATTATACCGACTACTACAAAACGACTACAATATTAATGACAAAAATAGTTGTTACATAATAAACATTTGAGACAGTATTAATTTCGTAAACTCCTGTAATATTTAATTGTTCAACATTAACGTGATCATTTAAACCCTTCAACATCAATAAAATAATCAGCAGCTTTACATAACCTTTTTGGAGTAGATATTACATTTAAAAAATCCAATTATTTTGTTTAATATTCTCTAACTAAAACACTTCGACCAACATCTTTTATTTTATACTGTAGGTACATAACAAACAACATACTTTTAACTTACTTCATAACAAACTTAATTACTTCTCAAAAATTACTCAGAAAACAGTACAAAAGGCCTAATTATGTCATTTCGTTACATTTGTATTATTTGCATTTTAAAACCTTTATCAACACAACAAAGGAGTAAATAAAAAATTTTTCTCTTGAATATACACCAAATAACTAATTCACTATCGTCCTTAAAAACTCATGTCCATTGCTAACTGCAAAATCACTATATCACCGATAAATAACACACGCGAAGTTACTTTATTTTCGAAAATTACACCTGACTCCAGGGATGACGCCACTACCTCAAACGTTGACGATCGACCGGAAATACTCGTTCTTGAAATTGCTCGAAGTCTTCATGACGTCTGGACTTGGATACCCCATTTTCCTCTAAAGGTGCTGTCTTTGGCCCGTCGTTGACTGCTATTCTTTCGTGAACATAACATACTCGCTGCATGTGCATCTCATCTCGTCGTCTGGACGCTCCTTTTCCTGTACATATCTCCATGGCATCTCTCCTACACTCTCGTATTTACTTTAACACTACCTGTGTCTCTCATCTCGTAGCATCTGTGAAATCTTATATTTGCATTACATCTTATCAATCTTCAGTCGATGACTTTCTTGCGTAGCTTCGCTACAGGTACCGTTTTCAATTTGTTCACCGGAATAGAAAGGAACAAGGTTTTTTTGAAATAAATGGGATAAGGATTATACATTACGTTATTACCATAACATTACATATTCACATCAACTTGTTCTTGAATATGAAAAATCTGCATAAGTGTTTACTGAATTTACTGAGGCTATTTACCTGTTGACAACTTTTTATCTAATTATTATTTGATATTTCATTACAGTGCAATTTATTCCCACATAATGTATATTAGCCTTCTTACACGTCCGCCTAAAAAGTATATTTATTTTTACCAATTTATAAAAACTTTACAGACTCCTTTATAATGGAATAAAATTCATATTACTCTATTAGCATATTTTCCAGTTACATCATCTTCGTTCATGTTTCTTTTAACTAGCAATCATCATAGGTAGGCACATAGTCCTTTCTTCCAATCCCACATTCATTTTATTGAATCCTACCCAAATTCCCATGAATTTCTATCTCTACCAACCATTATTACAAGTTTACAACCATGCTTGTGGCTTTTCACATTACGAGAACCCTTGACCTTTTATTCGTGGCAGTTTAAAATAAACAACTCTCTAAATAGAAACTGTTTACAAAACACAAAACTCTATCATTTGTCCCTTACAATGAAATATTTAACTCTCGATATAAACATATTTAACTCATTCTCAATCTCCATCTTTCTCAAGTAAACTAGACATTCTTCTCATCTGACGCTTTCTTGGGCTGCATAACTCACTATTCACGGCATTTGCTGTTTATTTACCTATCTACCTACCTAGCCACTACATAATTTCGCTACGTACAAGCGACTTCGGACTTTTGTCCCGCTGTAAAATCACTTTCCCTTTTATCTTGTCTCCCTAACAATAACGTATTCAATTCTTTGCAAGGAAGTAAACTATCCACGTTTTTCATCCGACGTTTATTTGCGCTATACGACTTACTATCTTTGCCCGATAATTTTCGTACATCAGCATTTTTCTTTTTATAAATGACCTCATTATTCTTTCCAACTGTAAACTTACTTTCCCCTTTTATACCTGACCCACCTTTGTACCTCTGCACTGAATCTCTACTTTTTAATAAGTTATCGCCACCCATATCGTTATTTGACCCAGATTTAAATAACTTCACTTTTTCCTCTAACACCTTTGTTTCTTCCACTAAAAATTTTTCCGAACCTATCGTGACACCCTCAACATCAATTTTATGCAAATCGCATCTTTCAGATACTATCTCAACACACCTAACATCACGTTTATCTTTACTTTCATCATTTACGTGCCGACTCGATATTGAATTAACAACAAAACTTGGTAAGCATTTTTCCTCATAACATTCCGAGTCAGACAACTCATGTGATGTGTCAGCAAGGTCAGTATCACGTTCTTGCTGACACTGCATTGTTATTAAACTTGAACTTCTATTAGAATAAAATGGATCGTTTGCTACTTTGTTTTGCCTACGCTGGCGCGGATAATATGATTCCCGATTAGCTCGCATTAAATTCCTTCTAAAATAATAATATTTTTGGAAATTCTGCTCTTTCACCACTAGTTTCACGGTTTCCTGAAGGGATGTTATTTCTTTTAAACGTACCATATGAACCAACCACTGTGGTATATTGCACAGAAAAACGTAAAAAGCTATTTCATCATGACATTCTTTGCGAATTTTTAACTCCAACTCACTCTCAATAGTCTCGTCTAACTTTTCATGAATAAAACGTAACGCCGTTTGAACCCTTCTACCAAATTCCGCATAACTTTCTCCAGCATAAATGTATAAACACTCTAACTCCATACGCAACAGCTCTACTGACCTAGGATCTCCGAAATTTTCAGACAAACAAGTCTTTAATTCCTCCCAAGTAGAAACACAACTCCCGACACTACTAGCCTTTCCATATAACCGACTTAGCATCACATGATACAAATACTCATTTTGTATTTCCCCAGCTTTATAACTTCGATATAAATAATCTGCAATCTTAATAAATCTCCTCAAATCCTGAGTCTCCCCACAAAATCTAGGAATAAGATCAACAACATTTTGAGGCATCAAAGTTACACCCTCCATTTTAACTCAATATTAATAACCCCAAAATGTCTCAACAAATAGGCGTCCAAAACCTTTGCTCTACGTTAAAATCTTAATCCCAATATTTCAAACAAATCCCCATAAAATCGTCATTACCCGACGTATAATCACTTCAAAACTACATAAAACAAGCTCCCAAATAAAATTGTCATTGCTCGACAAATAAAATCATTACAAAAAGCACTTTGCAAATTCTTCAACGTTACATAACAACATTACATAACACATAAACACCTTCTCTCTTGCATTATTCGAAATCAACTAACTCTTTGACGTTATTTCAAAATTAACACATTTCTTTAGAGGATTATGGGACTGACAGGATGGTGAACAAATTTACTCACGATTTCTTCCGTCTTTTTGTTCGCTGCTTCTGTCCAGTCTATTGCCATGCCTCCTCCCGGGCGGATTTCATCTTTCAGCTTCAAGGTCTGGTCTGCCTCCGTGCTGCTCCATATCAAATTTATTTGTTCGGGGGCCCCGCTGAACCGTTGAAACGGACGATGGTTGACGATGACTAACTTCAATGAGTGTAACGTCTAAAACCAACT
The DNA here is from genome assembly GCA_949319315.1 of Zelleria hepariella. NCBI lineage: Eukaryota > Metazoa > Arthropoda > Insecta > Lepidoptera > Yponomeutidae > Zelleria > Zelleria hepariella. Next base: position 14,515,841 of record OX439391.1, on the reverse strand, counting down.
GCGGAGGACCTACCGGCTGCGCCAGATACGTAAACGCAGCCGGAGGCTTCCATACTAAAGTTTATTCAAACATAGCTAAGATAATAATCAGCGATACATTAGTCTTACAAACTATTTATACAACTAGATACATACGTCATAGCTACACCTATACGTGGTACATAGGACTCTTCCTGAATACAGTCATACGTGAGGTTAAGCTAAATACTTACACTAGCACTAATTACATAGAATATCACAGAGGTACGGGTTACCTCTGTTCAGAATATAACTCGCGCGCTAAGAGCTGCCATAGGGTATCTGTCACTGTGGCCCACCGTACCTATGACTTCATTTATTTTCAAAGTTACGTACATTTGTAAATTTAAAGTCAATTGAAGTAGCAAAAAACCACTCGCTGATGGTGAAGGAAAAAAATCGTGGTGAACCCACAGCTTAGTTGGCTCCACACGTATTGACTTGTCTTTCCTATGGGCTAGCTAGGTCGACTAAGCTGTCAGGATAGTATAGGTGCCGGGCAAGCCTAATCCATCTAAAACAATGTCCCAGGCACTGCAGCGCCGAGTAGTCTCTTCACCCATCTAGTGTGAGTGAAGGTGCCACTGGATGCTGCATAAACCATCTCATTACGGAGGTGCAAAAGCCTTAGTAACAAGAAGAAGTTGTTACAAGGGGTTTTATTTCTACTCATCTGTTACGAACAACTTCTTCAGTTACTTTACCATGGGGACAACAATAATTGAATACAAAAAATCTGTTTCATACTAGAATAGCACCAGATTTACATTTGTATGCTAGGCTACATCTTAGAACTGACGAGGTTTGAGGTTAATAAATGCGACTTTGACTAATGAGGACAATGGTTGGAAATTATTGGAAAGAAACTTGCATCCATCTCTCCAAACGACTTTCTGTGTCTTTTTATCATATCACAGCAATACTGCTGGCTATAACGTAATGGTTATTTATTCAACTTTAATACCCCTCGATAGTTTGGTCAATAATTTATAGCATTATCGCCTGTGAGTCGAGATAATGAATAAGTAGGCTGGAGTTATTAAATGGTCAGCAATGGCCAAAGTGGTCGCTGGGGTTTCGTTCCCATCTATGTTATTGCCCCGAGGCTAGAAACGGTAGGGCCCAGGTTCTAAACCCGGTGGGTAAATGTTAACGTTAGATGTAAAACATCGTTTTGGAAACTTAAGACGACGTACGTCTCACAACTAGCGCCGCCAATGGAAAAAAAATCATATCTTTTTTTTGGATGCGTTTTTAGCAAAAAACGCTCCTGCGATTTCTCAACGCGGGGCTTAACGATTTTTAGGACCTAAGGTTTGGATTCCAGTTCCTAGAACTTAAGAATGCAATCGATTCTCGCCAAAAGTGGCCACTTTTGGCGAGAATCGATTGCATTCGTAGGAAATCTAATCCTGGAATCCAAACCTTAGGTCCTAAAAATAGTTAAGCCTCGCGTTGAGAAATCGCAGGAGCGTTTTTTGCTAAAAACGCATCCAAAAAAAAGATATGTTTTTTTTCCATTGGCGGCGCTAGTTGTGAGACGTACGTCGTCTTAAGCGTTCAATTTGTCCATATTTATTAGAATAAAACTAAGGCAGTTGGAATTTACGTTATGAGATGATTTATACAGCGTTCAGTGGCACTTTAAGATGGGTGAAGTGACCACTCAGATGCTGCAGTGGATAAAATGTGCTGGTTTTTTTTTTTTAGAAAAAGTGCATCTACTTGTCATTTTTGACTAATGACTACCTCATTGAGGACATAAAACTAGAACACCTATGTATAGCTCGAACTAGTTTGCTATAAAGTTGTAATAAAGTCTTCGAGAGCGTGTGAAATGTATTACATCAAAAGCCACCGTAGTTAATTGGTTACAAACACTATAACTTGCACATCAAATGTATAAATCAGGCGCTAGTTTCTTTGACAACAAAACTGCTAAGTTATGAGATATGTGACCTTACTATAAGGGGTGTATCTACATTTCGATCAACAATTTTCAGTGGTTAAAATCCGTCTTATTGTCTCTTCTGATACATTCATTTTTGACAGAGCAGTGTTGACCTACGTACGGAAATAGCTACATGTATAACCCGTGTCATTTAAGAAAACATTTAGGACGGAGTTAAAAACCTAGCGTTGTCTCGCTTTGACTGTACTAATTAGAGCGAGAGGGCGAGTGTTTTGAAGGCCATCCTAAATGTTTTCTTTAATGACACGGGTTATAGTACCATCAAAGGCTTTACAAAGCGCTTTACTGTATCTGACCACTTCTCTCAATGTCCAATGTCAATATCCAGGGTGGACTCGTCGGTAGATTTCCCCATTTTTTGGTGCCGTCGATCCTTTCCATTATTATCGTGGTCGGCAAACTATGTTCCCCACTAATGCGCTCAAACCTAATCTGAAACAAGTCAAACCATCACTCACCAGTGGGACAATCGCACTCATATCGCAGCTGGTCGAGCGGCGTGCACCGTCCACCATGCAGACACGGCGAGGGTTCACACGGCACATACTCCGCATCGCAATCCCGGCCCGTGTACCCCGGCTCGCAGACACACGTATACGAGCCATGCGTGTTGAAGCACCGCCCGTGGTGGCACGGGCCGGCGCCGCTGGAGCATTCCACTACGTCCTCCGTGCACCGGGTGCCGGTGAAGCCAGGCGGGCAGGCACAGGAGTAGCCGGCGGCGGTGGTGTTGTCAGCGAGGCAGCGGCCCCCGTTCCGGCAGGGTTGGGAGGCGCAGTGGTCTTCGTGCGAGCACTCGGCACCTGTGGACGAGAGGTGTGGTTAGAGGTTTTGTTAAGGTTCGAGTAGACAGTAGTGATGTACTATGAGAGAGTAGTTATAGTCCGTCCAGGAATAGTTGCCAAAATAATCCGCAATATTGCGAGGTTTAGTTCCTGACAGGGGGGATAACCTGAGAAGGCATCTTTAACCTTAAAGATTATACAGGGTGTTTAAAGACCGCCATTGCACAGCTGATATTTTTTTCGCCACCTAGTGCAAGTTGCTTGTATTGATCAGTAGATGGCCTGCTTAAAGTTCCGCTATCGACTTAGTGTGCACCCTGAAGTGGTTTGCCCCGAACTACGAACTCGCAACCCCATATCTCGGCAACCCCTCGACCGATTTGATTCATGTTCAAACTTAAAAATACCTGCCTACCAAATTTCATAACGATCCGACTAAATTTACTCAAGTTATCGTCGAACGAACATTCATACATACAAACATACATACATACATACAAACGCCGGATTGTTCCAGTAGACTCTGAGAACTTCGCTCGCTTCGCTAGCTCGTTCAATAATACTTCTGTACTATCACATTCAATATACCTACCACAATTGTTTTTACGTCTTGTTTCATTAAAAATGCTTTATGGAGACATTATTTTAACATTAAAAATAGTAAAACTTTTGATCGTGGCTGTACGGGACCTGATGCGGGAGTGGATACCAAAGTATCTAAAATTGATACATCGAATTGTACTATGTCTATGAGCGATTCACCAAAACAAGTCTAAGCAACTACTAGATAGGAAAGTGAAATTAACAAGCAATTGAGCTAGTTTCAACCAATCAGCGTGATTATTTATGTCTTTCGGCTAAATGTAGAGCTCAAATGGTTGCGCGATCAATTCCAATCGAAGTTGTCGACTCATTTGAAAAGTCAACAGTTGTAAATCCCGCAAAAAAGTGCCTCTGACTCAACACAACAATCAAGGCAAATAGCGCCGCCAATGAAAAAAAATCATATCTTCTTTTTCTTAATTGAGAATCCCTGAGATCCTTAGGTTTAACAATTTTAGAGGACCTAAGACCTAGATTCCAGAAACTAAAACCTACGAATAAATCCCGCACAAGAAAAAAAAAATGCTACTTTTGACTTGTGCGGAATTTATTCATAGAGTTTTATTTTTTGACCTTTATAAAGATTTCTTTCAGGTTAAGAAAATTCTTGTAAATATTTTTTCTGGTGTACAATAAAGTGTTCTCTATCTATTTCTATCTATAAAGTTCCCTAGCACGGGTGAGTGCTTTAGAAAATTAAAAATATATAATTCATAGGTTCTAGGATCTGGAATCTAGGCCTTAGGTACTAAAAATAGTAAAGTTAAGCCTAGGGTTTCTCATTTGACGGGCCGTTTTAAGTCTAACGCACCCAAAAAGAAGACATGATTTTTTTTTTTATAAAAAAAATTTCATTTATTGTTCATTTATTGTGCATTGGCTCTCACATTAAAAGAACAGCATAAGATAGAAACATGTTGGAAAGAAAATTTGGAATATCTATGTGCTTTAGTGTATAAGAAAACTTCGTTCAAGAATGATTTCAGCAAACTGCTTACTTATGACAACTTAATAGCTTATCGATATCAGCATCAGCCAGAGCCGCATTCACAAGAATAATAACCAATTTGACTTTTATACGGCTTATAATCGGCATCGCTTGTCATATAAATAAATAACTGCAACACCACGTAATCAATGAATCGACGGAAGGACTAAATACGGTATGAATGAATGATATAAGAAACCACACACACTACTAAGGCTCACATCTTGGTGTAATTGGCTTGCGTCAGTCTGCACAACGCACGTAAGAAACAGAGGGCTGGGGCCTAAGTCTGTAACTGCACCACTCTAGAGTGCATGTAAATAAACATCGCAAACAACAATTAAAGTGAATAATTCTAATTCTAATTTTAAGTTAGTAATATATAATAGATTTATTTATATTACTAACCAATGTATGGATTTTTTCTGAAATCAATTGATATTGTATTGTATTGTATTGAAAGCTGTCCTTATTCGATACCTATCTACAGTCCCCTGGCCTTTTCTCAAGAAAACGACGAGGATAATAACCATTATCTAAAACCTTGTCATTGTCCATTCAAAACATTGTCTAAAACCAACCGATGCGTAATCAGAACGTCATAGATATCTACTTTAGATACAGACAGCCAGGTCATCCAAGCCAAATCTCAATAGATAGACCGTTGCATCTTATCATAAAAATCTAGACCTATAAAAGATCTAGAAAGCTCTAGGCCAGGCTATATTTATTAGGTCGTACGTAACCAACTGGAGTTTTATTTCTTGAAATACTGTCGTGTAGATAAACGAAAGAAAGCAATAAAATATAATAAATTAAATCCGGAAATAGAAAATGAAAGTCTGTTAATTGCAGATGAACTACGAAATACAAAATAAATACACAGCTAATAACAGAAGTACCTACACACGGCACAACCAGTTGAGCATAGCAGCTGTGCCTAGGGTCAGAGACGATTTTAGTGAATACCTACCTCAGACTTTTGAATTTTGGCATCAGCTAGACCTTGACATTGGTATTTTATTAGCTCGTAATATTTTTTTTATAGTACAATAATTTTATTGTGAAGTAAAGTGCACCTTGAAATCGCCAATTGACTGTGGATATGAGACCTCCGACATAAAACTAAGGGTGTTATAAGTTTTACCAATGTGTGTGTGCGTCTGTCTGTCTTTTCTGTGGAGCCGTAGCTATTTTTTAAATTGAAAAAAGTTTTCATAGTGAGTGTTCTTAGATTAGATATCAAAAACGGTACAGCCGTTTAAGAGGTATGCTAATTTGATGTTGGGGGTATTTAATTTTTTAAACTCTATTTCTCTATTTTTTTGAAAAGGCTTGCTCTGGGTCATATCTTAAAAACGTTACCAGTGGGCTTGCCTCTCTTTTAACTTCCGTTATGATGGCTCTAGCTATTCCTCTGTCTTATTCAGTTACCTTTGTGAGTTAGAGACGCAAAAACTTGTCGGCCAAATACTTGTTTCTAGTAATTGCCCATTTGGAAGGAAACCGACTGTACTTTTGGACAACTTTCTAGCAGTCAACGGAAAAGAATCGTAAAAATACTCTTCAAAGCTACTCAAATTATTAAAAAAACTGAGTTTTGATGTAGTTTTAAATGTTACGTGTTTGGTAAATTGATAAAGTGACCTACTTTTATGGAAGCCAGGGTACATTTTGATTTATTTCGGTTCGAAAAACTTATTAATGAGTTAATTTTATTGTTATGCTTACACGTTTAAATGGCTAAACAGTTTTTGACAAAACTTGAATCCTTGGATACGACAAATGCTACTTTTTACTTGGCATTTCCGACATCTATAGAACTCCTATATTATGCGAGTACTGGGGTCGTTATCATTCAAACACTTTACTAGGTTTTATAGCACCTTTAAATAAAGCCGACATTTCAACTACGTACCTACGTTTTAAAGTCCCTTTGGTTCGAACTTTAGTTTAATATTAAATATCAAATCAGAGAGGCTATCGTACAGTCGGCCACAGTCTCAGATACCCCTTTTTGTTCGATTGGCGCCCTTATGCCGCGCGCAATAAGAGCTGCCATGGGGTATCTGAGATTGTGGCCGACCGTACCTAAATAACAATTTACCTGTCTTCTCGATTCACAAAGTGGAAATTACATATTGCTAACAACAACACCTGTTGGATTAGTCATAAGATTCAGTGCTTTATGCGTACGAGTTTCATTACGGTTAGATGACCTCTATCACATTTGATTTGTTTATACACCGTGATATTTTAGTGATTTTAATGGAACCAAAATTTTTTAAGGGCTACAAGAACATTTTGTATTGAACTCCCATATAAAAGACATCAACGGGTAGCCTCAAAGGATAAAAATTAAAGTTCTTGAGTTGTGTACCCAATATTTTGCAATCAATTAGTAATTAATTTAATATGATTAAACGTGACTAAGTAGAGATAGCTCGTATGAAACTCTTACCTCTTTTTGCAGTCCAAAAACTGGTACCTCACTCGTAGAATGTTTTTCGATAGGTTAACAGTCGCAAAATCTGGTACATAGATAAAACTGGTTCTTTCTTACAACGCTAAACCTATCGAAACACGACTCCGTTACTTGAGACCCTGGACAGCCAAAAGCAGTCTTCCGCCTGTTCAAAGGTTACACTGTTTTTTCACTGTTTTATTGATAAGATCGATTTATTCCAGACGAGTCGGGGCGAGCTGAACGTAAGTGGCCAGTACCTATATTATCATAAGTCGAGTGTAACCACCGGTAATGGTCAGTGGTTACATCGGTCTGTTCGGGTCTTGCCCAGTGTGACCATCGGTCATGGGTATGCTCAGTAGTTACACTACAGGGTGCACTCTAAGTCGATAGCGGAACTTTAAGTAGGCTGTCTACTGATCAATACAAACAACACGGTGGCGAAAAAAATGAAGCGAAAAAAATATCAGCTGTTTCATAAATTTGGCGCAGTACTGAGTCGACCTTTTGTATGGAACAGCTGATATTTTTTTCGCTCAATTTTTTTCGCCACCTAGTACAAGTTGTTTGTATTGATCAGTAGACAGCCTACTTAAAGTTCCGCTATAGACTTAGAGTGCACCCTGTAGTGTGACAAAACAATGTAAGCACGGGTCTGAACCGAATAAAACGAACACCAACCTGTATAGCCGGGCGGGCAGTCGCATTCGTACGTCTCGAGTGACGTCAGCCTGCAGGTGGCCCCGTTGAGACAAGGGGCGGAGTCACAAGCTGCCGGTACACTGATCTCGCACAAGCTAGCGCTGAAGCCGAGCGGGCAGTCGCAGACGAACGAGGGCGGGCCGCCCATGCCGGGGCGGACGCGGCAGCTGCCCCCGTTCTGGCACCGCGGACTCGACTCGCTGTGGCACGGGTTGAGGTGCTGGCAGAACTCGCCCGCGTGCCGTGATGTGCAGCTGGAACAAGGAAAGTGGTTGTTTGGTAAAATAGCTATTACGATGGACCTTTTAATGAGCCGTTTTTGAACTGACAGTTAAAAGCTGATTTTAAAATGCTTGATAGATCGCGCAGAAAATACGGCAGTCAAATAACGCTTTTCCCCACAGATTCACAGATTATAAAGTACTGGTACTAAAAATACACAAACACCACAGATAAGAATCAGGCTTGCCATGTTCAATCGGTAAAATTGCCGTGTTATATATTTACAATTTCAACTGTCTTACTATCACAGTTCATGAGATACAGCCCCCGCGTTTCATATAACTGACATAAATATTTTATTATGACAATTCGATGTTCATTGATAGGTCGGTTTGTAAACAAACCTTTTTTGTAACCTCATGTCAAATCGACTACGCAATCTATATCGAATTGTCATAATAAACTATGAATTGTATTTATATGAAACAGGCATTGGTGACAGACGGATTGACGGACGGACAGCGGAGTCTTAGTAATAGGGTCCTTTACTCTTTGGGTACGGAACCCTAAAAAGAAAAAGCTTGAGCCACAAACAACAATGAAGCGAAACTTGACGCCCACAATACAAGTACAAATGGCCGACGTAAACATGACATTAGGCTGATCACGCGTGCTAGGAACCAAATGGACAATGCCCTATTATAACTTTACTAAGGACTCCGTGAGACTGGGCCTGGCTGTGTGGGGCAAGAGGCAAATACACGAGGCTAGATAAACGAGAGTAAAAGACCTAATGCTCAGAATAACGTTTGCAAAGAGGCATTTTATTGCTGTACGAATCTCTCATGTTAAACCTTCAGCTATCATGTTTTTAAGAAACGGAATCAAATAAATTGTACCCGCAAAAAAATAAATTATTTATACTTTACAGCAAAACAGACCATTTAATTTTATACCCTGGCTTATACAGGGTATAGATAGAGAAAACTTGTCAACATTAAGGTTGGACGATAGCAACGTGGCGGGAAATTCAAAATGTTCACAGTTTTTTTACATTTTGTAGCTAAATGACCTAGAAACTTGTTGATGACCAGAACACATAATCGGCTGAATTATTGTTTTTCTGTTGTTTACAACAATGAAAATAATACTATGTTATTGCCGCGAACGAAAAATCGCTGAACAAAAATAGCTCAGTTTATCTACAAAATGTAAAAAACTGTGAAAATTTTGAATTTCCCGCAACGTTGCTATCGTCCAACCTTAAGTATTCTTTAGCCACGTATTTACAGGGCACCATTTAGCAAGCTTGTAAAAAATGTTGTATCATAGGTAAAAAACCCAGGTTACCCGCTGATCCTTAGATAGAAGGAAAGAGAGGTAGAGGAACGCCACGAAGAAGTAAAGTTACTTTGACCAAATTAAAGAGAAGGTGGATGTCGTGACGTACCAGGCTACGAAGGAACTGTCCTGTGATCGAAGTACATTGAGAATGCCGTTACGACAAGAGGATAACTCTTAAATGATAACCCGCTGATCCACCAATAGAGTCCTCAGATAGACTTATACACAACAGTGTTTATAAAGTCATTAATGGGCATTTATCAGGGAGGCATCGATTATCGTAAATTGAAAACCATTTCGAGGAATAGGGATACTGATTACTATTAGGGGTTTAAATAGGTAAAATTAAAACGGATTATTAATATTTCCGCCAAAAATTTTTACTTCATTTTTCTTTTGATGACGTCATCATAGGCTCTAATGCGGTAGTTGCATTGCCTACAAATATTTAAAAAAATACATTCGTCAACAACAACAACTGTCAAAACACACAACTCTTGTTGACTTGACACTGACATTTGTCAAACGTCGACATATTTTTATTTTTTTAAAAGCATAAATGAATGCAATGAACTTAGTACATAATGCCAGTGGTGACGTCATACACAAAACTTATAGAAATTTTAAATAATTAATAAAAAAATAGTTACATTAAAAATTAAGAAAATATTCAAATTAGTTTCTTATATTTGTCTATATTTTCGATTTATAGAATAAACAATAGGATTTGACAATGCCCATTACTCGATAGAGGCGTCTTGGCATTCGTCCAGTCTAGTTCCGCCTTTACCTTATCGTGATCGCCATGAGTGTAGCTCATGCAGGCTTTCGCAAGTCGCAATGTCTAATAGCACGCTCCTAGTTGGTGCAAAGTTTGTTGGTTTGACTTTTGACTCACGCTTAGTGAATTAAATAATGCAATGATCGTGTGTGTTCCTTTCTATGGGGCTAGGAAGGTTTTTAAAAATAGCTTAGTTAGTTGATAGTACAGTCAGCAACACGCTAGGATATCCTATTTTTATTTCATTGGACATGAAAAAGAAGAAACTCAACTAGGAGAAGATATAAACGATTTGATCTGATCACAGTATTCAGTTTTAGAAAAGCGATCTCACAAAAGAAAAGAAAATAATTGTCAGTCAGAAACTATAAAACGTTCACTTTGGGTCTTGGCTTAGGGTACATCGATATTGTACCTTAATGGTTTTTATGGTTATAATTTTGGTAATTCAACTTAACATAGATACTTTCTTCAAAACCCCATCAGCCTTCCCATATTACCAATAATGGATGTTATGTTAATGAAACCGAATAGGCAGGCAATACCTCTGCTACATATCGAATTCCATAACATTCTCCCGCGCCCGGATCTAAAGTGCACCTCTGCTCTTATACCCACTAATATAAGGCCTACAATCGTGGATGTAACAAGTTTTGCTTTCGTGTGTTGGAACGGGTTATGCCACAAAACTCCAAAAGACAAAGTTATTTTCAAAACGTTTTTTTTAAATACCTATTCGATTTCACCCTAAAAGTGATATTTACGAAATTGAATCCCCTTGTCTTCAAAATAGTTTGAAATATTATCTAGGTACAAAAAAGTTGGATGACAGGTAATTTAGCAAATATCACCTCTCCCATTCTCACAAAGTCATCCTCGACATAAGGCACGAGATTTCTGCGAGATGTTTGCCTTTTTCGCTCGACTTGACTCGAGTGGTCGGGGCAGTCGAAATCGAAATGACATGAGATTTTTCCTTCGAGATGTGTCTGATGAGAATTAGCCCCTGATGAGAAATGTTTACGGGGTCGCCGGGTGAAACTAGTTTGAACAATTTTGAGTTAGTATGAAACACTGGAGTAGGTATATTTTTTTAGTTGTATTGGTTATTTTGAAGCGCATTGGCATAACCCATTGGGACGTATCTGCGTTATTTATTGGCGACGTCCGCTCGCGCTTCGCCCACACGATTGTTCGGGCCCTCGCGTCGTATTTACATTGTACATTTATAACGTTTTACCTGTACGGGGTCCGAGGAGTGGCCTTTTACAGGTATTTATGGGTTTTGCTTATGAATGGGATTCAAAGCTCCAAAATACAAATTTAAGACAGAGTTAGACAAGTAAACTTTCACGTATTTTGGCATCACGTATTTTGGTATTTTGGCAGATTGAGAAGAGTAGCAATATTCGCCATATCTTAAGAAAATAATAAGCCACTAAAAATCTAAGGTCTTAGCATCTGCAATTTTGATAAATATACTGCATTCAGTGGCACCCTCAATCCGACTCTGACTACAGGGTGCACTCTAAGTCGATAGCGGAACTTTCGGTGGGCTATCTACTGATCAATACAAACAACTTGTACTAGGTGGCGAAAAATATGGAGTGAAAAAAATTTTTGCTGTTTCAAACATTTGGCGCAGTACTGAGTCGACCTTTTGTATGGAACAGCTGATATTTTTTTCACTTCATATTTTTCGCCACCTAGTACAAGTTATTTGTATTGATCAGTAGATAGCCCACCTAAAGTTCCGCTATCGACTTAGAGTGCACCCTGTAGATTAGTGAATGCCTGCCCTAGAAAATGGCTCTGGGATATATTGCTAATCATATATGTTTAGAATTTCGTTTCAAAAATATAAGAAAAGGCGTGTTTATAATCTTACTGATTTGGGTCAAATCGCGGTTATTTTTGGGTTGTTCCGTATTCATGACACGACTTTTCATGTCACGAATATTTTTTCCGGATTCATTTTACATCACTTCCGTATTCATGCTTTGGAAATTATTTTATTATTTTTTACATTTTGTCTCACGAGCCTTTCCGCATTCATGCTACCATACATTATAATAAAACAACTTTGCTTTTAAGTACGGTCAGAAAAATATCTAAAATATTGGAAGAAATAAATAAAAGGCTGAGAAGATTAAGGGTACGGATTTTGTTAAGATATCCACAGACACTGGCACGAGGTATATTAATTGTTCTTTGTATTGCCATGAGGAATGGGATAATCACGTATGCGTTATACGTCAGCACTGCAAACAAGTAGGTCAACAGTACCTTGCAAATTGTTGTTCGGTTACTCAGGTTTTAAGTGTTTATATAAATGCACGTATAGCGTAAGTGCGTTATTTCTTATACATGTGTGTGAAATTACAAAATTATATGTCAACAATCAACAAACGTACAGTGTAATAGGAAGAGTTTCATACGAAGTCTACTAAAATACATTAGACGAAAGTCCAAGCCATACCGCGATCCACGATGCAGGACTGTATCGTGCCATCTGTTGGCTGAGTTGAGAAACTAATGCTAGAAGAACAAAAAAATAATATACCTGATGATGCTGGTGAGACTAAAAACTATCGCTCTCTATATCTCTATATTAGTTCCAAACCTCAACTCTAGATGGCGCTGTATGCAGCCTAGCGCCCTCTATGTTACTTTCAAACCTTAACTTTAGATGGCGCTGTATGCAACCTACCTAGTTTTTATTTTTCTTCCAAATAGGTAAATGCATAGAATGGTGGAACAGAATCCTCGGTGCGCGAACCCCACGGTTTTTTTTTATTACAATAACTAAATGGGCCTGCGGGTGTATCGAAAGGTGCGTGCGTGTGAAGTTATGTCTTAGTTTTATGATTTGGTTCCTTAGTGGAGAGACTGCGATAGGTACATACCTAGTCCGACTTACCAATCTTAGAATTGAAATTGTTATGCTGACCATACTGACGTGCCAATATTAAATGGTATTTTATTGGTAGCATGAATATGGAACACGTGTAAAATGAAACCGGAAACTTAAATAGAAAATAATCAAGAGTAGGAATAATAATAACTCGTACCATGAATCCGGAAAAATATACCTATAGCATGAAAAGTCGTGTCATGAATACGGAACAACCCTTATTTTTGTAGGTGAATTGAATTACATAAAATGTTCACGATCCTACTCGTTTTGAACCAAAATTATGTGCCCATGAATGCCGATGGCGAGGGACTGTGAGAGGTGGTGCGTTTGGAAAAAGGCCTATACCCAATATTGAGCAGAGGTGGGCTGATGATAATATTGTGAATCATTGCGAATAATTCAAAGTTACTCAAATACGTGGAGTTGGGGCCGACACAAGGGATTTCCATTTCTTTCTGTCCGCAATTACTAAAATACTATATTCTTCATACCCTATACTCTTCAAAGCCGTATCCGGGACAGCACCAACAGCATCCTGCAGGTATTGGCAGACAGGCCTGACTGCCCAATATGGCATCACTGGATGCAGATGCATGTTGTTAAAAACACATGGTCAAATGTAAAAATGTAAATATAAAATATAAATATTAATGTTAACCTATAACTTATTTTACTAACATAGTGTTAATAAAGATAGAAATTAAGACTACTAACACAAATAGTATCCGAAATAAATGATTTATTATTATTATTATTATTATACATATTCCCGTAAACGACACCACCCATCCCTACCCGTGAGGCATCCGTAGCACCGTCCATATAGCCCCGCACCCACGGGTCCGACAGGTCACCGCGTGGGCGCGACACAGTGCGCACGCCCACGTTCAGGCTACAGGTTCCCTTCCCTGTGAATTTCAATTGACGACGATCTTGCAAAGGATAGGGGTTTGACGACGGAGCTGAGGTTTGTCAGCTTCTGTGCCAGGTATACCTATATTTTAGAGGGAAGAAACTGATAAGCAACTTTATTTAAAAGATGTTGAAAATAACAATAATAAAACAAACGGGGTGAGCTAAATAAAACCGTTTAAAAACAATATATTTTATAATTTAGATATGGAAGACATTTTGGGCAGAGGTCCAGCAGTGGGACACAATTCCGGATTACAAAAAAAAGGATGTACTCTTTGTCACTCTCACAATTAGGACGAATCTAACGAAACCTCTCAGGCTAAAATCTATCCAACCCTGATCAAATTGTTTAGGCTACAAATCGCGCCAAGGAAACCTACAAACATACACTTGAAAACATCCTCCTTCGGGCGCGATTAAACAATAAAATTGACACTCGGACGATGTAATTACCAAATCTTCAGCAGCCTTGAGGACAAACCTCTTGGTTTAATACACAGGGAAGGGAAGATAATCAATAAGCGCGAATCCAAATAGGCCGCCTGGCCGCAGCTTTCCCTCAACAACATCAACAACTTTAGCGACCATAACTCCCTTATAACAACCTAGGTTAAGACCTGTCCCCTTAGCTTATCACAAAGGTCTCCCGTATTATTTACGGCCCACCCATTATCGAATTTCGCTGCGAAATCTTCATTAAAGGTTCGAAATTTATTATTAGCTGCAGTATCGGAGCGATCTAATTACGGCGACGTAGAAAAAGCCATGGTGTAGGGAAGGGCTATAATTTACTGAGACGACAGCAGACCCCATGTCGCGGCCTCGGCCTTAACTATGGAGAACTGGAAGGCTAACTTCATTCTAGGATCTTCTTCTTCGTTCTGATTGGTTCGACTTCGGCTCATAGGCGCCCTGAGGGTATTGGAGAACAATTTACGCCAACCGAGCGGTTAATTTGAACTTCATTGTAACGTTTTCTCTTTGCCAAATCTCACTGTAGATCGCTGCCAATGTTGATGGAAGAAAACTTGCTACCAGATTGCTACTAAATAAATGGCCGCTAGAAAATAGAGCGTGATCTATTCAGATTCAAATGTTTTTATTCAATATGCCATAAATAAATTATTTACATTGAACGTCAAATTATTATCTAAAGTAAAAATTTATATAAATCAGGTACTTATTACTATCTAATACTAAGTATATAGCTACTTTTTTTTCTCCAGCTACTTTTATTTACTCATACCGATTGTTAACTTCACTATTGGCTACTAACACGTAATCGAGGCTCCCGTTTACACACTGCGTGACTTCGTCCGATCCGAATCCGATTCAAATTCAATTGCATCTCCAGTCCGTGGATTCGAAAAATGCTCAACACTCCATACAAATAGCACATAACTACGCTTCTCTCTGACCCATCAAATGGCATCATAGAGTGCAGCTATATCGTTATTAACCAAGCAGACCTTTTGTACCCCACTGCGGCTGCGTGGTGCCTTAGGCGCAGGCGCAGGTCGTAATAAATAGCTCAGGACTGGGTGTGGAAATTGTACCGAGCCAGCCTTGTTGGTTATTAGATACCTACACTAAAGTAAAGGGACCTTTAAGTGAAGGGGGAGTGAACTGCTTTGTTCGGGCCCTGGCTCTCATTTCTGTCAGCGGATGAGATAGTTTAGTGAGATGGTGCCTCATAAAATCTCATATCCCCGTAAAATCGTCGTGATGGCGTGGTTTCTTCCTTTCATTTTAGTTGTCAAGCTTTGAGATAAAATTTTCGAAAAGCTGTTGTTTTCCTTTGCTAACAAAATCGTCTGGCGCTAGGGTCTGCGAAGAACCAAGATTATCAGTTTTACGGTACGTAATGTTTGAGGGCAACGCCATCATAATCATCGATGTTGGTTATTTACTGTCAAATATGTATGTAACATCTGTGCCAATTTCTAAAAACAGAGACTGCTATGCTTATTCATTTCAACGTAGAGACGTAATGCACTTGCCTAAGATAACCAAACTTAAGAAAACTGACCTTTTTCCTCAATTACCAAGTCAAAAACTTAATTATAAGCTGGTATAGTCGCAATTTTTCAAATGTTTACACAAATCACTTTCTCTGCGCGAAAACTGCAGCCTCCGCATAGATAAACCCAATACAATAAATCTCCCCGGCAGCCAGTGGCGCGGCGTCCAATTTACACGGCGCGCGCGCATACGACGCGCACGCAACCCGTCAGCGCGCATCTGATAACCGCTACATGGCTGCGCGGGCGCTGCGACGTGCGCCTTTGACGGCGAATTGCCTTAGTGTCGCGGGGAGTTACATTTTCTAATTGCTGAGGAGCTGCATTTTCAAAATGCTAGGAGTCGTACTTCGAAGTACTAGATTGGTGCGCTTTATACATTGTGTTTAAAAAAATTACATTGTTGAAAAAAAATAATAATATAAGACAAAAATATAAACACATAAAACATATAAATAAAAAAAAAACTTAAGATAATTATCCCTATTCAAATAAACCATTCCCGGCCATCTCTGACCCAAAGGTCCCCATAATACTTGCAGGGTTTCCACGCTGCACCGCCAGGGAGATCCTCTGCATCAGAAATGCCCCGGAGAGGTAGTCAAAGTAGCTATTTCTTTTACCAAAACCTTGCCCTGAACTGTGTTTTGGTAAACATAATAGGGTTATTGGGCCAATCAGGTAGATGGAATTCTTTATTGGATTTCTCCGCTTGGTAGGTCGATTGACAGCACGTGAGACTAAACAGTTTTGTTGTAAATTCAAACGTAAAGTAAACGAGTAGAGTGTCGGCATGTAAAGTCGAAATGCTGTCGACTGTAGGTACAACAAAATGCAAATGCTTACAAGCATCTTACACAAAATGTGCACACGTTTTCTCTTTCAGATGATGTTCCGACGATTAACAGTAAAAAAAACCAGTAGGTACACAAGACAGCACGTCGACCCTAACACGCTAGCACTCTGCTCGGTTAGGGCGACTTTACAAGAACGATCAGAGCTAGTGAAGCTGGAGAAAAAAAAGTAGCTAGATACTTAGTATTAGATAGTAATAAGTATCTGATTTATATATCTTTTTTTTACTTTAGATAATATTTTGACGTTCAATGTAAATAATGTATTTATGGAATATTGAATAAAACATATTGATTCTTGATTCTTGATTCTTACAACAAAAGTGTACGTACTCTCTGACGTGCTGTCGTGGTACAACAATTTGCAGTGTTCTTTCAAAGCATTCTATCAATTCAGCTATTGATTAGGTAAAAGATTAATGTATAACTACATAGATATTATACTAGTTTTCTGGCCTTATTTGCAGAAGATAATTTAACAGCCCTTATCATGTTGTATGGCCGCAGGACATAAACCACGCTGTTTATTAACTGCGGCTAAAAGGTATGAAGCCGTAACATAAAATATATGAAAAGGTAAAACCGAGCAACAATATATCTTGTCCCGTCCTTAAGGCGCTGTACATAGTGAATAGCCCGCGCGCCAAGAAAAATGCACAAAATCGAGTCCTGTATCAAATACACTAAAAAAATCGAAAATTTTCACATATCAAACCCTAGAAATAGGTGAGACCTATCTAAAACAGCCAGTTTCGTGTTGACATTCATAAACGTTTTGAAGATATTTTTGATGAAAAAAAATAGACGGCGCACTTTTTTTCAAACAAAATATCTTGCAATCTGTTATGGGTATCAACACAAAACTGGCTGTTTTAGATAGCTCTCATCTAATTCTAGGGTTTGATATGTGAACATTTTCGATTTTTTTGGTGTATTTGATACAGGAATCGTTTTTGTGCATTTTTTTTGCGCGCGGGCTAATTCACTATGCCCAGCGCCTTAACTTAGTAAAAGACATAAAAGTCCGGTCAGGAGAACCGTAAAGCCGGTAGCTACGGCCATCGCTCATCGACTCCTGCGCAGCTTGAGTCAGTGTTGCCACTATTTTTTCCGCAACCACTGAACGCAACATGCCCAATAGTTCCCTTGAACATTTTTGCTGCTTCTTTAAAAACTACCAGAAACCCATATTTTGTTAAAATAAAGGAGACCCTAAAGGTTATACCAAAAATAATTTAAAATAAAAAAAAACAGATCCCAATTTTGTTTGTGACTGAATGTCTAAAACGAAAAACATCATAGCTCAAATTAAATTAATTTTTCCAAAACTCGTCGTTGTTAGTAACAAATTGACAGTTATTCAACGTTATTTTGTATGGCTAGTACTGTCCCAAATCTCAAACACCCGAAATTTTACTAACCACTAAGTAGATTGAATTGATGTCCATCAGATTTTGTGGTGATTCCGCAATGATGGCAACACTGTTTGAGACGCTTCTCCTCTATTTGCGATCGTGTTTCCTTGTCAATTTTACTCGATTTTATGGTCATTGGTTGCGTTCCACTGCTTCGTACCAGTGGGTGCTTTACGCACTTCGTAACGTAGTGTGTTGATCAATCTTGTCGGTTAGACGTTTCCATTTGTCATAATATCGGCGAAGCAAGAATAAGGAATTACTTTTCGCAAGGTAATTTGACAAACCCTCGCGCCTATATCAAACTGCATCATTAGTGAGTTGATAACCGAAGATCGGGGAAGATGACGATCTTTAAGAGAATTTCGTGTACTACGAAGAAAAAAGAAGTTCTCAGTGAAAGAACCAAATCTATCAAGGAACAAGTCAATTCAAACCCCAAAAGTGCGACCAACAACCTCAAACAAAACGGTCAAACAAGTCGAACCACAACAAACAACAGTAGTAGCTAGTACAAGCAGATCTGAGACAGATAAGCGCGATTGGCTGGCGAGAGGCGCGCGGCGACGCAATTCGCGGGGGGCGTGGCCTGCGCCCGCGCAACCGGGGGGGCTCGCGCTAGATTTAGTGCTAGAACCTAACCAGCTGAAGTATGTGGCTAGAGCTGGAAGGACGTTGATATAGGATCAATTGGCGCTCGTTGCGTTGACGCGGTGATTGAAATAATGGGTCTATGTTCGATTGATCCTTGTTGAACTAAGATGTTCTGGGAAGGAAGAAATAAAGCGATGTTTGAAATATAATCAATTTGCTCAGTATCAGTATCTCTTCCTTTCATTCCGACAAACTAAACCAATCAATGTACATAATAGAACTCGATGAAGCCGTTTCTTCCAATCGAACCAATTAGTTGATCAGATATTTAGGGATGGAAGTATGTACGCTATTAATGTTACCAAAAGTCAAACTAATCAGTTTTATCACTTTGCTCTTCAGTTTGTATGAGTTCGCTTAATTTACGATGTTGTTCTTTCTGGTTGAAATAATTTTGTGCTTTGAAGACGGTATTATATTCCACAAAATAAACGGAGCAAAAACTAAATTATTTTTCATCAAATTAGGTATCACTCTTGTCATTCAAACCATAAATTGAGAAATAGGTAGTGAATTAGTGGAAACAAGTTGGTGTTATGAGCGATCTTACTTCCCTGAAGACGACTCTACAGCGGGACCTACAACTGACGATACGAGTAGGTAGGTACATCAGGTTTTATCGCCCCAGAGACATGGCACTCGCAAATAGCCGATAGCACAAAGGGCAATTAGTAATAAATAACATAATGAACGTACAAACAAAACTGCCAGCCTTCTAGGAACGAAAGCGTCTAGAAATGTACCTGCGCACGCTTCGCCCCAGGACAGACTATAAACGCGAGCGTACGGTGGAGGGAGGCGGGGTGTTCTCGTTGGGTACACTTGCTTGACACTTGTTGTTGCTGTCTTAGGGTACCCCTAATGTACAGAAGGCCTTTACAAGGTCACACCACGCCTTCTTGTCCTCACCAACTCTTCTGGCTTCGCTCCAGCTCAGCTCAACGGCTGGACTTTACGGAGATGCAAAGGCAAAGGATCCTTCTTCTTCTTTTAAGGCCGCCAAACAGAACAAGGAGCTCGTGGATTGTTGGATGGAACCAATGGCGGAAGTTCTCAAGCCATGATATTTTGGATCTTCCAGCTCTCTCTCCTCCTGCCTTCATTACCTCAACGTTTTTTCTCATACTCTGGAGCACGGTAGTATTGCGGACTTTTTAGCCCCACGAAAGGCCTAATCCACCGAAGTTGGCACTCTCAAAATGGGTTTAGTACTGAAAAGTCGAACCATGCTGAAAAGTTTGGTTGCAAGGTTGCAAGTACTTGCAAGAGACTACCCAACGTTTTTAAAACATACGCTAGCACAACTATAAAGCATTTCCCATAGTATAGCGGTGGTGTTGGATTTTGAAGCACAATGGAAAGATATAAACATCTTTGTAGCAGATAATGAAGTCGATGTGCAGAAATTATTTTGTGCGACATGCGTATGAAAGATGTAGAGACGAGAAATGTATAGTCACTCTCTACGATAAGGTTTTGGGACTACGGCAATGGAAAGGGAGTGGAAATCTGGCCATCTCCACTTTGGTGGATTATGGGCCACACAGGATATTACAAAACACAGGAAACTCGAAAGCCGAAAAAAGGCGCCGATTAGTAAAATAATACCTCCGTACCGCGGCGCATGTCACAATTGGTGCGCACGCGACGGTCCGCGGCGCGTTCCCACGCGCACGCTCACATACGCGCTGGAGTGCGTGTGTGTGCGTGAGCGCGTGTCAGTGTCGCGTCGGTGTGCGTGCGCGCGCGCAGCTTGCGCCGGTGATCGGCCACAGAGGTGGGAGTTCGCAGATGTGATAGCTTTGCCTTTTTGGTGCAGCAGCCCTATCTACACTTTGCATAATATTCTTTAGCATCTTAAGCCGTAACGGCATGTAGTCATTTTCTCAAAATTGATGGCAAATACCACATGCGACAGAACATTCGACTAGACAAAAACTGAAAGAGAATAAAACCAACTATACCTAAGTCCAGAGCATAGAGATTGACAGAAACAATAGGAGAAGGTTCAACCACTTTACGCAACAACGAAACACACCCGTTTCCCAAAAGTTGACATAATACTTTTGAAAAAACAAAAGTGGATGAACCTTCTCCTATTATTTCTGTCAATCTCTATGCTCTGGACTATAGTTGGTTTTATTCTCTTTCAGTTTTTGTCTAGTCGAATGTTCTGTCGCGTGATGTAGGTATTTGCCTACTAGCTTGCTATAAATGTTTAGCAGAAGACTTATTTGACCGTTCCCAAAAGTTGACAAACATCTTCAGGCATGAAGGACCTATTACTAAGCACAAGAGTTCCAATGTTCAATGCCAAGACCTTTCTACCCCGAGCGGGTCCCAAGTAGTCCCAACTCTATGCCGCGCCCGCATATCAACACATCCGCCAGACGCGATCTCTATTGAACGCACAGCATATGTCTGTCATCATCACATTGTGTTGCTTGCTGCGCTGAAGCCCTGGTGATTGCTGGCTTTGGTGCTATCAGTTTCGATATAGTCGATCTACCCAGCTTAATGAGTAGAGCCCACTGCTGGGCATTCCTCTTCTTTGTGTTCCAGGTTTGCTGTTAACTCGCCATAGTATAGTCTGCGTTTGGGCATTCGCCTCATGCTTTTAACGAAAATCTCTTCAATTATCTCCCCACTGTCTCCATAATACGAATATCATCGACCCATCGAGCTTTTGGTCTGCCCACTGACAAAAAATATATAACTAGCTGCAGAAGACGAACTTAAAAATGAAGTCAATACTGCCATCGAGACCAAAACCTGGGCCCTTAGCCTGTAACGCAATGGCGGGTCAATGGCGTTCCGGCAGAAGGACAAAACCGGGCTCTCCTCGTTTTTCTCCTACAACCAGAAAACTAATCCTCTAGAATTAGAATCAAAATATTCTTTGCTGTACTACAAAAACACTAAAAGGACAGACAGCGTTAGCAAATCGTAATTGAAGTCGTCACCTGACAGCCCATTTTGGCACCATTGTCTTACAGGCTAAGGGCCCTGGGAGCTCTCGTTTCAGAATTAACCAGTGGCAAAGTGTCAATGGCAACGTAGTTTTCCAAACACATCCGCCAGACGCTTCAATTCCTAAACAGATTTGGAGTAAGTCTTAGCATTTATAAAAGACTGAGACACGACTACCGAAACGAACCTTAACATCAATTTCTTGATCTAATAACACAACCTAAACGACATCCAAGATGTACAAATACAAGTGAAGGTGAGAGATGACATTGGGAGATTACGGATAAAGCCAATAGAAGCTGAATAGACGGTATTTGAATGGTTATGCATGGTACTATCATCAAGGACTTTGATACCTATAAAAATATATATTGTGCCTAAATACGAATATTGGAGCAAGTGAACTACGATCTCGGCGGATCAAGAGTTGAAAAGATTAGAGACTACCAATATATACAGAAACTTAGTAGAAAACCTTCGCTGAACTACGGTATGCAAAAAGGTTTGATGTGGACGTCAATGAGTCGTAATAAAAAATGTTAAAGTTAGATTACAGATCCTCATAGAGATAAAGATCAGCTTTCAAAGAAGGCTAATGTTTTCTGGCTAGAAGACGAAGTACCTGCCCTGTTCATGAACTTGTACACTCGTGTGACATGTCCCCACGTGCTCTTTTATAGCCTTTGACAGGGCTGGTCACCCGCTGGCCCGTGTGCCATGGACCGTATATGATAGCCGCCGATTATTTATTTACCCTTATGAGGTTAGGTCTGGCAGGTTTTCTACGGCAATATTATCATTGCAAAAAAAGCCTATACAAAGCCAATAAGCTAACCAAATAAATGTGATCACTGATCGTGTTAAACAATGCTGACTTTGTACACCTCTATTTCAGTGTTTCGATTAAGATTTTAAAATTAAAGGTTGTTTTTCTTCTTAAGTGACTCGTAAACGTCCAATGCTGAGAGTCCATATTGTTTAGGGCTTTTCTCGCCTAGTTTTTCCTGCCACTTTGACCCTAAGTCGTCAGTCTATCTCGGCATCAAACACGTGCAATTTTTTAATCTCTAGAACAGACTTTAAATACAACCTGAAACCCAAAAGGTTTGCCACCCCATAGCCACAAAGACGGCCATTTCGTGAGACATCATAACTGATAGAGAGCCAGATAATTCAGCCAGAGCATGTTACGTTTTCATTATTATTTCGGCCATTCTCATCATAGAGTGGTAACTGGTAAGTTCATTCTTCTAACTATTGCACTTGTTGTTGGAACTGTGACGTTAAACTTAGTTTTATATTCGTGGGATTATTGCGTCATAAATCTTTTCTTGTAGGTTGTTGTTTATAATTTTGGTAGATCCCAGCCATTCCCAGCCCTCTATCTATTGTTAATAATTTGTATCGAATACTTGTCGACATTGAAAAGATGATCCGTCGAGTTTATTTACATTGGTAAAGTTACTTACTTATAAGGACTATAGCGTAGTCAGAGCTACGGTGAATTGTGGATACTTAACTTCATTATTTAAAATAGTACACATTTTGAAAGCACGCCCGACAAAAATGACAACGTGAACTACTAATCAAATGTTAACAAAAGCTGCACCAACCCCACCTTTATATAATAGACCTTGGACAAATAGTACTATCTGCAACATTACAGAGTACTCATTTTCATTCAATTTACGCACTTATGTCACACCCTATAAAAGCAGTCTTGGTATGAGTTAGATGTGCCAGTACATACATACAATCACGTAGAGGGTATGTATCGTCAGACAATGATATTTTTTCTCTCCGCGAGCGTATAAAATGATTATCTCGAAAGGGTCGGGTTTCGACACACGTGCATTGATCCCCTTCCTCCCACTTCACCCTTCCCCCGTCGCCTCCCCCATCTCCTCCGCAACAATTTGGGATGTGCCCATGCGCATCTTTCGACTCCACTTTTTGATATTGTTTTGAGTTCAAATTATCTTCATTAGCGTTGGAATTACACAGCTCTGAAAACAATATGCTCTTTTTGTTGAAATTCTACTCGGAATACAATTTTAGGGAGATGCTGAAGTGGTATCAGGTATTCATTAATAGGGTGGCATTAATAGTCGTCGACACAAGATCGAACTCAAGTAGGTGATCTCAGAAAAGTCAAATGCTAATGTCAAGCCTTGGCTAATGTCTTGACAAATGACAATTAATATGCTGACTACTCAAGTTTGACATTAGGCAAGGCTTCACATTAGCATTTGACTTTTCTGAGTTTACCTACTTGAGATCGAGCTCCAGTAGGTGATCTCAGAAGACTATTACTACCACCCTTATATTGATAATACTTAGTCGGTATTGTGTTTTTTGTGATAATAAACCTTAAACTTTCGTAAGCACTACTCATTTTGAAATAAGACAAAATACGAGGTAAAAATCCTATAAACTATAAGTACCAAATATTCAGTGTTATTACAGGTTCCAATACTAAAGTCTCTATCAGAAGAACTGCCGAAGCAGAAAAGGTGTCAGAATCTTTATTGCATTCAGTAGCAGCCTCGAATCTTGTCCGATCATCATTAACGTGGATGTTAAAGGCTCTTTGAGTGCAGAAATCCAACTCATTATCCAAGCTAACGCTTCGTTTCTCGGAATCGCATTATCTCATTTCTCGGGTCCGATTACAGTACGCTACGGATGGCAAACCCACATTAAACAACACAATCCTACCGTTTGAAATCAAATTCGAATGTGTAAAAAACAAAAAAAAACACACATTATGAACGCCAAATGTCATGCTTTTGAAAATATGGCTTCATCCTTTAAAGCTGGACCTACCGAAGAAACTCCCAAAGAAACTTAATAAATAAGTATAGTATTTCGGAGGATGCATTCTTGTAGGTAGATCAGCAAGAGATCATATGTTTAGAAAATTTAAACTTAATATAATCTTACAATGTTTGGGCTGCATTATTTATCGCCCAAGGATACTTTTAACATATAAATCCAGTGATATGCTCTCAATTATACTGGTTTATTTATTAGGTACTTCGTGGCGTTAACTACACGATCATTTTCACACAAACAGCGACCGATTGTGAGTGAATTTAACGGGTGGTTTCTCCTCTCAGGATCCACAACCTAGCGTTCGTAGCTCTTCTACGGCTTGAAATAAGGACGCGATTAGAATCATAACGTTAACATCTGGCACTGGATGAGGGATTTCACGGTGGGCTGCAAGATCGCTCGATCAAGACTGATAAGATCGCTCCAACGCCTTGATTGCGTTTGCGCGTTAAATTTAATATTTCTTGGCTGCTTAGAGAAACGTTACATTATGGTAACTGCTTGGCTGGCCTCCGAAAATGGAATAATTGTGCCGGAGATTGTTTACTTAGCTAAGTTGACGCGTATTATGCCAAGAGTTGCCACGAGGAGTTAACCTATGACTACAACTTTAGTTAGGTACAGTCGACAGCACGTTGACTTTCATACGCCTGCACTTTACTCGGTTACGATATGGGTGACCTTACAACAAAACTGTCCAGTCTGACGTGATGTTGACTGGACTTAGTCGGTTTGAAATATGCAGCGTCCAAATGGAACTGAAAGACCTTATCGAGGTCTGTAATTGGTAAGATGGGCTCATAAAAAAAGTAATTTGTCTTTACTGTAGAAGTGTACCTTTCGCACTATCTGGGCAAACTGGCAAAGGTCTTCTCTCTGAAAGAAAGTTCAGGCTTTACCACGGTGCCCACTGCTGGTTGTAAATTTTTGCGTTCAGGGTATTATGCCTCAGATATTCAGGTTTCCTTACGATGTTTTCGTATTTTGCCTTCATTTTCGGCTACACGAAGATCAAGCAAGCGACGCTGGCAGCTTAAAGCTAAGCCCCTTCACTTTTTCACCAAAGTATCCTTGTTAAATCGATTGCCGCCGAGTTGATCTGCATAAATATTGAAATGGGTGTTAACCTGTCGTGTACCCCGCAAACTGAGAGCTGATTGCCCCTCTTTCGTTTCGCGCGTCTTGATTGGGAATCTTAAATGGCCTTTTCGATGATATGTTGCCTCACTTACAACATACTGGGTTTTAATTTCTTTTTTGGCGACGACTGAAAAGGAATCTTCGTAAGAAACTGCTTTGGGAGTCTTGGCTGTTGGTGACGCGAAATACTAAAGAAAGTAATCAGTCACGTAACTTACTTTGGTGAGATGCCATAGATAGATGTATAGTATGAAAGTCCACGCAAAGGCGTAGACAAGACAAGTCTACAGATGTCATGGTAGGCCAGCTGGATACCATACCAAAGTGTTTCCTAATTTAAGGCTAAGGCATCAGAGGTCAGATATAATTATTGCGGCTTGAGCCCATGACGTTGCAGAAGTTGTCTATGTTGCTCGTGTTAAACCATTCCGCGAGATTTGGAGCCATGGTGTTTTTGGGCGGCATGGTCTTCGGGGCCCTGTATTTTCCCTTTTTGACGCCTTTTTATCGACAGTCAAGACTACTCAATCACCAAATATATGCCTCTATTATTGATATTAGACAAACCGAAACCAAAATAGCCTTGAGAGGGACCAAAGCGACGGAGCTCCATACAGCGAGGCACGACCTCCATTGAATGCGGTAACAATAGACAAAATGTAAAACGAACATGACATCCGGGCGCCGAGCTCAAAACGAGCCTCTACTCTCTATTTAAGTGCACATTATAAGCCAGTATTTGTCCTCCGTCACCTAGAAAGGCCGGAGAAGGATCGGGCTGTATACCATTACCAAGTATACTACCCCTTTTGATCGGTTTGATTGACGCACTTATATCTCGCGGGATAAGAGCTACCATGGGATATCCTAGCGTGGCGTGATCCGTATCTCGGTCAAACCTGGAGCGTGCACTGCCTAGAGTAGCCGCCCCGATTTCATCCGATTCGAAATGGAAACATTCACCGCTTAATCTGTTATAAAATCAATGAGATTGTGCAGACTGAAGCGGACCACGGTCTGGGGTCAGGTCAGCAGTGTTAAATGGCGAAACTACCCATGTATCTACCGGGCGTACCCATGTGTAGGTTGGCTGTCGAGGGAAGCGCTTCGAATCTTATACCTCCAGCGATTAACAGGGACTGATCCTCATCGCGAGTGATAAAGCGCAATGGAGAACTCTACTCTCCGCCACGTTCAATGATGATCCTCAGCATTGAGGAAACGACAGAATGAAATGGAACGTTGTGACAACTATAACCACACATACTCTCATCTATGGTACTTTTGCTCTTCGATGCACTAACGAGGCGCTTGCTATTAAAGCGAATGTGCTATTATATCCTACTGTTGAACGTATAAGTTATCTGGCTATTTTTTCGAAATTTTCACAGCTCACAGCTCACATCTCGGCAAAGACCGGCATCGACGTACTCCGTATTCCAACTGACTCATACGGTGTTCCGCCGGTAACAGGTTTTTTTAATGGCTCGCCGTCCAACGTTCGCTGGATATGGTTAACTAGTAGACGTGTGTTTTTTTTTTTTGTGTAAAATTGAAAACCATCGCCGTACCGTTATCTTTGGAGTTTGTAATTGAGCGGGTAATTTGTTTAAAGTTTTTAAGTAATGGCTCTTATTTATTTATCTAGATCTATCTTTGGGATACTTGCAACTTTGTCCATCAGCAAAAAAAGAGTTTCGATGTATCCATTTCCCACTTGCAATATTATTTTAGAAAACAACGCTACAACTTTATAACTAAATATTTCGCGGCACATTAGGAATATCCCGAGTTTCTCCCAGCACTTTTAGATTCTACACACGTCTAGAATTCTCGTTTTGTTTATAAAGCTAGGGGCAGACCAAGTGAACGCGCGAAAGCAAGTCTTGGCGCCACTTGGTACCGTCATTGTTACGGAATACCTAACTGGAAAAACCTGAGCCCTATTTAATGTTTAGATGTCTCTATTTGCTGGTTGCGCTTTCAGAACCGTCTCGGCCAGTAGACACAAAATATAATATATCGTTCACGAAGTCTCAATACACTTACGCGAACTTTGCGCTGGAAGACTTAAAAGTGGCGCAGGCAGGAAAGAGAGAGATGGGGTCTTTAGATTGCGGAGACCAAGATCCACTACGGGCCTCTGAAACAGTGTAAAAAAAATTGTTGTCTTCTATTATGAATAGATATTTTGTCGTTTCTTTACCTGATGGTTACCACTAAGTTACAACCAAATTTTGTACCCGGCAAGATAGGACTAGAAGTGGAATGGCATGGGATCAGCGTCCTTAATGATAATGTAAAAAATTATCAATGGCATGGGGTTAGCTGAAAACCAGCCGCAAATTAAAGACTTCTTTTAGCCCGCTTTGTATGCTTCCACCTCTAGGGAGACACCTAGTTTGCGCAAGCGCATGTCTCCATCTGCGGCCGATTGTGTGATAAAACTAGAGGCTACTGTATGTATAAACAGTTGGGAATATTTTAAAATAAACAGTGCATTTGCTTGGATGTCTCTCGTGTGTTATGTCTCCTTGATTTATAGAATGTAAATATGTAGACTGGAGCGGAGTATTATAGTTTAGTCTGGGGCCACGGATATAACTTAGCTCATGATATTATACAGGGTAATAACTTTCAATGATTCGCGATATTCAATGTCTCTTAGCTCACTGAAACGTTGGGATAAATTAAATCGCTCTACCAATCGCTTTACCAATAAAAATAACAGCGATTCGACCTGTTTCGAACCATTGACGAGTTAAGTATTTCACGGAAAAGAGGCCCACATTTTTCGATTATATGTATTTGTATCCATGTACCCAGGAATGTAGACTGTCACTCACTCCACATAATTATGCCACAAATTATAGTTCATATTGCAAAAAAAAATATCTAAAACCTTGTTTGCTGGTGAACATTAGCACAGCTTTTTTAACTTATTATCCAGTAGATTAGCACAGCTTTTTTCTTCACAGTTTTTAACTTATTATCCAGTAGATATTTAATATTCCAATGACCTTGCAGAACCACCGAACCATTGACCCTTTCTGAACTTAGTACCCTCAAAAAGTCCAACGAGAGACCAGGGAAGGCGTCCATTGCGAGAGTCGCAGGGATGCGTCTCAGAGCAGATGAGAACAGAGGGATCACACATGTATGGCTTAATGTCATTATAACCATCAACATTATCTTTGAGTCCACAATGATCCACCTCGCATCATTCCCTGCGTGTCGTGCAGTCACCTAAGTGTGGCTTGTGACAAAACGCAGTTAGACTGAAGCACATAGGTAGCTCGAGACGCCATCGATATGCTTAGAAAATCTCTGAGCCCCATATTTCAGCCGAGGCTTTCCTAATTACATCGATGACTCTTTACTTTCACTAGCCTAAATATGATATCACAATCTGTTGAATCTGATGATATTGCCGGAAAGTCATCTGACATCGGCAGCTTGTAAGAAGGGCGTGCAGAAACGTATGCAACGATATCATTCAGTAGACCTAGAAGACCCAAGATATCCTGGTATAACCTGCGATAATGGTTCCGGCAAAATAGCGGCTCATTGTTTCGTTTGGCAGCTTCGAAAGACGAAGTACTCGTAAGTAGCCAAACTGATCGCCAACGTCCGATAGGAGACGGCAAGCGAAGGAGATCATTCGGAAACAAGAACTCCATTCAGGCAGGCAACTGGGGGTCTACCGGCTAAGACGAAGCCGATTACCATTGGCGAAAATCGAAGTTCGATTTATAAAAAATGAACTAGGTGGCAGTAAAATGAACTGGGTGGCAGTACATTTTTCAAAAATCGAACTTCGATTTTCGCCAATGGTAATCGCCTTCGTCTTAGCCGGTAGACCCCCTGCATCGGGTAGGTATTCTGTAGGTTCGAGTTGTCTGGATGCGTCTTGTTACTGCTTCGTTTTGTGCGCCCGCGGCCAATCACGTCGGTGGATAATAAAGGGTTGCGCGAGCGCAGGCGATTCGACTTGCGTCGGGGCGAGCGCACACGGGCTTGGTTGTGGCTGTCAATATTTTTAGGTCAGTTTCTGAAGTTCCTACTTTCAAGTAAAGGATATTGTGTCTCTCTTTGTAAAGGATGTATTGCCTCTCTTCAGTAATCATTTGGTTCAAAATGAAAGTTTATTACCAAATTATGAACATTACCTATACAGTTTTTATTGTGAATTTGTTTTTATTTTTGTGCCCTTTTTTTTGTTTATTTTCATAATTAATTCATTATAAAGTCTGTGGGCGGGGCCTATTGGACGACTGAATGACTATAACGTCTCACTGTACCTACGGTATTGGAAGGTACTGGCCAGGTCTACTCCTTCTAAACATGTTTCAGGCATTGCAGCGTCCGAGTGGTGACTTGGTGAGTTTAATACCTTCTTAGTGTGTGAGTGAAAGTGACTTTTATCATCGAACCTAGAAGGTAAAGTTCTAAGTTTATCCTAAAAGTGACTTCATTTACAAAGCGCGAGTTCTTTCCGAATATGCCACTTCGATTGTTGAATCCGCGAATAAATAATATTGTCAGTAAAACTGCTGGTGTAAGGACTCCGCCGCCTTAGATTTATGGACGCGGCACCGCCGACACTGCCTCGCCCGCCAGTTTGACACACTATTATCAGAGTACCCACATCGGTCCTTTATTCAGGTCCTTTCGACAGGCCTTCGCCATTCAAAGGCTTTCGCCCTTTTTTTGCCTTCCAAAGGCGGATTAAAGAGTGTATTTGCAGGTATCTCAGAAGCAGCGAAATCCTTTAAAATTGGGCTGGTAACCTTTGGTATCCGAAACCAGTTTGGTTTTGCAAGAAATGTGCCGGGATTTTTTCTCGCAGTGACGTCAGAGGAATGGATGGAAATGGCTCTAACAAAATTATGAATATAAAAACTTTTAACAAGTAAGTAGTACTACTCGTAGTACCTACGGTCAGCGAAACTCACATATTTTTTTCGAATGAGGCTCGTATACCGCTCGCAATAACAGCTTAGGTAGGTACCATGGGGTGTTTCGGAGTGTTGCTTACAGTGGATAGGTACTTGGCGAGTGGACGAAGAATTTCCTCGCACATTTTCCAATATAATAATATTCCAGCTACATTCCATAAACTCAGATATTTGAAGCTTTCGGGATTTGAACCGGGGACCACTCGTCTAGCATGCACCGCTCAACCCACAGCAAGCTACATCTTCACTAATTGGCGCGCAAATGCCTTCGCCTTGGAGTATTAAATTGCCTTCGTTAGTATTTCGTGCAAATCCTGAGTCGGATTGACTCGTCCGCGTATGATGTATGGGGCTTAGAAGACGCGTCACACGTACTTTTTTCCAACCGCAACGCAAGACTAAATAGTCAGGCTAAGCAAATTATTATACTGAGTCGCGGGCGACGCAATCCCAAGCATAGCACGGCAGATTTTGTAATGTTTCATATCATAGCTAAGATTTCTAAGGAATTGCTCATCAAATAGAATAGAATAGAAGATAATATTTTCTTAGGTTTGCACGAGCACTATACATAATTTAAACACAGATTTTAACGGATTTAACACTCGTTTTATTAACTTTTTACATTTTCCCAACGTTTCAAGACCTTTGCAGGGCTCGTGGTCGCGGTAGACTGAGGTGACAGCTGTCTTGTATGTCATTTGTTGATTGAAACTACCCTCGGTTATGAACATAATTAGACATTGACTACCCCCGTTAAGGTCTTGAAACGTTGGGAAAATGTAAAAAGTTAATAAAACGAGTGTTAAATCCGTTAAAATCTGTGTTTAAATTAAGAATAGAAGATGTTTATTCATCGCCGCTTGAACGCTCTTCTTCGTGACATGCCTCTTCGCTAATGGAGGTTGCCCCTCAGATCTTCATATTCCTATTTCTTACCGAGCAAAATTGGTCTACAACTGCCTTCGGTTATTTGATGTTCCTGAGCCATTTCTCAGAGCCACGTATTGAGCGTTTGCGAAATCGAGCGTTTTTGTGCAACCTGCACCCGATTTTTGCAGTTGTCGCGCGGTTTAAAAAACGCTCGTTTGGGAAGACACTGAGTCACACGACGCGACCGAATCTTTGCTCTACATCTTGGTGCGCGCATTATATGCAAAATAGAAGCCGCTCACCAGACTTATGTACAAACAGGAGCTGCTGTATAAAGTATAGGAGCTCACGGATTTGATATATGTTCATAACTATGAACATATATCAAATCTTGATATGTCTTGATATGATATGTTCATAACTTCGGTCTTATATCAAAGAAGCTATAAATGTGTAAAATGTGACGTAAATTACATCCAGCAAAAATTACAAAAATTACATCCAGCAAACGAACTAATGTGCGAAAAAATTACTGAAATGCTGAACAGTAAAGCGTTTTTTGAAAACTTCTTAAAAAAACAAATGAGTCATTGCACTATACGTCACGGTTTTCAGCTGTTTGCAGTTATATCTAACTGAGCCAAATAGGTTAGTTAGGTTATTTAGGAAGGAATTTAAGGTTGGTTGTAAGGTTGATTGTAAGCATGTTCACCCATTTACCCATATATTTTCGAAAACCACCGCAATACCACATTAAAACTTGTATAAACGGTCTCAAGGATTATTATTCCGTACTCAAAGGCCCAAAAGTCCAAAATCGTCCGCTTCTCACTTGGTCCAGATCAACGAAGGCGACAGTGAAATAAATAACCCCAGACGATTGGGCAACGCGTGTCACCCATTGTGCCGTGGCCAGACGTTAAACTGGTGAAATTAACTCGCAAGTTAGAATGTTTCCCGATTGTCATCACGAAGTTAAGGTGCATTTAGGCTGTTAAGTTGGCCGGTGTCCAAAGAAGCTGAATCCCATCGCACCCCACTAATATTATAAAAATGAAAAATGCCAACGTTTGTTTGCTGAAACAGCAGGACGGGTTTGGATAAAACTTGGAATAGGGATAGCTTACACACCAAAGTGACACACAGGCTATAAACTAATACTACCAGCGACTTTGCCCGCGTAGAGCTTGATGTAGACACAAGAGACACAAAGGTAATGACCGATGGAAAACAACAGAAGAGACCAAGAGGCAGGCCCAAAAAGCGTTGAATTGACTGAATCAAAGAAGACCTCAGAAAAATGGGAAATACACCAACTGGCGAAGTCAGGCAAGGACCACAGACAGTTGGAAATCTACTGTGGAAGACGCCAAGACCCACAAAAGGTTGTAGCGCCAAAGGAAGTAAGAGAGAGAGAGAGAGAACACTAAGAAGTAAGAAGTAAGTAAGAGCAGAATGTACTACACACCCAAGTGTAAAGGCACCTTTCGATTGTGGTAGAGATTGTCATCGCCGCATATTGTCATATAAATGGAGCCATAAGGCCGCATTTGTATGTGAGATGAGCAATTCAAGCAATCATGTTTTGAATTAAAGATAGTGTTACGCAGCTTAGCAATCTAGATTTTGTATCGCGAATTTTGATGGCGCCAGTAATACAACAACTAAATTATTTATCAAACAAGACTGACTTTTAAAGATCGCGTTTTCGTCAAATTGGCTCATTATACACCTACCAAGCACCTAGGTAGGTAGGTAATCATATGAAGTAGTGCCCACTTCTGGTGTCAGAGTTTTTAGGCCGCCCAAAGAAAGGGCCTCTGAAGGCTTTACGAGCACCGAGCATCTATACCACCCTGACAGCTTAGTCGTCCTAGAACCCACAGAAAAGACAAGTCAATACGTGCGGAGCGAACTAACTGCGGGTGTCCCCACGATGTTTACCTTAAAAAGCCAAATGCAACAAAACACGCATAGTACACTCACTGTCCGCAGTGGTGGATCCAGGATTTTGGTTTGGGGGGGCTTGAACCCAATGATAAAAAAGCATACAAAATTTAGTTTTATACAGGGTCTCAGATGATTTTGGGGGGGGGGGGCTTGAGCCCCTTAGCCCCCCCCCCCCCCTAAATCCGCCACTGCTGTCACGGCATACCTGCGCATGCGCGTGACGTACCGAGGTGGAGGTCCGTGGGCGCGTCACGTGCCCGATCTGATCCCAGATAATGGTTTAATATGACGCGCGATCGGCGTTTAGGTAAATTGAGTTATCGCTTTTGGAGGCACGACTCTCTCCTTGTAGTCAGTATATTATAATTACGTGTGTGTTTTAGCTTAAAGGTATGTACAACCCGTTCCTGGTATAACGGCCAAACTCGCGCTCTTAAGCTCTATTTACAAATCTACAATCAAAGCGGGATAGCTCACAGAGTTGGACTTGGATGGGTGACCGCTAGTGGCAATAACCTAATGATCGCTTCCGTGCTTCGGAAGGCACGTGAAAACGATGCCGATGGTCCATGTTAGAAGCCTTTTGGGCGGCCTGAAAACTTTGACATAAGGGGTGGTCACTACCCCATACGATTATCTAGCTAAAACCCGTTTTGCAGTCTATATTTTACTGTTACAGCCTTCGATCAAGGATAAAACTAGATACACATAGAACTCTGAAATGTGACTGGAAAAATAGATGCCCAAATGGCCTTTGGGAGCTTATTTGCTCGTAGTCCATACAATTTAAGTTAAACTGTACACTAATGCAATAAGGTTGACATTCGAATATTAGACGTATGGTCGAAATGATGTTTCGTATTGTTCTATTGCTGATACCTTTTGTTTCCGTGGGGACAACTTTTTATTGTGATTTTATACGTAATGCGGATTCTATGGGATTTAGTTCGGTGGTTACAGCTCATAATGAACTTGCCTTTTCTGTGGCGTGAACGAACAAGGCTGAAGCGGTTGTGGGTATAGGCCGGCCCTACAGATTATAATCCTTGTCTTTTGCCAATGGTTGGTCCAATTCCTAACCCGCGTATTCAAAGCTTAATGATAGCAGTTACTCCGGATCGGTGTCTACGCGAATCAAAGTGAAAAGTGGCTCAGCACGCCTATGCAATTGTCTATCTCCAGTTCCTTTACAATCGCCACTATACACGGTCCCATTACCTTCGACAGCCCTTCCTTACTCTTCGCTCCTAAGCTGTAGGAATGAGACGGAGAGACGGGCTTCGAGGGAGGGTTGTCTGTAGGAGGTAACAGAATGCTAAGGTCTCAGGTAGGAATGAGTAGCCTCAGGCGATCGAAGCGGCCTGGGTCACAGATTATGTGCAACGGAACTTTGACTCCAAAGCTCGCGCTTTAGTTTTTTACTTTCTGCAAGTGCTTGTTGCAATGATGCCATTGAATTAGTAACTTTACTTTTATGTAAGTTTAAGTAAGAAACTACCAAAGAATGCGTTAAAATCTGGTGTTTCGCAAGGTGCCTGACAGGCTGTTTGTCACTAACCCATATAATTTTCTATTGAAAGCTTTTGTTACTTTTGATTTAATTGTATTTACAACCTTTTTTTTCCGGAATCTCCTTCCTTTTCTTTGTTGATGTGCTTCTTCTTCTTTTCGTGTCTTTCAACGCGTCTGGATGTCTTATAGGTTCAAGGTCTGATTCTGAAGTTGGATAGACCGATACCGGTGCATCGAGCTATCAAAGGTAGGGTCAATCTACCAATTTGTTATCTGCAGTGGTCCCTCTATGGCACTTGTCCAGTGGCTGGGGCCAGCCGCGAGGGGTTCTCATGAAAACGCACCGTTCAGTTCCCACAAGCCGTGAAGGTAACTACTCACTACGCCCTTTAGTCGAGGGAAACGGCCGGTCTCTACGGTACTTTCTTCTGTGGGCTTTAGCGTTATGAACGTTTAGGCAAACCTAAACGTTCATAACGCTAAAGCCCTTCTTCGATGGTCTTCGAGGCATTGTTTTCGAGCCTCGCGTAGACTGTTTGAATCGGCTTTAATTGATAAGTTGAGCCCACGGGGATAGCTTACCTTACCTTATTGCAGGTTTGCTTTTTTGCGCGGCTTCACTTGCAATAAATAAATTATTTTTCGAGGAAAACTTATTCCTTTTCTACATCGTATAAAATTTCAGAGCTATCACGACAATTGATAGTTATATTGCGACGAAAAATAAATGTAAACCTGCAAGCAATCGTACATGAAATTCACAATTTCAAGCACCATTGCTGTTTTCGGTCTGCGTTCGAAAACCTTGTTTTCGATACTTTCCTATACCTATCAGTAGGATATTCTATAACTTCGTAAAATCTTATATTACATTACCAATATTGTATCCATCGATTACCTGCAGGCTCATCCTTGCTGCAAAATTACTCTATCACAAACAATGGCTTTCAATCAAAACAAACCAAGATGGAACCCAATTGGCTAACCAAACAATCAGAATACTCACTAATATTATAAAGTAATATTTTGTTACTTTTTCACTACGCGACAGGTAGAACGGAAGAACGGAGTTTGTTACCCTTTGTTACCTCTTCACGCTGAAATGGTTAAAAGAATTTGGATATAATTTTTACACCCTAAATTATTGCTTGAATCCCTAATTAATACTTAGTAACCATAACTTACTTTTTATCATATTCTGCTTGTTCGAAGTCGCGGGTAGGGTAGGTAATCGTATGAGGTAGTGGCCACCCCTGGTGTCAGAGTTTTTAGGCCGCCCAAAGGGTCTCTGACATGGCTTAACGATTGTTATTAATGAACAACAACCGGGACTAACGGTTTAACGTGCCTTCCGAAGCACGGAAGCGCTCAGATATTATTGCCACTAGCGGGCACTTATCCATGGACTGACCGCGGCCGTTGTTGCTTAACTTTGCCAATCGATTAAGAACGGCTAGTACAACTAGGCTGTGAGGAAGTCGCGGGTAAAATCTCATCAATGCATAGACAACAAAACATCAGAAGTAGCACAGTCAATATTGATATTGGCAACCCGTGGGCGGCTGACAGTGACCCCTGCCTCGGAATACACATCGAATCGATTCAGTGAGGATTTGGACCGACACGACTTAACTTTGGACCTCGGATACAACTCTTGAAAAACTTTTGTTTTTGCATTTAAGTAAGATGATTTACACAGCGTCCAGTTGGTCCAGTCAAGCAGAAGGCGGGCGGTTTACGAAGGAATCCTCCTTAGAAAGTGGGTTTGGTTCGAGCACACACTGAGGAGACACGACGCCTACCCAAATAAGCAGCTGTTAACCCGGCTGCCCGAGAGCAAACGGCAAGTGAGTCGCGTGGCGCCGATCGGTCACCAGTGAGGCGCGGAAGGTCGGTCTGGACTGAAACGACCTTGAACCAACTGCGCAAGATTGTCCTAAGTGGAGAAAACTTCTTCGAGCCCCATGTCCCTCCTTAGGGTTAACAGGATTTAAGACAAGTAAGTCAAGTCATGTCAGTTGGTCCAGTGGCACCTTCACTCACACTCACCAGTGAGGCGCGGAAGGTCGGTCTGGACTGGAACGACCTTGAACCAACTGCGCAATATTGTCATAAGTGGAGAAAACTTCTTCAAGCCCTAGGTCCCTCCAGGACAGGATTTAAGACAAGTAAGTCAAATCAAGTCAGTTGGTCCAGTGGCACCTTCACTCACACTATATAGCTGAAGTGACCACTCGGAAGCTGCAGTGCCTCCTAGTGCAGTCAACTCCGAAGAGATCACCGAATCAATGACACATTGACTACTACATGACTGACAGAGAGCTGGGGAATTGAGATAATGTTCCTTTCGGGACATACATTTATAGGAGCAGTAAACAAGGATTTCTAAAGGGGTGAAACTGTACTTTTAGGATGGTATTTTAGAACGATACTTAAACTCAGTTCAAACTAGAACGCTACTTAAACTCTGTTTAAACTCAGTTCAAACTAGAACTCTGTTTAAACTCAGTTTAAGTAGAGTTTAGTAGTGCCGACTGTCGATAAAACAGTGCATGTTTTGATTTGAATATCTCTCCCTTCATATCAAAACATGCACTGTTTTATCGACAGTCTGAACTCTGTTTAAACTCAGTTTAAGTATCGTTCTAGAATACCACCCTTATATTGAAACCTTAAATCTTCCTCAAATAATATAAAATGTGCAGCAATTACGAAAGACCAAAACGGTAGTTTCAAGTCTGTGTGACTCCGCAAGTTTGTTTGAGAAATGTATGGCGATGTCGCTGGGTAAGGCGAGTCTATCATAATTTGGATAGAAACGGGCTGAGCCGTGGTTCTTAATAAATCCTTTCGGCAAAGTTGCAATAGCCGTGGTCACTTGTACTTAAATTTATCAGTCCGGCTCGGAGGACCAAACGCGACCACGGCCGTCGTATCGAACTCTGTTTGTAGTTTGCGGTCAGCCAATGGCTCGGCGCGTTGACGGATGCTGCGCGGGCGCGGGCCGATGACCCGTCCATCTTCCGCCAGTACTGGTGACCTCGCTCTTCGAACTTATCGTATACGGAATCGGGGCCACCATTAACGTGGACCCAATTTAACGTTGACAATTTGCATACCGAAGCGACGATTGGTTACGTCACCTCATCAGCTTGACGAATTAGGGTCGTCTTAGGCTTAAGTGACCCTTAATTGGGTCAGGAGCGCAAATAATTTCAGATCTGGTTCTGAGAAACACGATATTAGCGATTTCCTGATGGCACAACTCGCTTGATGAGAGGGTGGTATCCTACGATCCTGGGCAAGCCTATGAAATTTTGACCGCAGACACTAGGTAGGTAATCCTATGAGGTAGTGGCCACCCCTGGTGTCAGAGTTTTTAGGCCACCCAAAGGGTCTCTGACATGGCTTAACGATTGTTATTAATCAACAACAACCGCAGACACTGCAGATAGCGTTTGTCTGAGTGGTCGCTTCACCCATATTTGGGTGATTGAGTTACCTGTGAATGTTGTATCGAGGGGTGGCGAGACATTGCTCAAGACAAACAATAAGAATAATCCGAATATTTCTGAGTGTGTGTGTTAGTTAGGTACTTTTTGACGCTAAAACAGCTGGACGCATTAGCATGATATTTGAAATGGAGATAGCTCACAGACCAAATTAATGTGGATAACAAGGGAAAAGGTATAATAAAAATGTGACTTAACTGACACGAATCGTAAAGAATTAGACCTTAATTAAGTAAAAGAACGTATAAATAAATTACACAGTAAAATTGAGATACGTATGCTAATAGCTCCAAGCATCAGAAGTGACGCCCGCCATCAAATTAAAACTTATGCAGTATAATCCCGGCATTATATCGACTTTTGGGCATTAATAAGGCTGACTACACATGCACGCATGCATCCAAGCCGGTTTTATATCGTCACGCTAGCATGACCAATTTGACCAATAAAGCCAAAGTATTTCGGCAAGGTTTCCTTTTGCAAATTAGGTAGGTACTTTACTATATAGTACAATCGTTAGTCAGAGACAGAGATGATTTAACAGCGTTATTTTAATGTGAAATAGAATTCTGAAAAATTTATCTCTAACTATCGATAAAAAAAAAATGAAATTAAAATTGCACAACTAGTGTCACAATGATTAAATCCCTGGTTCCTGAAGAAGGGTAACCTGCGTTTCAGGAATCAGTGCCAGATTGGAGGACAATAAACAATAATAATAATAATTGTCGTTGATAAGAGTGGGACAAGGTACAGTCAGTTAGTACAGTCACTGGGGGTGCTTTTTCCTTGTTAAAAGAGTTAGGACCTTTTGTAACACGTTGTATACACCTGAGAGGACCAATTTGTGGAGACCGGTTCTTGTAAAATCTGTTAATGGATTAACATAGGTATATTCAAAGTGGGTTTTATGATTCATTTCACATTTCGGCGCTTTATTGCCTGTCCGATAGCGTTATTAATAAACCCGAAGGCTTATAGGCTTTTTGGTGGAAGGGGAGCTTTACTTTACATTATTCTACTTGCTAAAAATGAAGACAAACTCCATCACAACAAAAGGCCACTTATCGGCAAGATATCTATAGTCTTTTCAACTTAATTGAGCAAGCGATTTACATGAGAATGCTAGAATTAACGTAGCTGGAAAAGATGGCAAAAATAAAGTTGAAATCATCCCGACCAATCTTACTTTAAAAGTTTAAACTCACGTTCACGAGCCCATATACCTACTTAAAAGGCACAGGGTGGCGTGAAGGAAAACATCGTGAGAAAATCCTTCGCTTAGTTAATAATTGACCTTGTGATTGCTATGGACTAAGCCGAGTAAACTCCACTAGAGGAGGTGGTTGGTGTTCGCTTAACCCATCTATTGTGAGTGAAAGTGCCACTGGACGCTGAATAAAAGAAGATGGTAATTTTGAGCCCCGGTTTTAAACTCTATTATCTTCGGATTTATGTATCGAAATCGGCCGTTTTAGTGAGGCGTTAGAAAGAATGTCCCAAAGCCATTCTCATAAGTTAATTTAGTTCCATCACAGCTCCGATGTAAATATTTAGTGCCATCGTCCGATTACTGGCCTCATTTGAATGAATTCCTTCTATTTTAAGGTGTCGCCCACAACGTGGTTTGAACCTCTTATTAAGGCGCCGTGCATAGTGAAGCCCGCGTGCCAAGAAAAATGCACAAAATCGAGTCCAGGGGCCTTAGCCTGTAACACAATGGCTTATCAATGGCGTCCCAGGTAGAAGGACAAAACCGGGATATTTTCGTAGTTCTCCTACAACCAGCGAACTAATCCTCTAGAATTAGACTCATAATATTATTTGCTGTACTACAAAAACATTAAAAGGACCGACACTGGATCGACAGCATTAATAAATCGTAATTGAAACTGTCAACCGGGAGCCCATTTTGGCACCATTGCGTTACAGGCTAAGGGCCCTGTATCAAATACACTAAACAAATCGAAAATTTTCACATATCAAACCCTAGAATAAGGTGAGACCTATCTAACACAGCCAGTTTTGTGTTGAGATTCGGTGAGAATAGGTGAGAGCTACCTAAAACAGCCAGTTTTGTGTTGATATCCATAAAAGATTGCAAGATATTTTGTCTGAAAAAAAGTGCGCCGTCTATTTTTTTCATCCAAAATACCTTCAAAACGTTTATGAATCTCAACACAAAACTGGCTGTTTTAGGTAGCTCTCACCTAATTCTAGGGTTTGATATGTGAACATTTTCGATTTTTTTAGTGTATTTGATACATAGTGAATTAGCCCGCGCGCAAAGAAAAATGCACAAAATCGATTCCTGTATCAAATACACTAAAAAAGTCGAAAATGTTCACATATCAAACCCTAAAATTAGTTGAGACCTATCGAACACAGCCAGTTTCATGTTGATATCCTTCAGATTGCAAGATATTTTTCTTGAGAAAAAGTGCGCCGCCTATTTTTTTTTCAAGCAAAATATCTTCAAAACGTTTATGAATGTTATCACGAAACTGGCTGTTTTAGATAGGTCTTACCTAATTCTAGGGTTTGATATGTGAACATTTTCAATTTGTTTAGTGTATTTGATACAGGAATAGATTTTGTGCATTTTTCTTTAAGCGCGGGCGATTCACTATGCACGGCGCCTTAAGTCTGATATAATTACTCTAGTATTTTCTTCTAATAAGCATAGGTAATACAATAATGTAATTACTATATTAATCTAACGGTTTCACTTTCTTTTTATTTAAATGTGCAGTGCTTACGAAAGTAAAATGTATTTAGCTACTCTAATCTTCATATTTTATCGTTTTGCATTACTTGCTAAGTAGGTAGGTACTCTATTTCCGCAGCCGCATCCAAAAATTAACTGGGAGAGATCGCTTATTGCTAAAAATTTATTTATTTATTCGTATGGCCACAAAATTATATTAATACAACAGATAAAATAAGACACATTAAAAACTAAAACACATCACAAGCGAACATCCAGCTCTCTTAGCCATCTGGCAGCGTTAGGTGTTAGGGTGATCAAGTCGTCGGGGTCTCCGTGATATGATCTAAGAGGGCAGTCGCGAAAAATGTGCTCGACCGTTTGGGAGTCGGCCCCGCAGTCACAGTAAAAATTGAATCTGCTAAAAATTGATCACTGCTTTACCATTGAAAGCCATGTACTTTCAATGGTAAAACAGTGTGACTTTGTAACCTTTTCCGGACTTTAACTAGTTGTTTTTGTTGGTTCTTTTCACCTTCTCAGCAGGCGAAGCATAAGGCTGGGTTAGGCAGTGCTTAAGGATTATAAAACTATATGCTTCACACTCTTTTGTTTGATTTATAGTGGGATAGAAAGAGTTATAAACCCATGGGTACACTTTAACCCACCGTCATGCTAACCCAGCTGGACACTATTATAATAAACTCTACATCCAAATTATACAGAAACTACACTAACGTTCTCTTTAACGACACAGAGCCAATGTTTGTTATTATCTTTTTAATTAACACTTTTTATTTATTTTGGAGAAGGCCGATTCTGAACTGAATTAGGCAACACCTTAAATTTTAATTAACTGTTTTGAATGAACATTTTGGGAAGTTGTAGTTATTTGAATTGAATTCCCGGAATTGATTAAATTTGAAAGAGCCACTTTGAAACACGTTCCGTTCATACCATTTAACGCATCCCTACCTTATGATGCCATATAATGATGGTCTACATTTCTTTAAAAAGGCTGGGTTTTGCCCATAATAGCAGTAGGATATAATATAAAAGCAAGTCCTTTTCCGTAAGTTGAACAACATTACAGTTCTCCAAGAAAAGAAGCAGAAGGTGGCATAATTTTTTAGTCTTTACTCGTACTTGAAACATGTGAATATACCCGACGAAAGAACCTTTAAAACCTTCATATTTGGACAACAAATTCTCATCCAACCATGTAAATATAGCCAGAACAACCTCGTCACGTCATGACCAGAGAATATCATCAAATCATGAGCTCCCATTGTCCGAGCAGCATAATACCAACAAAATAACACGAGGAGTCAATGTAAAAGTGCTCAGTCAAAACAGAAATGTTGATCCAACGGCCGCCGGCGTGAAATCAGAATCTTTTCAGACGAAACTCGACATCTGAGATCAATGGCCAGCCGGATGAACTTGACCAAAAAACAACAATGTGACCTGCGAAGAAGAGATCTTCTTCCAAAAAGACACGGATTGACAGTCCAATCACTAATGCTACAATAAAAAATAAAGGCCTTTGCATCTACGGAATGAGATGATTTAGACAGCGTCCAGAGGTACCTTGACTCACACTAGATGGGTGAAGAGACCACTAATAATGAAGGGCAAACAAACTAAATAGTGTCCTAAATATCTATCTAATTATTCAAAATAATCTTGTGTTTTTAGCTGTAATTGTTCATTATGGCTTTTTTAGCTAAGGGCTTCTAGCAGATCATCAAGATTATGATATTAGAAAATAGAGCAAACTACGGACGTG
This sequence comes from Zelleria hepariella, assembly GCA_949319315.1. Taxonomy (NCBI): domain Eukaryota; kingdom Metazoa; phylum Arthropoda; class Insecta; order Lepidoptera; family Yponomeutidae; genus Zelleria; species Zelleria hepariella. The sequence goes on along the minus strand of OX439391.1, from coordinate 14,472,937 downwards.
AGTTAAGTACGGAAATTGAGAATTGATTATTTATAGGAATGTCATACTTTTCACACACATTCAGTGGTGTCACTCGGACAAGAATACCGGCTATGATACCACGAATAATATTTTAAAATAACAAATCCATCGGAATCGATTCGGAGCCCCATCTCCAAGTGTTTACTTAGTAACAGTACGTTCTTGAATAAATCGATTTTGAAACGCTTTGCTACTTAAAAGTGTTCAACAGAAACTGACCCTTGACGACAACCTCTTAGGGAATAAAACGGCGTGTCAAAATACGTAATCCGGTTTCAAAAGAGACCCTCCTTGATTATCAGTTCTATCGGACTATAGTTTAAGGTTGAATTTGGTCTGATACTGGGCACGGGCTAACGGGTCGAAAAATGACATCGTCTGCAGTGCATTTTCTTCAAGATGGATTTTGTAGAGCAGAGTTTGGTACCAAAGTTGTTTAGTTGCGGGCGACAAATATCTACACATCTTCCTTTTATGTTTCCGTCATCATTTCATCAGATTCAAATATATCGTCTGTAAATTTTTAAAAAAATCTAGGATTTTATTTGGTCTAAATATTATATCAAGTTGAAAGTCGCTTTTGTTGCTGACTGTACAAGCGGAGGTTGCATCGACGGGAAACTGAGTTTAATTTAGCTTTTAAATATTTATCCTGCGCGGCCGGATATTTCGGCAAAGGCTTGGCTGACACGGTTGCATAGTACGCATACTTAACTCGAATTCTACACAGGATATACAAGGTGTTACAAAAGTACCTAACTTTTTTTACAGAGTAATAGCACCCGGTGATAGGGATCACAACCTAAATTTTTTTTGCTCTATGACGTTCGGTTAATTTTTAAATTAATAAAATGTGAATGATGTGGCGGGAGAAAAGTATTTTTTAAATATTGTTTTCATTGACTTTCACAATGTTTTAACAACTCAAAGCTATGTAAATGCACCTACACGCACAAACATATTTTTAAATACGAGCTAATAACAAAAACAAAAAAGTTATGAAAATTTTAAAATTTTGAGGTTATAAAATAAAAATTGTTTTTTTTAACTTTTTTTTACAGATTTGACATCCTGTTGACGAGTAGGTTACAGTAGGTTGTAACACCTTGTAGAGTAAGAAGCTCAATCTAAGTTGATGTGGGGATGAGGAAAGGAATCAAGAGATTCTATTCGGTGACCGGGTGTAGTGCAGGATTCAGGGCGGGGTAGGTTTTAGGCAGCCAGAAGAAAACACCAATGTAGAGCAGGAACTTGAAGACTTGTATTTCTTGATTAGGTACTTGTTGACAGTAGAAGAGCGCGGCGAGAACTGATTTACAATGCCAAAAAATCCGGTATTTATACAAAAGCGGCTCGACAAAATAGGTACGTTGAAGAACAATGGGTGGAATACTTGGACGCCATTGGTCGGCCATACAATGTTGTTACATTTACCTTTCTCGTATTGACAAAATACCAAACAACAAGAAGTGACGAGAAATAGGTTATTAAAACTTGAAATGAGTTCATAACACTGAAACACTGAAATAATTATGACTCTTACTTGAAATGTGCGCTCTGAGGCCAAAATACTAAAATGGTTTGACTGACTTTTACAGATTTTACTTGTTATACCAAAAGATTCTAAAAGTACTTAAAAACAGAAACGAATCAACTTTAAACTATTTACATACACTAAAACTAACAATCTTCTGGAACTTACAACTATTTTTACCTACGTATTTAGGTGTTTATGAACCATTACACCGGAATATCAAATAAACACCTAAAAATACTATTTCAGTACGTTTACATCAATTACTATTTACTTTACTGAATACAGGTAAAAACGGACCATATTTTGGAAAGTTACTTGGAAAGAAAGATTTTAGTTTTATATTAAAGTTGACAATATCTACCTGAAAACATATAACTTGGAACTTGAATTTACCAGTTTTCTATGGACTCTACTTTTAACTATATAATTCCAAAGGTTATTAAAACATTTAACCATACAAAATATTACTTTTCTGGATACTAAATTACCAAAGAGAAAAATCCAGAAAAGGTAAAAATGCCAAAACGTGAAACCCAAGAATCAGTGATGTCATACTCTTCATAGAAACGGTGGCGCGAACAAAGGAACTTTCTGTGATAGTGCGCGGGAGTATAAATTTAAGGTCCGGTAGTGCTGCGCGCACGCCATTCATCGATCAACACGCCAAGCGAGAAGACGTCCCGAGAAGAGGGATCGCAGCGCCATTCCGGAAAAAGCCACGCCTCCCCGCGCCCCCCGCCCGCGCGCGTGTTGAGAGACCCTGCCGCGCTAGCACGAAAGTTCTAGCGCCAGATGGCAGAAGAACAGTCTTTTTCAAGACTACCATACTGTTTCTATTTCGACCATCACTGTTTCTTGGGCGAACGTTTCATAGACGAAAGTCTATACGTTTATTTGAAGACGAGCGTCAATAATCACAGTTTCTATTAAGACGAGTCAATATGCCAAGGTACCCTATTCCTATCCCTGCTTTACGCATGCCTTAGTTATAAGAAGCTTACCAAAAGAATGCATGATAGAACTTAAGTGCAAAAGGGCTTGCTTATAAAACTTAGTGCATAAGGCATGAAAATAGAGCGTAAGGCAGTAGTTGGCATGGCATGTTGACCCGCTTGCAGTAGTTAGGACACACATAAAAAGAGGCATACTGCACCGCCTCCATGTCCAATTTTTCCAAAAAAAACTTATAATAATTGCCGTACCGGCCGCACTCCGTAACACCGGGGTTTCAAAAAGAAGTTTGGTTCGTCCAGAACTCCAGGCACATCAGACTTCGATAAAACATCAGCGCTAGGAATAGTTCAGTCACTCTATGTATTTAACCTCAACTAATTAATAATGTTTTCAAACTTGTGTGACTACACCCAAAGGCATCATGTCACACAAGTAATTTGTTGGACTTCCCCATACATTGAAAACATAGAATGACTGAACTAGAAGCAGTATCGGTCGCGGACGTCGGATATGACGAGGAGGCCATCATAACTTTCCAAGTAATCCAAGTAAATCTTTTGATATCGTCAAACCTTTGGGTCTCTGCAACTTTTAAGTACATGCCTCTTTTATATCCCGTGTATACCTTGCTACGCCCAATCAATGTCGCGCAGTGAAAATACGCCGTCAAAAGCCTTTCTTTACGAGGCCCATGCAAATAAGTTAGCCATCCACCCACAGGGCCATAAACCGAGTGCCAAGAGGCCTGTTTTGACAACAATGTTGTTTATAGAGGTGTGTAGTTCGCAAATGAATGCTTCGTTTGTATGCATTCGTTATATGAAACCATTCATTCATTCATTCACTACCAATCTTTACATATCACATTCACTCTAGTCCACATAGTTCTTTCTTCAAGAAACATTCTTAAATCTACCGCACTAAGAACCAAAATTCTGTAAATCTTTATATATCACATTCACTCTATTCCACGTAGTTCATTCTTCAAGAAACATTCTTAAATCTACCACACTAAGAACCAAAATTCTGTAACTCATGTGTCTCGCCTTTGTCACCTTTGTCATTCGTGGACTACCATGAGTCAAAAGATACGTGAACGAACTACTGAGCTATGAACTATGAATGAGCTATGAACTATGAATGAACTGTGAATGAACTATGAATGAACTATGAACTATGAATGAGCTGTGAACTATGAATGAACTATAAGTGAACTATGAACTAAAAGAGTGAACTAGTTCAGTGAAGGAAATGAACTATATCATTATTTTCTTTTCACTGAAGCGTTTCGCGAACCTCTAGTTGTTTATAGTGCACTAAATATCGTGCACGTTTTGCTCTGGCCACTCCGGCATTGTGTCCTTGTGATATACAAGCTTTAAAGCCGTAATTGGGAGTTATAGTATGGCTGTGAAATTAAAGGACATGGCGCGCTGAGTTAGCTTTCTATCAATCTTTCTATTAATTTTTGCTATTGTATGCGTGCGTCGCCGTACCTTTTCGTATCGCCACAGAAACTAAATAGAGAACTAATTGGGATTAAAAGAAAGCAATTAGTAGTTATAAGAGTGACGGACGGCCGTTTTAGCAAAGTTAGGTGGGTATGCTGCTAGTTTTGTCGATACAGTTTTGTCGATGTATACCTAGGTCAAGAGTTTTCAAGTAGGAAAAAATCTTGAGCGATTGGCAGAACAAGTTTGGATTTTTACCATCTGAAAGCTGGATAGAAGATATCAAAGGATTTAAAGTGGCTCGTACACAAAATGAAAACCCATCGATTGTCAATTTTGAAGGTTAAAAGATCCCAAATATGAAGGTAGGTACTTACGTAGAGTTTTCTTTAAAGTTATGTAAGAGTGCATTCCAACATCTAACAAACAAATATACAGTCCAACAGTAAGAGTTAGTTAACATTGCTGCCCGTTAAATGCAACCATCAAGTAGATTGCTGGTCCCGGTCAAATTTCGTCAATTAGATGTTTGTTAACATCAGTTGAAAGCTCTAAAAGGGATGGTGCATTCAACGTTTACAATTACTGCTTGAAATTATACGTATCAAAATTAAAGGTTTCTGATGATGCAGATGTATTGTTCGACGGTATTATTAAGCTTTTTTCTCCATTGATAGCTTCCGCAAATAATGATGTTACGGAGTCACGATTTTCTTTCTCATCGTGTCGTGGTTTACTGTTTTAAATTGTGGTGCCTACCTTTATTGTGATAGCAAATTACTTTATACTTTCTTTTTAGTTTGACTTTTTAAAATTGGGTCAGAAATGGACGATACAAAATGTGCAGCTTTTCTCCCGACTTCGGAAAATTTCAAAGGAAATAATAAGACGTAGTCTGTAGTGTCGCATTAGCTGGGCAAAGACCTTCTTTAAGATAAATTAATCCTCTGAGCCAAGAAGATAAATTAATCCTTTGCGTATGTAATCTACCTAACTATCTAATTAAGTAACTCTGACTTGAACAATCAAATAATACAATATTGAGGCGCTGATTGCACTGACATTTGATTGTTATGTATTACACGATCCTCAGAATTTCGGCCCTCTGGAGAAGATCCTTTCAGTCCCCACAATGGCGACTGGTAATATACTGGTCAGCCTTTTCAATACCTCTCTTAACCCTGTTATTACGGGCCATGCGTTAACATGCATGCACTCTGGCTGACACGCCCAGGTTTGATCGATGTGCCTCAGTGTGTCTCGTTTGAGAACAAGAGCTGTTTGAGGAATTTTGTAAACTTTTTAGTCAACGCTTCGTGACTGTCAAAATATGACCTTATTGATAGATGTTGAACAAATCTGGGCTTTAAAAAAACTTGGTACCACCGTCTTTCTTCGACTTATGTTATCATCAAGAAGAAATAAATTTCACAAAATCTCGCCGAACGGTTCACGAGCAACACTGTATTCTTCCGAGCTGCAACGTCATGGGCCTAAGTGGCCATAATGATAGGTATAGGTGCTGGGCAAGCCTATTGGAAGATGGAATACCATCTAAACAATGTCCCAGGCACTGAACGGTCCGAGTAGTCCTTTAACCCATGTAGTATGAGTAAAGGTATGTACAAACGGCCGCTGCAAAATCACCTCATTCATATCACCGCAGGTAAGAATATTCTCACCTGAAGTGTATCTGCAAAGGTCTCCAAAACATCAAAAGCTACCCGAATAGAGTACAAAACTAAAGGTGCAGCGAACCGTTGCTTGGACGATAATAATCGCCACGGATCAGCTCAGATCGTGCGTGGAAAAATGGTGATGCTGAGCAAACAGTGATAAACTCAACGTGGAATGACAAAGAAGGCACACTCTTACTGAGCCGGAAAAGTTGGTAGCAGTTTTAATAACCTTGCAAAATTCCTTTATATTTGAATGTAGAGATTCCAAAAAAGCGAATCTTTTATAACCAGATGGATAGTTAAGAAAGATCTCATAGAATGCGGAGCCTCCGAAAACGACACGAAGAACAGGAGCAAGTGGAAAGAGACGATTAGCAAAGCTGATCCCACCAAGAGAGATCCTCAGAGAGAGGTGGTAAAATAATAGGCCACGCTGGGTAGATAAGGGACAGACGTGCTGCCGAAAATGCATTATGAGATGCTTGTGACTAGAGATTGACCTCTGCAAAATGATGAGAATGAATATAATTTAGTCTCTTCAGGGGCCCTTATCTGATTAGGATCCAATCAGCCCTGCATTATGCGATTTTACAACAGACTTTCGTCATTGTGGTCTGGATCTTCTATACCACTATTTTATGGGACAGTCATGGTCAGCACCGGTACTGAACGTTATGGTCGACTCGTTGCCAAACAAACTACTTGGGACTGGAGGTCTCACCAAAGCTCTATCTTTCGTTCATAAGTTCTGAATAGTAAGGTTTGTTTTTATCACCCAAAAACGAAGAATTTAAGTTTCCGTTTAAGTCACGTCTTTTTAGCTTGGCCTTTCGGGGGCTGTCCTTTGGGTGAGGTTCTAAATGACGAGTCATCCAGTGGAAAACAAAGTTTTTTTTTTTTTGTTTTCTATCTGGATAGCAGACTATGTTGAATAGACGTACCTATGTAAATGCGTGCGCGTTACTATCTTCTTGTATTAAAACGATGGCAGTCCAAGAGCAGTTATTTCGTGTTTATTTAAGCCAATTTAATCAATGTTTTTTTATCATTGCTGTTCATCCCGCTCTATTTAGATCAACAGAGCTATTGATATCAATATATCCGTGCTAGCTTAGTATGAGCGCCATATCTACATGTACACTATAACTTTGTTCCACTCTTTTGATCTACAAGTACATACATAGATATAGAGCTTTATACCTCGATATGGTCGCTCAAAGCTCTCGATACGTATAGTCCTTCCATGCTAGTAGTGCCGGAGCGTTTATCAAAACGTTGTGCATATTCAGATGGCAACCATATTAAATCACTTTGCATCATAGCCCGCCGACTAGCGACTGTCCAATTAGGACGCCGAAGTTACGCAAAACAAATCCACTGATCAGCCGAGGAAGATTACTATTCTCACGATTAGATTCAAGGATGATACAGTTTGACACAACTGACGATTTCACGTGATTCAATAAAACAGTGGTACGATTCGGGACTCTTGCTTGACTTGCACAATGTCACAATAAAAGTTTTATCCCACTATCGGCTATCGCAATCTTGCTTTATTTCACCACGTGAAGCGAGATGCCGCTACCCGATAGTGGGATAAAACTTTCATAAAACATAAGTACCATAAAATGTCGATAGTCAGTAACTGTAGATTCAGGACGAGGTCCACGATTTTATATTGGCGGGGATGTGATCTGTCTGTTGCCAACTGCATACATATTATGAAGAAACTCTTTGAAATAGGTCGACGTCTTTCCACCGTAAAAGCAAGTAAGCAAGCCAACTTGTATCCACACAATTAACATGTAGATTCATCAATTCAAATCAAGTGTTGTTCTTTTAGTCGTAAAGTTCTGTGCCAGATCGATGTCGTTGACCGCGGCCTTGCGACTTTATGCAAATCGAATCTGCCCAATATTAAAAACAGTCTAGTTTAATTTGACCCGCGAGTCCATCAACGAATTCATAGCCATGTTAGTGGGAGAGCGGTTCATTTTAAGATGATAGTCTGATGAAATTCAAAGCGATTGGGAGAAGCTAGCTAGATTTTATCAGTGCAAAAGCTTGATAATATCGGCATTCTTCTTCAGAGCGCATATTTTTTCTCTATTTGTTATCATTTTAATAGTTTATCATCTTTTTTAGTTTATTTAGATGGCATCTTTATAGACGTAACGGTGATGCTTATAAGCAACTTATAAGTATCCTTTTAGATGTCATAAAAAAAAACATTAAAAACGCTGCTGCATGGAATTCTGTAAACTCGATCAACTGGTGACAGTCTAAGGGTGGTATTCTAGAACGCTACTTAAACTCATTTTAAACAGAGTTCAGACTGTCGATAAAGCAGTGCAAGTTTTGATATGAAGGGAGGGATATCCAAATCAAAACATGCACTGTTTTATCGACAGTCGACACTACTAAACTCTACTTAAACTGAGTTTAAGGAGCTTTCTAGTTTGAACTGAGTTTAAACAGAGTTTAAGTAGCGTTGTAGTTTGAACTGAGTTTAAGTAGCGTTCTAGAATACCACCCTTAGAACTTCCTTAAATATAAATAGACATAGAACTCTTAATAAAATGTTTTATCGCCTTTTATCTTGGTATGTACCATTGACCTTTATTTGCTCTTTTCATACCGAACTCGCTCAACCAAAAACTCGTATTAACAATTTGGTCCAAGAGCTTTGAACGCGTTGAAAACTCATACCTTCAGCACGAGCTATCAATCTAACTATTATGTAACACCTCCCAATTACTAAGTAAAAGAAAACACAAGCAGAAGGTGAACCCGATAGAGATTCACGAACTTTAGGGCTGTGCTATGGAACTAACTGAAAGAAGAAAAAGTTATCCTTACTTCTGTATTGAAATAAAGATGTTGGGTGCGCGAAGCAAGAAGTCGTGGCGTACATCAAGGAATAGACTATTATACCCAGCGTTGTTTTTAGATAAGCTCGTGACAGCTGTGAACCTATCCCAAAACTACCATCAACCTTAGAGAATTAGGGTTCTTTTGGCTTGGCAAGAAATAGCGAAGAGAGGCCAACCTGCATTAAAGGCGAAGTGAGAAGAGTAAGGATATAGGCTGATGATGATGATGATGCTGATGATTGGTTTCAAACCAAGCTGCAAAAGCGGCCCTTCTGTCGCCTATTATTTTTGCCTAAACCTAAATGTTAACTATCAATTATAGCAGTCTAATGAAATAACAGCGACGTGTAATCATGCCGTACATTGTCTGATAGCTGGAGATCAGTGGTTCCCAACTTGTGGTTCGTGGACCTCAGTTAGACCACGGGAGCCTCTAAAGTGGTCCGCGGAAAGGCTATTCCGAAACGGAAGTTTTACATTTTTCAAGATATACACATACATTTATTTTGAAACACATAATTTTATCTTGTCCTAGCGCCCGACCGCTTCGCACGGGTGCAAACATTATTAACACCGTGAAAAACCTCAACCTTCCGTTAAAAATATTTGATCTGATTGTAAACTGATATTGGAAACCACATCATAATCCGTTGCGAAGTTAAGGAGGAGTTAGGGGAACAGACCATGGAAAGCTCTTAATTTTATACTCTCACTACTACGTAGAGATTTAGAACCTTGTGGTGCCTACTAACAACAAAACCATCCAACTGGTTCTTGGTCCAAAAAAGGTTGAGAATCACTGCTGTAGAGTCTAGCCTTGTTATTTAGAGCACCGCTGACATGTTGCGTTGCCGCTTAAAGATTTATTTCGCTTCTTCTAATGAAACAACGAGGAAGGAGGCCCGCGGCAAGTTTTATGGTACGCGGCAGCCAGGAGATCTGGATTTTAGCTGGATTTGTACCATAACAAACAATGTAAGGCCTATACCCAGCTATGGATTAAGAATGGGTTGAAAAAAAAAACAATGCAACCCAACTTTTTTCCTATAACGTGGATATTTGACATTTGTGTGGATTGAATCGAGATTTGCCTTAAAGCCGAAAGTGTGTCGTAAGAAGATTGGACCAGTGGTTGCTCGAATGAAAGGTTTCGGTCCTCGAAAAACGTGGAAGCAACTACAAAAAGGAGCTTCGCAAGAAACTTTTCTTTTACTAAAAAACTAGGTACTACAATCACAGCCATTAACACCAGAGTCCGCGGCAGCTTTAGACACGACGACGACACTATTTAATTTTGTCCTCCATCTTTTGTTCAAATCTATCCTGACTTTCTAAACAAAAGAGCATCGACTACAGGGTCGACAGAAATGCGGGGACAGCCGAAAAACAAATGACGGTCCGAGAAAATTATCTGTCGCGCCGTCGTCAACTTTTCCCGTCCTAATGGACGGGCGTTGCTCATCTCTGACCTGGCCATCGCTTCGGCAGTCTCTTGCAAAAGCAAGCATTGTCTTATTGTCTTCGGGAGTCATTAATTACGTTACACATGAATAGGGTTCCCGAACAACGCGATGTTAAGTGAGTGAAGCGGTTCATCAATTCGAGGCGAGAGTATCACTACTATTATTCAACGCAACTGACTCACGAGGCCTGAAGGTGTATTTTTGAGCGCTTGTCTGCGTGTATTTTGTCTGCTAGAAATCTTGATTCTGGCTTTTTTTATCAAGCTTTTTGGCTGCTGAAAAAATAACCGTAATTTGTTGAAGCCGGCGAGCAGTTCGCTGGTTGAAGCTATTACTTGTATACTAAATTCATAAAGATTACAGAGGCATCACATCTGCCCACCCAATAATTTTAATGATAATTGTATTCTTCTATTCATACATGAAATATTTTAGAATTTTTGCTCAACCGGCAGACGTGGCCACCTCAGTTCCACATGAGCCTAGCGGTTGCAGCTAGCTCCAACATCTATGATTTTGTAAAAGAATTATGTGTCCCACTCCCACACAATAGACATCGGAGACGCGGTAGACATAGGTGAAGATGGGTAGATGACCACAAAGCACTCAACGGATGACCGGAAGCAGCCCAGGATAAAAATGTGTGGATGACTAGAAAGAGGCATTTGCCCAGCAGCAGGACATTTTGCAGACTACCAAAAAAGCTACAAAAGCTAAAAACCCGCGCTGCAAAAAGCGATAGTGTTGCACCTTCAATGATTCGTTACTATTGTTCGTCCTAACTAACGCGAGGCCTCGTTTAGCCACTTTCCCCGTAGTTAGCGATGTTTTGTATCACGCAATACGTGGCAAGAATTTCCACTTGCGTGGAAGAACAATGCCGCAAAGTGCTCTATCAGACAGAATGCCAAATGCTTAGGTAAATGACAATGCGAGATACAACGTAGGTAGGTATACAACGAGCTGAGTTTTTAGTCATAAACCAAACTTTGAAGGATCTTTCTGCTCATAAATACGGACAAGTTTCACTATGGGGCCAAATAAATCAGCTGTTTCAAACATTTGGTGCTGTAGATATAGGAATGGAACAGCGGATTTATTCTTGCCCGTTCACTTTTTATACAGTTCTGAATTCTGATCCGTTTATTTTGTTTTGACGTCCATGACAATGTCACCTATATGGCCTACAGGCTCAAAATAGGATAGGTAAATATCTACCTACCTGCAGACGATGTTGCGATTCGATTCCTTTACGACGTGGTATTTTACTCTATTGTCTTTTCTGTATTCGTAACTACTGACAGTGCGCAATTTCCATTACCATGTTACAGTTTTTTTTGCCACTAACGCAATGAGTGAGGTGTTTAATAGTGCTTTCGCTCTCAAGAGCCTATCTATATCGATGCGTGATGGTTGCGTGAAGACACTGGGTACCTTTAAAAAAAAAATTTTGGCAAGTTAAATCCCTGGTCGTGGCATGTAAAACTTGCGACACCCTTAGAACTTTCTCATAAGTACTCATAACCCAACTCTACTTCCTCCACATTTGCAAATGTGAAGTAGGAAGGTAGGTATACGTACGTATTATACTATTGTAATTGTGTAAGTATTATGGTTGCAGCCCGGTGAACTTCTTCTATTATGAATTTATGAAGTAAAAAAATAGAGAACGATGTAAATAGACAAAGATGCCTGGCAACATCCAATGATGGAGAACGTCATCTCAAGTTCGAACTCAAGTAGGTGAACTAAGAAAAGTCAAACGCTAATGTCCAGCCTTGGCTAATGTCAATGTCAATCTCAAGATAGTGTCTATTAATATGCTGACAGCTACTCAAGTTGGACATTAGCCAAGGCTTTGACATTAGACTTTTCTGAGTTCACCTACTTGAGATCGAGTTCAAGTAGGTGATCTCACACGACTATTAATGCCACCCTTAGTTTCAGATAAGAAGGACATACATTATTATTACTAGTGGTTCGCCGCGAACTGTGAACTCGCGACCCCATACATATAAACTTAACAACCCCATATCTCGGTAACCCCTCGACCGATTTGGCTCATGTTCGAACTTAAAAATTCTCCTTGCCTCATTTACCAGCCTACCAAATTTCGTGACGATCCGACTTCATTCACTCAAGTTATCGTCGAACGAACATACATACAAACATACAAACGCCGGATTGTTACAGTAGACTCGGAGAACTTCGCTCGCTTCGCTCGCTCGTTCAATTATTGTCAGCAGGTTACAAAATCAAAGCACATTCTGATTGACCAACATTTTGATCTAAAAAAATCGCCAAATTACTTCAACATTAATCATCTTGTAATGTAACATTTGCTGTCAATACATACACGCAGTCCATTGTTAGGAAGAATATTATTACGTTAGTTAGTGACTTGATTGCAATGATTGATGATCTTGTAAAGGAAAGAGATAAAACACTTGCCTTTGAGATATAAATTAAGTCGAGAGGGGGCGAGAGTATAAATCTGTAATTCAAATGTTTGTAGTAAAATTTGTTCTTCTTCATCATTAAGAAAAAGAACAAGTGAGTCATACTGAGTGGAAATTATTCTTATATCTACGAATAAAAACAGTCTAGACATGAAGCTACAACAGTGTTAGATTCTCGAGTCTCATTAAATACCAGTTAACTCGTAGGTGAATGCAGTAATACCGCTAGAACATCGCAATTACGTTCGGAATACTATACCACTGATCCTAAAGTCGATACTCGATACCTTAAGCATCAAAGATCATGCGTAGAACTTTTCAAATGATCATTACGCCAAAACGGAATCAATACAGGGTGGCCCAAACATAGACGTCAAGCGAGAAAATCTAGATAGCTGACACCGAGGGCTACCCGAATCACCCCCATGTATGTTCAGCCATTTTTTGTCGTTTAGAAGTTATGAGGCTTTTAAGGTTTTTTTGAAAAAAATTACCTAGCATTCGATTTTATTTTGTAACCTTTTTTTCTTTCGTCTTTTTAGCAATTTTTTTTATTCTTTAGAGTCTCAGATAAATTTTCTATCACCAAAAAAAATATGATCAGCTATGGACTTTTAGAAGATACCGCAATTTTGATACAAAGTCCAAAAATGTTGTTTTCGAGAAAACATCACTGAAATAGTTAGTATGGGGAAAAAAATTAGTAGAGGTCTGAAGGATTTTTTATTGATTTCAAAAACTTTCCCAAAGCCTCATTCTTCAGAATAATACAAAAAACCTGTCACTTTATAGGACTTTTATTCAAGTAATTTGCGATCAAAGTTGAAAAACTGGAGTTGGAAGAAATTTGATTTCAATCGATTTTCATTTATTTTGGTCGATTCGGACAAAAAACATTGCGGATCGGCTTAAAATCATCTGTCAGCAGGATCTGCATTAGAAATTCACGAAAAAATTAAAAAATATAGTCATTTAATTTTCAGACTTTTTTTATTTTTTTTCTTTAAATTTATTTTTTTCTTCATGTTTCGTAAGTAAATTCGATAATAAAATAATTTTAAATTCAAGTAATGAAAAAAAAAAAGAACAAAAAAACCCAAAATATTTTATGGTATTTTTTAATTTATTTCGTGAATTTCCTATGCAGACCGTGCTGACAGGCAATATTAAGCCTACCTGCAATGTTTTTTGTCCGAATCAACCAAAATAAATGAAAATCGATTGAAATAAAATTTCTTCCAACTCCGGTTTTTCGACTTTGATCGCAAATTACTTGAATAAAAGTCCCATAAAGTGACAGGTTTTTTGTATTATTCTGAAGAATGAGGCATTGGGAAAGTTTTTGAAATCAATAAAAAGTCCTTCAGACCTCTAATTATTTTTTTCCCCATACTAATTATTTCAGTGATGTTTTCACGAAAACAACATTTTTGGACTTTGGATCAAAATTGCGGTATCTTCTAAAAGTCCATAGCTGATCATTATTTTTTTGGTGATAGATAATTTATCTGAAACTCTAAAAAATAAAAAAAATTGCTGAAAAGACGAAAGAAAAAAAAGTTACAAAATAAAATCGAATGCTAGGTAATTTTTTTCAAAAAAACCTTAAAAGCCTCATAACTTCTAAACGACAAAAAATGGCTGAACATACATGGGAGTGATTCGGGTAGTCCTCGGTGTCAGCTATCTAGATTTTCTCGCTTGACGTCTATGTTTGGGCCACCCTGTATATTGTATGAGTTTGCAAAAACCACGGTTTCCCAACTGGTGAATTCGCTCTTTCTTGCCTTTATAATGTCGGTGACAATAGAGCACAAATCCAAGATCTTGAAATATAGTTTGCTTTTAGCGCAATGATTTCAATACTACCGCCAAGGAATAAAATTTAACTGAAATCCTCCTTGTAGATCACTTGAATCGTCCTAAGTACACAGATAAACAACGCAATTATTTGATTTTATAGAATTTCTTTGTCTGCCTAGGACAAAGGAAAAATTCTTAGCTACAAAACCTACGGAAGAGGATTTTGCCTCGCTGGGAATAATGCAAAGCGAGTCTGAAAAGCAGGCAAAGAAGGTGAAGCTAGGTCAATTTTTTCCCCACATTTGAATACCGATCAACATATGAATTAACTAGATTTTCCGAGAGAACCTTCTGAAGTTCCTATTCCCGCTGCAATAGTTTCAAAAGGCATCGTTAGTGACAATACGATGTCGCTGATGATACAGATATCGGTGAGGTAAGGCGATTACTGCGCGGGCGCCTCAAACGAACTCCTTTTACGGACTCAGCAGGTCATTAAAGCTGAGAGAAATGTTGGACTTATTTCGGTTCATTCATAAAGGTTTAGCGGTGCCAGGCCATTGGTAGAAGGGTGGTATTTCAATTGAGAGACATATATCAATAACTAACTTTTGTACCTCTTTTTGTGAAAATAGAAATCGCTTAGGTACTGTAGATAGATATATAACCCTTTATGGTACACCGGAAATAATATTACAGGACATTAAAGGAAAACATCGTGAGAAAAGTAATGAACAAATACAAATGACCTAAACAACCAAAACAAATGACACATGCATTGCATACATAAATACACGTAGGTACCTACTACACGTTTCTCCAGCAAAACATAGAAAGCAAGCTACGAAGTGAATTCCCGAGTCAAACAATGTTCTGCCTACATGACGCAATGGCATGCCTTACAAAATCCTATTAGAAGCTAGTATTTAGTGCATTAGTTCACTACGCTGTTAGTCATGTTATTAGCATGGTGAAACAAATGAACGTGGAACCTTACCACTACCTTAAATAACTACAAGGCTTGATACAGTAGGAGGCAAAAAGTACGAAGTTTCTATACAACGATTTGAAACTCTTCTGACACTGTGAATTGTCGCCAAAGGCAAAATGTACGGCGTATTGGGAAAAGATAGATGTTCTTTTCTTTACCCGAGACAATGTGGCAACTAAACCTGTCCAAATCTATAAATCGTACAGATTTTATAAAACCTCATAAATCAGTATCCCTTTTGTTCGAGGGCCCTCAAAACAATGCCCGAGGCAAGATCACAAATAAAAGAGGCTACTGGCTGCCAATAACTCTTCGGCTTAGAAAGAAAGAAACAAGTTTCTTCGGTAGACACTTGGTTACTTTGAAAGCGTTTTGGGATCCAAGATTCCTTTTGATTTTGTCTAAAGTAACAACTGCAAATATTCTGTCGCTATATGTCACCCTATATTACAAAACAAATCTTCCTATATTTTTCAGCCCACTTTGCTCTTTATCAAGTCATTCCAAAGTCTCCCTTATTGCTGTTGAATTCGACACCTTAGTCGCCCCCGTCTATCATCCCGATCTCCCGATTGAAGGCTTTGAAAAACGTGGAATCATTGACGGATGAAAATTGTACCTAAGATTCAGAGTAAGGCACCTAAACCGAAACTGCCCGTGCCCTTGCATCTGCCGAAAATTATCCCTATTCGGTGTGCATATTTGAAATTCAGATTTGGCACGTGGTGGATCGTGCAACGGATATAGCGATGCATGAATAAACGATAAACAATATCACTAAAGGCAGGTTGAAAGCGTCAGTAACATAAATGGTATCTAAAGTCCCCATTACGGAACCAAACTCAACCGCTAACGACTGACTTAGCTGAGAGAATGGTAAGTGTTGCAGGACTTGCAGGAATGACCGCCATATCTACAAAGATAGGTTTTGACCTACATACAGAAGAGCCATACACAGAATTATACTATAAACCTCCATATGGCAGATCAAGTTTAGCCAGTTAGTAGCCAACTCCATTAAACATGTTCTAAATGGCGCCTAAATGGTCACTTCACGCAATATCTCCCGTGAGTAAGGTTTCTACGTAGATACTGTATCAAACGCGAGTATAACTAACATGCATAACCTTGGACATAACATACACGAGTACTTACTTAATATAATAAAAATGTCATGATTCTAAAATATCGAAAAAAGATTACCGAAGCGTAAATTAATAATCACATCCAATCGACTTACGCTGTCAAAACATCATAATTCCATGTGAAATATGAGCAGGATTCACGTCTTTCCAGTAATCTATGAATATTTTTACTGATAGAGGAATTATTTGCATCTCATGTTTCAAATAACTGCTTCGCGACGCGACTAGATAAATATACAGTTTCGTCCGAATATAATTTTATTTACATGGATACAAGGCGCAAAAAGAGTCGTCAAGTTGTCGTCTATCAATTTTGGTCCATCAGCCTCTTTTTGGACTTCGCCTCAGTCGGGTAAAACCCCTAATTTGACATTCTAGTAAGTAATGCAGCCTGTACAATTGTACATATAAGTAAAATTCCGGGATGGTTTAAATCAACTTTTCTATCCTAACGCATATCAGCAATCCAAAGCAGTTCGACGCCAAGCGATGAAATAGTTTAACGATTTTGCTTCAAATTACTTTCAAAGTAATCTCGCATAATTTAAGACCACTATTCCGTCCACTATCTCACAGAATTTAATTCCAAAATACATATTCAACGTAGCCCAGTAAATAACAACAGATTTAAGACCCAGTTGATGTCTGACCACCGGCGTACTTGTACCATTATGCTAAATACCCATTCAGGCTATGATAAAGAAAGACCGGCATTAGCATGAATCTCTATAAGGCTAAGCTTCAAAGAAGGGGGGTATGTGGCCCTTGAAATAATTTAAAACTCATTTCGAGAGCAGTCCAGCCCAAAAAGTTCCTCACGATAAACCTGCTTTTGCCAGCTTATTTAAACAAATGGTGGTGGTAGACTGTTTGGTAGAGCAATGGACTCGGAAAAAAGAGACCCAGATTCGATTATCATGTATCTATGATTTTGTATTTTTAAAGTTGTGAATTTGTAGTAGAATTACCGATTTACCACTCGCTAATTGTGAAGGAAAACAACAAGAGGATACCTGAGAGCCTGAGCCATAATAATATTATGGCATAAAGATATTATCTTCAACGCGAAAATTGTCCATCCGCAGTGTGGAAATTTCTCTCTCTCTCTGAGAGAAGAATTTTTCCCAGCTTGTGGGACATGTCCGCTTGTAGGTACTGGCTGTTGATCTCTTGCGTTCATGCCAGAAAACACTACAAATCACACCGTCGTAACTGTAGGGGTATAGTAGGTACGTGCAAATAAGACTTCTAAAAATAACCCGGCAATAGAATAAGCTAAATTAACCGAGTTATTATATGACCAATGGTCAGTGGAAATGCGAATAGGTACATAAGGGCCCGGAGCAACGAGATGCTATCGAAGAATTTATAGCGTTAACTCGTGATGCTGCTAGGCATTCATTATTATTCAAATATGAAACTGTACGAACCACGTGCATGCCTCTTGTATAAACTTTACATGGCAACTTGTCCATATCCTGGATTGTGTGTAGACCAATTGAATCGATAATTACAGTAAGGGCATAAGTCCTTAGGAGTGAACTTTTGGAACTCAAGCAAGCAGAGATTAAAGTATGCAGTTGCAGAAAGAGCCTAAAGTGAAAGATTTTGTGCCCTTTCTACACAAAGGTTTCAATGTTATCGCATATTTAAAAAATCTAATGTGCAAGTGCATACGTCTACGGAACGTTTCGTAGAACAAACCTTCGAAATATGGAATAATAAATTCCTTTCTGCAATCACCGATTCAATTTGTTAAAATTTATAGACCTACTCAGATATTCATGCATTTCCGGGCTTCACGAAGTCTGCAGTTGTCGCTGCGGTCGAGATCCAGCCGGCACCTATATTCTCGCTATGTCTCATTTAACCATCGCGATCGACTTCTTAGTACAGACTACATCAGAGTCAGCGTGTAACCTACTAAATATATTTCATAAAAATTCAAATAAGTATAATGAATTCATCACGCGATTACCTATCAAGCTTAGGAGATTAGCATCGACTGGTTTTCAAAATGATATACGGCTATATGGAGGCTTTCGAGTTTAAATATAAACACTCCTCCCAGACGAAGGTGCTTTGCGAGCCCACGGCCGATCGGCCATTGTTTAAAATTTGCCCAAACAAAACCTGTTGTATAAGATAATGGTACGAAAATGATCGTCGCATCCACGCAACGCATGCCGCGATCGGGCTCGGCTCTAGAAATTCCAGCCGAAAGTAGTTTTGTTTCAGAGCATTCTTGTTTGAGGCAATTTTTGAGATTTGGAAGGCACGAAGCGAGGAATATCGGAGCCATAAGAAGTGGCGTAGGAGATAAATTAAAAATTAGGAACTGGTTTTCGAAAAAACAGCGCTACATAAACAAGCATTAAGGTTCCCAGTTGGTGGTATTCAAAACAAATGTCTCGGTGCCCAAAATGAGACACTGATTTAAACTTGCGTCGCTCATTTCGGTGGCAGTCGGACTCTCTTAACGCACTTTAATAAGAGGTCGTGCAAAAAGACGAAATATCTCGTCCCAAAGCGACTACCGACACGTAAATGTTCATCCATCAAGGCCCATGGCCCATGGTAGGAATACCAAGCGAACGATTATGCACCCTGCGTTTATGGTAATGAGGTACACTGTTAAAGGACGACCATAAACATTGCAAGCGGCCAGCAGATTGTATGCGCGTCACAATTTACGAACTAGTTCGGCCATGTCAATGTCCGCTTCATTTACTTAATTAATTTGACTTAATTTTGCGCTGCTTCGAGTAATACGCTTGGTTATGGATCACCCTTTTCAAATGCTGTACACCTCTCATAGATTTTTATTTCATTTCAGTGACGTCAAAATTTATCTCAGTAAGCTTAGTCAATCTACTAACCTACCTATCCAGCACATGGAACAGAGCCCACTGCTGGGGGTCTACCGGCTAAAACAAAGCCGATTACCATTGGCAAAAATCGAAGTTCGATTTATGAAAAATTTACTGGGTGGCAGTAAAATGAACTTGGTGGCCGAACATTTTTCAAAAATCGAACTTCGATTTTCGCCAATGGTAATCGGCTTCGTCTTGGCCGGTAGACCCCCTGGTCAAACTAAGGCTTTTTCCTTTTTCCTCTATCTCAGGATTGTTTATTAAAACGGCTGTAAATTGTCTCGATATCTAGGTATCTCTCTCTATGTATACCAGCTCGCAGCTCCTGTCCTACAAGGTTCACATCGTCACATGCGATAGCAGGCATAACCGGTTAACTTTTTGCCCGCATGAGGTAAAAAATATCTTCAGCATCAAAAATAAAGCGGCGAGCAGCGATACAGCCGCCGTACGTGCTTCATTTAGATGTAATCGATGGTCTGAATCTGCAGATTTTACAAAGCGTACGAGGTTTTATGCACCGCGCGAGACATTGCTTCGCTCTTTTGGCTTGATGCTGATTGAATTCCGGTGGAGATTTTTTAAGTACACATTCCCCGATTGCTCAAAAGGTTTTCCATGTGAAATGGCCATCAGGAATGCTTCTTCAAAGTCAACAACTCTGTCGAGACGAGATCACTCAAAAAAGCAATAAGACACGAATTGTCTGTGAAAGAACAATTTGATCTCGGCACGTTTGTTTTCTCACGCTCGATGCAGCGTCATGGACGCATCTCACTCGAGACGAATTTGAGGAAGTGACTACTATTATCGTCTTATAACTAAGTCAAATATACCGAAGGAAAAAACGATGAGGCTGAGCCGTGTTCCATTACCCGGGCGTAACAAGGTAGCTACACTCTGATACCAGTTGAGATATTATTGAACGGGGGGGGGGGGGCGTCGATTAAACACTAATGCATTTCTTGTAGACTGGACGACTGGACCTGCGCCGCCTTTATTATAAATGCATTAGATCTAATGGATCACCCTTCTGTAAGAGGACATTACGCAACGCGGAAGAAAAAGCTCATAGGACAGTGCCGTTATAGGAAATAACGTTGAATCATTATCCTTCGGCGGTGGTGGTCTAGTGGGTAGAACAGTGGACTCTGAAGTGAAAGGTCCTAGGTTCGATTCCCGGTGCGGGCATGTATCTATGACTTTGTTTAATTTCAAAGTTACGTACATTTGTGAATTTGTAGTAGCAATACCACTCGCTGACGGTGAAGGAAAACATCGTAAGGAAACCTGAGCGTGTGAGGCATTATACCCTCAACGCAAAAATCGCCAACCCGCATTGAGCACGCGTGGTGATTAAGCTCGAACTCTCTCTCTGAGAGAAGGCCTTTGCCCAGCTAATGGGACATGTACAATTGTACAGGCTACATCTTACATCTTACATTATCCTTCGTGTGAAAGACGCAAAGAATTGCATCAAAAGCCGTGTTTCAGCGTATATGTCGCTTGTAATAATGTTATACCAACAGTCCTCGTATAATGCGAGTGGTTGCTCTATATTCATGGCTTCGGCTTTCGAGTTACGCCACGTTCGTGTGAAGCGTATTTAGTAACGTCACTTTACATTTTGTTTTATTGGTCGCGCTCACGCATAAAATGGTACCGCACAATGATACAACAGTAACTGGCTCTAGAGGTGCGCGAAACGCTTCAGTGAAAATAAAAGAATGATATAGTTCATTTCCTTCACTGAACTAGTTCACTCTTTTAGTTCATAGTTCACTTATAGTTCATTCATAGTTCACAGCTCATTCATAGTTCATAGTTCATTCATAGTTCATTCACAGTTCATTCATAGTTCACAGTTCATTCATAGTTCATAGCTCATTCATAGTTCATAGCTCAGTAGTTCGTTCACGTATCTTTTGACTCACGGTAGTCCGCGAATGACAAAGGTGACAAAGGCGAGACACATGAGGTACAGAATTTTGTTCCTAGGTGTGGTAGATTTAAGAATGTTTCTTGAAGAATGAAATACGTGGACTAGAATGAATGTGATATATAAAGATTTACAGAATTTTGGTTCTTAGTGTGGTAGATTTAAGAATGTTTCTTGAAGAATGAACTACGTGGACTAGAGTGAATGTGATATGTAAAGATTGGTAGTGAATGAATGAATGAATGGTTTCATATAACGAATGCATTCGAAGCATTCATTCGCGAACTACACACCTCTAACTGGCTCCTATTTAATATTTTATAATCCAGCGTCGTAAAACTTTATAGTGGCGACTCCGCGGGACTCTGGCTACTAGAGACAGCCCGTGACTAAAAAATATAAAATATACTAGGCTATATTTTATTCTAACTTATCGCTTGTCTCTTTGCGCTAATATGGAACATAATGGCGCATGGTAATGGCGTCTAATATCTGCAGTGCCTTGTTTTGATATCGACTCTGCAGCAATATGTATCGGCTCATGCGAGTCGCCTGTTGGGACTTGACGGCTGGCATTCAATAATTGAAAATGTTGAACATGATAAGTATGACGTGTTTTGTTTTTATTCATAGCTCTTTTGCAGATTAGTACGTGTCAACTCCTAAATTAACGATATGTGAAAGTTGACAGAGACTCAAAACCCAAAACAAAAGCGGAAACTTCCACCAAAACAAAGGTATCCGTTACCATTTAAGAACCCGGGTCGTGACGTGATCGCCACACAGAAACTACTCATAAGAAAAATAAAATTGTAACATTAAAAAAACAGTGTTCCATCGCACTCATCTTACAAAATAACGTTTCCTACGTGTATGGCCACAGGGTCGCAAGTTCATTCCTTGTTCAACATTTGTTGTGTGCACCACTGCTGCTTTTTATAGAGCTGCTTTCTAAGCGCTTGCGTTTTGAACGCTGTTTTTACGAATGTCAAAAGTACAAAAAGCTGCTGATATTTTTGTCAAGCATCTTTGTTTCTAGAGTTCCTCTTCGCTCTTTGATATTTTGGCAACTCCCTTTTCTACAACAATATTAAATAAATGTTTCATCACCCAAGTATAAATTGTCTGTAATTTTGTAAAGATATTCTTCAGTTGATACTGACCGCTTTGTTAACGTTCTTGAGATGCTGCTTTATTACTAAGTACCTAGGTACTCTAAATTCTTAAATTATTAAAAAAACTTTTACAACGATTTCATTTCGATTGAACAAGTAAGTTTTTGAAGTAAGATGTTATTTTCGGAATCAAATCTCTCACAACAGCGCTACAGGTTGAAAATAAGTGTTATACAGAAGCATTATTCTCGGAATCCAAGGCAGTTTTGGTACACGGCGCGGACCACAGCGGTGCCTGTGTGAAATTGCTTCGGCGGCAATTTTTATTTAATTCGCTACTTTCATTATAATGTATAAAGCGAGCCACGCACTTTAATGTCGGCTAAACAATTTTTGGCCCGAAGAATTATGGACATTTTTCCGTTGAAGACCCGAGAATATGCATTTAATTTCAGTCTGGACTTTGTAGCGTAAAAAAAACTTCGTTTAACACTACAAGTAGAAGGCTTTTTCGGAAAGTTGACTTTACTTGAACAAAAAGGTGTATCCTAGCGTGGCGCAGACCACGCATCTCTGCGGTCTCAAAATAACTCTCTCGGACGAATAATAATCGAAGCGTTATTATGTAAAATAAAACAATGAGTTTAAAACCCATTTGGATTCAATTCTATACTCGACAATCGTCCTGCGTTCGACTCCGCCCATTCCCATTAGCTCATAACTGGACCGACCATGAGCCATGACCATGACTTATTGTACTGGCTTCGTGTAATGTAACCCACGATATTATTCATATTCCATAACCGCATAGAAAATTACATGATTAGACCATTTAAATCGTTGACAATGACTGTTATAGATATCGGAGTATGTTTTGTAGCTACTCTTGTCTCTTGTCTCTTGTCCATGCAACGGTTTTCCGGGAGAAGCCACTTTTTGCGACAAGATTTTTGGGGTTTTCTATTAAAATTCAATCGTTTAAGGACTGCAGACTGCAGCCCTTGCGTCTTCAGTCATTGTGATATTTCGTTTGTTATCACTGAATAAACGTGTAGCAACATACATATTTCCCAGCTACTCTGTAGTTTGTTGTATCTGCTTCATACAGCAGCTAGATAAAAGCGACTAACTCAACCCACCATCCACCATTGTTACGGTAGGCTTGTTTATGTTCGAGTACGATGATCCTATTCAATAGAGCCCTCTCTAACTAAGATTTAGATTGCACTGCCGTGATAAAATCTATAGGAAATCGATGCGTTTCGATCAGCACCGCGATATTTATGTTGGCGTATTGTGTTTACTGGAAGGCCTTGATTGTTTTTGATGTCATTAAAATATGCAAATGTCTGTTATACTTTCACGTTTCACGCCCTCTGATTTGTGAAGATAAAGTGACTCTTTTATTTCTGAGCTTCTTTGACTATTTTGATCCATTGCACATGGGAATGGTCCCATGATCCTTCGCGTCATGGAAATGGATAAATTAATCTTCTTCATTGATTTATATCATTGCTTAGCACGCTTTAGAATTCAGTTTAGTCCAACCTCAAGAAAAGTCTCCTCTACAATAATCAAACAACAGCAGAAACCGTCTAGCTTGGCAGACGGAGTCGGTGAACTGTGCCTAATGGGAGTGGGCGTTATGGCCCAGATTCCACTGACATCACCTGAGATAGTACATAACGGTACTACTCTACAGTGTCATGCTGATATTGTGAACCACTGGCCTTGACATCTTGCAGATGAATGCGAAGCAGCGATGCCTCAAAAGTTGAACTCGAAAGCAGCGTACTATATCATCGAGCTTTTGCTCTACAAACACACGGTAGGTACGGTCGGCCACAATCTCAGATACCCCATGGCAGCTTTATCGCGCGCGGCATAAGGGCGCCAATCGAACAAAAAGGGGTATCTGAGACTGTGGCCGACTGTACGAGGCGTATCCTATGGTGTCTTAGGGTGGTATTTTAGAACTCTACTTAAACTCAGTTCAAAATAGAACGCTACTTAAACTGTGTTTCAAATCAGTTCAAACTAGACCGCTCCTTGAACTCTGTTTAAACTCAGTTTAAGTAGACTTTAGTAGTGTCGACTGTCGATAAAACAGTGCATGTTTTGATTTGAATATTGTATACCTCCCTTCATATCAAAACATGCACTGTTTTATCGACAGTCTGAACTCTGTTTAAACTGAGTTTAAGTAGCATTCTAGAATACCACCCTTAGAGTCCTTCTTAGGGTGCCTCTCCGATCCCACATATTTTTACGGTCAGCTCCACATATTTTTCCGTGTTTCTAGCGAGGCGTAATACCTAGCTGGGCCCTTAGCCTGTAACACAATGGTGCCAAAATGGGCTGTCAGGTGACGACTTCAATTACGATTTGCTAACGCTGTCTGTCCTTTTATTAATGTTTTTGTAGTACAGCAAAGAATATTTTGATTCTAATTCTAGAGGATTAGTTCTCTGTTTGTAGGAGAAAAACGAGGAGAGCCCGGTTTTGTCCTTCTGCCGGGACGCCATTGACCCGCCATTGCGTTACAGGCTAAGGGCCCTGGGCAGCACACGCGATCTCTCCACTCTCGCAGGTTCCTAATCCAGGATTCGGTCGACGTGCCTCTTGCCAGGGATTTTAATTCCATCATTATAAGTTGCAGGGCCCTTAGCCTGTAACGCAATGGTGCCAAAATGGGCTTCTGGTTGACGATTTCAATTACGATTTATTAATGCTGTCGGTCCAGTGTCGGTCCTTTTTAATGTTATTGTAGTACAGCGAAGAATATTATGAGTCTAATTCTAGAGGATTAGTTCGCTGGTTGTAGGAGAACAACGAAAAAATCCCGGTTTTGTCCTTCTACCTAGGACGCCATTGACACGCCATTGTGTTACAGGCTAAGGCCCCAGTTTACATGGGACCAATGGCCCGTTTTCAACTGACAGTTAAAAGCTGAGTTCAAAGCACTTCATAGACGGCGCTTACAGGCGTGGCCATAGAATGTCACTGTCAAAATTAATCTTTGTTGAGCGAAATTTGACAGTCACGTCCCTGTTCTTCTATGGCCACGCCTATAAGCGCCATCTATGAACTGCTTTGAATTAGTTAGACATGTGTAGGTAATGCTTGTAATATTACAAAAGACATATTACACCACGGTGTCATGAAATATTACACATTACACGAGAGAACAAAGCATGGCACATAGCATTTCATTACACTAGATGACGTGAAACATGACAAATGGCATTTTGTTGTAAAGTCGCCCGTAACGTAACTGAGTAGAGTGCTAGCGTGTAAAGGTCGACGTGCTGTCGTGTGTACGTACTGCAATTAAAGTGTGCTGAAATACCATGATGTCATGTTTCATGTCTGCAATGAAGAAATACCATGATGTCATGTTTCATGTCTGCAATGAAGAAATACCATGATGTCATGTTTCATGTCTGCAATGAAGAAATACCATGATGTCATGTGTCATGTTTGGTGCCTGATATAAGGTAATATCACGCGGTATGAAATGTCATGAAATATATCATGACTTCGAAGTGCACTGTTTCGCGCATGTCTACTTTGAATTTGTGCTTTGAAAACGGGCACTAGGACACTAAATACGACAATAACCCCTTATTCTCCACACACACGTTCTTATAACACCACCGAACAAACGAAGCCCCTCTGCCCCCATAAATTGCGCTCGTATCTGCCTCACTTCCAGCATATCGTTATCTCCATAAAGGAGCGCCAAGCTGCGCAAGAGTCGCAAGTATGGTCAAAGGTTCTTCGGCGTACACTGGCGAGGTGTCGCGGGAGCTTTGTCTGCTCATTTGTGTCGCTCATTAAAAGCTAGCCGCTTATGGAGCGCCTTAGTTGATTGTAAGAGGTGCTATGTAGGTTGGTTTGAGCAGTTAGTGAGGTTGTAGTAGCTACAGTTTTCTAGTTTAGTTGGTAAAAAAGTAAGATGTAGCCTGTACAATTGTACATGTCCCACTAGCTGGGCAAAGGCCTTCTCTCAGAGAGAGAGAGAGAGCTTAATCACCACGCGTGCTAAATGCGGGTTGGCGATTTTTGCGTTGAGGGTATAATGCCTCATACGCTCAGGTTTCCACACGATGTTTTCCTTCACCCTCAGCGAGTGGTATTGCTACTACAAATTCACAAATATACGTAACTTTGAAATAAACTAGTGGTTCGCCCCGAACTATGAACTCGCGACCCCATATCTCAGCAACCACTCGACCGATTTGGCTCATTTTCGAACTTAAAAATTCTCTTTGCCTTATTTACCTGCCTACCAAATTTCATGACGATCAGACTAAATTTACTCAAGTTATCGTCGAACGAACATTCATACATACATACATACATACATACATACATACAAACGCCGGATTGTTCCAGTAGACTCGCGTTCTAGTTTGAACTGAGTTTGAACAGAGTTTAAATGGCGTTCTAGTTTGAACTGAGTTTAAGTATCGTTCCAGAATACCACCCTAATTGACTTGAACTCTGTTTAAACTCAGTTTAAGTAGAGTTTAGTAGTGTCAACTGTCGATAAAACAGTGCATGTTTTGATTTTAATATCCCTCCTTTCATATCAAAACATGCACTGCTTTATCGACAGTCTGAACTCTGTTTAAACTGAGTTTAAGTAGCGTTCTAGAATACCACCCTAAGTGTCAAGAAAAAGGCCGAGGCAAAAGCTCACCCGGCCCAACACAAAGCAACAAATCAAATCACAAATCGAACTGAAATATCACGACGCCATCCTCCAGGCTTGCGCAAACGCACGCCTGCGTCACGATCCTGAATACATTCATGATTAATCCACTGCGTCCACATATCAATCCGGAGACAAGTGAGAGGCATTAGCGACAATGCCCTGCGCCTTTTTGTTGCTTTACTTTTTTTTTATTCGCCCACAATTAGGCCCCAGTATTGGACATGAGCGCGAGGGTCGCTTGGCCACCCTTCGTTTGAAACTAGCACCTGTAGCGTACGTTATAAGAGCTATAAGAGTGTATTTTTGGATGTCGGTTTTAATGCACATCTGTTCACGGGCGTCCTGCGTCGAACGCATGGACGGGTCAGATGCATTTATCGGGTTGTGGTGGGCCAGAGTAGTGGAAAAGGACGCACGATACGTTTACAAAACGTTGAGTAATTTCTCTTCAGAGACAATTCGGAAGGCAAAGTTTTTTGTTCGAAAGTCCGTTATTGGCTTAATCTTATCTTTAGACAATATTGAGAAACTAATTTCAATATTTTTTATTTTGGTTCAGTAGTTTGGATTTTACAACGTTTCAAAGATACGGTTTTATGACGTCACGCGACGGTCTGCATACTGTTGGCGGTCATAGGAACAAAACATTTTAGCGCATAAAAACAAAACTACTGGACCAAAATAAAAAATATTTAAATTAGTTTCTCAATATTGTCTAAAGATAAAATTAAGCCAATAACGGACTTTCGAACAAAAAACTTTGCCTTCCGAATTCTCAGTTCAAGCAGCAAAAGCCGAGAAGAATACAATATTTTGATTTGATTGAAAAAAATCACCCGAGTTTGGAAGTTTGGGACTTGAAATTATTTTGTCCCTCTAATAAAACAAACTTTTCTGCAGGTACTTTTGGAAGTGCGCATGCATTACATTACAACCACTATAAAAAAACAATAACTCTTTCTAAAGCAATAAAATATTATAACAATTTAGGCTTGGTACCTTTTGCCTACACCCGTCCTTACTATTCAGACGACCCACCCCTTTGCATGTGTGCCAGTCTGGGTTGCGGATTAACATTTACACACATTCAATATACAAACGTTATAACGGTTTTTTCTTCGATCAAGGATAAAACTAGATACAACATAGAACTCTGAAATGTGTCTGGAAAAATAGATGCCCAAATTGCCTTTGGGAGCTTATTTGCTCATAGTCCATGCAATTAAAGTAAAACTGTACACTAATGCAATAAGGTTGACATTCGAATATTAGACGTATGGTCGAAATGATGTTTCGTATTGTTCTATTGCTGATATCTTTTGTTTCTGTGGGGACAAGTTTTTATTGTGATTTTATACGTAATGCGGATTCTATGGGATTTAGTTCGGTGGGTTTTTTATACAGACTTGTTGGTACTTACTTGCAATAAAACTCGCCGTGTGGCGATGTGAGACAGGTCCCACCATTTTTGCATGGCGAGGGCGAGCACGAGACGAAACCTGGAACGATTAAAAATGAACGTTAATTGCTGGATTATACAACGTGTTACAAAACATCCTAACTCTTTTTACAGGGTGTAACCTAGTGGTCAACAGGATGTCGAATCTTTAAGAAAAAATTGAAAAAAACAATTTTTATTTTATAACCTCAAAATTTTAAAAAATTCATAACTTTTTTGTTTTTGGTATCAGCTCAAATTGTAAAATATGTTTGTGTGTTTGGGTGCATTTACATAGCTTTGAGTTGTTAAAACATTGTGAAAGTCAATGAAAACAATATTTAAAAAATACTTTTCTCCCGCCACAGCGTTCACATTTTATTAATTTAAAAATCAACGGAACGTCATACAGCAAAAAAAAAATTTAGGTTATGATCCCTATCACCTGGTGCTATTACCCTGTAAAAAGAGTTAGGTACTTTTGTAACACCTTGTAGAAGTGATTGCGGCGTGTAGAGTTGGTTCAAGACGTTGTTTCGTGTGAAATGAGCGGTGGCTTTCCGGTTCGTGGTTCTTTTGGCGTTAATTTGTCAGCGACATCCTAGGATACCCCGTAGCTCTTATTACGAGCTGCAAAAGTGCGTCAATCGAACCAAAAGGGATATCGCAGCGTGTTAATTTTAGAGGGAAACCTCTGATCGAAGAACCTCTCTATTATGTTCTAAAAATAGTTAGCCTAGCTAGCAATCGACAAAAAAAATATATTTCCTGTACAAAGTTTGGTAGCCCGTTTTCCCCACTTAGGGGTGAAATCAAAAATAAATTCCTTTCTTAGTGGAGATCTACTCTACATAAAGAACACACTCTGAAAATTGCATGTCTCTAGGACCAGCAGTGGTTTAGGCTGTGCGTTTATATCTCAGTCATTCAGTCAGTTAGGACTTTGAATTTTATACTTAAGTATACATTATTTAATTTATTTGGAAGGAAAACAAACATGCAATGGAAATTCGTAGTTTGGCCACATCGCCATGAACTTGGGCTCGCATCGCATGAACCTGATTCGAGCAAAGGGTAAATGCACCATATCTTCAGGACCGCTCCGCCCACGCCCGGCGTTCGGCCAGCATTATACTCGTACGTTCGCACGATATATGGATGGATCCTTGCTGTACTTTAAACATTATGCTTCAAGTTTATAGGAATGTTACGGAACATCCATCCACACAATAATTAAGGACCTCAAGAATAAACAAATTGGTAGAACCATTTTAGAGATGGTTAACTTCAGGTACACTTCACTTCACTCATCTAGTATGAGTGAAGGAGCCACTGGACTCATCTACTATATACACAAAATCATCTCATTAAGCAGAATCAAATGCCTAGTTTTTTTTACTTCAATCAAAAAGGACACATTTAGTGCAAACGAGGGTAAGTTAGTATCTAGCTCACTATTCATATAAGTGTAGCTTAGCTACTATTATTTTGATAATCCGCTGTTTTCGCGTAAGTTAGTGTGATTTAAACCTGATCACACTAAATATAGATAAAGAGATAGAGAACCCTTTATTGTACGCCAGAAATTAATTATTTACCTACTAGAATTTTCATAACCTAAGTATTTCATAATCCCAGTTCATAAAGATTGCGTTGCAGGACTAAAACTAGATTTAACGGTGTTCCAGTGGTTATTTTACCAGAACTTTAGTATGCATTGAGCAATCCACTTTTATGTTCTTATTTTACTGTTATGGCTACGGACTAGGCCATAGAATAATAAATAATTACATAGGCTGCTGAGGTGAAATTAATATTTATTGTCTGAATCGTTTGGGGATTTATAGCTTGCTCGTATCTACAGTGACAAAGAAGTAAATCATGGTTGGTAGCACCTTATTATGCTTTTTGTAAGTATAAATCTTGAACAAATAAGTTACTGCCCTGTTTCGTCAACTGTGTTGGTTGGAACCTAGATTTCTTTTATAAAAAAAAAAACACGTAAACTTCGGTCACCGGCTACCACCCGGCTACCGATAAAAAGGACTATAATTTAGACGCTGGCGACAGTATTTGAATAATTAGTCGAAGCGTTTATTAGGAAGCCTACTACCTCAGAAGCTGTGAGATAATATCGAACCAAAACCCGATCCTGTTAATCTCGATTTTGCCTTTGAGAGTATTTGTCACATACCAACCTGTTTCTTATCAACTGATTATGTTCAACCAACCCAATTATTATTGGATATACAAGGTGTTACAAAAGTACCTAACTCTTTTTACAGGGTAATAGCACCCGGTGATAGGAATCACGACCTAAATATTTTTTTTAGCTCTATGACGTTCCGTTGATTTTTAAATTAATAAAATGTGAACGGTGTGGCGGGAGAAAAGTATTTTTTTAATATTGTTTTCATTGACTTTCACAATGTTTTAACAACTCAAACCTTTGCAAATGCACCTACACCCACAAACATATTTTTAAATTTGAGCTAATACCAAGAACAAAAAAGTTATGAAAAAATTTCAATTTGGAGGTTATAAAATAAAAATTGTTTTTTTCAACTTTTTTTTACAGAATTGACATCTTGTTGACCAGTAGGTTACACCCTGTAAAAAGAGTTAGGATGTTTTGTAACACGTTGTAATATTAGTAACAAACCAATATTTTTGCTGCGCGAAATGAACCGTTTCTGCCCCAGTGTCAATTTTATTCACCGCTTTAAAAATCTCACAGAAAAGGCAGGGACCATCATAAAGTGTTCAACACTAGACTCGATTACTCGAGAGATGTCTCGATTCATCAATCGAGTACAGACCGAGACCACCCAAAATCTCGTTCGAGAAACACAACGGATACGTTGATTGATCAATTTGAATTTCGAGATACGAATCGAGTGTTTTGTTATTTTTTATGCTAATGGCTTTTAAAGTGTTTTAAATACTGTGTTTTTTCTTAGCGGACAGTATTTATTGCAGTTTATATCCTGAGTGGAAATTAGTTTTCTTTTTAATTAAGATTTCGTGCACGACTTCGTATGTTTTGGTCGATTAAAAACAAGAATAAAAGTCTTATAATGTAAGCTATTCAGAACATTGCAGATGAAAATACCTGTGTAGTTACACCTTGTGCAACCGATAACGACAAACGAGTTATCAGTCTGAACCAGTCAACACCATTTCCTAAAGTTCAACCTTTTCGGCGAAATCTTTATGAACCTCCTTGGAACGAAATCTTTCCGCTTTGGACTGGGTAAATAAAGGCAGGCCGAAAAAACAAAGGGTGACCTTATAAGGCAGACCAAGTTGGTTGACAAGTTTTTGTCACCGTCTGGCCACGGCTTTACGGGAAAACGCGGAGCTTTGGTACTAAATTGAGTTTATTTGGCGGGGTCTTTTGACAATGAGGTTTTTAATGTGTTTCGTGGTAGCGGGTTTTTAATTTTAATAGTATTAAAAAGCTCTTCGTTTTTAATGTAAGCGCAGGTTTTTAAACTGCTGGTTTATGCAAGAAAATTGTTATCAATAAAAATTGTTACATAAATAAATACAAAAAGTCGTCTTTTCCCACGGATTTACATGTCAATCAAATGAAGAGTATTTACATGGCCGATAAGAAATCCTGAAAACGAACTTTTACAAACATTTCACAATTTTTATAAATTTTAAATAAACATTGATAATAATCTAAATCAATATTATGTTTACGCACTTTTGCAAAGGCTGATAAGTGTTAGGCAACTTTAGATTGATGGATGGCCTGTTCTTTACTGCCCCTGTAGCACGACTCATCGATATACATTTTTATCACAATATCGACTAGCGCCTTTCTTTATTTCACTCTCGATATCGTCGTCAAGCTGTGGCCGACCATACCTACGCATGGTCGGCCACAGTCTAGGATACCCCATGGCAACTCTTACTACGTGCAGCATAAGGGCGTTAATCGAACAAAAAGGGGTATTCAGGCTTGTAGCCGTTTGAACCTAGTATTTCATAATCTATGACAGTTAGATGTAGCATCCATCAGGCAAATTACAACGCATCTTGCCCGGAAGCTCGATAACCTTATCAGCTGGACCGTGGGAACCAACGAAATAATACAAACATTGTAATATTCGCTGATAAAATAACATAAAAAATAAATGTTGCTGTATTCACGAAGCCTATTTGCATAGCGCGTCCTTCGGGATACTGGCTAGTATTGCGCAATGTTTATTTTTTCTACAAGTTTTTTTAAACACAGGAAAATATTTGACAATGTGTGGTTTGCAGTTAGCGATTGTTAATAAATAAATAAAAAGAACTTTATTCAAAAGCAAACAAAAATAATATTTTACACGCTGTTTCCTTAAATAACTAGGTAACATTTTTGAAAAGGTCGGAGACTCAGCAAAAAAGCTCTTTTTCTGTCTCCGTCGGGTTGATCACCAAGTAGGTACTTTTAAAGTAAAACATTTTTTTTTTTTTTATATTAAAGTTTCGTTTTTTTAAAGATTAATAAAATTTCATCAATAAAACTAAAGTACTTGCGTCCAGTCCACATCTCGTGTCGACAGTAAACAACAATTTTGAGGCAAAATTAAATTATTAGAATCCAATCAGCGATTTCACGCTTAAATTCCTTTCGAATTGACGAGAACCTGTATGTATTTGTTACTTGAAAAACTGTATCATGAACTCTCTTGTAGCTCTTATGGCGAACGGAATAAGAGCCAAAAAGGATCTCTCTCTTTGGTTCTGCCAGGTGTGTTTGCATGGAAGAAACCCATTGCTGAATGTCTTCGCCAAAGACTTAGTTAGTAGCTTTCTCACAGTGGCATTTTAATTGTGCTTCGCGAATCTTATTTTTGGTACCAGACGCACAATCTTTGAACGTCCTTTTCGTAAATTCTGCATTTTGCATCATCTTATCTTATATCAAAATTTTGGATTTTCTCCTTTTAACAAAAAAATAACATAATATAATATGCCATTGGCAACGCAATTCCTCGGATATAAATGTCCAACCAATAAGTGCACAGTCTATAGAAAATATTTTTCTACAGGGTGCACTCTAAGTCGATAGCGGAACTTTAAGTAGGCTCTCTACTGATCACTACAAACAACTTGTACCAGGTGGCGAATAAAATGGAGCGAAAAAAATATCAGCTGTTCCATACAAAAGGTCGACTTAGTACTGCACCAAATGTATGAAAACGCAGATTTTTTTTCGCTCCATTTTTTTTGCCACCTAGTACAAGTTGTTTGTAGTGATCAGTAGACAGCCTACGTAAAGTTTCGCTATCGACTTAGAGTGCACCCTGTAGTTATGTCCATAATCACAGATTTAACCCGGACTAATCCATAAACCGCCCTTCAATCTTTACGACAGCGACACGCAATTATGCTAAATATGTACGTTTTAGGGATGTAACGATACCGATATAGATAATTTATCAACCGATTTTCCGATATCGAACAGTTCGAAAAGCTCGCCGAGCGATGACTTTGCCTCAGAACGTTTTCTTCATAAAGAACTATCGAAATAGGTTTCAGTATCTACCTATCTATCTTTCGCCGATTATTTTCAGGGTCATTTGGGCTTTCAGAGAAAATTATGTTCTTACTGCAGTACAGTTAAATGTTAAATTATACTCTAATACATAACTGTACACAATAAAAACATCAACTTAAGATAAAAACCATTAATAAAACGTGCCACCAAAATTAAGTAATTATTTATTTGCTGAAAATGATCCTTCAACGATAATCGGTATGGATATCGTATCGGCAAACTTGTGTATCGTTACATCCCTATTACATTTATTAATAACTAATATAATAAGTAATAACCAATCCTAGATAGACCAAGGTCTCTTGACCTAGCGGGCTTAGTTGGCATAATGGGTGATAACATGCAAGCCTTATCGAAGCAATTAGACACGACCGTTCATTCCCACGACTCAGTTGTAATTATTTATTAATGATAATGTTATCAGAGTGCTTAGTCGTTTGTTAGAGGAGAAACTGTAGCGGTGCAGTTAGATCGCGGTATGCAGATGTGAAAAAAACTTTACGCCTTTTTTGCTATCCTATGATGGGGTATCATAGTATAGCAAAAAAGGCGTAAAGTTTTTTCCCAATGTGACAAGTCGACTTATTTGTCGAAAATTTACTTATTCGTCGGATAGTCAAGTAAGTAAGTAAGTAAGTAAGTAAGTAAGTAACTCTTTATTGCACAAACGAAAACATTTTACAAATAAACATTTAAAAATAACAGTACAAATGGCGGTGTTGCACAAACATTACAAAATACCCCAGGGCCCAACGTTACTAGTCGACTTATTTGTCGAAAATTGACTTATTCGTCGGATAGTCAAGTAAATGGTGTTGCACAAACATTACAAATAAGGGATTTTTATCCACCGATCCCGGGATCAGATGGATGTTTCCACGGATCCGGGGCGAGTTGTCTCCACCGATCCCTGGATCAAACGGAATCCGGAAACAAACAAAATAAGTTGTATCCTCTGTTCCGGGATCGGTGGATACAATTCGCCGGGTCTGTGGATACATCTATCTGATCCCGGGATCGGTGGATATAAGTCCCAAATAAGTCACTACGGGGCGCAAAGTGGTTGGCAATTTGAAAATTGCCCTGTAAAACAAAATCGCTTTCCACGTCTGTCTGTCTGTAAGTAAGTAAATGTTTATTTAGGCCAAAAAACCATAACATAATACAGTAATTCCGCCAAACTGTCTGTTTGTATATCCGCTAACTCCTCCTAAACAGGTGTTTTTGTAGACTCCAATGCCGTTCCACCACCTTATTGAAAACCGTGGGCGTTTACAACCGATAAACAATTTTACAACTATTCCATACAATTTCCGAGCTCATAGCGCCAATTACTCATACAAGCGTCCCGCTGTTCGTTAGCGGAGTTCAATTAATAAAACGCACCTTTATTGGTTTGACTTCTTGTAAAGACAAAACGGTCAGCGAAACGCCGAGATCAACTTCATCGAAATATAACCATATTCACAGAACTATACTGTACAGTACACCAAAAATTAAGAACACGCCCTAGCTTTGGGTTCCAGCTGATGAAACTTTCATTTCTCACAATTTTAGTAAGCAACCCGGAACCAAAGGGCATTGCATATACCTAACGACTTATAAATTAATGTGTAATAAGATTATGACAAGTGGCGAAGTTTTACGAAGGTTACAAATCATACCTCTGCCTACCCTTTGAGAATATGGGCGTGAGTTTAAATAAAGATGACCCTATGTCATTAATATTTCACCATATGCCATTATAAGATGCAAAAGCTGTCTTCTATAGCGTTATGTGTTGTATTTCTTCAACGGATTGTAAATCAGAGGGCAATAAATGTATTTATGACAATGAGTAATGCCGAGTTCTTACATGATTGGGCAGTTCTCTCTGTTAGAGTCGTTAATTTGAGAGTTTGATAATTAACAACTCGTATATTAATGGTTAACAGCTTGGCCGAGGATGTATAAGAGTGGCGTTTGAATAAAGAGGTCGAGCTTCGATACCTTGAATGAGTCGACGGTCAGTGATATTGTCGATGATATTGTCAAGCTCGATGGTTCTATGACATACTGAAGACAGCGGGAGGACAATGGACGGGATCAGCATTTGACCAAGGGCGTTCGAAAAAGTGACATTATTATATTATGTAGAGTTTACACGTAGGTAAATGGAGAATGATCTGTTTTTCCAGAGTTTGACGTGATGACCGCAAAATATACCGAAAAAAACTGAGGGCCCTCTGGAGACAGACCATTGACAGTTGCTTCGATATTCTAAGCTCGTTTAGGATGGAAATGATCCATACTTTGATATACATATACAAATAGAAAGAAAGAAAGAAAAGAAGAAAGAAAAGACATTTATTATTAACCAAAGCACACAGTAATACAGTTATTATGAGGTGATCAACTTACGAACTAGACAGAAACTTAGTATTAAATACAGCAACTTACATTTAATTATCTAGCCGTGAGAACTGCGTGCAATGGCCAACAAATGGGCTTCTGGCTCAGCATATGCTATGGCACGGGAAGGATCCCGTGCCCATGGCGCTGGTATTCTGCCAGTGCCCGCAATGAGTTTCGATTCGTTCTGGATCGGTTACTCCTAAAACTTCACCTCAATCTGTCACCTCTCGATAGAGTGCGCGCGCAGGTCGCTCCGATTGGCCGTGGCTGATTGCGGATGCGCCCGCGCCTCTATTGCCGCATCCGTCCGTTTGATCCACTTGCCGGCTGACTTTGATCTGATAAAGGACTATCCTATAGCCCAATAACCGAATACTCGTTAGATACTGGCAGGAGCGAGTGTCATGCATAGATGTAAAAAAATCATGGCATTTTTGCGCATATACCTAATCGTTTAATATTTTAGCTGGTCAAATACTAAGGGTGGTATTCTAGAATGCTACTTAAACTCAGTTCAAACTAGAACGCTACTTAAACTCTGTTTAAACTCAGTTCAAACTAGAAAGCTCCATGCACTCTGTTTAAACTCAGTTTAAGTAGAGTTTAGTAGTGTTGACTGTCGATAAAACAGTGCATGTTTTGATTTTAATATCCCTCCCTTCATATCAAAACATGCACTGCTTTATCGACAGTCTGAACTCTGTTTAAACTGAGTTTAAGTAGCGTTCTAGAATACCACCCTAAGTCATGTTCAGACTTCAATTTTAAGATGATACAGTTTCTAATGGTAAGTAAACACTATATTATTTTAAAAAAACACACATATCAAGTGAATGAGTAGCTACAAATCCTTACCGCTAGCCAAGACTTTTAGTTTTTCGAGAAATTTCGGTCTTGAGCACACACGTGTCCAGAGTTTGACGGTATCTTGTTACACGAAGACCTCTGTTTCCTTCTATTCTTAAAACAAACTAAAAAGGTCACAAGTCAAAGGTTTCGAAAAGTAAAAAAAATGTTTAAAGTTAATAAAAGGGGCGTTATACCCGTTAAAAGTGTAGTGGAAAGTAAAGGTAGTGCTTGTGCAAACCAAAGAAAAATTTTACACATCGTGATGTCATGGGCAATACTAGTAAGGTATAAGCACCGAACTAAATCCCATAGAATCCGCATTACGTATAAAATCACAATAAAAACTTGTCCCCACAGAAACAAAAGATATCAGCAATATAACAATACGAAACATCATTTCGACCATACGTTTAATATTCGAATGTCAACCTTATTGCATTAGTGTACAGTTTTACTTTAATTGCATGGACTACGAGCAAATAAGCTCCCAAAGGCAATTTGGGCTTCTATTTTTCAAGACACATTTCAGAGTTCTATGTTGTATCTAGTTTTATCCTTGATCAAGAGCGGTGGTGGTCTAGTGGGTAGAACAGTGGACTCTGAAGCAAGAGGTAGGTACCCGGTTCGATTCCCAGTGCGGGCATGTATCTATGACTTTGTTTAATTTCAAAGTTACGTACATTTGTGAATTTGTAGTAGCAATACCACTCGCTAACCGTGAAGGAAAACATCGTGAGGAAACCCGCGGCTCAGTTGGCTCCACACGTATTGACCTGTCTTTCCTGTGGGCTAGGTCGACTAAGCTGTCAGGATGGTACAGGTGCTGGGCAAGCCTACTCCATCTAAAACAATGTCCCAGGCACTGCAGCGCCGAGTGGTCTCTTCACCCATCTAGTGTGAGTGAAGGTGCCACTGGACGCTGTATAAATCATCTCATTACGTAGATGCAAAGGCCTTAGTTTATCCTTGATCGAAGCCCTAAACTAAAATGCGTAGATACATAATATGAAACCTAGAGAGGTAGCACCATAAAATACTTTACTAACTATACAAGGTGTTGTTTTGTCAAGTGACACAGGGGTGATTATTACCTAACACGATATTGACGCAAAAAAATAAAAAATTCAAAAAATACCCAAAAATCATTCAATTGTGGCCTTCCTTACTATTATACTATCGCTTGCGGCCGCACTCGCAATATCGGACTCCAAATCGCGCGAAGGGTATAGAACTAAATCCCATAGAATCCGCATTACGTATAAATTCACAATAAAAACTTGTCCCCACAGAAACAAAAGATATCAGCAATATAACAATACGAAACATCATTTCAACCATACGTCTAATATTCGAATGTCAACCTTATTGCATTAGTGTACGCTCCCAAAGGCAATTTGGGCATCTATTTTTCCAGACACATTTCAGAGTTCTATGTTGTATCTAGTTTTATCCTTGATCGAAGGGTATAAGTAACAGAGGGTAAACCGCGCATAAAAAGGCCATGCGCTGCGTGCGCCCGCGCCGACGCCGCCGCCGCCGCCGGCCGCTACAGAGGGTGCGCACGACCCCTTTGTAGAGCTCGCACCACGAAACAGGACCGACGAGTTAAAGCATTTTGGCTATTATCGCAATGGATTTAAGGATTCCGCCGAGAGACGTGATTCGTGGCGCGAGCTCTAGCGACAACGGTTCGCCATATTCTACACTCGAGCATAACCGACTCTGCTAATGGTAATAATAATCGATATGAGAGGTAGAAATGTTGTAACAGACACATTGAATTGCCCTTTTCGATGCAGATTGGTTGCGTTTGGCAAAGTTTTAGAAACAAGATAACATTCAACAAGAGTATACTTACAGGGTGGATTTTTGAGACGGAGCAGCAAGGGCAGGTACCTTAACCGTTATAGTTACAGGACAATGTACCTAGGAGACCACCTATAACTTTTTGAGATAATATGAACTGCATTCAAAAATTTTTGAAAATCAAAAATACAGAAAAAAAATGTTAATACGAAAAAAAATAATGCCAACTGATCCTATTTCTTGTAGGCATCAAAAGACTCTAAGGAGCCAACCGAGGTTTCAGTTCTAGTTGTTTCGTATTTTAGCACTTTTTCTCTGACTTTAGATTTTAACCAAAATCTGTGAATGCAGTCTACTTATAATCTCTCAAAAAGTTATGGATGGTCTCCTAGAAATGTTTTCCTGTAAGTAATTATAACGGTTAAAAGGTACCGGCTCTTACGCCCCGTCTCAAAAGTCCACCCTTTATATGGTAGGTTGGTATGGTCAACGACTAGGATACCCCATGGTAGCTGATATTGCGCGCGGCATAAGTACGGTCAGCCACAATCTCAGATACCCCATGGCAGCTCTTATCGCGCGCGGCATAAGGGCGCCAATCGAACAAAAAGGGGTATCTGAGACTGTGGCCGACTGTATCTACGCCTATCGGACAACTTATTTTGTATTTGTATTTATTTATTTATACCGAAAACAGTCTATCAAATCCCTACAGACATTCGGAATCGCTAACTTACAAAACTGCAATAATTTCATTGCAACAGAAAAAAACACCCATCAACAACAAACTTGGCGATCCGTCAACAGTGTCGCAATTTCAACAGCTCCATACTCGTCATCATTAGCACGAAACCACCTTAAGTTGAGCCATCAGACCAACTTAATTACATCAAACTCAGAGCTACACCGAGGACCATCTTAAACCGGTCGCTGGTAAAAATCTTGACCACTTTTACTGCAAAAGGTGAACCCGTCTTTATTTTTCGGTAAATCGACAGAAGGGGTCAATTTAAATTGGTTTTTTCATTATTTTGTACTGAACGTCCAGTGAAAGGTGAGCCACGGAAAGATTTTGGAGATTGTAGCTTGGACCAACGCGGTGTAATAATAGTCCATGTGAGGTGAAACATAATCGATCTCTTGGTACAAGCACAGTTAGTGTTTTCCACATAGTTTTGACACTAGAGACGAGAGAGACCCAGGTTCGATTCCCGGTGCGGGCATGTAGGTACAATGATTTTGTGTATTTTCAAAAGTTACGTGCATTTTGTGAATTTCTAGTAGTACCTTATGCTCCCAAATAAACTTTTGTAAACAGAAACTATCCCTCGCTAGGAAATCTGAAGGAAGACAAATTAGGAAGAAACTCCTCATCCCATGTGGATGGAAGAAAAGTCATAAAACCAAGGGTCTTAGTCTGTAACGCAATGGTGCCAAAATAGGCTTCCAGTTGACGGCTTCAATTACGATTTAATAATTCGGTCAAAGAATATTCTGATTCAAATTCTAGATGATTAGTCCGCTGGTTGTAGGAGAAAAACGTGGAAAACCCGGTTTTGTCCTTACACTGGGACGCCATCGCCAACCCCAGGTTTCAATGGGACATGCGATCTTACGATATTACGAACGAAATGAAGAAATTGCCTCGTTTCTCAGTACCTTATTGGTAATTCTTTTCTCATGGGTGTAGGGCACACCGGAAACGTTTAGTGGAGAATGGTATGACTACGTGAGCCTAGCAACTTTTTAAAGGTTACGCAATATTTTTCTCGGAGCCAATCCAATGCCAAATAGCCGGGTCCAAACCGGCCGACTCAGCGCGCTCCGATCGCACGCTCCGGATCGGCCCGTGTAGACCCGGCTATACAGGGTGTTTTTTTGTAAAGTTACACCCGATTCAGGTATACATGATACTGAAGCAAAAAAATATATAAAATATGTCATGAAAAATACCCAAAAATCATTAAATTGTGGCCTCCCTTAATATTACACTAACGCTTGCGGCCGCACGGGCTATGAGAAGGCGGGGGTGTCCGCGTGTCGCGGTTATTATAGAAACCACCTAAACTAGGTAATAATTATGTCCAACAAAAAAAAAAATTGAAACAATTTTTTACCTATTTTTAGTTTCCAGCGTTACTCAAACTATCGTCCCTAAGTCGGGTGTAACTGACCAAAACAATACCCTGTATATCTATCTATCCAGACCATTGATAAAGCCCACTGTTGGGCATAGGCCTCTTCCTTTTCACGCTAACCCCCTCGGACTCTGCCATTCTCGTCCATTGTCCTCCCGCTTTTTTGACAATATGGTCGGTCGGTCTGGACTGGAACGACCTTGAACCAACTGCGCAAGATCGTCCCAAGTGGAGAAAACTTCGTTGAGCCCTATGTCCCTCCTGAGGGATAACAGGATTTAAGTCAAGTAAGTCATCGAGTTTTCGGTCTACCCACCGACCGACGAACCATTCTAGGCCTCCATTCCGTGACTGCCTTAGTCCACCGTCCGTCAGGCTATTCAACTAAAATTGGGACAGAGGTCGTTGGAAAGCCCCTTATTGAAAAGTACCTAAGTCTTCTCCGCGACTTCGTGTACATTACGAGTACACACAACTGTAAACGGAATCCGCAGGTTTCAATTCACCGTCTTCTATCAACTTTCTATACAGCCCATTGCTGGGCCTCTTCCAACCCCGAAGTCAAAAGATAATCTTAAAATGCACCTCCACACCCCATAAGTACAAGACAGTACCTAACTACTTATGGGGTGTGGAGGTGCATTTTTAAGATTATCTTTTGACTTCGGGGTTGGAAGACCCCCAGCAAGTCATGGGCTGTATAGAAAGTTGATAGAAGACGGCGAAATAGACAGTACTTAGACGCTTACATGCGTTCACTTACTTACGTTACAGGCGACTTTACAACGAAAAAGTAAGTGTCTACGTGTTGTCGTGTGTACATAGGTTTCTCAAGTTCACATCTTTAGCGGTTGTGTGTGTACTATCCGTCAATCACTGCGTCACCATTCTGTTTTCTATAGGTAGGAATATCATGAATGACGGAGGTGTTCTACCAGTTTTCAGCGTCAAATGACACACTTAACAGACTGAAGACTTTAAGGAAAGTCCCACACGATGCTCTCCAGTTAATTAGCGCCTCTAATTACCCCTTTTACCTTAGCTGGTTACCTTCACGGTCCTAAGCCAGAGTGCGATACAACTAAGCTGATTAAAGTTCGTTTCCGCGACCATTTCCCCGTTCCGCGAAACAAAGGCTTTTATTTGTATTGTATTTTATCAGTGTTCCCCTTTATTAGAGGCTGCGACTATCGGTGGTGCTATGAATCCTTTCTCGCGGCTCTGGTCTGCTCCTATCGCGCCCTAAATAACTTACTAAAAATACTCACTAAAAATACTCACTAAAAACAATACCTCACTTACCATAAGGCCACACGGGGCCCGTGCCCAGAGCCCCCATCCTCAGGGGGGTGCACCGAAAGACCGACAATATCTCTCACATTAAATATCCAAAAACATTTTTGTCGAACAGAGTAACATAAACTTATGATTAAATAAGCCAAAAACGTGGCATTGTAAATGTATTTTCCCTTTTGGCCACAAGAAAAAAAAGGTTCCAAATTCTTGTGTGCCCACCATAGTTTCAAGCTAGAAACTTCAACCCTCTGGACTTTAGGCCCTCGTTTCGTCCAAAAAAACTCAATACGAAAAGAAAACTATGAAAGGCATTACAATTAAATTGATAGTGGATCAGTTTTAAAGGAGTCAACTAGTCAGAGAAGTTACTAAGACTATAAAAGTACACTAATATGACCCTAAACATCGCAGTAATTAATTTTCTCTTCTTGACCATAAACCAATCTACAGGGTGCACTCTAAGTCGATAGCGGAACTTTAATTAGGCTGTCAACTGATCAATACAAACATCTTGAACTAGGTGGCGAAAAAAATGGAGCGAAAAAAATATCAGCTGTTCCATACAAAAGGTCGACTCAGTACTGCGCCAAATGTATGAAGCAGCTGATATTTTTTTCGCTCTTTTTCGCCACCTAGTACAAGTTGTTTGTATTGATCAGTAGACAGCCTACTTAAAGTTTCGCTATCGACTTAGAGTGCACCCTGTAGTTGCGCTCTAATACGAAGTTTACCTATCAACGACTTACTAGCAAACTGTCTAGAAGTATGAACTTCTGTAGAAAGATGATCCTATCATCTTTCTGAAGTCTGTTTTTGATCAACGTTGTGAAAGTATCATATCACGCCCTTGAAAATAGAGCCGCCAGGTCTTTTTAGTGCAACTTTCAACATATCATTCAACCCTGAAGAGAGGCCTGATGATGAAAGAGCCTCAATAATCAGTGTCTCAGTCAAAACGGGAAGTGGCCGACTCGTGTGCCTGACAGGACACATCTGGCCATTATCTAGCGGCACAATGGAGCGATCGGGCCGCGCCACTGTGCGGTGGTGCGCCTGCGCACGCCTTTTACAGTGCCATACGGAGCCACGACTTGTAGGGCGGACTGCGCTCGTTCCGCAATTCGGTACGCAAAGTTTTTTGTTCGAAAGTCCGTTATTGGCTTAATCTTATCTTTAGACAATATCGATTAACTAATTTAAATATTTATTATTTTGGTCCAGTAGTTTTGTTTTTATGCGCTAAAATATTTTGTTCCTATGACCGCCAACAGTATGCAGACCGTCGCGTGACGTCATAAAACCGTATCTTTGAAACGTTGTGAAATCCAAACTACTGAACCAAAATAAAAAATATTGAAATTAGTTTCTCAATATTGTCTGAAGATAATTTTAAGCCAATAATGGACTTTCGAACAAAAAACTTTGCGTACCCAATTATGGGGCTGGCGTTATTGGTCATTTGGAGCAATATTATTGGAACTTTTCGTCAAGTGGGTAGGTAATCGTATGAGGTTGTGGCCCACGTCTGGTGTCAGAGTTTTTAGGCCGCCCAAAGGGCCTCTGAAATGGCTGTCAAGTAAGCAGAGGTGATGGGTAAGAGTAGGTAATTCGGGAGGCAAAGTTTTTTGTTCGAAAGTCCGTTATTGGCTTAATCTTATCTTTAGACAATATTGAGAAACTAATTTCAATATTTTTTATTTTGGT
Organism: Zelleria hepariella; assembly: GCA_949319315.1. NCBI lineage: Eukaryota > Metazoa > Arthropoda > Insecta > Lepidoptera > Yponomeutidae > Zelleria > Zelleria hepariella. Next base: position 14,428,732 of record OX439391.1, on the reverse strand, counting down.
TCAGTAGTTTGGATTTTACAACGCACAGTGGTCGATTTGTACGATTTAGGCGGCCAAAACTATTTTATGCTTTATTTCAGTAATAAATACGACAACAAATGCTAATCTGGTATTTTAGAGTGAATATATATGTTTATCCCTATTCGTTTCATTGAAAGCGTATTTTTCTATACAAAAAAACATTTCTGTGAAAATATTTTTGTAAATAGCGCCAATGTTTTTAAATTTTCTTTAAATCTCCCTTTGGTGTAAAATATATATTTTGAGTTCATTTGAATTATCGAAATCGGCTTAGTAGTTTTTGATATTTGGGTTAAGAATTATCACAATTTGTTAAGTAAAAGACGGCCGTACATAAAAAAAAATGTTTATTCTCTACAGTCTGCATGCCTATTTAAATTGAAAATAAAATATGGATGACAAAAAAATACAGTATACACTAAAATTAAATGGTCAACAGTTATTACCACATTATTATACTAAATGTTACTTACAATGTTAGGTACCGAATCATAAACAATAAGACAATATTTTATGAAAGTTTAACATACAAATTGTTATGTTACTCTTTAAAAGACAATTCTTCCTCACCGTCACTTTCCATGCATTTATCACAAGTGCCTTTTGTAATTGGCTCTGCAGGAAGCAAAAGCTCCAAAGTTTCCTGCAAAAATGGTTTTGATCGGATCTTCTTTTTTTTTCTCATTGAACTGATGAGTGGATCTGATGTCAAGAGTAACCTGTGATAAATATCAAGGTTACAGTCTTCGCGTGAAAACTTTCGAGCAAAGTTTAGACGGTATGAGCGAAAGTGCTTATTACGAGCTTCTGCAGCTTCCTCCGAAAGTTGACCAATAGGCACTAGAGAATTTTCTATAACTTTTCCACCATGTACCAAAATTTTATGCATGGTAGGAGTCATAGAATGCCAACCATATAACTCTACATACAGTTTTGCTGTCTCCATGGCGTATTCATCAAATTTCGGGACATCTATTTTGTGACCGCTTGATATGGCTTCCAAAATAACTTTAATTCTATAAATAAAATTAAAGTCTATTCCCGTTATTTCAGCAGCCAGATGTGGGTTTTCAAAAAATCTTCTACTAGTATTGCCGTCATTTGTGTTACCAAAATTACATTTTGGCATATCTACCAAGATACCTACTTCTTCTCTGAATCTTTGCTGAATCTCTTTTTTTTTTTGTTGTTCTAGCATCTTTTCTGCTTTGGTTCTTTTTTCACGGTATTTCCCAACGGGCAATTTATAAGCTAAATGTAAAATACTCTCGAATAATCGAATTCTGGCATGTAAAGTTGATAGGCCAAATTCAAGCGATTCTGGGTGAATTTCGTTTTTTTTACTTAAGTCATTAAAGTTTTTTGAAGTGGCTCCGCATATGTAGCATCTACTCGTTGATTTGGTGTCAGTCGCCGCATTGCAAACTTTGCCGTCCACCATGGTCATTTTAAGACTGTGGCTAACCGAGAATTTTTGCCCATTCAGTTCCAATTCCGTGGCTTTTAGGGACTTCACACTGTCCCGAACGTAATTTATTTCATCTTTTGTAATGTCTGTAGACTCTTTTGTAAATCTGAATCGTATCGGGCGGCAATATCGTGGTGAAGAAGGAGTCGGGTTTTGCCAAACCATTTTTGTTTTGTCTTCGCCGCAAACAATTTGTAGAGGCACGAATGAGCTCAAAAATATATTTACATCCGAGTCGGCGTCATTCATTAACTTTTGTTTGTATTGAGCTTGTTGTGAACCATCACAACCCCATTTGCAGATAATCTGCAAGGAATTTCTCTCAGTTTCTGTAAGAGTCATTAGTACTTCTTCGAGGAAAATTGATAATCGCGTGACGGTGTGATCTAACAAAGATTGTAGATCACTTTCAGCACAGGAACTGGTCACTCGTAGCGTCTCTTTGGGTGGGTAACATTCCTGTTTAGCCTTCAACACTAATTCGTAGCACGGGTAAAAGCTTCTGTTGGTTGCTCGCACAATTTCATATTGACTTCGTGTCAAATCAGCGTCCACGCACATTCGCAGTGCCTCCCGAGGCGTAAGGGGATCTTATGCCTTTGATTTGGAATGTCTTTTTTTACATTCGTTTGCGGCTGCAGGCGAATTTGTAATATCTTTTAGGACTTGCGAGGCGTTTCTTTTTCCTTCTTTTTGTAAAATTACTTGCGCTGCGTGAACTATCACTTCTTTGCCTACAGAGGAGCGAACTTCTTCTGTTTTCCTCCTTTTAGTTCTTTCACTACATTCACTGAATGTTTTGCTAGGTCGTCCTGACTTATTATGCGTTTTTATGGGCATCTCGAACGTTCCTGCTAACCATGCATCATTGCTTATAAGAAATTTTTCTAGCGTGTTGCGTGCTTTGGACCATCTCTTTTTTATTTCTGTTTTAAAATATGAAAATTTATGATTTATATACTTTTTGTCTTCGTCGGAGTCCCCGTAAGACACTAACAAATAATTTTGTAAGTATTCCAATTTGTCGTTTATTGATGGAGAGTTTTCCTCAATCATCTTATCAAAAAGATATCTGCGAGTTACTACCTCCATGCCCGAGTAACTTGATGAACCTAGAACAACGAAAAGGAATTTTAACGCAAAAGAAACAAAAAAGGAATTTTTCTCACTTTCTGCCTAAGTTAATGAATTATTATTTTTCTCGCGAAGTGGTCAAAGGTGGTGGCTATTTTTTTTGTGGTTATCTGCTCAAAGAGCTATACTATTAGAAACCATAAGGAATTTAACTCGGACGGTCTCGGAAGTGCAACATTTTTACTATTGAAAATAAAAAAATGATAATATTTTCTATGAAAAAGGGTGATCTTTGATACGTTGTAACTGCACTAAATATTGATATTCCTTATCTTAATTTAAATTATATTTGAAGGAGCTTACCTGAATTTTCGACTTCCATCACTTTCACTTGTAACTGAATAATATCCAATGAAATATTCACTTTAGAATATCGGTTGCGCTAAGAGTTTCGAGAACGAACGCGTACAGCTTGCGCGACGATCAAGTTCCGACTACCTGTGGGGGCGCGCACGCAGTTCTAGGAACTGGGGAGGGGTGGGGTTTGGGCAGTCGGGGTGTCTATTTTTCCGGGAATCAATTAGTTTTGTTATAAGTTAACTTTGAGAAATGGACTTTTGGCCGCCTAAATCGTACAAATCGACCACTGTGCAACGTTTCAAAGATACGGTTTTATGACGTCACGCGACGGTCTGCATACTGTTGGCGGTCATAGGAACAAAACATTTTAGCGCACAAAAACAAAACTACTGGACCAAAATAAAAAATATTTAAATTAGTTTCTCAATATTGTCTAAAGATAAGTTTAAGCCAATAACGGACTTTCGAACAAAAAACTTTGGTACCGAATTGTATGAGGTTGTGGCCCACCCCTGGTGTCAGAGTTTTTAGGCCGCCCAAAAGGCCTCTGACATGGCTGTCAAGTAAGTAAAAGTGACTCCGTATTTGCACTAGTTTATTGAAGTTTGAAGAAGTGAGGTTCTTTAAGTTTGGCCGCGTTGGTGCCAACTCTACCTTCGAATTGAATGTATGGAAGTAATTTTTCACTTAGGAGCCTTTTCTCATTGGTCCGTATGTATATTTTAGTCCTCAATCACAGTGGATTTAAAGTTAGTGATCTTATGTAGGCGTTATACTTAAATTACGTTTGGCAGCACCGACGCTACGTCCATTTTTTTATGTACACACGACAAACTTATGTTGTAAAGTCACCCGAAACGTAACCGAGTAGAGTGCTAGCGTGTAAGGGTCGACGTGCTGTCGTGTGTACCCTCTACTGTAGCGGCCCTCTGCTGGGAAAAAGTCTACTTTATATTGCAGAAAGTTTTATCCCGCTATCGGGTAGCGGCATCTCGCTTTACGCAGTGAAATAAAGCAAGACTGCGCTAGCCGATAGCGGGATAAAACTTTTATCGTGTTGTTGTGCTCCCCTTGCTGTTATAGGCATTAAAAATTTATTATTCATAACCACTTTTTGTGTTTTATAAAGCACTAACCCGTGGTAGGGAACTTTATAAAGATTTTTATAAGGTTAAAAAATTCGCTCGGGACAGGATTTGAACCCGCAACCTTCTTGCATTCCGTGCAGGCCGCTCTACCAATTGAGCTACCGAGTCATGTACCATTTTTGCGAATTTTCTAACCTTATTGAAACTCGTCTTACGGACGATGGGGCGCCATCTAGTGTAATAGTTTGCACTTATCTACACTTAACTTATTTTTTAACCTTATAAAAATCTTTAAAAATCTTGATTATTCATAAGTCATATTTTTTCTAAGTTTAAACTACCGTCTTTTCGTTAGGTCCTTCGTGCAGGGTACCTACAAATCATCAAGTAAAAGGAAGCTTTGTTTTAAAGCTAGTGAGTGAGGTTGCTAAAGTTTGACCTTAATTGGCTGAAGCGCCATCGATCGCAAGAGAGAAATCTTCCATTGTTTATCGTATGGCGTTGTCAAAATCAGGCCACATGACGCATTGTAGCCTTTAACACAAAGCCTTTAGGAACTAAACAAGTTAACTTTGACATATGGCCGAGAGTGTATCTAAAAAGAGTCTGTGCACATCGAAATTTCGACAGCTATTGTTAGTTCGGCAATTTATTAATGAATCTATGCTTGAGGCTTACGTCTCTCTCCATTATACGGTGACCTTTCTACCAATACTTGAAACTTGACGATCGAAGCTCACGGAACCTGGCTCTATCGACTAGATTACAAAGACCTCCCTCTCAGTGCTTTTAGTTTGAAGTCAGAGGTCGGTTTAAACTAGTTTGGGTCGTACAAAGACCGTGTGAGCTGGCCTGGTCTTTTGTCACACGTAGACCGTTCGATAATTAAGTTAACAAAGTAACCGACTTACATACGGACAGACATACATTATATCTAAGAGATAGATGGGACTCGGCGGTCTTCCTTCAATACTTTTGAGTGACAATATATCGTGTCTTTTGTTTGCAAAGGAGAGTAGTGTATTTTAGGCCCATGATACACCCAGATTGGAGATATCATGAAAGTGTTTTCATGCATTAGAACCTCGCTCGTCTCGTCTCCGCTTTCATGAAGTTTTGAGACTGTAACGAAATTAATTACACTTGGGATCTCAAAAAAAAACACAAAATATCAGCTGTTTTATACAAAAATTCGAGCTGATAATTTTTCGAGAATTCACACTTGGCTCCATAGTAATAGTTGCTTGTATTGATGAGTTAAGCGACCCCTTTCCTTGTCACAGGACCTTTCTGAATCACCCTGTATAGGACCAATCCTAAGGAAATCTTTTTAGCCACTTTTAGTCAAAATTTGCATCTTCAAACCAGAACACGATAACTCTAAACCATGTACAGGAAGAAAATTACGAACAAAAACCTTAGACCAGTCTTTCCCAACGTGGGCGATAACGCCCCCTTGTGGGCGCTGCAGGCCTAAAGGGGGGCGGTAAGAGACCCAGAAAAAAAAAGGGAGCGTTGTGTAGGGCTTTGGGGTCGATTTATAATTTCATCTACCTAGCTAGGAAGACTCTTAGACACCGACTGAGCTCTCGACTCGATAATTTATTCTTAAAGTGGGCAGTAGACAAAAAAGGTTGGGAACCTATGCCTTAGACCGATCGGGGCTTGCTCAAGATCTCTTGTATTCTTTGAATGATGTTCTTGGAAGTAACTGTGCAGTGGAGTGAAGTCGGCTACTTATTTTCCCTGCTATGATCCGAGCTTGTAACGGTCAGTAGCAGATAATGGCCCTAACCTAACAGGGCTAAGGATGATGAAAAACACTTCGGGGAAGCGCAGTTTGAACGAGATTTTATTCCATTAATATTTACAACATCCAACAGGCCTATGCCTTTACCCAACAGTGGGCAAATGTGGGTTGAAAATGATGATGATGATGATGATTTACAACATACGGGTTCACGAAACTAGTCGTACACCGACATAATACAAGTAAGTTTAACCGTTTACGAAATACAAAAAGAGTTCACAAAAGTACTTACTTTTGTAATTATTTATTCACACACAAGTACACACGATTCAATACAAATACAATACAATAATGTTTCGTCAAAACAAGGAGGGCTTACTTTTGGCTTCTAATGAGTTCGAAGTTTTTCCCATCTCATCAGCCATTCCTATTAGCTTATTCGTATTCTAAAATAAATTAAATTTCCAAATAAATTTTGGACAACCCCCTATAAAAGAACCTGTCGAATTTAGTAAAATACCTCGATAAAACCCAAAAATTACAACCAACTAAAACAAAAAGAGCTTTACCTACGAGGGCTTGAAGATCTCATGAAAAATTTTCTTCGCTAACGATAAAAGGTAAACATAAGACTGCTGCTGCAACCTTATTAAATACGTACACACGACAGCACGTCAGACTGTCGCCCGTAACGCAACCGAGTAGAGTGCTAGCGTGTAAAGGTCGACGTACTGTCGTGTGTACTACGAACGACGTCCAAACAATTTTCAGTAAAGTGACAATCACATTACCATTTCCCATTTCCCCAGAACCATTATTGAAGTTGGTTAAGAACCCAACCCACTTAAGTTTCAACCCTGTCCCTTCACATAATAATATTTAACAAGAGCGAGTTTTCAAGAGAGAAAACCAGTCCGATACATTTTAATTTTAACTGCCCCATACTGTCAACCGTTCCCTGAGAACACCCTGGGCCTTATCACTCTTGTGTTAAGGTCTAAACTTCAACTGAAACGTAGAGCTCAAGTTGGGGATATGTTGGCGAGTCCGAACTGTCAACCGTTCCATAGGACTATAGTTATAACCCTTAAGTCCCTTATTTCAAGGGCTAGAGTTAAGCTGTAAGTTGTGCCAAGTGAAATTGTCAAGCCAGTTTTCAAGTTGCGTCGATATTATGACCTTATGTGGAGTGCCTCAGAAATGTGGCCGCGAAGCCCGGGGAACATAAAATGCAATTTATTATTGCAATTTGTGACGACGACGAAACTCTTGTTAGGCGTGGGCACACTGGGAGACCGAACACGCCCGGAATTCGACCAGATACACCTAAAAGTTCGATAAATACAGGCGGTGCGACTTGACGTTTTGCTTTGACGTGACGTTTGCTTTGTCCGCGTCCCGTCTCTTCTGTATGTTTTGCGTCCCGTCGCTTCTATACATTTTGTATGACAAGTGACATCAAACTGACGTGGCGTCCTTGCCGCGTCTTCGTCCCACGTCTCTTCTGTGTTAGACTGTTCTCTGAAATCAAGTTATCTTATGTGTTTGAAATTCTAAACGGTTCACGCCTAACCGATACCAAAATGAAGGTGGAAGATTTCCTATGTTCCGAAAACTAAAAACTAAGGCCTTTGCATCTACGTAATGAGATGATTTATACAGCGTCCAGTGGCACCTTCACTCACACTAGATGGATGAAGAGACAGTGCCGCTGCAGTGCCTGGGACATTGTTTTTAGATGGAGAAAGGCTTGTTCCGAACATAGCCGAAAATTACTACCAAAGATACTATAAAGTGAAACGTAGTCGGGGTTAGCTTGCAACGAAAGCCAGTGTGTTGCCTGCCTTAGCGAGTTCTGTTCACATGTGGAAGTTGTGGAACCATAAAATATCATGCGACCAAAACAGGCAAAAGTTGTAATGAAACTATGTCCAAGCATTCTTTACTTAGGCATTTTGATTTGATGACCAAAAGAAGGCAGACGCATGTCCACCATAAGTTGACATGCATTCGCTTTAATAGAGAAATAGAAAGAGTTGATTTATGTTATTTATTTGTTTGATCTGGGCAGGCCACATAGCCAGAATGGATAAGAACCTCTGGACTAGGTGGGTCCTAGAATGGAGACCATGGCAAAATATTATCAGTCCACGAGGCCGCCCACTGGCACTGGCACCAGGCACTGGGCGGATGACATCCGCGAAAGGGCGGATGAGAAAGGCAGCAAACCGCCAACACTGTAGATACTTTTTGGGAGAGGCCTAGAAATGAACCAACAATAAGGCTGCCAATGATGATGATGACTATTTTTACCTTATTCTCTTGGAAAGAAATGTAGAAGAGTATGAAAAGCTGAAAGTCAACGTCCATGTAGTGAAGAGGCACGCCAAGGAGTAAAAGCCATGAAAAAGTTTTAGAATTTCAAAAAAAATATTTGATTTATAAATTACCTTATTCAATTTGTTAAATTTTGTTCAGTATCGTGTAAATAATCACCACTGAGTCGGGTGTCCCTTTACAAAACCACACCTTGTATAAAAAGGATTCGTTAGCAATAACCGAACATTAAAATTCTAATAAATCAAAGAAACCAAATTAAGATGGACGTAGTGTGGAAAATGGACTTTTAAAAGGGCTTTCTTTAAGTAGTTTAATTATACACTTAAAAATAATAGATAAGCAACAAAAAGGCGGCCCAACATCGGTCGTCTAGGATACTTTAGTACGTCGATTAAATAAATTGCTCCAATCTTGTGTACACGCACCTACATTTATTCTACTGCATCTAAAGTAGTGACGGTCTATGGCAGTGGTTCCTAGCCTGGGGGTTATTACCCCCGTAGGGCTAAAAGAGCTTTTCTGCCGGGGTATTACGCAAAGTAGTACTCCTACCGCGAGTGGCAGCGCAAGGTGTCCGCCTTTATTGAGATTCTTTAAGATTAAAGCAGGTGATTTTTCGGGCGCACTTCGCGCGCTCTTTTATTTGACAAAAATCAACAAATAGTTATTTGTTATGCAAGAATGCAAAATTATTGTTTGCGGCGAGTGCTTGTATTGAAAACCGAGCTAGCGAAGGTTTCTAAAATTGAGCCACGAGCGTAGCGAGTGGTTCAAAAAAAGAAACCTGAGCGTAGCGAGGTATTCAGAAGCACGAGACGCAAATAATATTGCATTCGTGCGAAACACAAAACTTTTCATCTCACAGAAGCGAGGAAATTACTTTGTTAGCCAAGCGGGACAAATTCTATAGACAACTACTTACAGGCAAAACAGGTGAGTCAAATAAGTTCCTTTTAAAAGCATATTTTACTGTAGTTACGGCTGCCGCACTAAAGTTTTGAGCTTCGTTGGTATTAAAACCATTCGTTTTATTAATAATTTCCTGAAGTTTATTTATCCAGACACAAAAATAATGTAAATAAAAGAATGTTTATTTTTCCGGGTGCATTCTGAACTTTTACCATAAAAATTAAAAATTTCTAGGAGATAAAAAATGAAATTAGTAATATCGTTTGAAAAAATGTATTTAACAAACCAAAACATAATTATCTATTTGATAAAACAGAAGCGCAGCTTTTTTTTATTTACTGGTATTTAAAAATAAATATGTGTACAAAATATTGAAAAGACTATAAAAAGAAACCGCGTTTCTGAATGTTCTATTCCGTGACTTTACCTTTTTAAAAGATGCTTATGCACCATTTACATTCACAGTTTTGTATAGAGAATGGGCACGAACGATCGCTTTCGCTGAAATACGCGTTTAAACGAACTATGAATGAGGTTTTATTTTCCATCGGGATCTGGCATCTACTTAAACGGCCAGTGTTTTTTTCTTTTTCAAAACCATAGGGCGCGGGAAAGACTGTCCCGGCGTCGCGTTCAAATTTCGAAGCGCACAAAAGTTCAGATAGTTTAAATCCGGCCTTTACACGATCGTAAGTTACTAGTAACAGCAAACTTTCCGAGCATGGGAGATGAAATAGTACATTACTGCCGCGATCTGTAATGAGTGCGTTTCTGGCGCGCTTTTGATGGCCGACAGAGCGCAGCGTAGCGCAGCTCAAGGCCCTCACAATGCGGTCAGCATTGCAGCCCTTGATGGACAAGCTGAAATGAAGGCCGAGACCGAAGGTCGAGGCCTTTATAGCGCGGCCAGCAAGGGCTGCAATGATGACCAAACTTGAGGGCCGAGAGCGTAGCTAAGCTAAGCTCGAGGCAATCATAGCGTGGCCAGAAGCGCACTCATTGCAGACCAAGGCTTGTATAGTGCTTTACTCAAACAATGCGAGTAATTAAAATATTAATTAGAATAGTAATTAACATAGTAATTTAATTAGCTTACCATTTGTCGTAGATTAAGTACTTTTTGTCGATTTTCCATTCCGCAAACTTTTTGTTGGTAAGCTTGCTTGTATTTTTCTTTTGACTTCGGTGGCAATAAATTTCCAATTACTAATTTCGCTTGATTTTGAATGTCCGGCGGTGTTAAACACATTAAATCCGAGGATTCGTCGCTTTGAGAGTTCACTTTTTCAACAAAAACACAGAAAAAAATCACTTCGAACAACGCGCGAAAAGTCGAAAACAATATGGCCGCTCTTTTTTTTTCTGTGCAATGTGTCGACTGCCAGTACCCATACAGCCTAATTCTAAATAAATACTTTTTGCACCTGATGTTTGAGTTCTATTTATGAAACAAAACTCGACATTAATGTTTTTCTGGCCGCAAAACACAAGACATTAATGAAATTCCATACAACTTTTCTGGCGCCTAATCCAAGTAGCCCGCAAGTCCGACTTTGCTCAAAGAAGGTTGTCGAATTAATGTCCACATTACGAGCTTTTTTGAGTAAAATATATTGTTGTTTCAGAGCGAACATAAAGAAGAAAACTTTAGAATACAAAGCAGTAGAAACCAGCCTTCAAATCAATCAACCATAATCACATTTAAAAAAAATGTTGCATTAAAATGTAAGACAATTATTAACTACTATTGTTTACTTGGATAACATTTTGAAGGGGGTAAGATCAGCTTTCCTTGGAGGTCAAAGGGGTGGCGAGACTGAAAAGGTTAGGAACCACTGGTCTACGGTGTAATGATGATGCGTTTGGCTACCTAGTCGTCTAACAAAAAAGTATGTAACCATCGGTCGTCAGAAGTGGTTGCACCTTCAAACCTGTTAGCATCAAGGGGACCGGGGACCGATATCAGAAAATAACCATAATTAGTAAAGCAGAGTATCAAGGCACTATAATACTCTTGGTGACCCTAGGCTTTAGACAGAGAATTAGTGGACGACATGGCAACTACTGCCGGCTAGCATAATCCTGTGCCTACTAAGTTTGCCGAAAAGTGAACTTTTCGTAACTTAATAGGGAAGTTGTTATTTTCAAAGTCATCTGTGTCGTCAATTTGGATCATTTTGGCTGTAGGTACGCAGGACTAGTAGTCATCTCACCTCATCTTTTCCATTTTAATTTATTATTGAAAAAATAGTCAAATGTAAGCTGTCTACCAATTAATTTTTGTTTTTCGTACTTTCTTTTCATTTGCGATCTCCTGTAGTTAATTGTCTTTGCCTCAGAGCTAAGAAGACAGATGCCAAGCCCACGTCACGACAAAATAACATCGCTTGTCTGAGAAATGTCCGATCATTACAAAATGTAACATGGCGTCAAATGCGGCGCCCAAAACTGGTCCTTCGAGCCGGACAAACGTTTGATGAGAGAGTTATTTTATTATTCTACTTTAAATTTAATGTATCGGTGAGAGATAAATCACGTAGACGAATGTCTTGGTTAAAAGTAACTAACTGTATGAAACAGAAGGTACAACATTCACGAAATTGAGTCATAAGTAGAATTTATTGAGTTGGCGTAAATCAGACTTATGTTTTTACATAAGATCACTAATGTCTATTCAATTTTTAGGCTTAGATCAAATTAATGCAGAAAATTACAAATCATTAAGATAAGATAAGGGTAGCTTTCGCAGATAAAGAAAAGTCATAGAGGTTTATACCAATGTGGGATATGAACCAGATACCTTTTTGTTAAAAGGCAATCGTTATACCCACCAACTTACCAATATTTCTCATTTGACGAATTTTTACCTCACTAGCCCTTATACCCAGTAGTTGGAGAGCTGGTGACCAATCGAGATATTTTTTCGTACAAGGCTGGGAGTTAGTAGGCTGATAGAGTAGACTTCGCTGGGTCTGGGAAAAATATTTTTTTGGTCCGGTCGCGGTTGAAAGTTAGATTTTTTCGACTTTGAAAGTTTAAATGTATGGGTTGAGTCATTTCTTTTTTGTCTACAAAGCTGGGAGTTTTTAGACTGCCTTTTTAGTCTCCGCTGATCACAAAATCACTATTTATTACTAGCCAAACGCGGTAGAAATATTGTTTTTTATAACCTAGAAAGTGTGAATTTTTGGGTTATAAAAATCAAACTTTCAACCACGCTCGGCTAAAAAAACAAATATTTTCTTGTGCAACGGAGTGTCAACAACTAACCTAGAAGTTTCTAGCCTTGTACGACAAAAAATATTATACTGCACCCATACATTTAAACTTTCAAAGTCGAAAAAATCTAACTTTCAACCGCGACCGTGCCAAAAAAATATTTTTCCCAGACTCAGCGAAGTCTACTCTATCAGCCTACTAACTCCTAGCCTTGTACGAAAAAATATCTCGATTGGTCACCAGCTCTCTAACTACAGGCAATTTTAGTAAGAATAGCGTGCTTCTGTGCTTCCTACATTTCGGCGTGGGCTTATGACACGAGACAAATTATTCCAGTTCCCTCCAGACTAATACGGTTCTAATGAACCAGTGACGTGTACAAAATGGCGGACGGTAATATTATGCTGAATAATAACATTATTCATAGTTGTAAACCTGTTGCTCATTCGCAACAGCATTATGATTATCTATTTATAAGTGTTATACAAAAACTCTACACTTGGTGTTATAATCGGCCACCCATGCCTCACACCCGATTCGGTGTTGCCCTATCCAAGAAAAAATATTTGTTATACACCGTGCAATTTTAGTGGTTTTAAAGCCGAAAGTATTTTGTTGCACTGGTGATTCTGAGCCAAATTACAAAATTTCATTCCAAAATGCGCGAAAAAAAAATTCACTTCACCATACAAATGGTGTCGATTGGCAATAGCCGTTTGTATTGGGAAGTGTTTTTTTTTTCGCTCGTTTTGAAGTAAAATTTTGGAATTTGGCTCAGAATCACCAATGCAACAAAATACTTTCGGCTTTAAAACCACTAAAATTGCACGGTTTATAACAAATATTTTTTCTTGGATAACTTGGGTGCATTCTAGGGTGGGTGGATGATCCACTAGGGTGGATTCTTGGGTGCAACTAAATACCGTCGGCTTTAAAACCACTAAAATTGCACGGAGTATTAGGCAGGCAGAACGGACAGAAAACTACTTGAAATACTTGGAAGAAGACTTTACACTAAGGCCTTTTTGCATCTACGTAATGAGATGATTTATACAGCGTCCAGTGGCACCTTCACTCACACTAGATGGATGAAGGAAGAGACCCCTCGGCGCTGCAGTGCCTGGGACATTGTTTATAGATGGAGTAGGCTTGCCCAGCACCTATACCATCCTGACAGCTTAGTCGGCCTAGCCCACAGGAAGAAGACTCTATAATACTCTAGATAATTTGTGTTCTGTAACTCAATCAAGATCACTGATGGGCATAGGCCTCTTCCTTTTCACGCTAACCCCCTCGATAAAAACATAAAGATTCAATGATACAGTCCCGGTTTCTGAATTGCGAATTTTACTTTTTGAATTGAGTAAATATTTCTGGTATCGTTCTGTCACGTTCTTTTGTGAGAAATCTGCAGAGACAGAACGATACTAAACTTAAGTACTTGCTTTAAAATCCTGATATCTCTGAGGCCAAGGCGGAGATGGCGGGGCGATCTTGAAACCTTTTTACGGGGGTGGCAAGAAGTGGCCCCAGATAGAAAAGAGTGAATGGAGGACATAAGATACATTATGTTATGAGATATGGTGGTATTCTAGAACGCTGTTTAAAATCAGTTCAAACTAGAACACTCCTTAAACTCTGTTTAAACTCAGTTCAAACTAGAACGCCCCTTGAACTCTGTTTAAACTCAGTTTAAGTAGAGTTTAGTAGTGTCGACTGTCGATAAAACAGTGCATGTTTTGATTTGAATATCCCTCCCTTCATATCAAAACATGCACTGTTTTATCGACAGTCCGAACTCTGTTTAAACTGAGTTTAAGTAGCGTTCTAGAATATCACTCTAAGTAGGTATATCGACCTAAGTAAAAATGCAAATCGACCATGCCATCTGTCGATTGAAACTCCTAGGTAAACCCACTTCTCACCAGATATTATTTATCATGCGCGTACCAGGCTCCCAGCCGATCGCAGCAGCTGTACTGCTGTAATCTGGCCGGCCATGTCGCCGATATCACTACTTTATAGTCGAGTACCCCAGGGAAGGCCGTAACAATTTGTCACTAATATGCTGGCGGGAATAAATCGCTGCACTATCTAGGCCCTGGGGTATATGGTTGGGAGTCTTTAGAAGTATGGAGCATTTTTTTTGCAACCTTCGAAGCTTGAAAGTGATATTATATTTTCACTTTAGACTTTCGTAAGCACTGCACATTTACATATTTTCATTTATCCGGCACAAAACACAAAACGTGACTTTATATAGTTCCAGTACTAAACAGATTTGACTTGATTTGAAACTTGATTTTATTCTTGACTACCTAAACAGATTTTTTTATTGCATGCTGACGGTTTGGGCTAGCATTATACACCGTGGAATTTTAGTGGTTTTAAAGCCGAAGGTATTTAGTTGCACTCGTGATTCTGAGCCAAATTCCAAAATTTTACTTCAAAATGAGCGAAAAAAAAACGCTATCGCCAATCGACACCATTTGTATGGAGAAGTGAATTTTTTTTTCGCGCGTTTTGGAATGAAATTTTGCAATTTGGCTCAGAATCACCAGTGCAACAAAATACCTTCGGCTTTAAATAAAACCACTAAAATTGTACGGAGTATGTAACTCCCGATCACGTAATCCTACTGAATTGTTGGATTGATTAGATTTCTTCATTCCTTACTTCAACTGTCATTCACTAGGAAAATCTCGTACGATAGTGCTTATAGGAACACATAAGACGACGAAAGCTTCCAATGGGCTAAGTTTGACACTAAACTCTACCTTAGTTCAACAATCGTATTTGTATGTACCTATAAGCGACAATCGTGCACAGAGCGATAACTACGATCTCTGATTCATAAAGTTCACAGTTTCACACTGTCCTTTTCTTGACTTATGATTGAGATAGAGAGGGCCGATGCCTTGCAGACTACGATTCTAGAAGCCCCATGGTTTAAAAGGTACCTACCTTATGTGTGTAGTATATGACGTCCGCAAATAAAACTCTTTGTTTAATAGTAGCGCTTATGTCGCGTGCTTTAAGAATCAACTTGGGGTAGTTGAAGTTATCGGTGATTGTACCTTAGAGGTAGCAGGCCACCACGTTGTAATTCACATATTTATCTCCTTGTAAAATCAGTTTTGCTTGTTGTTAAATGCCTTATTTATTATTAGTTGATTTCTTTAATAAGATAACGGGCCTACAACAGTAAGTAATAGGTAAATGGTAATAGAATGTGTTTCTGGAATCGATATTGAATCCGGTCGGTTTGTTTTTAACATGCATTCTACAAAATAACTCATAAGGAGAAGAAACTTGACTTAGCAACAGTATTTTGACCTGTTTTTTGTATAGGTAGTTTGTTTTGCAATCTCTTGATAGCTAGCTATATCATCACTTAAAAAAATACAAGGTAGGGTTTGTGTATCCTTCTATTAGACGCTTTCTCCAGTAGAAAGGCATCTTTCTTAATTAAACTAACTCAACAAATCATATACCTGTGACTTAATTACCACGCCGTGTAGACCTGCTTTGGTGGCCCCTCATCCAATGGAATTACTTTGAAGACACGTCGACCAATAAGGTCAATAAAGGTGAGAGTTAAGAAAACTATACCAACTCCTAAGAAACTACATTGTAGAGCAGGCAGGGTACGGACTTTTCAAATTAGGCTTCTTACAGATGATGTATCTACCAAATCTTCCAACAATGTTGGCAAGTGTAGGCAGATTCACGACCTCCATAACTTACGCCTCCTAACGAACAAGCAGAATTTTACCTGTGAACAAAATAAGAAGAAAACATTACCCACAAATTGCAATAGTTTGATTGGTTAATTAAGGCACACATACGTATGTTCATATTTTTTTTAGTTCTAAAGGCTAAGCATATTAAACTTTTTACGATTTCCAAACATCTCAAAGTAAGAACCTACCTAGCTAATAAATTACTCATTAGGTTCTCCAAAGTCCTAATCTAGGTACCGATAATAAGTTGATAGCAGCCAAATAACATTACATAAAGAAAGGGCAACGTTAAAAGCTGATGATTTCTTAAAAGTGATGTGAAGTCATGAGTAAAAGTGCATTGAAAATAAAATGTCAAAGGTCTACTTACATACGAGGATTTAATCGAAATACTCTACCTTAGATACACTTTGGTCTTTGGTCATAGCCTGCACACAAGGTAATTAAACCTGGACGTAATTAAATAGAAAAACATAATTCAATCTAGTCCATACAGTTGGTAGAAAATTCTAATAAGAAACCTGCGGTTAGGAGCTTTTTTGTCTAGTTTTTGTAGCAAGACATTTAAGACGCATTCAGCCTAAACGTCTCTTTATGATGAAACCACTATTTTAAAGATATTCCGTCAAGAAAATACTATAAAGTAGCCGTTCTTTTAGTTTTGTTTTTAGACTTTAACTTTTAGAACACAGAAAAAGATGTGGGAATTTTTCAGTACCAAAACCAGTAATAACATTTCCGCTTCCACACCCTGCTTCGCTATCACCCTGTTTAGTGTGCTATTTGCCGGTCACCCTGTATACTCGACGTCTGAATGCTTCTGCTGTCTGCCACCGAGTTACCCGCGTTACTACTCCTAATAGAACCTTAATGGCCGCTAAATCGATGCATAAATCGATCCTCGGCAGAATGGTTGCATTAATCAGTGGAGAATTAAATGTCGGCCCCTATTGCCCGGGTGGTTTACACGAGTAATTATTTTGCCGTGATTTGTGGTAATACAAGGAGGGAATACTAAGGAGGGAATAAACGAACTAAAATAATGGCTAACGTTAACTATTGTAAGTCTGCCAACCCCTTTGGATTGTAAGGTCCACTTGCCTCAACCAGGGTTAGCCAGTTAACTCTGAGTTAACGTCGATAATTTTATGGAAATGTCAAATTAACTCAGAGTTCGTTGGCTAACCCATGACGCAAGGCTTAAAAATGTAGAGATTTTTAAAACTTTCTTAATTTCATTAGCCTTAGATGAGAAAGAATGAGATGATTAATACAGTGGAGTCCAGTGGCACCTTCACTGATACTAGATAGGTGAACTTTCAGCAAGTACATATTTCTACACCCATGTCGCCCTGAAACACTTATATGTTTTTATTTCGAGACTCATTTCCGAGTGTCTGCGAGTATTATTTTGAAAACCACAGCGTCAATTATTTCATGGTTCGCTCGAAATTCAAATCGGGTTGTAACGTAAATTTAACGTTTTATGGATTCGAACTTTGAATTCTGACTTATTCATTTGTTTCGTTCAAAGTTATGTCAAGAGTAGATTGCTACTGACAAAGCCCCATATCGATTTCACATACTACCGCAACGCACATGATTAACAAATTCAACATTTCCGATCGGACTTCTTGCTTCTTTGTGAGTGGAATGGACGGAATCCATTGTAGGCTCTTTGATGTCATACCGCCCTAGTATAATTTGGACCGATTAAAATGTTAAAACATTATGTAGGAGAGGGCGATTAACGTTTTTTTGTGTCCGAACTACAAGATGCCAATGTCGAAATCCTCAAAAGATTCACACAGCTCACTTTTTCGCAGAATCAAGGATTATTTTGATAAGTTCACTGGGGATAACAAAAGGTTAAAAGTTTTGCTCGATAAAGAAGTGTGCTGAAACAATAAAATATCATTTTTGGTTGTTTATCAAAGATATAACAACCTACAGATCCAATCGATAGTCGGCCTAGCCCACAGGAAAGAAAAGTCTATATGCGCGTGGAGCCAACTAAGCCGGGGCCGGAATCCTTACGATGTAAATTCATAAATGTAAGTATGACGACAAATGCTGAGCATGGCACCCATTGCCGAATTCTGTGTTATGTACGATTATTATTATTATTTGTTTACTCTAATTTACTTAATGTCTACTTATACTTAATATGTTTGTTTTTTATTGGCAATAAAGACCATTTTCTTTTCTTTCTTTCTTTCTTTCAAGTAACTTTGAAAAGAACCAAATTCATAGGTACTCACATATGCCTGCGATCTTCGATCAAGGATAAAACTAGATACAACATAGAACTCTGAAATGTGTCTGGAAAAATAGATGCCCAACTTGCCTTTGGGAGCTTATTTGCTCTTAGTCTATGCAATTAAAGTAAAACTGTACACTAATGCAATAAGGTTGACATTCGAATATTAGACGTATGGTCGAAATTATGTTTCGTATTGTTCTATTGCTGATATCATTTGTTTCTGTAGGGACAAGTTTTTATTGTGATTTTATACGTAATGTGGATTCTATGGGATTTAGTTCGGTGCCTGCGATCGAACCTGGGTCTCTCGCTTCAGGGTCCAATGTTCTACCAATAAGCCACCACCGCACTCTAGGCATGAAGGGGTCTTAGTCTGTAACGCAATGGTGCCAAAATGGGCTCCCAGTTGACAGCTTGCAGTCTTGATTTATTAATATTGTCGGTCCTTTTATTCTGATTCTAATTCTAGAGGATTAATCAGCTGGTTGTGGGAGAAAAACGAGAAAACCCCAGTTTTGTCCTTTTACTGGGACACCATCGACACGCCATTGCGTTACAGACTTAAGGTGGAATGATAGCAACGTGGCGGGAAATTCAAAATTTTCACAGTTTTTTACATTTTGTAGTTAAACTGAGCTACAAAATGTAAAAAACTGTGAAAATTTTGAATTTCCCGCCACGCTGCTATCTTCCAGCCTTAAACTGATTTTAAGTAGTGTTCTAGAATACCACCCTTAGAGTGCAACCTGTAGTATAGTTCGCGGGTTGTAGGAGAAAAACGAGAAAACCCCAGTTTTGTCCTTTTACTAGGACACCATCGAAACGCCATTACGTTACAGACTTAAGCCCCTGCAATCAAAATCTACTGCCATTATTATTACTCGTACGAGCTCCCAAGCAGTAGCCAGACTCTGCTGAATAGAGTTGTTAAATCAAGTTCACCTTGAACGGGCCTTAACTCGACTTTAATCACAATAAATCAGTCCACACAGTATTTTTAAGACTAATTGCTGAATGAAACACCACAATTTGTCATAGAGGACTTAGCCATGTTATTATTGACGGAAAATTGCTCTACAAAATGCACGTGTCCGGCCTATCGTGACCTTCGTTTGTATGCGAAGGTTGCTGGTCGCAAGGCCAGGTTAGAATAGTCACCACAGGTGTGGAAGCCACCAATTATAATATCTGACAGAACTGTGTGATACAGATTTGTAACCGAACGTAAGTACTTGGGGTACCTGAGTGGGAGAACAAATCTTCAAGAAAAACGTGATAAGGGAAAAAAACTCTCGAATTATGTTTGGGAGGTTTGGTAGGATCCAGGACCACAGTCAACGGGAACGAAGTCTAAGGCATACCTCAGGGGCTAGCTCAGGGGGCGAATTCTCGGGTATGTCACATTCGAGATGCTACGAAGAAAACCTTAGTAACAAGTCACATACGAGATTGCCGAAAATTAGCCCCCAGGGGCATTCAGGAGTCTCGCATTCGACACATAACGAAGGAAAAATCTCATTTTGCGGCAAATGTCACATCTCCTATTGTCACGAAGTCATCCTCGACATAAGGCACGAGATTTCTGCAAGATGTTTGCCTTTTTCGCTCGACATGACTCGAGTGGTCGGGAGCAGTCAAGATCGAAATGAGATGATATTTTTCCTTCGAGATGTGTCGAATGCGAGATTCCCCAGAATTAGCCCCCAGAGGTAGTTGTTCCATTCTAGGTGGTCCTTTTTCTGTAGTCCGCACGGACGAAGTCACGGAAAAGAAGCTAGTTTAGGGCTGGAAGATAGCAGCGTGGCGGGAAATTCAAAACTTTCACGACAAGTTTTTGGGCAGTGCCACTGCTTCGTAGACCAGCCCCTGTATTAGCTAAAATATCCACCGTAAAAATAACCGTTTTTAAATGTCAAATAAAAGATTGTTTCATTTCAATAAGGGCTATTTTCGAGTGTTTTGACGCTCGACGGTCGGGTATATTTTTTATATAATAGAGGCGCAGAACACATAATCGGCTGAATTATTGTTGTTCTGTTGTTTACAATAATGAAAAGAATACTGTATTATTGCCGCGAACGAAAAATCGCTGAACCAAAATAGCTCAGTTTAGCTACAAAATGTAAAAAACTGTGAAATTTTTGAATTTCCCGCCACGTTGCTATCGTCCACCCTTAATATGAATCAGGTACCGAAAGACAAGAAACCTTACTACTAAGAAATGTAGCAACACAAACACGTTATTCAAAACCTCTCGGGAATCGAAGCTGAAACCTCAAGGGAGAATGGACGATAATGAGTAATTTACACATGAAGAATTCTCTCAGGCATCCGAATGAATATTTATAATGGACAAACACTGAGACTGCTACCGTGGCTTGTTTTATGGAGATGTTAGCAAAGAATCAATGACCGGACTTCATCAGTGGGATTTTCAGTAACGCGTTTACACCGGCGAGCTGTTTCCGTTGCTGGTTTACACCTTTAGCAGTCCCCATTACCTTTAGTGCTGGCTTGATTTTCCCGAAATATAAACCCTTTATCGTTATAAACAAATAAAGGTGAAGGTGCCTTACTTACCACCATAAACGAGACAACTTTATAAGATTCTTTCACTTATGGTTATAATGTTTTTAGGGTATAAAAACGTCATTAAACTGAAAGAATCTAATAAAATTTTCGAAGGAAGAGTCCTAATCTGGGGGCACGGTGGTGCCCCCGCCAAGACGAGTAAGCGAATCAGTCAGTCAGGATTACTCTGAGGCTGGGAACTCAATCCTTGAGTATCACTCGAGTCATTCCGAGTGTTTGAGTCTAGTGGGCTGGAGTGGGAACGGCAGTCTGATACCAAATTATCGGAGTTCAATGATCATCATCCATAGACATTTTCACATTGATTCGAGAAAGGATGGTTAAAATGAACACGGTATCTGGTGTGGTGAGAGCTCTCCAACTATCATCGTCATACAAATATTTAGGTAATGTCAAATTGTCGACGTCTAAATTATGTCTTTCCACTGGATGGATCCATTCGTTATCGACTGTTTGACAGATTTCAATAAGGACTATTTTCCAACAAAAAAAATGTTTTGACAGTTGTCACCGGGAGTGGATTTTTAGCGCACAGGCGCCCTGAAATACAAACACATGTACGGATATTTATTTTATAAAAAAAATATAAACTTTTGACAAAATACGAATGCCTCCTCCAAAAGCAATGACTCCATTCACGGTCTCCTTGTCGAAAACCACGGGAAGTCTCTATTAAAGATTCATAAAAATTTGTTATCCGAATATCCCTGCATCGATACGAATTATTATTATGAGTATAAAAATTATGTGGCCCATAATTGAATATAGCTTTGGGCCGCATTTGTTTGTATATCGGGGCTGTAAATCTGTCGCTTTATGATATAAATGATATTGAATCGCCTTCGCTTTTTGGACAGTCATATTAATTTATTGTTTCCTTGTATGGAGGCTTAATTTTCCTGGAGGTAGATTTTTGTGGTAATCCGGACCTCGTTTTGGGTTTACCTGCTGCTAGGTTGTCTTTTTACTTTAGCAAAAGTGTCATGAATTAGGAGAACAATGGCAGATTCCAGGCAGGATAAAAGTTGTGGTCACCTTTCGCAGTTTTGTTGGACTTTTCGAAAAGCAAAATTATTATCGTCTCAGACTTCTTTTTTTGTTACACTTTTATATCCACAAAAACTTAGAGAACATTTTTGTAAGGTATCTTTACCATGGCATTAGTCAATGATACTACTGGAAATCCGGAATGGCAAACGCATCGCTTCCAATTTACCAGTTTTAGCATAAGTCCAAGGATATTGGATATCTAAACTTCATTTATAAATTAAATATTTCTCTTTATAAGGTTCCCAAATCGGTCTACTAGATAATTTGGCAAAAAAAATATAGGTACTCGGTCTGGAACTGGATGCAAGGTCCCTTAAACTAGGCGGCCGAATATTGGCTGATATAAAGATGATGCATGTGACAGCGACTCTCAACTTTGCAACTTTGTAAACTGATTTGTAAACTGAAATTTAAACCAAGCCAAGCATTCGTAGGAAAAATCACTAAGAAAACATAACAGCACGAAAACGACAGATAGCTTGCTAGTTCAATAAACAAACCACCACAGCCCACCAAAACAAGCTCTCCCCTCTATCAGATCTTGTAACATTAACACATGCCGTAGACGCGAGTTGCGTACGCGCCAGATGCGCGGCACTTGAGCGTATGTGTCTTTTTTATGTTTCCCTGGTGCGGAAGGGTGCGTGTGGGAACGAGGATGCTGGAGCCATGGTGTTGGGAGTTTGGGGCCAATGTTGGTACGGGTAATTCGCCGTGTTTATGACAATTCGTTGGAGCCAAAGTCTGAATTACAAAACTTTCTGTTCTTGGTCGGCAGTCAGCAGAACGAAAATCGTTTCAGAATGGCAAGAAAGAGTTCTCTTGTGATAGATACTTGGGCGATAGACAGCATTAACCATTATTGGCGCAAAGCTGAATCAATTCAGTATGGCATTAGCCAATTTTTTTTTTTCGGTGCAGCATGAAATGGCTTTAAACTGTTTTAGAATTGAACTTTTCTGTCCTTGGTAATTTTTCGAAGTATAGGCAAGTATGCACACAATGCCATAATGCCATAGAAGTAAGAATTGTTTCCCTATCTTATGAAAGAATATAATTCTTCCTCAACGGCGGCGTCTAAGTCGGGTAGTCATTAGGCGGTTGCGTTGCGCCGGCGCACGCAGCACGACAGCGGTTTTGAAATGAGACAAAGGTAATGAATTAAGGGATTAGGGGAAAGTCGTCCCCGCCTACGATCAGCATATTTAAAAAAATCTTACGTGCAAATTCTACGATGTAAATTCTGCATGATCAAGAATAATTATTAGAAAAAGATTTGCATTTGCAAAACGTTACAACGTAACTATAAAATATGGATTACGAATGAGGTTAAATAAGAACCCACGATCGATTTAACATGATGGTAGAGAAATATCTGTAAAGCTCCAAAAACTGAAATCTCATAAAAATCTGCTCTGCTATTCAAAAATTCTTCAACCAAAAAGTTGTTTGTATTAAATGACAACCACCCCTTCAAATATAACCGGACCTTTCTCTAGCACCCTCAAGGAACCAAACAATACTTTTAAAAAATACTTTAAGACGCAATAGGACGCACAACTAGCGCAGCTAATAAAAAAAAAATCATATCTTCTTTTTGGATGCGTTTTTTACTAAAAATGCTCCTGCGATTTCTCAACGCAAGACTCGGCTATTTTCAGGACCTAAGGTTTGGATTCCAGATCCTAGAACCTACGAATGCAATCGATTCTCGCCAAAAACGTATCCAAAAAGATTTTTTTTTTCATTGGCGGCGCTAGTTGTGCGTCCTACTGGGCCTTAAAAGTAGAATAGATAACTCTTTTATAATCCGTGCGGGATCAGAATGGGATTATACCTTTTGGAACTGAGAAGCTCGCGGTCCTGTAGCGTCAGCATTTCGGCAAACTCTAGTTGTCTATGGCAAACTCGCGTCGAAACTTGCTTGTGTTTTCTGTGCGCGTGGGTGTCTGCTCGAGTTTTACCTCGTTTTATTCAATTAATGCAATGACATTGAATCCTTTTAGATTAAAAACATTAAAATTTTTTGTGTATTTCCAATTTCATAACCCTATAATAGAACGTAGAACTAATTTTTTTTTACTGACTCTACTCGAGAACTGTCATTTTAGATTCAGTTCCAAAAGGTATTATCCCATTCTGATTCCGCACGGATTATACCCTCTGCTCCGAGTAGCCCCTGCAAGCCCAGTATCCTCTGCGTGAGCGTTGACAATCCTAGCGCACCCGCGTGGGCCACAGGTTAATCTCTTGAGTTTTTATTAATAACTAACTTATTTTACGTCGTCAAAAGGGCAGTAAACGATAGCCTATTAGCCGTGTTAGCTTAGAACTGCGAGGTGTAATAAGTGTACTAGTACTTGTTATACAGGGTGTTAAAAGACCGCCAACAGACCCGAAAGCCACGTATACAAGACACCAAAACAAAGTACTTTTTCGATGAATTATTGCTGGGAAATGATTTTGGTTTTTTAGGTTATAATTTTGAAAAATATTTTATTACGCAATGGACGTGTAAGGCACAGAAATCATATTGCGCAAGAGTGGGTATAAGTTTATGTTACTTAACCTTGAAGTGCCGATGTTTAGAATACATTGCGGGTTGCAATTTTAACGTCGTTTTTTGTAAGAAATATTCATAATTTTGATATGGCTTCTTGAGAGGATATGTTAAAAACTAGATACTGAATACATTTCTGCAAAAAAAAGTTTTGGAAAGTCCGACTTTGAACCTCATTATCTCGGAAACCGTTGGTTTCCCAGGAATAGTTCCTTTGGCGAAAATGTTTATTATGATGAGGACAATACGTGGTTTCCCGCTTTGTTGGCGGTCTTTTAACACCCTGTATATTTTGTTTATGCAATACATACTTTTCAATAAGGTTAAGAGATTCAAATAGTATCGAATACAACCTAAATCTTGGAAAAAGATACTGCAGTTTAAATTAAGTACCTAGGTACTTGTATTTTTTTATGAAGCCTGTATGATGTCCCATTGCAGGGCAAAGGCCTCCCCCCTCTCAGCCCAGATTTTTCGGTCCTGAGCCACCTCTGACCACTCCGGCAAATATTGTTATTGCTACCTAATACCAAAGTATTCATATTCTTTCTAATAATAACTTTTTCGCACGACGTTGAGACAAAACTGACTATAAAAGGCGGCGGGATTCATTTTAAGACAAACAAAACGAAACATGAGGAGACAACAAAACAAGAAATAAAAATCCTTGGGTGTCTTTGACTGATTATACAAGCGATGCACGAGATCAAAGCTTTCAAAATTAAGAATAAAAAAAACATAGCAACTGGTCGTCAATAAAAAGCTAAACGTGAAAAAAAAAGTGAATAAAAACGATTAGGGGATATTCAAACACGTGGTCGGTTGCATGCGTGCAACAGCAAAGAAGAAACGAGGAGGAAAAAAAAACAGGAAATGATATTGGTGAATTTTGGTGATACAATAATACTTCCTAATGGAAAAACTTTCAGGAGTTAGGTACCAAAGCAAACAGAGACGGCAATCATTTCCCGTTCGAAAAAAAAAGTAATTAAACAATAACCACCACATAGTTTACAAAACAATGAAACCAATGGCGTACACATCAAAACACAGAGAAAACAATTGAATATCAAAACATAAATATTTAGAATCGAACGATTTTGAAATTCGAATGGTATCTTCAAACTTATGTCGACCATGCCAGAGACTAGATGAAAAGAGATAGCAGAATCAAGTTACTAATAATAGAGCGAGATGCAGCACGCCATAGTGAATAGAATACGTTAGTTTGCAGCTGCCGTGTGACGTCAGAGGGTCTAAGGAATAATAATAACAGTGTAGCTGCTCGAGCGTGAATGAGGGAAAGACTTCGCCATGCCAGTATCGTAGTATAGTCGTATAGTGTAGCATTTTGCGATCGTTACGCATTTTCCAGGAACATGTTAGAAAGCTGTTGTTTATGGTAGGCTTTCCAAATTTTGCCGCCCCTACCGACCGATCAATTCGAACCTTTTCACTCCCGTCACCTCTTTGAATGTATATTTTTCTTTTATGAAAGATATAAAAAGATGCTCCAAATCTGCCGCCTTTAAAATTTACCACCCTAGGCTTCAGCCTAAGCCTATTGGTAAATCCACCACTGCAATATCATTCACATCATACTCTACAAACCTTGCAATACCTTCCACACCATCAAAAACAATCGACCGATCCTATCAGGAATTCAAATCATCGGTTGGGCACACCGCCACTATAACTGCATTATTATTATTATGGATATTATTGGAATGGGTTTGGATCATTACTTTGCGGAGTGGGGCCTACAATGGTGGCGTCTATCACTGACTGTAGAATTGAGCCTTCGGACGCCGTTACCGGAAGATGTGGTGCAAGATACAGGCTTTCAACGGAGCCCTATGACGTAGCAAGCCCTTGAGAAATGATATAGCATTTCATGGATTCGGATTTAGGTACGGTACTACGGTGCCAGCTGGGTTTATTGCATTTCAGGGATCCAGTCCGCAACGGTGCCTGGGACGAGTGACCTTTATTTATTTTTTGAAAATAATACTAAGAAAAGAAGGGTTCCACAACTATTCAAGGCGTTCGCCCATGTCAAACGAGACACGTTCTGGGGCAACGCACCTTCTTCCAAAGTTAAATAATAGTGCTGCATTAGGTATAATCTCTTCAAATTTTGCGAAGGCCACACTGTGTGTGACACAGATCAGATAGTGACTGTGATAGTGACTCGAAGTGACCAGACGTTTGTCACTTCGACCAACCCACAAAGATGGGACCCAAGAAAATCACCTCAACGAAGAATACCCATTCCGATTCGTCATGACGCTAATAGACCCGTAGACTCGACGTTCGAAGTCTGAATCCACAAGTAATGCCCTCACTTTGAGAATGAACCGTAATATTTGCCAATGAAAAAAGAAACATTAGGTAAGTGCGTCCATCACAAAGGGATTCCAGTTAAAGTGCTTTGGACTATTGTGACAAAGTGCAGAGAATATTTGAAATGATGTGTGCAAAGACCCGAGTAGTCAAAATTCCACTTAAAATTTACCTACAATTCAGTACCTCTATCTATATTACTATACTAGCTTTTGCCCGCGACTTCGTCCGCGTGAACTACAGAAAAAAGATATATGCTTTATTTTGCTCCTAAGAGTAAAAGCGTGATAATATGTAGCCTATGTGTTATTCTGATGTCTAAGCTATCTCTATTCTAAATTTCATCCAAATCCGTTCAGCCGTTTCAGCGTGAAAGAGTAACAAACATCCATCCATCCATCCACAATTACAATCTTTCGCAAATATAATATTCCTACTAATATTATAGGATAGGATATACGTAGACTGTGAACGGCAACATTGTGAGAGAAGACTCATAGACAAGGACGAAAGGAAGTCAAACGTTGATACTGAAATGGAATACGCATCAAAACGGTTAGTGGGCAATATACAGTTGAATTTAAACAAACATCTATAAAAGAAGACAGCACAGGCGCCTCACCATCCGTCGACACCGCTGCCTATAAATTCACAAGGCTCCACGACATTTCATTGCCAATAAAAATCCCATTTATATGCTCATTTTCCGCGTCATTTTTAAGCACCTTCCTTTAGGATTCAAATCTATTAAGCCCTTTCTTATATGGCCAGTTACGAGCGGCGTGATTTATTTCTAGCTTTAACAGTTACTGGTTTAAGCCCTAGCCCTAAGGTTCTAGACGCTCTAAATTACCGGCATTACGAGAAACTCAGAACGTCAGCTTATTGTGCTGCTGTACCATCGAGATTAAAAGAGGTTTGGCAAAAAACGATGGTGGTTCGTTACATTATAGCCCCTATAATTATGCTTATAAAGAATTTTACCACGAGGGTTATTGAAGAAAGGCTTTTCACCAGACGAAATCTTCAAGGAGTCATTTAGGTACTGTTCTTGTTAAATCTAGTATTGTTTTTTTTATGTTATCATATTATTATGAGTATTTGCTTTCTCGTTGTTTGTTTATTTTCTTCCAAACTATCTCCACACTTCATCACCCAATGACTGCTGAACTGATGCTATATTTGTGGACTAAAATAAATAGAGAGGCTTTGTCTGGGTTTATGGTATTTTGTCCTCGACGTTACCTCTGCCTATAAGGGTATATTCAAACGAGCTCTAAAACTCCTAACCCCGGGTTCAATGACCATTTACCTAACTAACCTTTATGGGGAAAAGGTGATGGTCACTAATTGGTCGGTTTACTATTGGGGAGCTGAAATAGGGCATCATTAGTTCCGTATGGGCAATATCCTTATTGTCTTAGCCTTTTGTTTGGTTTGAGCTCATTTTGCTCGTTAATTTGGGAGCGTGCGAAGTGACCTCTGGAAGCAGAGTTCTATATTTGAGCAGTTTACTTTGAGATGAGGCTTTGGGACAAGTGGCACTTTATGTTGGAAGACATTGGAATTGCTTCTCGATAAGACTTGCTTACATTTCGCAATCATCAATGCAGCTACGACAATGTTTAAAACTTTAACGTCAATTTGACAAGGAGATGAAGTTTTTTAGGCTGCTCAAGTTTACCTAGAGCCTCTGACGCTTCGACCAACGGCTTAACGTGCCTTCCGAAGCACGAAAGCATTCAATATAGACACACATTGTATCAATAAAATTGTATGTCACCAGTTTTCGGTCACCCATCGATGGGCTGCCCGCTGGATGGATAAGCTGACCGCTTATAAAGATGCTGGTTACAAAAACACCAATTGTTTTATGCAAAATTCCCTCAGTAATAAACTAGGTTCTCACCCTGGAGCGCTCTCTTCCCAGCCCATACGTCCTTCATAATTAGCCTAGAGCCTACGCTCTGTATGGCAACGACAGGTGATCTCGCAGCCTCGCCGGCTGTTTATAGAGGTAGGTACTCTTCATTTACATGCCGACTTGTTCGATCTTGCTTGACGCTTGTGGTGGATTGCTATTTATAGTTGTACACCTACTACGGTGGGTGGATAACGGTCTCGTGTAGATTGTGTTGCGATGTGTTGTTTGTTGATATGTGATTAAAACGTCATAACCGGACGATATTCCTCCAAGCTACTGAAGATATGCGTCTCTTTGAACATGCCACATTTGCCATAGGCAGGTGTGGAGACGTTAGAGTAAAATATAGAGGTGGCTTAAATTAAAAGTTTGAAGGGTTTAGATCAGCAGAGACCCCACCTAATATTTATTTGGAGACAATCACTACTAAATTAATAACATTATATCAGAGAGTGCGTTAGAACAGTCACATACGAAACATATTATATCAAACAAAGTCGTGTTAGTTACACCATTTACCTATAACTCGAGAACGGGTGGACCGATTTTTATTTGTTGGATTTCTCTCCGTCCCGAATAGCAGAATAACTATTCAAACAACGGAAAAACTCACGAGAAAGAAAACAAGTCTGCGCGGACGAAGTCGCGGGCAAAAGCTAGTCTTTTATAATTCTGTAATTTAATTACTTCAGGCCAATTACTTTTTACTTTCGACTAAAGGTAAAGGAACTAGCAAAACGCGCGAGAGTTCTAACCGCGGGGCAAATCCCGATCCATGTGAAGTTTCATTCCAAGGAACAACAGTCATCCTGAGAACCAAAGAACAGTCATCCTGAGAACCAAAGAACATTCCTGTCAATTCCACCAAGATCCTGTTACTCTCATGTCCATAAGAAAGTAACTGTAATGGGCCCAAGTAACAAGACAAATGGAGCCTGTAAATCGAGACACGAAGCGCCCTAGGCTACCTCGCTGGCTTTCTGTTGGTAGATACCCAATCAAAGGTTGTTTAAAGCCAATACGAGAGGTTTCTTGCATATTAACTTTGTTTTATTCCCATAGTTTGAAGTCTGGTTCCAGGTACCGTCTCATTGTTTTGTTTGGAAACTTCGAAGGACGAGATAACCGAACTGATAGCCAACTTCCTATAGAAGACGGAACACTAATAAGAAGTCTGAAGTATAACATAAATGTTTTGTCACTAAAGTTTCATGCAGAAATCTAGGAAGACCAAGACTAATTATGCCAAACAACAAGGCTAGACAGTATAATATCAAATTCATAATGGCGGCTAGTACATACCTACAAACTGAGATTATAATCTACCCATTTACCTGATCGAACATGGATACAGTCATAAAAATCATGTCCTATTATAATTTACGACGCCGAAACAATTCGAATTATGACCGCAAACAAATCATAGACTCGAAAACCTCATGAGAAAGATGAATCACAGTTCCACGAAGACGGAAACGACCGAATTCTTACCGTTCCTTTTCACGACGTATAACGAGACCGAATTGAAGATGTTACTTAGTCATCGGGGGCAAATTTCGAGTGTTGTTTTTCTAAATGATTCGGTTAATATGTGCCCGTCGTCGTGCGCCGCGCACCTGCGCGAGCGCACCCGGCGCAAAATCTCGGAGAGGGTGCGTTGGCTCGTCCTTTTTGAATTTCGAACGAAGGGAGCGCAGGTAAACGGTCCTTCGACCCTGACCGTTTTTGTAACTGACTGACGCGCGTCGAAGAACCAAAATGTTTGAGACTTATTTTACATGGGGATTAGAGCTTTGGGGTGGCCAGCTGTTGCTGTGTATGGACTTTATAGATCGCCATAGCTCACAAACTGTTTTATATCTACGTTCCGATTAAAAAGGTAACGGTGGTAGTCAAAGTTTACTACAAAACCCAATGCAAAGAAAATTAAAACAGAATAGGTGTTCTTTTTAAATGACATGCGATTCATGCGACGTATTCAGATTGTGATATTATATGTTTTCTCCCGAATCTAGTTTTTCAACATTTGAAATGGAAAATCGTTTTACTACCTACACCATGTTAGGAGAGCACTGCCCGAGACACACCTACTTCATATGAGCATTTCGTAACCACACATCGCGTGTACCCGTAGGTATAGGTACGCCGTACGTCGAAATTTCTCAGCACAAATGATTGTGGAACAAAAAAACAACAACTCAGACAGTAGGTTAGAGTAGATAGAAGCAGACAAATTGTGAAAATAGAGAAGATCTGTTTCGGCTATTCGTCATGAGTTTAATCGGGTGATTATAAGATTTTTTGATTATGATTAGGTACATATTAGTTTTTACAATCCGAATAACCATGACAAGCTTTGATGACATAATATACAGTGGCATAGCATGGGTATGCTCAGCTTATACCTTTGGAGTTAAAGACAAGAAGTCAGAATATGACTTGGCATGATATGAATTGTATACTGATCCTGATCAGTCAAATCCGTACTTTCTGCTCTTCTTTGGGTGCCTCCCAGTCTCGGAGAATGTTGGCAGTAGGTACCTAAACTTCGCATATCCACTCGAGGCGAAATAGCGCAATCAGCACTCGTGATTTCAGTCCGCTCCAGTAGATTTCCTAGCCAAGATTTCTTTCTTCGGCCGACGCGTCTTCTTACTTCTTTACTTTCTGTTGCTCGAACCTTTTATGTCTTTCTACTATGTGAGTTTGTCTAATTACCCAGATGCCGATTGTCTTCGTACGATAAATGATTATTATTATTAACGAAGAGCCTTATGTAATTAAACAGCCGGCTGGACTGGAATGCGTATGATGGGATGGCTGACATTTTATTGCAAGTCGATGACTTGTTGATAGATGATTGATGGCTCCTATCTAGCTAGCCTCCTTATTTTTCATTTCTTTTTGTGCTTCATAGTGGAGTTCTATATTAATTCTTACACGATCGGTCTGGAAGAAATCGCTTTGCCAAAAAGGTCATAAGTGTACAGCTATACTCCACTATGTTATGTTAGGTTGATACTGTAGATATATGTTATGTTTTACATCAATGGTATCTCTGGAAGATTAGGTACACACGAGTTCACACGACCGCACGTCGACCCTTACACGCTAGCAGTCTACTCGGTTACGTTACGGGTGACTTTACAACAAAAGTGTACAGTCTGACGTGCTGTCGTGTGTACATGGTAAGTATTTACTTTAATTTTATGGAGTTTGTCAAACTCTTATCGCTGCAGCACTATCAACACTATGGTCACATACGCTGGTATCACAGCTTTCACAGCCTGAAACGACAAATATGGTGGACCTACAAAATAATAAGAAAACTTAACATCAACAGACAGGTGAAAGATAAGCAACGTCCAAAGAGTCCAGTAGTAAGTAACCTCTGAGTAAGAAGATATTATGTAAATTAAAAACACGAAAATAACCGCCATGTTTAAAAATCACAATCCAAACCGCTCTCACGCACTCCGGAGGTCATTTACAACAGGACCGGACTTATTAGCCGGCCTTCTCCATCCAGTAGCTTTATAATAATGCTTAAGTAATTACCGCTTCGCCTGCGGACCAGATGTCGTATACTGGTGCAACTACGGGGTTCCCAACTGGCTCTTTTCCATTTACAGGACCGGTGGAAAAAGGTAGATAATCATCATAACATTATTCGGCAATTGATAAAATGGTTTCTTTCAGAGCAAGTGTTTTTTTTTTCTAACTTTTTGTGCTAGGTTGGAGTGACGCCTATTGCTGAGAAACTAGGTTCAGTGGTGTACGTAGACAAGACATGCAACGCGAATACCCAATGGTTATGTAGTGAAGAATTGCTCCCCATAACTAAGCGAAAGAAAGACAGGACGACTGCAATCGACGTGGATGACCATGATAGTACTTGTATTTCACGTAAAATGATCATTGATATCATTGGCTTCTTATTACTTACTTAACCGTAAGTTTTCCTTTGAAAATAAAATAAAAATAAATAGGTATATTCTGCATTACAATTTTATTATTATGTCAATAGGTTTCTTGAGAGTAGTCCGTTTATATGCCTGCTTGTGGAGTCATCAGAATACTTCTACCTGGCTGTACGATTATAGGCTTTATTTCTAAAGGGGCTTAACTGAGTGAAGTGTGTGGGATTGGAAACCGAAGCTGAGAATCCGTTTTAATGTAGGGCTATTGCTTCATCAACAAGAATTGCCTGACGTTGAAACTGAAACCTTCAATTAGGTAGCTTTATTAAGTTCAGTTTGATACAATAAAACTAGGTATCATAACGTCAACAATCACAACTTCACTTACCTCATCATCATACCATTATCTCGTTACTTAACTTCAACGGTCCTGTATTCTGTTTGGACCCCTTCACCCATCTGTTGTGGGAACAAGTGTCAGCTCAACACCGTTAGGCAAGTTCTGAAAGAAACACCTTGCAATTTCGAAGACAATAACTTTTACAACACAACAAGACAAGTGTTGGGTCGGACCATCGGATGCGACAAGAGTACTCTAGCAGTTTATTGCTAGTTTTTCAACGGCGAGCTTCACTTTCGTACCATTTCGTTCGTCAGGTAGATGACCAGTGAAGAGGCTGCCATAAACAGCAATGCACCCTTGTTTTACAACGTCACTCTGTCATTGTTTTCGAAGAGCATTCAGCAAGGAAGTGCACTTGACGTCGGTTATTGTTGCGACGTACCTGCCCACGTTGTTTTCCGGAATCGATCGAGCCATTGTCAGTGTTGACGCCTCTTTCGGAAAGCTATTAGAGTGCTAGGCGCGCTGGTTTTGATGTCATGATTGACTTGGCCGTACGGGGGGCCAATTTCATAACTCAAATCAAAATCAAAAATTCAAATATATTTATTCACAAAATAAGTAAGAACAGCTGTGAGCTTAGTGGATTTTACTCAATTTTGTTGTACCTAATAGGCGTGAGTGTTGTCTTTTGTTACGTAGCTACGAGTAACAATCGATAAAACATAGCCTAATTCAAACGAACTGAACGTGGTTAACCCTTCGAGAAAATGAATTACGTTGTTTGTTTATCCGAATAACAAAACGTAGAAAATAAAAACTGGGCCAAACATGTTTCCTTGGGGTACTCTTTAAAGTGATACCCAAAATACGTGGCTTTCGGCTCTATGCACAGCATTATAAAATCCTGTAGGAACCTTAGAACAGTTAGCAGAGATCCAGATCGACAACAAACAAGCAAGCCCTTATCCGAGCCAGCCGAACTTGATCGTACCCAATTTACCTCTCCGCGCGAGGTCATCGCAACAATGGCGGCGGTCAGTCCCGATAGTGCGCGTTCACACGCTCGCGATAGCTCGGGCTTCCGAGGACGCTCTTCCGGAGACTTGTCACGACGTGTGCGCCGCCCTATCGGTGGCGGCTTCCGACGGAAACCGCAGGCTTGGCGTTATTGACGTCGGTGCAGTTATCTGGACTGCTGTTATCGGGGGATAAGCGGGACAAGTTAGGGCTTGTTCGCGCTTTTTGGGAGCCGATTTGGGTTTAGGTTTACGAATGAAGTTAAAAGGTCAAACTAATGATTCACTTTGTCAGACGTCTGAAAGAACGGTTCTATTGACAGGGTGATCCACCACTGTCTCACAGCACCAGAATGAAGGAGAACAATATCGCGCAGTATGAAGCTCGACAGTTTTTTATTTATATAAAGTGCAAGTTGCTGCACCAGTGCATCTTCTTCAGGGCTTTTTAAACAACTTCACAGAAGGATGATATACTCATCAGATAGCCTTGTGACTATTAAATATGACGTGACACATTCAGAAGCAACTTGACTGATTATAAAGGTAAGGTCCGTGAGAGAAAGAAGCCCACTCACGGGCAAGTCTCTAGCGACAAATTATAGGCAAATCTCATTACCCAGTTATCAGATGGCGGAAGAGGGACAATACGTTCTCACAGCACCACGCTGTACTTTCCGCACTTTACTAGGTATACCCACTTCTTTATTTGGTGACACCGGGTTTCATACGAATAAGGTCGGCAGGCAGGCCACCACATATGCTATGAGGAGCAAGTCAAGTGTCATTGTGCACGTTCGCTCCCATTGTTATAATGGATGTAATAAAGCGAAAACAACGTAACCGCACCTTGCGCTTACGAAAATGCATTACTTAGATGCTGTATCTAGAAGTTTGAAAGGTGGATAATGGAGATAAAGATAAGGAACGAATTATTTATTGCAAAAAGCCGGGCGATAGATTTCGTCGTTAGTGAAAGAATGGAAAACTCTGGGAAAACCTTCTTTATCTTTTAAGCTTGTCTGAGGCAGAACTGAACAGCTTCTGCTATGCTGAGTGGTCACTTCATACATTAAGTATGGAAAGAAGCAAGGGTTGTTTTTAATTTGTATTTCCCGAGGCAGTCTAAAGCTTGGACCCTAAAAATACATTGCCAAGTTGGCTCTATCACTAATATTGGCTCCGGTCTGGTGAATATTTAGCTCTCCAAGACGGGTTCTTCAGTCCAGACATAACAGAACGCCTCAGTGAACCAAACTAATCGTAATCCTATTTAGCCGACGGTTTTAGATCTTTCAAACTTTTTGCACTCACTTTAGGCAAATCACTTGCTCCAAACGAGATAAGTAATTGCAGAGGCGATTAAAAAGCTATGGCGAAGGTATAATTACAGAGTTCGTTTTGAGTTAAATGGTTAACTATCGCAAAAAGATCACAAAGTATTAATTATCTAATCTAAACATAGTTTTCTTAGAAGAAAATTATGAATTGAGCACATTGTCTTTTAGCAACATTGTATTTTTTTTTGTCGCACGAAGTTGAAAATATCCTTATTTTAAAGGCTTGCGACGATCACATTTAACTTGTAGGGTCTAACAAATACTCATCATTCAAGATTGAGGGGAAGAGGCGTGCTGGTAGAAGAAGAATGTCACGGCTTAGAAACATCAAGGAATGGAAGCAGATAGCCAGCATCGAACATTTATTTCGCTTGGAAAAGAACAGCAAAGCATATGAAAAGCTGACGGGCAACCTCCACTCCAAGAAGAAGAAGAAGAATGAAATATCCATCCACTCAACACAAGATCCCCAATCACTGCAGCCAATAAATTCTAAAGTACCTACCTAAAGAAGATACCTACACAATAGAGTTCAAAAAGCAAAGTTTGGAGCGAGTCATAATCTATTCTTGATTACGCTTCTGACCAAATGAAAGTACCGTTACCGGCATTATCGTAGGTAAATAGTTTTTTTGCCGTCACTCCTCTTCTGAGTATGACCGAAACAATGAACTGTTTCGTCATAAAAAAAGTTACCAATATGGAGAGGCACTCTACTTTTGAGCTAGGTTGGCAGAAAATTATGAATCAACTTCAATGGACGAAGTTAGAACAGTCTGCATCTGCGATAATGAATTCTCGAACAATATTACCGACCGATAATGAATTCTATGTATGGTGTTATGTCGCATTTACCACCCTTTAGCCCTATACGTGAATGCGACATACATAACATCATTCAAGAGGAAATCAAACTTATTAAAGGTGAAGAAGTAATACGATATTAAACGAGTCAAACAAGAATAGAATAGAACTAAGAAATGTAGGTAGGAATCACGTAGAGTAACAATTAGAAGAAGTCTGGAAGAAGTAAGTTCATGATTTCATTGAGCTCCTACTCCATTTATAGCCGAATTAAGAAGGCATTCGCCACGTACTGTTAGCTTAATACAATTAGGCACCCAAACAAACATTAAGAGCTTTAGCTCTGTGCGTCTGTCGGCTCACACTTATCTGATCAATTTTTACAACCTGTCAGTTTTGGATCTCGTCTGGCCACCTCTTAATTCAGATTGGAGATTAGGAGTGACCCAGACAGTTTGGTACGCTCGCTCTTTGGTTGTTATATGTTTGACTATAAGTTTTGTGGCTCTTGGTTGCAAAAGTGAGGTAGTAGCCGATAATGTGGCAAGCAAATAATTCTGTTCCGGCATTAATTCCAGTGTTAAATCAATACCTATGTATTAGCAGTTTAACTTTTCAGCACAGTTAACTTTCAAGATCTTGTTCCGAGGCAGTATCGATTGCCTTGCAGAGATTTCAAGGAGTTCAAAAAAGTTTTTCGACAATGATGTCATATACCGATTGTTTAGCAACCAATGCTAGTCTTTAGCTAACCAAGCATTTAGCAGTTGATTTGTGTCCACAACAAATTAGAGGCCTATATCGAATTAATTTTCCATGTATCGCCGGATCAAAGGCGGCCGCTGTCCAATAAATCGAAGCCCAAACTATAAATCCCGGCGCAATCGCACAATTGACTCAGAAACTCGAAAATTAGTCCACAAAAGCGGTCTGGCACCGATAATGAGCGTAAAAGCTCTTGCTTGACCTTTGATAAACCCGCCCAAACCTGTGAGACTTGATTTTATAGCGTTGGAGTGAAAAACCGTGCACTTCGCACCTCCCCGCTGTCAAGTTTATGTGGAGATTTCTGTATCGAATATCTTCTTAGATTATTTGGGCCATTAAGTATGCGGCTTCGCCCAACGACTAAAGTATGCATTTTGTCATCAATAGCGTCTTCTGATAGATAATTCCGATCATTAATATTCATCAAGATTGTTGAAATGTCAGCAATTCAGGGGTTTATTTTTTACTGAAACTGTGTTTATTAGCCTATTGGCGGCGAAACCAAAGGGTATTGTGGTCGAAAATAGGAATAATGTTATTAGTCGTCAGCTAAGGCCATTAATCATAATCTTTGAATGCACATTCGATGTCCAATTTTAAGCATGTGAACGGATCCGGTTTCGTCTCTGATTCGACATTTATTTCTTTCTTCCTCAATTTGGCCGAGCGTTGACTCTATCTTTTGATAATGTTTTTTATTGTATCATTTACCTATGAGATCTCTGAGATTCAGATCAGACTGTCTTGTACCGTGTGGGTATGATGACACGAGTGAGCTGTAGGTAAATAAGTAAGATGTAGCCTGTACAGGGCAGGCACTGCAGCGCCGAGTAGTCTCAAATACAAATACTTTATTTGTCAAATATGGGTTTGATGGTACAGATAATATTATAAAATAGGGTAATGTCTCTCCATATTTTACCTTTCGGCGTACAATTATCTCTTCACCCACCTAGTGTGAGTGAAGGTGCCACTGAACGCTGTAAAATCATCTCATTACGTAGATGCAAAGGCCTTAGTTTAGCCTGTAGATGTATATTTTCCACTAGCTGGGCAAAAAGGGCTTCTCTCAGAAAGATAGTTCGGTTTTGATTCACCACTCATGTCCACTGCAGATTGTTGATCAGACGCTAAGGTTTCCTCAGGATGTTTTTCTTCACTGTTAGTTCACAGAGTGACACAAGCAGAAAAATAAAGTAACAAAATAACGGAGATCCCGGTAACCGCAAAATTGTTATCGAAATTATCTCGGTCTCCATTACAAATTACAATGGACTTGTTTAAACTAAAGCACATGGAACCAATGACGATTAGTCAGGCTTCGTTAAGTGATTATGTGGCTCTGTTCTTGCCTTCATGTTCAATTCTGTCAATGAATTATTGTCAATAGTAATTTCTATGCAACCACATAGGAACTACACGCGCAATTTCTCTGACGGAAATCCAAGGAACTTAAAAATATTGTCATAGTCATCATGGTCACGTATGAACTATCATTGACCCCCTTTTTCGTCTATCAGGTTGTAGGCTCTCAGAAAGCTCTGTAGGCTGTTTTGGCTGGTTGATATAATGCTTAGGTGTATGCAGTACCTACCTGTGTTGTATAGTTTGTATAAAATTTAATAGATGTCATGCACATTGCACATTGTAGTGGTTGGTTGGTAAGTGCTCGTTCAGAAAATATACTTGGTCAATTGTGGTTGCATTTATGTGTATCCATTTGAGTAATTTTACCAAGCTTATCGGCATTTATTGGGAAACAATAATGTCTAAGTAAAATTAGTTATCTATTACGTACTATCTTAACATGAAAGCAATTAAATCAATTCAACAAACGTAGCCCAAATCACTAGACTAATAACGGAGCGATTTATTTTCTATTCCAATGCAGCCCCCGTTTACTATGACCCCATTAGGTCCTTTGTCATCACACTATCTCTGTCATACATCAGTGGAAACCTTATATCCTTGTCCCTCTCCAGGTTAGTAGCAGGAAGAATTTTGGACTCTGTGGGAACCGGGGAAGACATTTGATATCCCTAAAAAGAACCCCGAATACCTACTTTGACCACAATGAAAGTTATACCTACCTACCGGCAAAAAGCAAAGTTAAATTATTTAACTTCCATGAAACCTATTAAGTACCTACATTTGAAATTGATTTTAGTTATTTCTGCTTGCAACAGGGTATTTCTGCTTGCGACAGGGTTTTCATATTTTCATGAAGGCCATGAACATGAAAACCAACCGCTCCTATCCGAAAAGTTAAACATCCCCGAAGCACTAGAAGAAAACAATCTACTAACAGGAAAGATAGAAGCATCAAAAGCATCAAAGCGATCTTTGAACAAAATCTTTTAAGATGCAATCATGACGCTATTCGAGCAGGCATTACAACACATAGATAAGACACACACTAACGTTCCCCACCCTAACAATGGACGTAACATTCTGCCTAACATTACAGCGCTTCCAGTCTCAACTAACAACCACCTTTCCTCCTTTTAACCAGACAATGTTTGCTGTTCGTGACACCGGCCTAGAGTGGTCCCTTATTATTTGTACAAACTGCATAGCCTATGCCTATCTATTAGGCCCTTTACCTTCCATCTTAGAACCTCCTACGATCCGTGTAAAGTGTACGGAAGATAGTACGCTTGAAGGCGGTGAAGAAAAGGGTTTGGCTCGGGCAGCAGCACTACTGATAACTAGCTGCGCATACGCACCGATACTGTGTAAACAGTCGCTCCACTCGATGGAAAGTTCGTGCTCAAGTGCGTTTTGAACTTACACGGATGATGGATGATATCTGGAGGGCTTTGTAGACTGATTTACTTTCTAAGGTTGTGGAACTAGTTTTTTAGACGGTTGAAATTCTGGAGTAAGTTGGGGTGATATATTTGGAGTGCTGTAAGGTAGTTCTTTCATCAGTTTGAATTTTTTAAGTTAAATTGTCCAGCTGCTGCTTTACCAGATGAATTTTAACAAGGCAATATATTTATTAAAATAATAATTTCAGCTTATTATGCATAATTTCCAGATTTAATTGCACCAAAATTTGTTTTTTATTCAATAAAGGTTCCTGGTTACAAACAAAGACCTTCAGCTAATATAATAAAGTAATTTCGAAGCAATGCCTTTATTACGCAAACGGGTTTTCGCAATTAACTCATAAAGTGAGCAATTTAGAGTGCAATCTTCGATTTATATTGGCCGTTCCATTAAAAGCATGAATTTACGAAAATCCTGGCTGGTTTGGTTGCATGGCTAAAAGCAAAAGACATGCGGGCTTTAAAACACCTGACTTTGTTTTAAGTTCTTAGTTTTTTTATGGCACACAGCATTGTCTTTAGAATAAAGAACCTTCCCATGGGAATTCAGCGATGAATTGACCACAAACTTGACTCGTAAAAAACGTTCAATTCTCAGACAAGTATTGTCTTTACGGCCATGCTGTTTGCGTGATAATTCGCTGCCTTTATTAAAATTGCTATTAAAAACTGCGAAACGACCTTAAAACTATAAGTATCTACACAATCAGAAGATTTACTTTGGAACAGAAACTCACCCAGGCCTGTTCTTTACACATAGAACCGAAACCTTTTAAGGCCCAACGGATCACTCTGCGCGCGCGCATCCGGAGCTCGGAGGGTCCACCCGCCATGTTTGCACAGCGAGCCGCCCCGATCTTCCCCGATGTTTTGTCGGCAAACAAGGCCTGGCCGACGTAGATAACGCGGCCGAGATGGTTTAACGACCCACTGGAGCTACAGTTAACAACTTGAGGACTCTCCTTGCGTGTCCTGCGTTAGAATGCTAACAGGATTGAAGCCTTGTTGAGAGCGGAGATGGGTTAGTACCTTAATAAAAGATGAAAGGAGATCTTCACTTTCAAATAACTAAACTATCTACCTAATTTTATGTGTGTTTTTTGGAGAGAAGTTACAACTGCCTTCATCATTATTACAAACTCTTTAGTGGGTTCTTAGAGCAACCTAAATCCATTTAACTAGGATTTAACTCTAGTGTTATCCCTACGTTTCGTAATATCTGCGTTGGAGAAACCGGGTGTTAGTCACTGGGTAGGTTGTGGACCACTGTTATATAATTTATGGAATAGATGGGCAGATTAATGAAGCTCAAAAGCACCTTTTTAGTTACCTTTACAGCAACTTGATAAAAGTTAAGGTCTTTTCTTGTTACATCCTCAAATGCCTTAGTTGCTACTAGAAGCGAGCGATTAGACCTGTGCAAGCCTTTTAAAGGAAACGCTTTTATTTCTAAGCGTAGTGGATAAGTGGATGTTTTTTTGTCCATTGCGATGTAGTAATAAGGGACTGGTTTGAAACGTCTAGTGGGAAGTGGAGGAATGTTTCGCTCCCGTTATTGGCATCTGGGTAATTTAATGACGGGAAGAAATTGAAATAAACTGATGATAGACTTGGCTTTAACTTTATGGTCTTAGCGCAGTTTTCTCGAGCGTCTCGACAAATTTATTCGTCTCAACGGCCCTTGTAAGTTTGGTAAATTAATCAGTACCGAGCCACAATCGTAGAAGTAAACTAGAGCTGATCTAGTTTACCCAAACAAAATGAGGCATTGGTTCCTAGCTCATTCGAAAAGGACCAGTTCAAACTGCAAAGCAACAAGTGGACCACGGCCGGCGAGCGTCCGAAAATGGTAAGCGATACCAAAAGCGTTTAGCCGACAATTCAGCCGTAGGCATGTTCCCAGATAGCTTTATACACTGGCTGAATACCTACCTCACTTATTCAATACAACATACGAATTACGAATACGTACAAGTAAGTGAAACCGTTAAATTGATATAAAAATGTGCAATGCTTACCAAGGTTTAAGTTGTAAAACGTACGTACGAATAAAATTGTTGAGAAGAATTTCAGGATAAACTAAGTTGGTTAAAATTTTTGGCGAC
This sequence comes from Zelleria hepariella, assembly GCA_949319315.1. Classification (NCBI taxonomy): domain Eukaryota; kingdom Metazoa; phylum Arthropoda; class Insecta; order Lepidoptera; family Yponomeutidae; genus Zelleria; species Zelleria hepariella. The sequence goes on along the minus strand of OX439391.1, from coordinate 14,386,898 downwards.
ACATCTTTGTAACATCGTTGTTGTATCTCATTACGTAGATAGGAAGTCCTTAGGCCTAAGTTATTTGAGAACAAGTAAGGAGGTACTTATGAAAAGTTTTTTTTTTTAAAGACAATTCTTATCCACAAAGAACGTTATCTTTTCCAAGAAGTTCTCGCACAATACAAACGCGGAGCTTCGCAGAATCATTTCAACACAGAGCAAGTCACTTCACGGACCAAATCATTCTTTATTTAGCCTTCCATCCTTGCTTTTTCTTTACATATTACATGGAAATAAAGAGGTTTGAAGGCGGACAGTAAATGTGTAAAACAGAGGCAGATCGTCCCGACAATGAATTTAGATTGACTTCAACAGCTTTGTAAGTGAGAAATTGCATATGGCGAACTCTGAGAATTGAAGAAGGTAGGTTGTCAAGATTTACAATAAAGCAATGACCCCACAATACATGTTGTATCGTGTATTGTACCTTAAAATAATATGAAACTGCAGATCTCCAGCTCTATCTACATTTTTTTTTGTAACTTTACAAAATTCAGCTAAGTACAGACAGTGGTAATTTAGATTAGTATCTACGAGCTGGATTATTATTTAGCTTGCTCACAGAAAATCAGAAAATCCCACCCCAAATTATTTCCGAAAATTACAGACTTCTTGGTTTTTGTTTATTAAAGTTTTGATTTTGGAATCCTTTCTATTTTTCTCCTGCGAGTCCTTTCTCCGGTCTTTCATGCCAAACGGCGAACGAAAAAAACTTCTCGATTCAAACAGCAGTCTTCGTAGTAGGTAGGTACCAAATTATTATTGGTAAGAAACATCTGCATCTCGAAACAGTAACAAGCCGACGAGCAGTGACAGAATCAAGTTATGACATCCGCCCGCCGCGAGTTTAACACTTTACTTGAAAGTGATAGAGATTTGTTTATATGGCTGGAGATGTGGTAGTGTAGAATGTTCTTGTTTAAATTATTACTTTACATCCTCTTGTCGTTTCAAATCTTGTAACTTTAGTAAATAGCATGTTAGCAGAAGATGATCTTAGTTCCATTCCATTTCGATTTTGTCAATAAATTCTTCGCTTTTCTAGTTCCAAGCATTCAAATAACTGTTTCTTGGACTTTCAGGGTTTCAGTTAAATTAACATGACATTTTAATTTGAAATGTTTGCCACCTCTTCCCATTGTTGTATAATAGACAGTATGTAGGTACGCTTAAGCATGTAAATACTGCTACAATTCCAATAATGGCGCTTAGAATTCTAAATCACTTCGGACTTTCCCTCAAAAACCCTCACATGACGTGAATAATCTTATACAGCCTTTCCAACATTAAGAAGTTTCTAATAGACCCGTATTTTGTGGCTATTTGTTTCTCTACACTGCAGACTGTTCCAAAACTTGTGTCCTTCATAGCGCTTAGAATAAAAGCGAGATTCGAACAAAGCTGCTAAAGTTGTAGACCAACCGTACATACATGTAACATGATCAATATTCAAAAAGACCTGGCTGGGTCCCGACCACAGAAATCGTGGGGAGGTGCGGCGAATACCAAAACGGCACCGCCGATTTGTATTCAGCTAGCCAGGTCGAAACATACATGTTGTGGGTTCGTTTGTGACTATGGAATTGAAGTGTGATTTAATCTGTTGATCTTGTAAGACATTGCATTGATATGGCACCAGCAGCTGGCAGATGCATTCTGAATTCTTGCTAAAGTTGCTTGATATTAGAAGGTGTTTCTGTCTTGATCTGGGTGTTGTAGGTAATATTATTTGCGTCTTATGCTGGGTATTCTGAAAAACTGTTTGAAGATCATCAATTTGGGATTATTCCTTGATTAATGTATCTACTTCTACAAATTCTACACTATCTACTCATGTGATTGTTGGCGATTCAAATTCTAAAGGCGTCTAAAAACTACTTGGATTATTTTTTACGATTCAATTGAATAGCTAAGTTAGCGGAGATTCCTACAGTGCCAGACTACCTACATATTGTGTAATTTTAATCGAAAGAAAAAAAATGGCACAGAAATGCTATGGGAAACTATGGGACGTAACATAATACGATGTCATAACATCGTTCTCATATTGCAAGCAATCGGTTCAAAGCTCACAGGCGACAGACGCAGCACAATTAAAAACATGAAGCGTCGACTCCACTCTAGTTTTTAACAACTTGTTGCTCAACTAAAGGACTGTGAGAACCGACGGGTATTAACCGACCGGTTTGAATTTCCTACATGGATATGAAGCGTCGTTATACAAGCTCACCTATTTAATCCGGTAGGGTAATCGTCCCAACCGCGCTTTCATAAGCTCAAAGCACTACGAAAAGTCACAAAAACCTACCTTCAGCGCCTTCGATGCTGGCCCCCAGGATGGTCAGGATAACGCCAACCGCCAGCAGGCGGATCCCATAATCCGGTATAAAGTTTCTCGACCACATTTTGTAGCACAACATTCACACATGGATCACACACATTTGTTTCAACTTTGTCGCTTGGAACACACACAATTCTCCACTCACGGACCTAAATGTAATATTAGACACTTCATTTTGTTCACCAGTTCACTGCTACGCGGATAGGGGTGGCGAAACAGCCATTTTAGCGGTAAAACTTTTTCGAATTTGGAACCGTGTCCGCCCGTGACATGCGCAGCCGCGTCCCGCTCGCATCTGATGGCTTTGTTCGTAAATACACAGCGTACGGCCGAACAAAATGGCCGCCCTTGCGCTTGTGTGCGTGAGGGGTGATCTTCGCTGCTTATTCTTCTTCTGTTTCACTATAATATTGTTATTAGACTCTAGTTTTAGTGAAGTTAGGGCCAAAGAATAATAAGTTAAGTAATAGTTTAGAGCCGTAGGGGTTTTTAGGCTTGGGAATGAAGACACGCACACATAGAACGATACGCGGAGGAATGTTGTTTCAATGGAGAAATCTACCGATTCAGAGAGGCTTCGACCAATGGAAGCTCCGAGCTTAACTTAGTTTAACCACCATTGTCTAGATGGCGTTAGTGTGGCAAGGGGTGAAGATAGATTATAATTTGCTTTTTTTTGTTTTATGGCGGGAAGATTAACTAATTAGTGCCAGTAGTGAGTACTTTGGTAATTTGTATGCAAAGTTTTGTGTTGTAAACAAAATAATGGTTGTTAAAATAAATAGGTTTAGTTGAGTTGTTTTGTCAATATTGTAAGGGTTGCTAAGCATCCCTTTCTTTCGTAGAAAGTAAACAGGACCTGTTTTGCTATTTTAGTAATGAGGATTTAATTTTAAAGGCTAAAGGGGCAAAATGGCGATGTGTTATCAAAAACATCCTTTCGAGATCGAGTCCGAGGACCGTCTTACAACAATCAACACGAAGATCTATGAAATTAAAAAGAAAATACAACTTTCAGGTAATTTTCGTTTTTTCTTCTTCGAAGGACCAATATTTACTTTTTATTTCGTTTTTTTGTAGGTTCTTATCCCTTTTCACCTGTTATCTTTTACGAGCATCTCTTTAAAAGCACACAAGGCACGAGATGATGCTAAAATTAATATCAAAACTGGTTAAAAACCTTCCCGATATAATGGACGAATATTTTTTTTGTTTTTTAACCCCCAGAGGGTCAAAGGAAGTCCCACTACGAAGAGAACGAAGCGGAGAAGCAGCAGAACAGCGATCTGATAGACACCCTGAAGAAGGAGTTGAAGCTCCGAGTCCAGGAGCTGGTCCGAGCCAAGGCAGTCATAGGCGAGGACGAGCAAGTCGCCAAGTATCTCAATGACGTCAGCCCCATCGGGAATAACAGTATTGACCAGGTGAAAACCGTAAAAAATATTGAAAACTTTCGTGTGATTTAAGAAACAGGCTCAGACATCAGTCAGCTCGGGAACTTCGCTCCGTAAAACCGAAGTTCCGAAGGGTGACGTTTTTTAGGGTTCCGTACCCGAAGGGTGCCAGACAGGACCCTATTACTAAGACTCCGCTGTCTGTCCGTCTGTCACCAGACTTATCTCATGAACCGTGTTAGTGAGACAGGTAAAATTTTAACAAATGATGTATTTCTGTTGCAGCTATAACAACAAATACAAAAAAATCGAATAAAATAAAAATTTAAGGGGGCTCCCATACAAAAAAAAAATAGGCAAAATAGGAAAAAAAATATTTTTTGCTCGATTTTGCTCGTTATTGATAACGGCCATAGGTAGACGCTTGAAATAATTATTCACAGAGTATTGAGTTATATTAGTCAAATTTAAAAATAAATAATTAAATTAAAATAAAATTAATATTGAAAGGAGGCTCCCATACAACAAACAGACTTTTTGCCGTTTGTAGAGATAATGGTACGGAACCCTTCGTGCGCGAGTCCGACTCGCACTTGGCCGGTTTTTATACATTTACGGACAATAGACCTAAATAAATAACCCTTTCTTCTGTTCCAGATAATCCACAACCTCGACCTCAAAGTGATAGAGCAGCGGAAGATGCTGGACCTGATGAAGTACGACCGAAAGGCAAGCTCCTACCTAATGTAATAAAAATTCCAGGGGCAGCTGAACAACAGGGGGCTAATGCCCGTTTTCACCAACCAACCCTAATTTTAAAAGACCTTTTAACGAAAATTATCTGCGCCTCTGCAAGTCTAGGGGTCATGGATGAAGGACCATACGAATTCCACTCACAAGCGTTATGAGTTGAGTGTGTATGATCCTTCATCCATGCCCCATAGACTTGCAGAGGTGCAAATAACTTTCGTTAAAAGGCCTTTTAAAATTAGGAGTCGTTGTGAAAACGGGCATAATTCTCGGAAATCTCGCATTCGGCGGAAGGAAAAATCTCATGTAATTTCGATCTCGACTGCTCCCGTCCACGAGAGCAGATTTCCTTCGAGATACAGTGTCGAATGCGAGATTCCCGAGAAATAGCCCCCTTTGCCGCTAACGCCTATAATACGGCGAATAGCGGCACAGAGCGTATCCCCATCCCCAAAATGTATACTAGTGCTTCGCCCCGAACTGTGAACTCGTGACCCTATATAAACTTAACAACCCCATATCTCGGCAACCCCTCGACCGATTTGGCTCATGTTCGAACTTAAAAATACTTTTAATTTAATTTACCCGCCTACCAAATTTAATAACGATCCGACCAAATTTACTCAAGTTATCGTCGAACGAACATTCATACATACATACATACAAACATACATACATACAAACATACAAACGCCGGATTGTTCAAGTAGACTCGGAGAACTTCGCTCGCTCGTTCAATAAACCTTTTTTATTCTTATTCTAAGGCGAAGAAGACTCGGCTCAGAGGCCTGGAGAAGGAGTACGAGCACCTGCTGATCGAGAACACCAAGTCGGCCACTGAGAAGATCAAGTCCACCAATCCGGCTAAAAAGGTGCCCCTACGTACCCCTAAGGTGCCCATAAGTGCATGTGTTTAAGGTGTTTAAGGTTGGACGAAAGCAACGTCGCGAAAAATTCAAAATTTTCACAGTTTTTTTTTTTATTTCGTCCCGAACGAAAAAGCGTTGAACAAAAATATAATAGCTCTTTAAGTAGCTTCAAAATAAAAAAAAACTGTAAACATTTTGAATATCCCGCCACGTCTAAGAACCTTAAACACAGGCACTTACGAGTATGCGAAAACGCAAAATCGCAGTCTGTACCAATACCTACACTAAAGTTGGTTTAGATGATTTCTTTTATGACAGAGACTCTTTAGGCGGCCTACAAACTCTGACACCAGGGTGGCCACTACGTCATACGATTACCTACCTAGACTTTTCTTTGTAAACACAGTCATATTTTTTTCAGCATGCATCCCATCTTGAAAATGAGATCCACAAAGTTCTAGTACAATGGAATGAAGCGGAATTAGTAAAGAAGAAATACTCTTCTATCAGGTAGGCAAGCCTTACATATCTGCGAGCCAAATCCCCACCCTACCAAAATCCCCACCCCAACTTACAAAAATGTCCTATAATAACAAATGCTTACATCCCTTGCCCTTTTTTGTTTTCATCTAAGTTAAGTACATCCTAAAAAAGTTGGATACCCACTCGGTTAGTATAGGTACTTTTTTTCCAATACCCTCAGGGCGCCTATGAGCTGAAGTAATACGAAGTTTATGCCTGATTTATGCAAGTAAAGAGACATTATTCTTACAGGAAAGCGCTTTTAGAAGACTCGGTGAAGTTCGAGAGTTCTCTCTCCCACATGTCAGAGTTGCTGAAGAAGCAGAGGGAAGAAATAGCCAAATTAGAGGCAAGTTTCAACTGTCATCATCATCATCATTATCTGTCCACATTTGCCCACTGCTGGGTGTAAGTAGGCCATTTTCGCTTCGCTATCAGTCTCTCGGTGGTGGTCTAGTGGGTAGAACAGTGGACTCTGAAGCGAAAGGTCCTAGGTTCGATTCCCGGTGCGGGCATGTATCTATGACTTTGTTTAATTTCAAAGTTACGTACATTTGTGAATTTTTTGTAGCAATACCACTCGCTCACGGTGAAGGAAAACATCGTAAGGAAACCTGAGCATCTGAGACATTATACCCTCAACGCAAAAATCGCCAACCTGCATTGAGTACGCGTGGTGAACTCTCTCTCTGAGAGAAGGCCTTTGCCCAGCTAGTGGGACATGTACAATTGTACAGGCTACATCTTACCATCAGTCTCTCACTGCACGCATCCACGTGATCCACGGACCCTCCGTCGACTTGGAGATGTGTATGAGCCACTCACACATTCACATTTAAATTCTGCTGACAGCGCCCACATGCGCGACCTAATTAGTAATTACCCATTCCAAACTCTGTGCAGACACTTTATACGGTCGGCCACAATCTCAGATACCCCATGGCAGCTCTTACCGCGCGCGGCATAAGGGCGCCAATCGAACAAAAAGGGGTATCTGAGCACTCTACTCGGTTACGTTGCGGGCGACTTAACAACAAACTGACAACAAAAGTGTACAGTCTGACGTGCTGTCGTACATATTTCATTATTTACATGCTATGCTGCGCGCGATAAGAGCTAGCATGAGCTGACTATCCAGTATGTGGCGTGAACATAAAGAACATGGAGATCGCCAGTGGTGATGATAAATCTTTTTTGTGTTCACTGGACTCCTTAAATACAGGGCAACCTAGTTTAGGAGACAGGGTATCATTGAACGAGCGAGCGAAGCGAGTCTACTGGAACAATCCGGCGTTTGTATGTATGTATGTATGTATGTTTGTATGTATGTTTGTATGTACGAATGTTCGTTCGACGATAACTTGAGTAAATTTAGTCGGAGCGTTATTAAATTTGGTAGGCAGGTAAACGAAATTAAAAGAATTTTTAAGTTCGAACATGAGCCAAATCGGTCGAGGGGTTGTATAGTTTATATGCAAAGCGCGCGCGCGCCTGCGCGAATGGCGTAAGCAAAGTTACAAATCTGTAACTGGGGTCGCGAGTTCATAGTTCGGAGCGAACCACTAGTTATCTCTCATTGTGCTCTTTGTGTCAATAGAATGAAAAAAAAATCTAGCCCATAACATTTTGCTCCTCCAGCGCGTCCGCGAGGAGGCAGCCGAGATGCGTCTGCGCGCGACGGCCGCTCTGATCACGGCCAGTGCGCAGGCGCAGGACGCGGAGCAGACGCGCCTGGCCGAGCGCGCATACTTCACGCAGCGCTTCGATGAGCGGAAGCGCGAGCTGGAGAAGCTGGAGAAGCGGATCTTCCCGCCAGCCTCGAGGGCGGCTGTGGTGAGAGAGAGAGAGAGATTACCTTCTTTTCTTCTTCTCCTTGGCGTGCCTCTCCACTAATGGAGGTTGAACGTCAGCTCCTTAAATTCTTTTCTATTCCTTGCCAAGCGAAACAGTTGTTCAACGCTGGCTACCTCCATCCATTCCCTGATGTTTTTGAGCCACGACTTTCTTCTTGTACCAGCACGCCGCTTCCCCTCAATCTTGCCCATCATGATTAATTGAAGAAGAAGATTACCTTACCATCTTAAAAATACGCTCTATAACCTTAGACCATAGGATTCAGATCTAGAACGCAGTGCTTCGACGGCCGTGGTGAGAAAGACAGTTTTAAAATAGTAAGCTCTTTTCTATGACTTCGCTAGACAGAGCTTAGAAATCACAACGACTGCGACCTTAGACATTAATTCAGATCCAAAATAAGTAACCGTGATAGCCTAGAGGGCCTAGAGGGCTTGTCAGACAGCTCAGCCTTCGGCCTCGCAATAGTGTAGTGTTTTTGAGAAGGCGTCTCTGTTTGGCTATGCCGACTAAGCTGTCAGGATGGTATAGGTGCTGGGCAACCCACTCCATCTAAAACAATGTCCCAGGCACTGTGCTGCAGCGCCGAGTGATCTCTTCACCCATCTACAGGGTGCACTCTAAGTCGATAGCGGAACTTTAAGTAGGCTGTCTACTGATCAATACAAACAACTTGTACTAGGTGGCGAAAAAAATGGAGCGAAAAAAATATCAGCTGTTTCATACATTTGGCGCAGTACTGAGTCAACCTTTTGTATGGAACAGCTGATATTTTTTTCACTCCATTTTTAAAGCCACCTAGTACAAGTTGTTTGTAGTGATCAGCAGACAGCCTACTTACAGTTCCGCTATTGACTAGAGTGCACTCTGTAGTGTGAGTGAAGGTGCCACTGGAAGCTGTATAAATCATCTCATTACGTAGATGCAAAGGCCTTAGTGTGTTTTCACTTACTTTTATTTTGTCGGAATAGCCGACATGTTTCGACTTCGTCCGGAAGTCTTAGTCATGGAGGAGGGATGGACGACGCGTTCGTCTTGGCGTTCATCCGCTCACTGCGGGCTCGTTGACGATGCCTTAGTGTGTATCTTCCTCTGTTTAGGTGAGACAGGAGTCGACGGGGTCCACAGACGGGGGCACTCAGACCGAGGAGAGCAACGCTGCCAAGCAGATGGAGGACGTGTTCCAGAAACTGATGAAGCTTACTGGTAATCGTTTATTTCGGCAAAAAAAAGAACTGATAACAAATTATTAATCGTGGAATTTTAGTGGTTTTAAAGCCGAATTGAACCGTGATTCTGAGCCAAATTACAAAATTTCATTCCAAAACGCGAGAAAAAAAAATTCACTTCTCCATACAAATGGTGTCGATTGGCGATAGCCGTTTGTATTGGGAAGTTTTTTTTTCGCTCGTTTTGAAGTAAAATTTTGGAATTTGGCTCAGTGCAACTAAGTAAATACCTTCGGCTTTAAAACCACTAAAATTCTACGGCGTATTCTACTAGGTTTTGCCCGCGACTTCGTCCGCGTGAACTACAGAAAATAGATAATATGTGGTTTACATTGCCCCTAAGTGTAATAGCGTGATAATTGAACGAGCGAGCGAAGCGAGCGAAGTTCTCCGAGTCTACTGGAACAATCCGGCGTTTGTATGTATGTATGTATATATGTATGTATGTATGTATGTATGTATGAATGTTCGTTCGACGATAACTTGAGTATATTTAGTCGGATCGTCATGAAATTTGGTAGGTGGGTAAATGAGGCCAAGAGAATTTTTAAGTTCGAATTTGAGCCAAATCGGTCGAGGGCTTGCTGAGATATGGGTTCGCGAGTTCTTAGTTCGGGGCGAACCACTAGTATGTAGCCTATGTGATATTCTGATGTCTAAGCTATCTCCATTACAAATTTCATCCAAATCCGTCAAGCCGTTTCAGCGTGAAAGAGTAACAAACATCCATCCATCCATCTATCCATACTTACGGTAGGATGTAGGATAGTAGGATGCATTGGTCCTCCTGTCGATCAGTCAGAAACGTCACGTCAGGTTTTTTGTTGTCTTTACACTACGTCTCCATACTCCAGGTGTAACGGAAGCCGAAGAAGTGTTCGACCGCTTCCGCGCCCAGCGGGAGACCTGCAAGCGGCTGAAGTATCTGCAGCAGACTACTGAAGAGGAGAAGCTGGATCTGGAGACCAAGCAGACCGCCCTCATCGCAGAGCTTGAGGCTTTCAAGTTCGCCTCGGTTAAGGATAAGGATGAGTAAGAGATAGTTTGATCTAGAAAGTGTCGAGGGATGTAAATATTTTTTAAAACTGCTTTTCGGAAAAAACTCAGGTTCCGAGGGGAAAGGTTAATTACCGATATAGCGACTATGAGAATATGAGATATCGCAGTTTACCATAAAATAACGATATCGGCACATTTCTGGATGACAGTCGAGATATAGATGGCGGATATCGCTCTTAAGGCGCTGGGCACAGTAAATTAGCCCGCGCGCAAAGAAAAATGCACAAAATCGATTCCTGTATCAAATACACTAAAAAAATCGGAAATGTTCACAAAAATCGGAAATTCCATAACAGATTCGGGAATTCCATAATTGAGTTCTGCTCAAAAAGATTGCAAGATATTTTGTTTGAAGAAAAGTGCGCCGCCTATTTTGTTTCATCCAAAATATCTTCAAAACGTTTACGAATCTCAACACAAAACTGGCTGTGTTAGATAGGTCTCACCTAATTCTAGGGTTTGGTATGTGAAAATTTTCGATTTGTTTAGTGTATTTAATACAGGACTCGATTTTGTGCATTTTTTTTGGCGCGTATTCACTATGCACCGCGCCTTAAAAATAAAATTGAGTTCTGCTCAAAAATCCTGAAGAACTGAAGTCACCAGCAACTCTACCTCCATGCACCTAACAATTTAGCCGTAATATGCATATCTGCATGTCATGGTCGATCCTCCGCATTTACCTACTGACCGAACACTCTCCGGAACAATCCCCCACGCGTTCACACGTGTCAGCGAAAAGTGGAAAGCCAGCTGTGAGCCGTTGGGCTGAGCTGGAGCGAAGCCAGAAAGAAAAGTTGCTGTGGACAGGAAGGCGTGGCGTAACCTTGTACCTCCTCTGTACCCCTGGGGACAGCATCATACATGTTTCAAAGAAAGGTTTCTTAAAAAAATTACGCAGTTCGATTTCTTTGTTTGATTGTAAGATTTTGTATTTTGTAAATGGTTTCACTTCTAAGATTTTTACCTTTTATCAAAAAAGACAACAACTGCTTTGTGCCGTTTTTGCATAGCTAGACTCTGTTTGATTTCATTTTCAGGGCACAGGACAGGATCACAGAGCTGAAGGTGCAAATTCAGCAAGAGATAGAGAACCAATGCGACCTCGAGAAGAAGTTGGCCGAAGTCGACGAGCTCCTGACGGATATGAAGAAGTTGCTGTATGATCTTTGCAAACTTTTGGATGTGAGTATTTGGGCTATAACCCGTATCACTACAGAAAACATTTAGGATGAACTTCAAAACACTCGCCCTCTTGCTCTAATTAGGTAATACGATCAAAACGAGATAACGCTAGTTGTGACGTTCCATACTAAATGTTTTCTATAATGACACAGGTTATAAAGTCCATTGCATCTGTACGAGCGAGACGGCAATATAATTAAGCGGGAGTGACAGAGACGCAACAATGTAGGTACGAAAAAAATTCTGCTTGGCGTCCGGATTTTAGCTATTAGCGAGAATAACCAAAGAGGTCCACGTAAAATCTCTATCATTACATAAGTTTAGTGTTAAATAATATCCCACCAAAAACATTTTCATGTAAAATGTTGCCAAGACAAAACCAGATACCTCGCACTCTCAAAAAGCTATCAGATCTCATGTAGAGCCAAAGCTTCTAAGTCTACACGCCGAACTCTACAAGCCCTAACTTCGCAAACTTTACACCTTAGTCAAAATATGCGGGTTGGCCATTTCGCTACCGTCATATGGGCAGGAAGTATCATACGGTATATTACTCCGGAAAAGGTGGGCTGATAATGATGATGATGATTATTCTTTATCGGCAGGTGATTCCCGACCCCTCAATACCCGAGTGGACGGCGGAAGCTCGAGACATCCAGGACTTATTGCAAGTTCTGACCGCTCGCTACGAGACAGCGACGGACAAGGCGGCCGAGATCAAAGCGCGGAGGGGTGACGTCACGCCGGTCATGCCATCCAATGTGAGTGTGTACGAGTGTGTGTGTGTGTGTGTGTGTGTGAGAGAGAGAGAGAGAGAGAGAGAGAGACATGACGTGGTGCAAGTGCTGACCGCTCGCTACGAGACAGCGACGGTCAAGGCGGCCGAGGTCAAAGCGCGGAGTGCTGCAATGTGAGTGTGAGTGTGAGAGAGAAGAGAGAGAGAGAGAGAGAGAGAGAGAGAGAGAGAGAGAGAGAGAGAGAGAGAGAGAGAGACAGACAGACAGAGACAGGACCTGGTAAACCATATTTTTAAGTTTGAGCTACTACTTAACAAAATTGAAATCCTGTTACCAGTAGGTCACACCCTACAAAGAGGTACAAAGAGTTAGGATGTTTTGTAACACGTTGTAGGTATATCTTACTGTGGTCGTTTCAGCCGCCCAGCGGGGCAGCCTCGGCGGCTGGAGTCAGTGTCCACACCACTCCTCGGGAGGCCGAGGCAGCCGTGCCAACTTACAAGGAGCTGCTACAGAAAGAGCCTAATAGACTTCCACGTAAGTTGCATACATAGTGGCGGGTCCAGGATTTTGGGAGGGCTTGAACCAAATGAGCGTCAAGATAAAAAGCATACAAAATTTAGTTTTAAAAAAGGTCTCAGATGCTTTTGCTTTTGGCGGAGGCTTGAGCCTCCCAATCTTTGCATTCCATTGCAAATTCGTCCCTAACGTAAGCGAATAATGAAGAGCACGTAAGTATGTGCGTTACTACAGGGTGCACTCTAAGTCGATAGCGGAACTTTAAGTAGGCTGTCTACTGATCAACACAAACAACTTGTACTAGGTGGCGAAAAAAATGGAGCGAAAAAAATATCAGCTGTTCCATACAAAAGGTCGACACAGCACTGCACCAAATGTATGAAACAGCTGATATTTTTTTCGCTCCATTTTCTTCACTACCTAGTACAAGTTGTTTGTATTGATCAGTAGACAGCCTACTTAAAGTTCCGCTATCGAATTAAAGTGCACCCTGTAGTTTGTGCCGTCGTCGACTGTTAGATATGAATGCAAAGTATACCTATAGATCTTTTTGCAATCAATTATTTAGATACTCAGTGTGCCCAGCCTATCGTTTCTCTTTCTTCGACTCTACCTAACCAATAAAATCTTCCTTTTATACAGCGTCAGACGAAGAAGAGGACATACCATCCCGCTCGTATCTGAAGAGGCAGGCACAGTTGATTTTGGACACGAAATCCAGAAGAAAAGGGTTCAGGCCTCCATATCCGAGGAAATAAAGATTTATTTGCAAGACAAAATAAACAGGAGCTTTAAAACTTTTGTACCTTTTTCTCTACCCTCTTGAAAAAGAAAAATATGTTTTCATTCATGCAAGGTTCCAGAAAAGTATTCAACCGAAACTAGTCGGCTACGACCACACATAATACTAAAAAAATGTGCAATGGTCTGGCAGTGGTGACTAAGTTTAAGTGTAAAAATTCAACCTCCTTGGTAAGGTATAAGTACGGTACGTATACAACCTCAGACCTATTTCGTTACCAGAAAACCCAACATCCTCCAAACGTCAACTTCAGACTTGTTGACAACATTTTTAATACCACAATTTTCTATTCTCGCGTCTTCGTACAAAACCAAAATGCATCACCCGGACAAGAACTCCTTCTTGCAGCTGGTCGTATCCATGAACCCTAGGGTCATAAACAAGGCCGTAGAACAGGCCATGCAGAAGGAAACTGACCTGTACACCAAGCCCTATGCAGCCCAGCGTTTGGACTCTATGCAGCCGTCTTTATTCGCGCCTCATGTGGATATAACCAGAGCTCATGTGGGGTTTGAGAGAACTGGCCTGAGACTGTTGGTTAGGGAGCTCAATTCGGAAAACTATCTGGTGCAGCTACAGGCGATCCATAGTGTTATGGACAGGGTAAGTCGAGACGATTATGATTGATGGTGGATAAATAGTTGTAGTTCGTAAAAAATATTCCAAACCTAAATATTTTTAAAGGATCTTCCTAATTTGGTAAACTCTACACGTTTAGTATGAAGAGCCATAAGTATAAGGTCGATAGAGCGCGATAAAGGGTTATTTCTGACTCGGATGATCTACTAAAACAGCTCGTGCAGTTTGCGCGAAGCAAGCGTCTTGATAAAACTTTTATAATAATTTGGAAACTATCTTCAACATGCAATAGGATACGGTTGACTGACAAAGCAATAACATTTCAGGTTCAGATCTCAGAGGAAGCGATGTTCCTACTCGATATGAAAGTAGTATACAGACTAATAGACCTCTTGCACTACCGCAACCCCGTCATAAGGGAAAAAGTCTGCATGATCCTCACGCACCTGGCCTATTACCAACAGGGCAGGCAACAGATCATTTCTAGGCCAGAAATTATCGAATATCTCTTGTGGCTAGTCCTAAGAGACAGGAAGGAAATACGCTACGCCGCAGCCTTTACGTTACGGACTCTATCGAGAGAACAATGCTCCTGCGAAGAGATCGTCAAGTGCGATAACATCTTGGAGAACCTACTCAAAGTCGCCGTCAACGATTTCGTCGGAATAGTGATTTTAGTCTTGAAAACTCTGGAGAACTTGATCGAATGGGACCCAGTGCCTCCGCTGAAACACAACGCTTTTCAAATCTGCCTTTCGCTTTTCGACCACACAGACCCCAGGATCACGTGCGCCGCCATGGATTGTATGACACAGCTACTCCAGCACGACGTAGGACGAGAATTAGCCGACATAAACGACATAACCTTCGTCTTACGCCCTTACTTGCTTCATGAGAAGATAGAGGTCATCATAAGTGCCGTTGCTCTTATGAAGGCGTCAACACTGACAACGCGATCCAAGTGGCGGGCGAAAGAGTGCATCAACGATTTGTCCAAAGTCCTCGTCTCGCTATGCAACTGTCCGAACAAGCCAATGCTGCAGCTATTCTGCATACAAATACTCCTGAACCTCAGCGATTGCCCAGACGTGCGGTACCATCTGAAAACCCACTGGGAGAAGAAAATTAAGGCTATGAAAATTAGGACTCACGAAGAATGGGACGGCACAATCGAGACCACAAGTTTCGGGTACGAGTACGGTCACCACTATCGTTCTTTGTGCGTCGAAAAAGTGGAAACCATTAAGAATGAGTACGGGGATTCGGCGCAGGCTATTAACGTCCATAGCTACCAGCACACGGTGCGTGATCACAAGCGCAAACTCTTGAAGGCAATCAACTGGAAGTCTTACCATGACACGATGTCTTATGGACACGGGAAGGACAAAATAACCTACGGGCCTCTGGGTCCGATTAAATTTGGATCCAACACGTCCCTATTTGTTGATTAATCGAGGCAAGCGGAATCGACATTTTAGCGGCTTACAATAATCCGATAGAGTACTTAAATATAGGTACAGGGTGTTTCAGAAAGCGTAACGCAGGCGGAACGCGACGCTGGAGGAAAGCGATGGCGCCGCCAAAATTCACTCATACCTACTGCACCAAATGTGTGGAGCTGCTGATATTTTTTGAGATTTCGCACTTGGCCCCATTGTAAAAGTTGCTTGCATTTGTGAATTAAGCGACATCTTTCAGTGTCACAGGACCTTTCTGGAACACCCTGTATTTTTACTTAAATCGGACAATTTAAAGCTCAATAATCTATCTAACGTACGGATTAATTATTTTAAATAACTGTTGAAACATCCTACCCAATATTGGCCGGCACCAGTCTATAGAGAGTCTATTGAATGGTCTCTTCACCAATAAATGCTGCATTAGTTAGAAGGGTTTTTGCCTCGCGATGTCTCTATCTGTAAAATTAAAAAAAGTTTGTAGTCTTTAGTCATTTATATTTATATATATCAACTAACTTAAAGCGTTTACTTATTTACAATTTGTTACAAAAAAAAAACAATAAAGTAATGTTCAGCTACATTTTTGGCTTTCAAGTTAAGGCATACTGGGTTTACTTTTTGTAGGGTGTGCGTCTCTCATCACATAACCAATTGTAACAAGAACGCCAGCGTGCGTGCGAAATCTCGAAAAAAATATCAACAATTTTATTATTGCTGATGTTTTTCGAGATTTCGCACTTGGTCCCATATTCAAAGTTGCTTGTGTTGGTGAGTTAAGCGACCCCTTACAGTGTCAAAGGACCTTTTTGAAACACTCTGTACAAATAATCTAAACCAAAACAGCGCTCGCTGGCGTTCTTGTTACAAGTGTTTGTGTGATGAGAGTCACACAGTTAATGTTTAGGAAATCTCTACTAAGTTACATACCTAGAGGTATATTACGAAAAACAAGTCATAAAACCCGCAAAGTAAAATGTTACATTTTCTTTTTGGTCCAATAAACATTATAATTATTATATACAATAGATAATAATAGACCTCGTATAGAAACATTTCCAGAAAAGTCCCCATATCCTTACAAATTATTTACAATAAGTATAACCAGTACAAAATTCAGCATTTATTTATATTCTATGAAGTTCCGTAACCTAAGAAAAATATAAAAGCCGTATTACAATCCGAATTCCTTGATGAATAAATACAATCAAAACTAAGTACAGCTGGGCTTGCAAGCCACTTGCAGGTAATCTAGGGCTCTCACAATCACGAAACAAAGAGGCTTTGTTATGTGGGTCCTGTTCTAGTTTTGTTACTGTAAAATCCTGTCATACCGAAGGGGGAAGCATAACTCATCAATACAAGCAACATTTACTTCTGGACCAAGGGCGCAAGCTCGAAAAATATATCACCTGTTCCATACTAAAATTCGATTCCTACTGCACCAACTCTACGGAGCAGATCGACTATTTGAAATTTCGCACTTGGTTCCATAGCAAAAGTTACTTGTATTGATGACTTAAGCGACCCCTTTCAGTGTTACAGGACTTGACTTACTTGAATTGACTTGACTTGACTTTCTGAAACACCCTGTATAGTATTGTGGGGAAATAATAGGAGTTTTAGAAAGAAAAATCGGTCATTGCCCATCTTTTCATAGGGCACTGCCTGTCCATTCTATGAAAAATCCACTCACGCGGCAACTGTCAAACCAGTTTATTTGCTGGAAAATAGCCTCTTTTGAAATTAACAATCTTTAGGCCGACTTGCACCACTTTCTTAAATGTGGTTTAAACAGCATTTAACTAAAATGTTCATACAAAAGTCGATTTCAATGGCGACTTAAGTAGCATTTAAGAAGTGGTGCAAGACGGCCTATTTTGATTTTCCGGTGCTAATTTCAGAGAATTTAGATAATGTAATACGATATTACAGGATTTCTCTAGTTTAACTAATTTGCCCATTGGTCGTATTTATTTTGTCTATTACCGGCGTATGGTTCGCCATAAATACCACATCATCAACATCATCATTGGACCATTTCTGAACAAAGGCTTCTCCCAAAAATTTCTGCTGTTGGCGGTTTACCATAAAACCCACAATGGCACAAAAAAATACAGGTACCTAATTTTAATTATTAACATGTAAAATCACTGGTGTAATACGCATCTTCTTAGTTTAATACATCGCTATACAATTTTGGCCTAATGATAACACTGTCATGCAGATTGTATTGCAATTAAAAACTTTTAACCTAGAACTAAAAACTAACTGGGTTTACAACGTGCAATTTTAGTAGGCTTTACTTTCGAAAGAGTTGTCATTAGCACAAAGGCACACATATTTTAAGGTAGGTAGGTGATCGTATGAGGTAGTGGCCAACCACTGGTGTCAGTTTTAAGGCCGCCCAACGGTCGCCATGTCTGAAGTAAAAGAAACCTTATGATTGTGTAATACCAAGTTAAAATTGCACGTTGAAGATTTACAAAATCACAGTAAAAACTTTGGAATTAAATCGCACTTAGGTTTTAAACATACTGGTTTTAAATATACAAGGTGTTACAAAAGTACCTAACTCTTTTTACAGGGTGTAACCTACTAGTCAACAGGATGGCAAATCTGTAAAAAAAAGTTGAAAAAACAATTTTTATTTTATAACCTCAAAATTGAAAAATTTTCATAACTTTTTTGTTTTTGTTATCAGCTCAGATTAAAAAATATGTTTGTGCGTGTAGGTGCATTTACATAGCTTTGAGTTGTTAAAACATTGTGAAAGTCAATGAAAACAATATTTAAAAAATACTTTTCTCCCGCCACATCTTTCACATTTTATTAATTTAAAAATTAACGGAACGTAATAGAGAAAAAAAAATTTGGATGTGATCCCTATCACCGGGTGCTATTACCCTGTAAAAAGAGTTAGGTACTTTTGTAACACCTTGTATAGATTCACGTAAAATGGATGAACATTTTCTTTACATACTATCACATTCTCGATACAGAATAGGTATCTACTTGTCATTATTTGAACACTACGTTATTAAATCAACCATTTGTTGCCTCTACCCAATCCTACGAGGATATAGATGTGAGAATATGCTATGTTTATATCATACTAACAAATATTTACGTAATAAAACAAATTAACACTGGAGTTAATTGCACAGAAACACAAATGCTAACACAATTTAATTTAAACCTGTTCAAGTATTCATTCACCATTTAATCCTTCTGAGCGAATTAAATCTAAACATTATTTATATTCGCAACGTTTTTACGTGCCAAAGGAAGACAAATATGGGGCCTGAGTCTGTAACCCAATGGTGCCAAAATGGGCTCCAATTATATGCTGTCGGTTGACGTGAAATACAACGAAACCCCGGTTTTGTCCTTCTACTGGGACGCCATCGACACGCCATTGCGTTACAGACTTACGCCCCCGGGTGCACCATTTTGTTTCTTTTCACCAAAGTCAAAGATCACCACACGTCCGCGCCGTTCACAGATACCGTCCAAAATATACAGAGCGACTAGCACGATATACCATAATATTATTAGGTATCATGCACAATTCAACGTAATCAACGGTCTGGGTAGTTTACTATGAGAGAGACAGCTCGATAGATGTCGCTCCATCCCCGAATACAAGCTGTTATACAAATATTAAATATTCCAATACACTCAGTTCACAGTTAAGTTGGTGGATCTGTACCGGGGAGTGGCAGTTAAATTTCGCTTACACAGATTAAAATGTTCTCTGTGAATCTGTCGGAAAAAGCGAAATTTGACAGCCTCATTCACTGCGTAGAGCAAGATGGCATTATTTGACAGCGCGCTTGACTTTAGTCAACGCCGAAAAGACAGTTTTTCGAGATACCGTCGAGAAAATATGTGACTCAACTTCAGAAACTGACATTTCGGCTAAAGTATTTCTTGAGCGTGGTCCTTGGCCCAAGGTTCTCAAGGTCCAGCTATTCCTAGTCTCCTATTTTTTTACTACATAGTTTAGAAAATATATAACACAACTTGAGAAACTGACATTTCGGCTACAGTCTTTCTTGAGCATGGTTTTTGGCCCTATGTTCTCTGGGTCTAGCTAGTCGTCGATCCTAGTGTATTTTTCTTACTAAACAGAGGGCTCCGACTCGACGGAAGCCTGCTCAGGGGTCACCTGCGCATCCTTTAGGGGTCATGGGGGCGGTGTTGAAAGAAATAGGCTACAAATTAGGCGCCTGGGCCCTAGAGACATAGATCCTAGGAACGTAGAACCTAGGGACCAAGAATCTAGGGATTAAGAACCTAGCGAACTAGAACCTAGCAAACTAGAACCTAGAGACCTAGACCTTACAACCATATTTATTTCTCACTCCGACTCGACGCGGTGTTGAAATAAACTGGCTACAACAACGTAGAACCTAGGGACCTAGAATCTAGGGATCGAGAACTCTTGGACGTAGAACCTAATGAACTAGAACCTAGCAAACTAGAACCTAGCGAACCAGAACCTAGAGACCTAACACCTTAGAACCATATTTTCTTCTCACTCCGACTCGACGGAGGACTGTTTCGGTGTCGCCTGCGCATGCTCATACAGGGCTTCGCACAGATCGTGCAGCGTGGGGTCTCACCTGCCGCCCCCTCGCTTGTTTAAAGGGTCGTAGAGCTCCGCTTCGCTGTCGATCTCGTCTTCGGAGAGAGAGAGGGAGCCGCCGACGCGGCGCGTGCGCCGGCTTTCCTGTAAGGGGGAGGTTTTCAATTCAATTCACTTACTTCAGACGTGTGTCCATAGTGTTAGTAACATGTTGATCTTAGTCTATATTAGTACAATTTTTATATTTGGATTTAGGGAATTTTAAGTCTGCTTGAAATATACAATTATCAATTTTGTATCAATTATTTTGTTAGGCTGTTGGAATTTGGGTTTGATTATGGTGAACCTGCGGAGTGAGGTTTCGCGGGATGGGATGCAATAGGGATTTTTCAAAGTGTCAAATTTGATAGTGTTTCTAACTAAATCTGTGGTTAATGAAACCACAGATTAGTATACTGATTTTGACAGTTGTTCTAACTATATTTGGTGCTTGGAAAAATCCTCATTTTATCTTTAGAAAAGGGGTTTGGAATTTTTTCGAACTCTTGCGCTATTTTTAAGACCTAGAGCTAAATCTTAAAAATAGATAGTATTAGCTAATAGGCAGTTTCAGCTGTCTAGACCTAGGTCTTAAAGATAGCGAATAACATTTTTTTTATTTTTGGAAAACACTTTTTGCAAAAACGTATTTGAAAAGACTAGTTTTATGTAGCGTTAGTGAATATGCCTGGGATTTTTGTTCGTTGGGTTCAGTTCAGGCCCTATTTCAAAGCAATGAAGTTTAAATTATGGTGGCAATATAATGGGGTAATGAAGCAAATGAGATGAAATCACTGCCTTCTTGGTGTCTTTGTGAGAGAATAGCAGAGTGTGCTAAACATAGTAACATAAAAAAGCGCCCCAAGCTTGGACATTAATAAGTTATCAAATTCATGCCACAGCAAAAGCATCAACATTTTTACGGACATAAATACCTATTGTAAATAGAAAATAAAGTGAACATAATTAGAAACCGTTTGGCACGTAAGTTATAACCTTTTACTCAAGTGGAAATAAGTATTTAAATACTAGACTCACTAGGCAATCAAAATGATCGCTAACTTTAGTGCCAATCTCCAAACGACCCAAATCAACGAGTTATTCAAAATTATTAGCCAATACTTGTTGAAATATTCCATTTTTTTTCCAAAATTCTCAGACAATGTACTTATATGTACGTACAGCGGCGAACGAAAAAAACATGGAAGCATTTCTTCAAGCTAACCCATCCTCTAAAATCGGCACACGCATCTACTCGCGCAGACAGCTTTGTTAAACATTTTAAACCATTAAGAAAACCAGAAACTCCGTCATTGGTGGATAGTTTTCGCGCTATTGATGTTATTGGACTGTTGATGTATACTGACAGCGTCAAACTGACGTCTTCTCTAAGTCCCGTCTATCGAATTACTAAAATCGTGAGAGGAACAATCTGTAGTCTCCGCCCATACGAGAACCACACGCAATTAGGTCATTTCTCAGGGCTAGTGAGATCTCCATGTTTTCTTCTGCTCGCTGACGTACAGTCAACAGCAAAGTCGCCCGACATGCTGTCGACTGTTCAACTAAAAATGGGACACTGCCACCCGTTAACCCACCCACCGATAAACGACACAAAAAAGCCTAATTAAGAGTAAAACAAACTGTGCTGTTAATTATAAAGTCGGTGCGGACGTCAGTAAGTGCCAACCAGTTCAGTATCGCTGTTCCATGCCGCACCGTCCTCCACGCTTGAAGATAACTGTATGGAAATTAAGCCAATGGAGAACTAGATAGTACGGTCATATCGAACACTAAAATTGAAAACAAACAACCAGTTCTGATTTTAATAACAAAAAAAACCCCGACTGCATCAGCATAAGCATAAGCAGGCGGGACCATTTGATGTTTGAACCTGGGCTTGATCTGGATTGGTCCCGCCTGCTTAAACTGATGCAGTCGGGGTTTTTTTTTGTTATTGAACTAGCGAGCGAAGTTCTCCGAGTCTACTTGAACAATCCGGCGTTTGTATGTATGTATGTTTGTATGTATGTTTGTATGTATGAATGTTCGTTCGACGATAACTTGAGTAAATTTGGTCGGATCGTTATGAAATTTGGTAGGCGGGTAGGATTGTTTCAGTAGACTCGAAGAACTTCGCTCGCTCGTTAAAATAACCACCGTAAAAAAAACCGCGTTTAAATGTCAAATAAAAGATTGTTCATTTAAATATAAGGGCTTTTTTCGAGTGTTTTGACGCCTAAAGGTCGGGTGGATTTTCTAGAGAATAGAGGCGCTGCGCGGTCGCTTTCCAGTCGCCTGCCTGTAGTTCGCGTAGGTCCTGGCCGACTTTATCCGATTTCGTAGTCATAGTAGTCGAGTCTATTTTAGTATATATGTCGTCGGGTTTAGAACTCTAGACTAGTGTAGGGAGACGTCCACTGACCTCTAGTAACCCGGCGCTGGGCTCCGAGGCGTATCCCTCGAAGTGCCGCCGGAGTCGTAGTCGTAGTCGGAGGAGGACGAGGAGTCGGGCTCGTATTTTTGGGTAGTTATAGTTCCTTATAGTTCCAGTCTACAGAGCTCACTAACCACTTATTACGCCAGCGCTATGATCTTCCGTAGTCGTAGTCGGGCCTTCGTAGTTGTATTAGTCGGGTTTATTCTAGTGTATATGAAGGGTACATGGAAGAACATGCATTTTCACAGAAATATTGTACTGAGATATTGCTCTTTAAAGTTTTGGACCTCAATGAACAATGTACGGAGCAAAATGCAAAAAAAAAAAACAAAATGCGATAACTTCTTGATTATTTGCGCTATGGATATAAACTCACCACTGATTTATTCTTCAATGTTTGAATAAATTATTTTAATTATTAATTCAAAATAAACAAAAATGTGACAATGCATGTTCTTTCCATGAACCCTTCCTATGTATACGTGTATGTAGTCGGATTTAGAACTCTAGACTGGTGTAGAGAGACGTCCACTGACCTCTAGTATCCCGGCGCTGGGCTCCGAGGCGTATCCCTCAAAGTGTCGCGGGTCCTCTTCGTAGTCGTAGTCGGAGGAGGAGGAGGAGTCGGGCTCGTCTTTGCCCGTCCGCACCGCCGCCACCATCTGGGCGAGGTCCGTGAATGTGTAGCTGGAAGGAGACGAGGGTTGTTAGGTCAACTGTTCGTGGAAAGAACACGGCCACGCTTGTACAACATGTTACAAAACATCCGAACAGCTAGCTCTAACAAAATTACGAAATGTTGGCTTTCTCAAATTGTCGGCCATTTTGAACACTCACTCAGTCAGCGCGGTCTCTAATAGTGTGGCCATTTTGACCATGAACTCACTTTATGACTGTGAGCTCGAGTATCTTGTTGAACGAGCGACGCTTCGTAGTTTGTTTCTTACCTGAACTTTCACTAACATAAATGACAGTCTACAGAAGCAAGAGCGAAATCCGAGTAATTTCAGCTGGGAACAACTCATGGAATAGTGAGAAAAAGAGGCGATACGTTAGCTAGAAGAGCGTTGGCGCGCTTGTCCAAAGATACCCGGTTCCAAATCCGCTACAGAAAACCGTATCTGCTAGCTCAAACTTTCAAAATGTTAGAATAACGTTCGGCCATTTTGCGGCCGCCATTTTGAACACTCACTCAGTCAACGCGGGCCTCTTTTCACTGTTGGTCCTAGAGTTCATTCTCAGCTGAAATATTCACCTAAATTGGGAGAAAAGGACAATATCTCAGCTCGCAAGACGAACATTTTCACATTTTCAATGACGAGCTCCAACAAAATTTCAAAATGGTGGATCTCTTATAGTGTCTGCCATTTTGAACACTTAGTCAACGCGAGCTGCGCGGGCCCCTTTTCGCAGTTGGTCCTAGAGGCGTCGCTGGCGCCGCCGCCGCCACCGCGCCTTTGCCCTTCAAAGTACGCCATGCCGTGTCGGTAGCCCAAGAGCCTCGCGTATCTCTTATACGGTCGGCCATCTTGTGGCCACCATTTTGAAAAAGACTATGAACTCACTTTGTAAGGGATTGCGTTTTGATGAACCAGCGACGTTGGTTTCTTACACTGACACAGGTCACAGCTTACGGTACTATGCAAAGAGGAAATCCGCGCCATTTTGGTAGTGAATTACTGACATAAACTGAGATAAAGACGCGGTAGCTTAGCTAAAAGACCGTTGGCGCGGTTGATCAAAGATACTCGGCTCCAAATCCGCTGCAGAAAAACCGTATCTGCTAGCTCAAACTTTCAAAATGTTAGCTTTCTAATAACGTCGGCCATTTTGCGGCCGCCATTTTAAAGATATTATTATTACTAGTGGTTCGCCCCGAACTATGAACTCGCGACTCCATATCTCAGCAACCCCTCGACCGATTTGGCTCATGTTCGAACTTAAAAATTATCTTTGCCTTATTTACCTGCCTACCAAATTTCATGACGATCCGACTAAATTTACTCAAGTTATCGTCGAACGAACATTCATACATACATACATACATACATACAAACGCCTGATTGTTCCAGTAGACTCGGAGAACTTCGCTCGCTTCGCTCGCTCGTTCAATTATTATATTATTAAACACTCACTCAGTCAACGCGGGCTGCGCGGGCCCCTTTTCGCAGTTGGTCCTAGAGGCGTCGCTGGCGCCGCCGCCGCCGCCGCGCCTTTGCCCTTCAAAGTACGCCATGCCGTGTCGGTAGCCCAAGAGCCTCGCGTACCTCTTATACGGTCGGCCATCTTGTGGCCACCATTTTGAAAGAGACTATGAACTCACATTGTAAGGGATTGCGTTTTGATGAACCAGCGACGTTGGTTTCTTACACTGACACAGGACACAGCTTACGGTACTATGCAAAGAGGAAATCCGCGCCATTTTGGCAGTGAATTACTGACATAAACTGAGATAAAGACGCGGTAGCTTAGCTAAAAGACTGTTGGCGCGGTTGATCAAAGATACTCGGCTCCAAATCCGCTGCAGAAAACCCGTATCTGCTAGCTCAAACTTTCAAAATGTTAGCTTTCTAATAACGTCGGCCATTTTGCGGCCGCCATTTTAAAGATATTATTATTATTGTATTATTAAACACTCACTCAGTCAACGCGGGCTGCGCGGGCCTCTTTAAGCAGTTGGTCCTAGAGGCGTCGCTGGCGCCGCCGCCGCCGCCGCGCCTTTGCCCTTCAAAGTACGCCGCGCCGTGTCGGTAGCCCACCTCGCGTATCTCGTCGAACGAGCCGAATTGGAGCGTCTTGTACGCGTCGATGGGAGGCCGGATGTATTCACAGTAGTCCGATTTCTTTACTTCCTGTGTGGGGAGAGAAAGATCATAGTTTTATTTTTAGGGTTCCGTATCCAAAACAGCGGGAGGACAATGGACGTGATTGGCATTGGACCGAGGGGGTTAGCGTGAAAAGGAAGAGACCTTTGACCAACAGTGAGCTTTATTTATGGGCTGAATTGATATGCGACTCGGTAGCTAAATTGCTTATTTTTTTATGTTAAAAAATAATTGGATTGTATATTTTGCGAATAAAGTAAGACCCTCGTTGCCAATATGGTCGTCGCGAATCACCGCTTAGTGCGTAAGAGTTCTAATATTATGTATAAAATTACATGTATCTACCTCATTACTGCAAGATCTTATTTCAGAGGAAAAGAGACAGAAATACGCAGAGTTTGTTTCCTACACGGAATTATTTTGTTGTGTAAATCTCAGTAGTAACATTTTAGCAACGCATACCTCTAATTGTCTGTTACAGGAAACGTATGCCAATCTGCTCTGAATATCAGGTAAATTGGGCACTTTAACCGGAGTTGTGAATGGGTTCCATCTGAAACAGCAAACGTATTATATTGAGATTGAATTCATGGAAGGTTATGTGTATTTTTACCCCCAACCCAAAAATAAATTACTTTACGTTCTCCATTTGTGATGCAAAATTTGAGACAAATACTTTGTTTGATCCAACAAAAAACAGCACTGTATTTAATCTAAACGAAAGATGCAACTCAAACTCCGCGCCAAACTGGACAGCAATAAAATTGTGCCAAAGTAGCAGCAAAAAAAAATTAACAAATTGAATTTGTAACCAAAAACAAATGATCAATTCCCGATACTTTTTTGACAGAATGTAAATCTATCCAGTCATTCAGTGTTCACAATTTCATTGCCTGAAGAGAGATTACGAACATTGAACTTTATTACTTCGACAAAAACGTATCTGCATTAGCACAAACAGGTGAATATCACAAATCATTCAAAGCGACCTATCCGCAACCAAAATCCTCCAGGTGGGTTTTTGTGGCGGAGGCCAAGATCTACTTTAGGTCGCCGAACCGGCCTGAATTAATTAATTGAACGAGCGAGCGAAGTTCTCCGAGTTTACTGGAACAATCCGGCGTTTGTATGTTTGTATGTATGTATGTATGTATGTTTGTATGTATGTATGAATGTTCATTCGACGATAACTTGCGTAAATTTGGTCGGATCGTAATGAAATTTGGTAGGCGGGTAAATGAAATTAAAATAATTTTTTAGTTCGAACATGAGCCAAATCGGTCGAGGGGTTGCCGAGATATCGGGTTGTCAAGTTTATATGGGGTCGCGAGTTCACAGTTCGGGGCGAACCACTAGTTATTTTGCTTTCGAATAAAGTTCTTTTTATTTATTTATTTATTTAAATACCTACCTTTTCCACAGCAACCACCATCCGGAGAGGTCGTCCCCGTAATTCGTCAGGTCGGTATCATCCTGCGAGCCCACGTCAATGGCCAGTATGTGCTTCGCTCCCAGCGATCGCATCACGTCAGCTGGAAAGTTGGGTCGGTGTTTTAATACCACATATCGACAAGCATGTCAACGTGGTTAGATATTTATGCAAGGTATCAGGATGGTATAGGTGCTAGGCAAGCCTACTCCATCTAAAGCAGTCTTTCCCAACGTGGGCGATAACGCCCCCTTGTGGGCGCTGCAGGCCTAAAGGGGGGCGGTAAGAGACCCAGAAAAAAAAAAAGATACTCTGTCCGAATACTGTAAAGTTGCGTTTCAATAATCAGTTCTAAGTACTTAGCGGTTTTTAAGTATGTTTAAAAAGGGGGGCGTTAAAAATAAATTTATTCTTAAAGAGGGCAGTAGACAAAAAAAGGTTGGGAACCCCTGATCTAAAGCAATGTCCCAGGCACTGCAGCGCCGAGTGGTCTCTTCACCCATCTAGGAGTGAAGGTGCCACTGGACGCTGTTTAATCATCTCATTACGTAGATGCAAAGGCCTTAGTTTTTTTTTGTTTTGTAAAGGGACACCCGACTCAGGCGTAACAAGATACTGAAGCGAAAAAAATACAACTGAAAAATACCCAAAAAAAAACATTAAATTGTGGCCTCCCGTACGATTCTACTATTGCTTGCGGCCCGCACTCGCAATATCGCGCGCTTTGAGAAGTCCGGGGGTGTCCGCACGTCACGGTTATTATAGAACAAATTGAACAAGGTAATTTTTAAATCGTTTCTTTTTTTAATATAAATAAAACCGTAATTTAGTTTCAAGCGTTAGGTACTAAGGGTAGTATTATAGAACGCTACTTAAACTCAGTTCAAACTAGAACGCTACTTAAGACGCCATACGTCTCACAACTAGCGCCGCCAATGGATAAAAAATCATATCTTTTTTTGGGATGCGTTTTTAGCAAAAAACGCTCCTGCGATTCCTCAACGCGAGGCTTAACTATTTTTAGGACCTAAGGTTTGGATTCCAGGATTGGATTTCCTACGAATGCAATCGATTCTCGCCAAAAGTGGCCACTTTTGGCGAGAATCGATTGCATTCTTAAGGTCTAGGATCTGGAATCCAAACCTTAGGTCCTAAAAATAGTTAAGCCTCACGTCGAGGAATCGCAGGAGCGTTTTTTGCTAAAAACGCATCCAAAAAAAAGATATGATTTTTTTTCCATTGGCGGCGCTAGTTGTGAGACGTATTTCACCTTAAACTCTGTTTAAACTCAGTTCAAACTAGAAAGCTCCTTGAACTCTGTTTAAACTCAGTTTAAGTAGAGTTTAGTAGTGTCGACTGTCGATAAAACAGTGCATGTTTTGATTTGAATATCCCTCCCTTCATATTAAAATATGCACTGCTTTATCGATAGTCTGAACTCTGTTTAAACTGAGTTTAAGTAGCGTTCTAGAATACCACCCTAAAACTATCTTCCCCGAGTCGGGTGTCACTAACCAAAACAACACCCTGTATAATTTAAACTGTACCTATAGGACGGAAAAGAGAGTCGACGTAAAGATACTCGACGTAAGAGGAACAACAAAAAGTATTCAAAAGGGGAAATTAATTAGGGCGCGTTTATTCGACACGAATGAGCCGTTTTCAAGGCTGTCAAAATTCGCTTATTCTGAAGATATTATTAATCTGTGTAAGCAAAATTTGACAGACACATCCCGGTTCTTGTACGGCCAAGCCTATGAGCGCCATCTACCAAGGGCTTTAAATTCAGCTTTTAACTGACAGTTGAAAACGGGCCATTGTGTCCGCGCGGTCGCCACGCTCTATAGGGTGCACTCTAAGTCGATAGCGGAATTTTAAGTAGGCTGTCTACTGATCAATACAAACAACTTGTATTAGGTGGTGACAAAAATGGAGCGAAAAAAATATCAGCTGTTTCATACATTTGGCGCAGTACTGAGTCGATCTTTTGTATGGAACAGCTGATATTTTTTTCACTCCATTTTTTTCGCCACCTAGTACAAGTTGTTTGTATTGATCAGTAGATATATAGCCTACTTAAAGTTCCGCTATCGACTTAGAGTGCACCCTGTAGTGTTCATTGATGGCAAAGGTGAACATTTTTTTACAACGCAACGTTCAAAGTTCTCGCAATCCCGGAATTTATGGAATCATTGGGAAACATTGCCGGGAGCATTTGTTCCCTTGACAAATGCTCCCGGCAATGTTTGAGTTCCCTTGACGAAACTCTTATTACAATGTAATAGGGACTATTTTTGTTCAACCCAAGGGAATTCTTTCGTGGATCGTAGTCTAACCTGGCACATTATTGACGTAGCATCCATCGAGCAGCAGATGTCCATCGCTGGGGTCGCAGACCGGCGGGAAGATACCGGCGATGCTCATCGACGAGCGACAGTAGCGCCACAACACACCTAGCGGGGGAACCGGCCAACTTTTGTGTTTTGGTGAGAGATTCGGATGTCCGGACGGCGGCGCTGTGTTGGCTGACACTCGAGATTTTAAATGGTTCGATTGAGCTCAAATCTGCAGCGTTTTTTTTTAAATGGCTTTGTTCCTGAAACGTGTCAACTTCTAAATTTGTAGGTTTTAAAACAAAAATAACAAAATGATATTTAATATTTATAGTAGATACGAAAAAATAAATAAAGATGTTCCTAGGTATTAAATACCAGCCTAGTTTTAAGATAAAAGATCTCAAATAGGTAACTACCTAGTTTTAAGATATTTCTTTTACCTAGCTTTTAAGTTTTGCTGTGCCCGACAGGGTCCATAGAGTTCCTCACATGTAACAATGTTATTTAAGATCTTATACACTTATGGTTGCAATAAAGTATTGAGTATTGAGTGTTTCGAACAACTTTTGTTCTACGACTTTGTTAAAAGCGCATTTTTATTTTTCGTTTTTTTTTTTGTAAATTTGCAGCGCGGGGAATCTAATAGGAGCAGGTGAGGCTTTCCAGTTGGTAGAGAGGGGAGGGGCACGAAAGCGCGCCGCGCAGGCAGCGTTGAAATGGTACGACAGCAAACTTTTAAAGAATAAGAAACGTTAAAAAAAATACAAAGTATCGAGCTATTCGAAAAGTTGTAAAACAAAAGTTGTTGGAAATAAGTTGATGTGTTTTTCAGGAATACAGGTGTTTTTCTATTTAAAAAGTACCCTGATCCAGTTTTACTTGTAGGGGTCGTTAACCCTTAGACAACCAATAAGTAGGTTCCATTGGATTTGGACTCTTTTCCGAAGCAATAGGTAATAATGTGGTGTCTATGCGTACACTGCCCGAACTTATCTTTCTGGTTTAAGGTTTCACAATTTGCTCCAGGTTTTGATTGGTCTACCGACCATATTAAGTATGACAGGGTCTTTTTAAGACGCTGTTGGTGTAAAGGAAACTAATATTTTTCTCGATTTCTATTTCTATTACGAATCCAATAATAATCTCTGTGTCAGCCAGTCAGAAACGACGTCCGATCATTTTCTCAAGGGGGCCTGTGTCTCCGCTATTTTGCTTCTTGGGATGTGCCATTACTTACCTTTATGTCGGTTTACTCTTTACATCGCGTCGAGAACTGAGTGTAAAGTTGTTTTTGGCAAGTATTATTTCTCGTATCAAAAGTGGTATTTCGTGTGCGAATGATTCACTGCCGATTTCTGAATTGAGAAATTGACTAAGCAAATACATAAGTATCGTCCTGTCTCTGCAGATTTCTCACAAAAGAGCGTGACAGGACGATACTTAAGTATTTGCTTAGTAAAAATCTCAATTCAGAAACCA
The DNA here is from genome assembly GCA_949319315.1 of Zelleria hepariella. Lineage (NCBI taxonomy): Eukaryota > Metazoa > Arthropoda > Insecta > Lepidoptera > Yponomeutidae > Zelleria > Zelleria hepariella. Next base: position 14,356,420 of record OX439391.1, on the reverse strand, counting down.
GGCCTATAACACTTAGGCCCGGTTTCTGAATTGAGAATTTCACTAACCAAATGATTGAGTATCGTTCTGTCACATTCTCTTGTGTGACATCTGCAGTGACAGAACAATACTTAAGCATTTGGATAGTGAAATTCTCAATTCAGAAACCGGGCCTTATTTCTTCTTTGCATGCTTAGTGCCTCTGTAGGCATGTTATGTTAATTGTATGTTCTTATTTGCTTCTTAGATAGTCGATCGGTAGAACCTAAATGTAGAATGGGAAAATGCGAGTTATTTTTTATACAAATAAATACTTATGACAGGAATCGTAGATGGCATTCTTAAGAAACGAAACTCCCCAAAAAGAAATGAAGTCAAGAAAACCTATAATTTGTACACTAAAATCAGTAAACCGCATTTGGAAGTATTAAACAGTAGTTTTTACAAAACATATTTACACTCAGACCAAGACAACGAGTGACGAGTGTCGACTTAAGCTATTACTAGCCTCTGATTGGTTGAGAGAGCGCGCGGGCGCGTCTGATTGGCCGTCGGATCTCGCGGCGCGTTGTGATTGGTTTACCTGGTAGGTTGTTGACGTAACCGCCGTCCAATAGGAGGTGGCCGTCTACCGGGTCGCAAAGGGGCGGCATGTAGCCACTGAGAGACATCGAGGCTCGTATGTAACGCCATAGAGAACCTGCGACGCGATAGCGCGTTAGAACACAGGAATTTATCGAATTTGGCACTTTAGGTGCTTGGCAATAAAACTGATATTTATAAAAACCAACGTAATCTCAAAATATATTGTAAAATGGACTTTATGGCATGAAGATATTACGTCACAAAATTGGGCGACGAACGCATAAGATGGCAGAAACTTTCAGTACTTAATGCTTTAAATACTAGAGTTGGCCTTTCACCAAAATATGGGCCTTTCGTGATAAGTGATAAGATATCTTTGGTTGGTGTTTTTAAATAGTAAATGGTTTCAACGTAATGTACATCTTAGAAGTCAATATGTTTGGAGTGCTATCGTAAATCGTCGATCAATTGACAACACAATCCATGGAAAGGAGAATAATGACTAGTGAAAAAGAACTAAGGAAATTCCCTTAAAAAGAGAGTTGTGATACAATATTTTACGTATAAATATTGGTAGCGCATGCTTCAAATCTGTCAACTGGCAGCCAAGCGAGAATATACTTTATTATTGTAAACATAGAATTCATACAAAGTTGTGAATATTCAATATGTTATCTATTGAGGTCTGGATTCTTCCCGTAGCTCCCCAAATTAGGTAGCACAACTCTCTTGGATTAATTAACAACCATAGAGAATTGAAGAAGGAACCATTTCACAAAAGCCCTTAGGTTCAGAAAAAACACTTGTTAGTAAAGCTGAAGACATACCAACCCAAAGTATCTAATGAAAACTTTATTAACGCCTTTACCCAGAAGGAAATGTGACCCTTTGTACAAATTATATTTACATAATGTTATATCAGTTAGCTTACAAATGAGACATCAGCAGAAAATACGTAAACACACCAGAAGCAAAGCAATTTTAAAACTTTGTAATAATAGAAAATATACCACTCACTAAGGTAGGTAATCGTATGAGGTAGTGTTTTAGGTATCACTTCGAACAGTGCCTGGGGGGTCACGTATGCGCGTCACAACTTTCTGGCGAACGTACGGCGGTGACGCATTAACGCGTCAAAGGCAACGAATGTGTTAAAACATATCATAATAAGTCGCGACTCATCTTATTACTACACTTGCCTGCGACAATTTTATTTTGTTCCTCGAAACGCGAATTATGTCTACCATACTTGCAATTTATTCATGGTTATTTTTAAATAGCTTTTTTCCTGAAACACATCAACTTCTAAATGTGATTTTTAACAACTTTTGCTCGACGACTTTTCGAAAAGCTCGATACTTTTTATTAATTGAACTTTTATTGTTATTTAAAAGTGCATTTTTATCACATCTATTCGAAAAGACCTAGCTCGTACCCCGCAAACAGGGACTTAAATAGCTTTTTAATCCCGGAGGGACAAAAAGTGATTTGAATTTGGAATATGGATAGGTACTGTAAGTAAAAGTTCAAATGACTAAAGAGTTTACAGACAACATCGAAAGAGATCAATCACGAACAATGTATGGACAAGAAACTGGCAGCATGAAAAAATTTACCAAATAAATAAAAAGTTTGTAGAAAATTAAAAACGTCAGAAATGCATTCTGTCTTCGTTCGTAATTGTTTATTTGTGTACTGAAATTCGGATTTTACTTACTTTCAAAAAAAAGTTCCAGTCACTTATTTTCTCATAGAGGGTGATAAAAAGTAGAGTATTCACCTTGGGAGCAACACATTTTTAAGCTCGAGTACTTTGAATCCCTTGCTGCGCTCAGGATTCTACTTTAGAAACCCTCGCTACGCACGGGATTCTACTCTAGAATCCTTCGCCCCGCTCGGGATTCAAAGAAACACTCTCGCCTTAAAAATTGTGTTTTAGTCCCTCGGGTAATAATCTACTATTCTACCATTCCAGCGCTGCCTGCGCGGCGCGCTTTTGTGCCCCTCCACTCTCTACTACCTTTCCAGCCTTTCCTGCTCTTATGAGTGAGGTACACTACGCCAAAAAAAATTGCACTTTCACCAAAGTTGTAGAACAAAAGTTGTTGGAAATCACATTTAGAAGTTGGGGTGTTCAAGGATAAAAGCTACTTAAAAAATTGACCTAGATTTCCTTTACCTATTTGTATCGCCTTTTGACACATTAGCAAACCCTAGTAAGTCATGCCGCACATTTTTGCCGGCCTGGAAAAGGTACGAGTACTTAACAAATACTAAATTCATTCCAGCCACCACCTATATAACCTACACTGGACCATGTGGCTGATCTATCGATTTCTCTCCTTTTCTTCCGAGCGATATGTTATTATAATAAGCTAATGTTAACAGATTCGAATGGTACTGAAATAAATGAGACCAAAAACATGCATCCACGAATGACATGGGGACTACATCGAGCATACTTTACGATGGATAATGGAGTAACTATCTACAGTGGAATAACAATATGGGTTCAAAAATATTACACATTGTTTATGGGATAGTTGTAACCACACTCATGCATATACTACATGACGACTGTAATGGGAGAAATGATATAATGATAAAAATGAGAATGATATTTATTTACAATAATCAATGATATAATGAATGAATACCACTTCTAACCCGACATTCAAACGCATTGAACTTACGTTTAGAAAAGCACTATTCCCAAGTTACCAATAAGCTTGCAGCCTCTTTTAATTTGTAAACCAATCACAAACGCTTGTTTAATATAAACTATTTTTACCAATATTTTGTGCAATGGCAACACCCCAGAAGCAAAATGTCGGATTCGTATGTATATTTTAAAAGTGATATCTCATAAAAAGGTGTTCAAAGTAACCTCTTGACACCAACATAATAATAATATTAAACATATAAAAGGTAATAAAACACATATAGGTAATACAAACAAAACAGACATCAATTTTTAACATCAACGGACAGCACATATAAGAAAATGCAAGTGAGTGTGGTTGTTAAAAGGTAACATAATAAACATAAACACTGTAGCAAACGGGTAACACTGCAACGACACGCAAAAACAAAACCAGTAGGTATATTATATTCTTCATAAGCATTAACCTATCATAAGTTCGGTTATATGACGAATCCTCCAAGAAAAACTAAACATAATATAGAACTTTTTAAATAGATATTTGCTTTAATAAACTTTTAGTGGATGTAGAATGGAGAAGACCGTTGCGTGGATGTTATATAAATGAACAGTACGTATATTGGACAATGATATGATTATGTTAGATAATTATGCAATAATAAATACAGTCTCAAATCTGGTCAGCAGATTTGCAGACTTTGTATATCATGCATTGATTGAATCGAAAATCTATATTGAACGGCATATTTGTAATTTTTTGAGAGTAATAGTACTTTCATACAGTAACTGGCTTTCTTACATGGCTTGCAAGATTATACCGAAGACGAAACGTCATTCACTGTGTTTTTTTTATATCCAAAGCGTTCTGCGAGACGTCCATTTGAGTAAGTAAGGTGCAGAAGCAATATTACACTAAATATAAAATAATAAACTGAAAAATAACACACATAAATCCATAGTTTTCCCGTCCATGAATGGTGTTGTGTTATTAGAATAATGGCTTAGACATCCCACCTATTTAGATAAAGATTTTTTTATTATATATTTATGGAACGGTAGCGAAAGTTGCAAATAGTGTAGTGCATCTTAGCTTAAAATGCCAAAACCTCTTCCGAAAATACCCAAATTTTTGCACTTGTTCACTACTCGGTTCCACTATTTCGGTTTTATGGCCCTGAATTCATAGAACTTAAAGCTGGAAGATAGCAGTGTGGCGGGAAATTCAAAATTGTCACAGTTTTTTACATTTTGTAGCTACTGCTTCTGGGCAGTGCCACTGCTTCGTAGACCAGAACACATAATCGGCTGAATTATTGTTGTTCTGTTGTTTACAAACAATAATGATAAGAATACTGTTTTATTGCCGCGAACGAAAAATCGCTGAACAAAAATAGCTCAGTTTAGCTACAAAATGTAAAATTTTTGAATTTCCCGCCACTTTGCTATCGTCAAACCTTAAAATAATAAGTTTACAAATTAATAAATTACAATTTTAACTAATAGCGAGTGTCCAGTTCTACAAATTCAAGGTCTAATCCTAAGGATGATGGGCATATTCCTTTGCTTACAGATCTGGGCCCTTAGCCTGTAACGCAATGGCGGGTCAATGGCGTCCCGGCAGAAGGACAAAACCGGGCTCTCCTCGTTTTTCTCCTACAACCAGAGAACTAATCCTCTAGAACTAGAATCAAAATATTCTTTGCTGTACTACAAAAACATTAAAAGGACAGACAGCGTTAGCAAATCGTAATTGAAGTCGTCACCTGACAGCCCATTTTGGCACCATTGTGTTACAGGCTAAGGGCCCTGGCTAGGGTCGCCGGAGACTAGTCGAAAAACCTATATTTTCATAACATCTTTTATTTGAGGCAAGAGCCATTCATAGTGGTCAAAAATCAACGAAACAGTCGTTTAAGTTTTTACTATACTAGCTTTTGCCCGCGACTTCGTCCGCTTGAACTACATACAAAATATATGTGGTTTACAATGCCCCTAAGTGTAATAGCGTGATAATATGTAGCCTATGTGTTATTCTGATGTCTAAGCTATCTCTATTCCAAATTTCATCCAAATCCGTCAAGCCATTTCAGCGTGAAAGAGTAACAAACATTCATCCATCAATACATCCATCCATACCTACAAACTTTCGCGTTTATAATAGTAGTAGGAAGTAGGATCTTTCTTTCTTTCTTTCTCTCTCTCTCTCTAAAAGTTACATCTTACCTCCTAACTTATTTGAAAGAATAACCACTAAGTCAAAAATTAAAAATATCCCCGACATTTTAGCTTCAAATTAGCGTACCTCACACACACACATAGCGGTCAAACTTAAAACACCCCTCTTTTTGGGTCGGGAGTTAAAAACACATTACAAAGTTATAAATACCTCCGGCTACCCTAGCGACATGACATTAGCAAAGGCCGCATCCCATCACCTTAACACATTCAAGGACACTCTCATGTGGTCTTTTGTTCTTTTTATTGACACGTATGCTACAGCATCCGCGTGTCCGCGAATGTGTGTTAAGACGCAATAGGACGCACAACCAGCGCCGCCAATGAAAAAAAAAACAAATCTTTTTGGATGAGTTTTTAGCAATAAACGCTCCTGCGATTTCTCAACGCGGGGCTTAACAATTTTTAGGACCTAATCGATTGCATTCGTAGGTTCTAGTATCTGGAATCTTACCCTTAGGTTCTAAAAATAGTTAAGCCTCGCGTTGAGAAATCGCAGGAGCGTTTTTTGCTAAAAACGTATCCAAAAAGAAGATTTTTTTTTAATTGCCGTCGCTAGTTTTGCGTCCTATTGCGTCTTAAAGGCAGCCATACACATAACGATATACTTGCGCAAATTTAGACTTCCACAAGTATACAGTAACGTGTGTTGGAAAATTATTGTGCAAGTTTCTAACATTCTGCAAACGTTTTACTTGTGCAAGTCCAAACTTGCGCAAGTATATCGTTACGTGTATGGCTGCCTTTACTCTCCTTCAATACCATCCCCAATATCTCACCATGTCGATGCACCCTCATGCAGCTGGCGCTGATATCCGTGGTTACGGTGAAGTATGGGATCCACAGGTCTTCTATGTGTACCTCCCCGAAGGTCGCCCGGATGGTCGCGTTGAAATGGCGCCCGGAGAACATTGAGGTTGCCGGGTAGGTTAGGTCGAGGAGCTGCTTGCCCCATTGGGTCATTTTCTGGAAAGGGGAGATTAGAATGGTATGAGTTTTTGTCTACGACTGAGACATTTTCTGCAAGAGGGAGAATTTGAAAATGAGGTTTGGAGGCCAAGTAATTTGCCCCACTGGGTCATTTTCTAGAAAGGAGGAGAGTAGAAGGTTATGATTGAGTCATTTTCTGGAAGAGGGAGAATCGGAGGCATAGTCATTTTCCAGAAATGGGAGAGTCAGATGCTAAGAGGGTCATTTTCTGTAAGGGGGAAAGTTATAGATAAGAGTTAATTCCTCCATTAGGTCTTTATTGGTGAGGAGTGGAGTTAGAGATAAAGGCACGTCGCATCTCTAACTTCCTCCATTGAGTCATTTTCTGGAAAGGGGGGGTCAGTTGTTAAAAGTTGTTTCCCCTTTTGAGTAATGTTCTTTCTTGGAGGAGGATATTAGGAGAATAAGAGTTGTCTCCTCTATGGGATAATTTAAGGCTCGGAGATTAAGGTATCGATGAACTGTCGGCCGGAGAACATTGACGTGGCCGGGTAGGTGAGGTCAAGGAGCTGCTTGGCCCATTGGGTCTTTTTCTGTAAGGGGTATAAAAAGTTTTGTCATACTGGTGATTCCAAACACATTTTTGTCTTTTCCGGTTGCTGCGTTGTTCAAAATCGTTTTATAACAAAAAGCCCGTCGACTCCAAGCATCAGCATCTATGTAAAAGCGTAAGATTTTCTATCCAAACTAATTCAAAATGGCGGCCTTACCGTAGACCACTCCCGGGCCTTTTGCGTGACTGTGGTAATGTTCCTCTCCATACACCATAAAGCTCCCATGAACGCGCCGATACTGACACCGCCCACCATGTCTATGGGAATCCCCGCTTCCTGCAATAAAGATACATTATTTTTACCCGACTGCAAAAGCAAAGGACGTGTGTAGTTTTCGTTACGACAAAAAACTTCACTTTTAAACAATACGTTATGAAATAATAATGGCAAACACGCAAGGTGAAGACCATCCTTCAGATGACTGAGGAATCGATGAAGAAGATCGTCTTCAACACACCGAGTTGTCGACGTGTGTCCCAAGACTAGCCAGGGGGGAAAATCTCATGTCATTTCGATCTCGACTGCTCCCGACCACTCGAGTCACGTCGAGCGAAAAAGGCAAACATCTCGCAGAAATGTCGAGGATGACGATGATCATGAGAATAGGAGATGTGTGTGACATTTGCCGCAAAATTAAAATTTTTCCTTCGAGGTGTGTCGAATGCGAAATTCCCGAGTATTAGGCCCCAGGTGCCCGTTTCATATACAGGGTGTTAAAAGACCGCCAACAAAGCGGGAAACCACGTATTGTCCTCATCATAAGGAACATTTTTGCCCAAGTAATTATGCCTGGGAAATCAACGGTTTCCGAGATAATGAGGTTCAAAGTCGGACTTTTCAAAACTTTTCTTTTTGCAGAAATGCATTCAGTACCTAGTTCTTAACATACCTTCTCAAGAGGCCATATCAAAATTATGAATAATTCTTGCAAAAAACGACGTTAAAATTGCAACCCGCAATGTATTCTAAACATCGGCACTTCAAGCTTAAGTAACATAAACTGATACCTACGCTTGCGCAATATGACTTCTGTGCGTTACACGTCCATTGCGTGATAAAATATTTTTCAAAATTATAACCTAAAAAACCAAAATCATTTGCCAACAATAATTTGTCGAAAAAGTACTTTGTTTTAGTGTCTAGTATGCGTGGCTTTCGGGTCTGTTGGCGGTCTTTTAACACCCTGTAGATACAATTCATAGTTTATTATGACACTTCGATATTCATTGATAGGTCGGTTGGTAAACAAACTTTTTTGTAACCTTCCTCATGTCAAATCGGCTACGCAATATACATCGAATTGTCTTATTAAACTATTAATTGTATTTATATGAAAAGTGCACCAGGTGTCATATCTCACCTGTATCGCCTTGAGCATCCCGACATGTGCCGCGCCGCGTGCGCCGCCGCCGCCCAACACTAGTCCCACGGATGTGCCGGTGAGCCAGCGAGCCAGCCGGGAGAAGTCCGAGTGTACGCTCGCCTCCGACATCAGCACCTTGCTGTACAGCTCGCTCTGGAAGAGAGATGTTAGCACTTTTTTTTAACAAAAACGCTTCGATCAAGGATAAAACTAGATACAACATAGAACTCTGAAATGTGTCTGGAAAAATTGATGTCCAAACTGCCTTTGGGAGCTTATTTGCTCGTAGTCTATACAATTAAAGTAAAACTGTACACTAATGCAATAAGGTTGACATTCGAATATTAGAGTTTCGTATTGTTCTATTGCTGATATCATTTGTTTCTGTGAGGACAAGTTTTTATTGTGATTTTATACGTAATGCGGATTCTATGGGATTTAGTTCGGTGCAAAAACGGAACGAGATTATTTGACCCAGTCATACAGGGTATAATCCGTGCGGGTTCAGAATGGGATAATACCTTTTGGAACTGAGAAGCTCGCGGTCCTGTAGCGTCAGCATTTCAGCAAACTCTAGTTGTCTATGGCAAACTCGCGTCGAAACTTGCTTGTGTTTTCTGTGCGCGTGGGTGTCTGCTCGAGTTTTATCACGTTTTATTCAATTAATCCAATAACATTGAATCCTTTTAGATTACAACCATTAAACATTTTTGTGTATTTCCAATTTCATAACCCTATGATAGAACGTAGATCTAACATTTTTTTTACTGACGCTACTCGAGAACTGTCCTTTTCGGTCAGTTACACCCGACTCAGGGACGCTAGTTTGAGTAACGCTTGAAACTAAAAATAAAACTTTTTTTTTTTATGGACAATTTAACTTGTTCAAGTTGTTCTACACCTTGTATAAGAATTTCACCTCGGAATGAGAGATAATAAGCTGGAAACTCGTAATACACCTTCATTTTGGCGATCTAAAAGTTGTCTCAAGTCGCATAAAATGTCGTGTCTGCGTCATGAGTTATTCAAGCCCAAACGTCAAAAAAACAGTTTTTCGCGATCATCCAGGTTCAAACCTTTTAAATACGCTCAAGGGTTTTTGAGATAGTGGGCGAAAAGCGCGTAGCTAGACCAAGTCCGGTATCGTTTTTGTATAATTCGTGGACTGGGAATTCATTTCTGCTCTGCAGTTTGGCGAATTTTTGTTTTATTATTGTAATAGTATCCTACTTATATTATAAAGGCGAAAGTTTGTGAGTGAGTGAGTGTGTTTGTTACCTTATAACGCTGAATCCGCTGGACGAATATGGATGAAATTTGGAATGTACATAGCTGAGACATCAGAATAACATATAGGCTACATATTATCACGCTTTAGCGCTAAGGAGCAAAGTAAATACACAAAGATTATCATATAGTGGCTATTTGTATAAAAGTGAACTACAAAACCATTTACCATAGACCCTCTGTCATTACGTAGCGTTGAGCTATTTACTTTCGTAAATCCATCGAAAACTGATCAACGGTGAATTTTTTTAGAAGGCAGCTACTCACAGCCTTCTTTATAGCAACTACATCAAACGTGTAAAAAAGTTGATTCAAAATTGTCGCTGTCATCCGTCATGTCAAAACTCAACCAACACACAAACAAATTAAAGTGGAAAAACTAAACAAGAAAATATAGATTCAGTGATAGTTATACAGTCTATAAGAACTATGGAATAGGACAAAGCAGAATGTATCAAGTTTAACACAAAGTTGCGGTCGCATCCTGAGATTTCTTAACCCGATTAAATGGAACCTACGTTGAGCGCTTTGTTGGTGATGCACGGAAAAATAGAAGGTACCAGCATTTGCGGAAAAGTATAGAGGTAGATAGCAAGGCCAAATTGAGACTACAGAGTGCACTGTGCTGTGCGTGTGCAGGACAATATATGAACTGACCTAGCATAACACAAGCCATGATGGTGTGACCTGAATAAAGCAAAGGAGGAATGAACAAAACAGAGCTCTATGGTGAAGAGAACTTTTTTTATTTGTAACCTAATTTTTTTAATAAAAAATAAAACCGACTACGAGTTTGCACTAAAAGGCAAAAGTATTTTTATTTATCTTCCTAACTAAAGATATAACATACATACATACATACTTACACAAATACATACGTACAAAAGGCTCAATTTTTTAAGGTGGTTAATAAACTTCAACATAAACACAAATTATTCATAGCAGTAAATAAGTTTACTATTATCTATAATGCCTCGCAAACGCAAGTCCAATCTTTCGCAGACTTCACAAAGAGCTCGAACTATGAAGGTAGCTAGACAGGAAGAATCACAAGTTAATGCTGAAATGCGGAGAATGGAGCAGGCGGAGCGGCAGGGGAGTGCTCGAGCATCTGAAACCTCGGCGCAAGCTCATGCTCGAAGAAGACATGAAGAAGAAGAAGACGCAAACGCACGCCGCCTGGCCGTAGCTCAACGGCAAGCTGAACGTCGGCAAATATTTTCCAGAAACAACTGGGGAGTTTTTGAAAAATGTGCTTTCGACTATGACCCAAATCTAAATTACAGTGACCACATACTTATCAAAATTATGCGTATGAACCAAGCATGTAGCTTTTGTGGGGCATCTAAATGGAAGGAGGAAACGCCGGGAATGTGTTGCTCTGGGGGCAAGGTAGCCATTCCCCCATTAGAGGAGCCTGTCGATGCCTTAAAGGAATTATTTTCTGGCGAGACTGATGAGTCACGGCGCTTTCTCGACCGCATCAAAAAATATAATTCATGTTTTCACATGACCTCCTTTGGAGCAGATAGAATTCTCGCCATGCCAGGGTTTTCACCGACCTTCACTGTGCAAGGGCAAGTGCACCATAAAATAGGATCACTTTTGCCTTCGCCGAATTGTCAAGCACAATTTTTGCAAGTTTATTTTATAGGAGACGACGAGGCAGAGACTGATAGACGGTGTGAGATTATTGAGGGCATTGAAAGGGTAACTGTAATAAAAATTCAAAAAGTGCTGCATGATCACAATGCTTTAGTGCACGAATTTAAAACGGCTCTCGAAAATATGCCCAACGACAGCTGTAAGTTGGTGATATATGCGGACCGGGTGCCGAGCGGGCAGCACGCGGGCCGCTACAACGCGCCGGCCACTGCCGAAGTTGCGGCTGTGATCACGGGCGCCGACCCCACCGCCCCAAGGGACATCGTCCTGCGCAAGTACGATGACTCTCTCACCAGGATTGCCGATACGCACCGGTTCTACGATGCTCTACAATATCCTGTTATTTTTTGGAAAGGGCAGGAGGGATACCACATTAGCATCCCCCAAACCAATCCAACAAATGGCCGATTGAACCCAAACAAAACAGTGTCATGCATGCATTTTTACGCCTTTCACCTAATGGTCCGCGAAAATCACTTCAATTTGCTGCTGCGGTGTAGGAAGCTTCTGTCCCAATTTTTGGTAGACGTGTACGTGAAGATGGAGAGTGAGCGTTTAAGGTTCATAGCACTTAATCAAAAGAAGTTGCGTGCAGAAAATTACGTCCACCTGCAAGATGCCATTGCAAATGACGGTAATGTAAATCCGAACGACTTAGGGCAGATGGTGATCCTCCCGTCGTCGTTCGTGAACAGTCCGCGATACCTCCACGAATACACCCAGGACGCATTTTCCTACGTCCGTAACTACGGACGGCCAGACTTATTCATCACTTTCACGTGCAACCCGGCCTGGACCGAGATTAAGAATGAACTGATGAACGGGCAGAAACCAACGGACCGCCACGATATCATAGCGCGAATTTTCAAAATAAAAGTACAAAAGTTGGTAGCTCTCCTTACTAAAGGGCATGTTTTTGGTGAGACTCAGTGTTTCATGTACTCCATTGAGTGGCAGAAGCGTGGTATGCCCCACGTGCACTTGCTGCTGTGGTTGAAAGAAAAATTGAGACCAAACCAAATCGACGAAGTAATATCAGCCGAGTTGCCCGACCCCATCGTGGATAAACAGCTATATGACACGGTCACTAAAAGCATGATCCACGGTCCTTGCGGACTGCTGAACCCTACGTCCCCGTGCATGAAGGACAGAAAATGCACTAAAAAGTATCCGCGGGCATTGTTAAAAGAGACCGTAACTAACGACAATGGTTATCCATTGTACAGACGCAAAGCGCCTGAGGACGGGGGACGCACGGTCACAATTAAAGTGAGAGGTTCCGCGCAAGACGTTGTAGTAAACAATAGCTGGGTGGTTCCATATTCACCGCTCCTTTCCAAAATGTTTAATGCCCACATCAATGTGGAGTTTTGCAGCTCGGTACAGGCGATTAAGTACATTTGTAAGTATATTAACAAAGGAAGTGACCAGGCGATATTTATTGTGCAGCAGCAGGGCAACGCAAATATTGACGAAAGGGACGAAGTAAAGATGTTTAGGGCGGGTCGATATGTAAGCAGCAATGAAGCGGCATGGCGGATATTAGGCTTGCCACTTCACGAGAGGCACCCGACAGTGACACATCTTGCGGTGCATCTTCCCAACGGCGAGCGCGTTTATTTCACGGAGGCCAACTTGCGTGATCAAGTAGCAACACCGCCCACGACCACACTCACCGCGTTTTTTCGTCTGTGCCAAGCAGACAACTTTGCCCGAACTTTGTTGTACGCGGAAGTACCAAAATATTATACATGGAACGCGTCAGGCAAAGCATGGAAGCGTCGTGTGCAGGGTACCCCCGTTGAAGGTTGGAATGGTGTTAAGGCGTCAGATGCCCTGGGCAGGATTTACACCGTTCACTTAACACACTTTGAGTGTTACTGCTTGCGATTGCTGCTGACCCGCGTCCGGGGTCCCATCAGCTTTGAAGCCCTAAAAACAATCGACGGTCTGGAAAAAAACACGTTCAGGGAAGCATGCGAGGCATTGGGAATTTTGGAAGGCGATGACCACTGGGACGCTACGATGGAGGACGCCGTATTATGCCGGTCAGCGGCCAAGTTGAGAGAGCTCTTTGCTATTATGTTGAGCACATGCGGTCTCTCAAACCCTTTGCAACTTTGGGAGAAGTATAAAAGTGCCTTATCAGAAGACATTGCATATAGGCACCAAGAAACAGACACAGCACAGGCCAACGACAACTTATATAATAACGAAGCACTCAAAATTATTGAGGACAAAGTTTTTTCAATGGTAGGAAAACGTCTTACTGATTTCGGTTTGCCTACCCCAGAACGAACGGGAGAATTATCCACTGATTTGCTCAGGGAGCTCAGTTACGACACCGAGGCCTTGGGGGCTCAAGTTGCTCAAACTGAGCCCCAGCTATTGCCAGAGCAAAAGCAAATTTTCAATAAAATTGTGAGCCGCGTGGAGAGTGGAGAAGGGGGTCTATTTTTCTTAGATGCACCAGGGGGGACTGGCAAGACATTCCTGTTAAACTTGCTGCTGGCGCAGTTCCGCAAAGACAGAAATGTCGCGCTAGCAGTTGCGTCTTCTGGAATAGCGGCAACCTTGCTCGATGGAGGAAGAACTGCACATTCTGTGTTCAAACTTCCATTAAATCTTGCCGGTGAGGAAACACCCACCTGCAACATAAGCAAGAGTAGTAGTCGCGGTCGTTTGTTGCAGCAATGCAAATTAATCGTGTGGGATGAATGCACTATGTCCCACAAGCGTGCAATCGAGGCACTTGACCGCAGCTTGCAGGATATCCGTGGCAACCGGATGCTGATGGGTGGAGTGGTGGTCCTGCTCGCAGGCGACTTCCGACAGACCCTGCCGGTCATCGAGCGAGGCACTGCGGCAGACGAAATCTACGCATGTCTCAAGGCTTCTCCATTGTGGGCAAAAGTAGAACGATTGATCCTCACAACTAATATGAGAGTCCAGCTCTACAACGACCGAGAGTCTGGACTCTTTGCTCAAACCCTCCTCGAGATTGGCGAAGGCCGCATAGCAGTTGATGCGGATGGCCTAATTCAATTCGAAAGCCGCTTCTGCAATGTTGTAAGTTCGGAAAATAACCTCATTAATGAGGTTTTTCCGAACTTACAACAAAATTTGAGCAACGAGGAGTGGTTGTGTGAGAGAGCCATCATGGCACCCAAGAACGAATCGGTCGGAAACATTAATAAAAAAATTATCAATCAAGTACGTGGAGAGGTGACCACCTACACATCACTTGATAGTGTAATTACAAGTGATGATGCAACTACATACCCTATAGAGTTTCTAAACTCATTAGAGCTGTCGGGGGTACCGTCACATAAGTTGGAGCTGAAAGTGGGTGTGCCTGTCATACTCATGCGTAATCTAGATGCACCTAGATTGTGCAATGGCACCAGATTACGCATTACAGAACTAAAAAGGTATATCGTGCAAGCTACTATCATCACGGGCGGGGCCAAAGGAGAGACGGTATTGATACCAAGAATACCTATTATACCAACAAACTTGCCATTTCAATTCAAACGCTTGCAGTTTCCGCTGAAAGTGGCCTTCTCGATCACTATTAATAAGAGCCAAGGCCAAACTTTGAAAGTGGCAGGTATCCATCTGGGCACCCCATGTTTTTCGCACGGACAACTTTACGTCGGCTGCTCGCGAGTCTCAAGTGCACAAAATCTGTTCATATACGCTGATAATAACAAATCTCGAAACGTTGTTTACAGAGACGTATTGCAATAGACTCATTAATGCATCTAAAATGTTCATGCGTATGTTTTTGGGATCAAGGCATAATAATTTACGAGCCCCTTTTTTACTTCTTGTGCAAACATCTGTGCAGGTAAAGAAGTCGGTATCTGCACACAGTTAGGTGCATAGGTAATTATTTTTGTTTATTGTTTTTTAAGAGTTATTTTATAGTTATAAAATAAATAAGTACATGTTTGTGTGTTTGTTGTGCATGTTTGTCTTACGAAAAGACAATATTTTTTTGATTTGATAAGTAATGTTTTGAAAGTTCAATACATAGAATAATTACATTCTCACCACTACAGGTTTTGTTTCTTTCTCTGCCGAGATTTCTAAAGTAACCGGCTTTAGTCTTTCTTTCCAAAAGTAAGATAAGTGCATGACGCCAGGCCTTGGCTAAATTACTACTAGATACCTACTTACTAAACAATATATTGTTCGTTTTTCTGTAGTCCACGCGGACGAAGTCGCGGGCAAAAGCTAGTAAATAAATAAATATACTTACGATTCGGTACTGACTCTTGCGTGTGAACATGCGATGTGGACAGCGTACGTGGTGGTGTTGGCTGACCCAACTACGCATGTTGAGCCAATGCACTGTGCCTGAAGGTATAAGATAATATAGGATAAGAAAATAAAGTCGCCTATGATTGGGCACCCACGGTGATTAAACCCTAACTCTCTGAGAGGAGGCCTTCGCCCTGTGCGCCGGACATGTACAGTTGTACAGACTACATCTTACATCACTGGATTTTATTTTGTCTTGTGCAGGGATGTTAAATACAACAAAACAAAAAAAATACTTCCGACATTTTAGCTACGGCATATCTAATAAACGGCTGAACCGATTTTCATAAAACATATTTTAGAATACTTGCCAGAAAACCTGCTTTCGAATATTGAACAAAAACGCATCTAAATCGGTTCACCCATTTAAGAGCTACGGTGCTACAGGCAGACACACAGACACACACCTTCACATAGCAGTCAAACTTATAACAACCCTCTTTTTATGTCGGGGGTGTACAAAAGACATAAAATAACTTCTTGGGGTCGGTTTTTAAGCAACTAAGGAAGTTCTCGGAGCAACGGATTGCTTCCCAACTTGCCTGAGGGGTTCGTTCCACCCTCCCGGTGGAGAAGCACCAGCTCCTTCTGCGTGCGGATGGCGAGGCGCTCGATCTCCTTCTCGATCTGTCGAAATGTAGGAGTTCGAACGGGTCAACGGATTGCTTTGAGCAATAAGACCGCGCATTGTATAGTAATTAGTTTTAAGAAAATTCCCTGTCAATAATTCGTTTGGTGTACAATAAAGAGTATTCTATCGATTTATCTTCATCTAGTGATAATTGAGGTTCCACTGGACGCTGAAAGTCAAGACGCCAAATTCGCGTTGGTGATTATGAGGTTGTAAAATTTAAAATACCCCCGCCATTTTAGCTTCAAATAAGCATATTTCATAAACGGCTAAACCGATTTCGATAAAACCTATCTAAAACCCTCGCTAGAAAATCTGCTTTAAAGTTAAAAAAACCGCATCCAAGTCGGTTCACCCCTTTAACCTGCTCGCTCGTGCTCTCAACTCAAAGTTGCTCACAACTCCAGGGACTTTAGCCTGTAACGCAATGGCGTCTCGATGGCGTCCCAGCAGAAGGACAAAAACCGAGGTTTCCTCTATTTTCTCCTACAACCAGAGGACTAATCCTCGAGAATTACAATCAGAATATTCCTTGCTGTACTACAAAAACATTAAAAGGACCGACAGCATCTGGACAGCATTAACAAATCGTAATTGAAGCCGTCAACTGGGAGCCAATTTTGGGACCATTGTCTTACACTTTGCCTGTGGAAGTGAGAAAAGCCAAGACCCTTCCCATTTTTAAAGAAATGGTAAAAAAATATTACCTCACTGGTACAATCCAATAAAATCTGTTGTTATTGTATGTTTATGTATTGTACAATATTGTATGTAAGTATGTATATTATATCTATAGGTATTAGTACCTACCTATAAGGCTATAATAATATATATTAGTTTATGTATTGATAATATAATATGTAGGTATATAATATTGTATTTATTTAAAAGGTATACAATTACCTACAATCTTATTCGTAACTTTACTTAGTATATTTAATTATTTCCTATGTTATTCTGTACACTATATCTACCGAATATTTTGTTATTTCTGTCCTGTCCATCCAACGGTTGTCTGGCAGAGATCGCTCTCTTAGCGATAAGACCGCCAATTGTATACATTCTAATTAGTTTAAAATAAACAATGTAATTTATCTTTGGTGTACAATAAAGAGTTATCTATCTATCTACAGGCTAAGGGCCCTGCTCCCAACTCAAAGTACAAAGCAATAAATAACCAGAAGTATTCGTTACCTTGCCAATACTAGGTTGCTTGTCTCCGAGCCCCACAATGAGAATGCAGTCCGCCTGCCGAATGCATCGCTGCGTCCACTGCGTTAGACTGGGGTCACACTGGTATAGCGCGACCTGGCAACAACAAACAATAAACAATTAAGACAGCAAAAAACCACTTTGCAGCCTAACCTAAGAGCAACTTCGCAGCCTAAGAGCGTAAAATACAACTTATTTTTGTATACATAACCCGTGTCATTAAAGAAAACATTTAGGATGAACTTCAAAACACTCTCCCTCTCGCTTTAATTAATACAGTCAAAGCGAGACAACGCTAGGTTTTTAACTCCGTCCTAAATGTTTTCTTTAATGACACGGGTTATACCGATACCTTTTATGTTGCTCCTCACTCATCAAAATCTGTAGAAACTAAAAGCATTTTTCTAACATAATAACGCGCAGATATCATCCATTCAACTGCTCAGGCATGTAAAAAAAGGTGTTACAAAAGATCCTACCTCTTTTGACAGGGTCATGCACCCGGTGTTCGGGATCACAATGTGACGTTCCATTGTTTACTAAGATGAAATAGGTCTCACAACTAGCGCCGCCAATGAAAAAAAAAAACATATCTTTTTTTGGATGCGTTTTTAGCAAAAAACGCTCCTGCGATTTCTCAACGCGAGGCTTAACTATTTTTAGAACCTAAGGTTTGCATTCCAGATCCTACAACTTAAGAATGCAATTGATTCTCGCCAAAAGTGGCCACTTTTGGCGAGAATCGATTGCATTCGTAGGAAATCCAATCCTGGAATCCAAACCTTAGGTCCTAAAAATAGTTAAGCCTCGCGTTGAGAAATCGCAGGAGCTTTTTTTGCTAAAAACGCATCCAAAAAAAACGATATGATTTTTTTTTTCATTGGCGGCGCTAGTTGTGAGACGTATGGCGTCTTAAATTAATAAAATGTGAACGCTGTGGCGGGAGAAAAAGTATTTTTTTAAATATTGTTTTCAGCGACTTTCACAATGTTTTAACAACTCAAAGCTACGCAAATGCACCTACACACACAAACATATTTTTTTAATTTAAGCCAATACAAAAAAAAAAGTTATGAAACATTTAAAATTTTGAGGTTATAAATGTTTTTCTTTTATTTTCACTCTTTTTAAAAGTGGTATAGATTGCCATGGGCCGAAACCAAGTGCATGATTCAATTAAGGAAGTACCTACCTAATATCACGATTATTATTATTATTTGCATTATTTTGCCTAAAACCAACCGCGATTCGACCCGTTTCGAATACTATAACTTCTCGGTTATCTCGATAGTTCACCGTTAGCGAGTTGTGAAGGAAAACATCTTGAGGAAACCCGCGGCTTAGTTGGCTCCACACGTATTGACTTGTCTTTTCTGTGGGCTAGGCCGCACATAGGCGAAAAATCAAGAAAAGTCGGACAAAACCTAAATATTGGTGATTATTAAAGGAATTGTGTAAATAAAGATTTGCTAAGTAATTAAAACAACATATTAATTATTTTATGACATTTTTATGAGTTACATTGTAATATCTGGTTCTTCCAACCGATTTAAAACATTGTGGCACATAGGTATACCGACTTTTCACTAAAAAAAATTCTCAGTCCTGTTATACAAGGTGTTACAAAAGATCCTAACTCTTTTTACAGGGTAATAGCACCCGTTGATAGGGATTACAACCTAAATATTAGTTTTGCTTAGTGACGTTCCGTTGATTTTTAAATTGAACGCTGTGGCGGGAGAAAAATATTTTTTAAATATTGTTTTCATTGACTTTCACTATGTTTTAACAACTCAAAGCTATGTAAATGCACCTACACACACAAACGTGTTTTTAAATTTGAGCTAATACCAAAAACAAAAAAGTTATTTTGTGATTAACCGACCACGTTGGTTTATACACGTCATCAATTAAAAAGAAAATTTTGTTAAACGGTCGCGTACGGTCGCATAAAATAATGATTGTATGTAAAAAAGGAAACTCTGTAGTTTTTAAAATGGCTAATATCTAAGCCGGATCTATCAGGAAGTTATACTTTACATCTATGTGAAGTTAAAAATTATGCGAAAAATAAAAGGTCTTAGAAATATTATTTTTATTAAAAAACAGTCAAGCATAGCTATCAAAAATAATTATTAAAAACTAGTTCACTACCTCCTGGAAGTGAATCCATCACAAAAACCAAAACTTTCTCAGAAAAAAATATCAATAATTAAGCACATATGTGACGCTCTGGAAGCCGTAAACGCATCTGCCGTTGAACAATTCGAACTTTGGAATGAGACTGAGACGCCTAGAAGGCTCATCACTCACCTTCCCCGTGTCTCTAGTGTGCATTGTTTATCAAGTTAACCGATAAGACTGGTTTTTACCTTCTGGGAGTAGTTTGAAGATTTTAGGTTTCGTCCGACTTTTCTTGATTTTTCGCCTGTGTGGGCCGGCTAAGCTGTCAGGATGGTATAGGTGCTGGGCAAGCCTACTCCATCTAAAACAATGTCCCAGGCACTGCAGCGCCGAGCGGTCTCTTTACCCATCTAGTGTGAGTGAAAGTGTCACTGGAAGCTGGACGATCATCTCATTACGTAGATACGAGGGCGACACTGAAAGTTTTTTGAACTGGCCACTTGTAAACAATACAATAAAAAATAAGTTTAAAGTTCGAAAATGGAACTCATTGCCTATATTATTGAGTATGTATTTTATTCATTAGTCATTTGTTTTATGATTTGGCGACAAATTGCAAATTGTCTGTGTGACGTAATCATGGAATTAACGCGAGAAAATTTTCGTGCAATGATTTTT
The DNA here is from genome assembly GCA_949319315.1 of Zelleria hepariella. Lineage (NCBI taxonomy): Eukaryota > Metazoa > Arthropoda > Insecta > Lepidoptera > Yponomeutidae > Zelleria > Zelleria hepariella. Next base: position 14,336,129 of record OX439391.1, on the reverse strand, counting down.
ATGACTTACGATATCATTTTAGTCAACAAAAAAGTTATGATAGACTTCGATTGGCCTTTCACGATGAAGCCTCATCTTATGCCACTGTTTATAACGGGTTTAATAAGTTTAAACGTGGTCGCACTAATCTCACGGATGATCCGCGTGAGGGAAGGCCTTCTACGGCGACGACTGAAGATAACATCAGTGTTATGCGGCGTATGATAGAGACTGACAAAAGAGTGACCTATCAGCAGATTCGAACAAACTTAGGCATCGGTATGAGTCAAGTGCACAAAATCCTTCATGAAAATGGTCAGGAAGCTTTGTGCCCGGTGGATACCTCATAATTTGACCGAGGCTCAAGAACTCGTGTTGATTGGTGCCGAAAAATGCTGCAAAATGTTTACGGAGGTGACTCAAATGCTGTGTTCGACATAATAACGGGTGACGAACTGAACTGACTGTCTTTTACTTTCGGGATCATAACAGTAAATCCAGCTTCAGATTTACTGTTATGATCCCGAAAGTAAAAGACAGTCAGTTCAGTTCGCTCAATTCTAAGAACTTTCAGTTTGACCCTCGTAGATGCAAAGGCCTTAGTGGTGCTCGTACCTTGTGTTTGTCTTCCTGTTGCGCCAACCACGAGCTGAGCCTGTACTCGTTGTTGGGATCCATGATGGTCAAACCGAGGAGCTTCCGGATCACGTCCGATGTCAGACGAACCGTGAGACCTGCGGAACAGAAAGGGATCTGGGTTTTGAGATGTACAACACCGTAATTATTATTTATTTATTATTTATTTATTAGGTTCTATGGAGGACCAACAGCTAAGAAAAACAGTATAGAAACTATGGTATAAACATGAAGCCAATTATAGGTTTTCACTTATAGTAACAATTTAACTAAATAACAGCCTATATAGTAATAATCATAGCTTATGAAACTTAAACCACTAACTAAATGAAGAATACCATCAACTTTTGATTTTTATCTTACCATACACTCTATTAAAAATGGAAAATTTGGGTGAAAAAATTTTTTTGATACGACTTATAGTTCTCGAGATATTTAATTTTAAACTACCTGTGCGACGGGCGCGCGGTCGTCAGCTGCTGTGACGTCACAACTCCACACGCACCCGACACATACACCGTAACACTCATTCAAACGGCTGTATCTTTGGAACCGTACTAGGTAGCCAGTTGAAATTTTCAGAGATTATGTTTTATTATAGTGGATTACCAAATCAATAATAAAAATTAAAAAATATTAAAAAATAAGAGGGGTCCCCATACAAAAAACGGTGTTTTATACTTTTTGCTCTGTAGAAAAAACGGTAAGACATACAAGCAACAAACTTGGTATGATTATAGGGCTTACTCCATAGTATAACAAAATAATATAAAAACTGGCCAAGTGCGAGTCGGACTTGCGCACGAAGGGTTCCTTACCATCTATAAGAAAGGTGAAAAAATCATAATTGTTGTATGGGAGCCTCCTTAAATGTTTATTTTATTCTGATTTTTGGTATTTGTTGTTATGACGGCATTAGAAATACATCATCTGTGAAAAGTTCAACTGTCTAACTATCATGGTTCATGAGATACAGCCTGGTGACAGACTGACGGACAGACGGACAGACAGACAGACGGACAGACAGCGGAGTCTTAGTAATAGGGTCCCGTGTGGAACCCTTCGGGTACGGAACCCTAAAAACGGTCAAGCGTGACTCGGATTCACGCGCCGAGGGTCCGTATAACCAGTTTTTTATTGTATGGCGGTAGGGAACTCTCAGTACGCGAGTTCTACTCGCACTTGGCCAGTTTTTTTGTCATTTTCATTTTTCATTTTTCAAAGTCGTCATCCATAGCTAAGTAAGAATATATTATTTTAAGTACAAACCCGTGCTAGGGAATATTTTAAACAGAGCTTGCGGCTTTAAAACCTGTCCCAAGCGAATTTTTAACGTTATAACTAAGTAATATTATATTAAAACACTACTGTAACACTGACTAAACACACATAAAAACTGACCAAGTGCGAGTCGAAATCGCGCACTGAGAGTTCTGTACCACCATACATTAAAAAAAACTGGTTATACGGACCCTCGGCGCGTGAGTCCGAGTTGCGCTTGACCGTTTTTTATATTTTTTTGTTATACTATGGAGTAAGTCCTATAATCATACCAAGTTTGATGCTTGTATTTCTTACCGTTTTTTCTAAAGAGCAAAAAGTATAAAACAACGTTTTTTGTATGGGGACCCCTCTTATTTTTTAATATTTTTTTATTTTTATTTTTTCTTGGGTAATCCACCATAATAAAACATAATCTCTTAAAATTTCAACTGGCTACCTAGTACGGTTCCAAAGATACAGCCGTTTGAATGAGTGTTACGGTGTATGTGTCGGGTGCGTGTAGAGTTGTGACGTCACGCGAGTTTGCTGCGCTCGCGCGAAAAACTCCAAAAGGACGGAAACTAAAACCGTCGTAACTTTAAAACTACTGGCTCGATTTGAATGAAACAAAAACAGGTGTATTTCTAAATTTTTAGGCTACACGGTCATAAAGTTTCAAGTGATTTAACAGACCCACGGACATTCTTCATTATCTTAAAAAGACGCTCACTATGCACGATACATTCAGAATAAGTTTTGTATGCTAATATTATAAATAACAGTGTAAATGATTGCTTGAAAGGGGTTGCAAGATAATTGTTGGTTTTTTCGTAATAATAAAATTACGAAAAAAAGTTTTTATTGAAATGCTGCTTGACAGTTTTTATGCTGCCATTAAACAAATCAAGGTCGAGCTCAGCTGCAAGTCCATTAACAGCACTACTGGCACGTAGAAGAAACGAATTTTGCTCATAGTTCGTAGAAACCCAAGGAATGGAAAGCGGTGGATAGGAACGCCTAGATCTTGTGGGTACAACAAGAGATAACTTACTGAGGAGTTCTGGTGAGTCAACTGTGCCCGTCGTTATTCCCATTAGATAGGTTATGTCAGCAACATGGCGTCGCAATTCCAATGGTAGGAGATGGTGTTTTTTTATTTTATTGTACACACAAACAGAATAGAGGACGTTCTGTCACGCTCTTTAGCGAGAAATCCGCGGTGACAGGACGATACTTACGTATTTGTTTAATGAATTTCTCAATTCAGAAACCGGGTCATAGGAGATTGTGTCGGTGGCAGCGTTTATTTTCGCGCCACCCAAAAAGGGGCCGTGAGTGAAGAGGCTAGGAGGCGAAGCTAGCTCAAAAGTAAAGAATACAAGTTGTGCACTAACCTATGGCGCAGAGCGAGTGGTAGAGCTCGTAGGTAAAAGCGGTGAGCGGTACGTCCTCGCTGACTGGCACAACGGCCACCGTGGAGAAGTTGTGCGCCAGCGGACGTGGCTCTAGAGACGCGGCGCCGCCCAGACCGCGCGTCGGCTTCTGCCACGACCCTGCCGGGACAAGACACGTTAGAGACAGGAGCCTGCCGGGACAAGACTCGTTAGAGATAGGAGCCTGTCGGGACAAGACACGTTAGAGACAGGAGCCTGCCGGGACAAGACTCGTTAGAGATAGGAGCCTGTCGGGACAAGACACGTTAGAGAACGGAGCCTGCCGGGACAAGACACGTTAGAGATAGGAGCCTGCCGGGACAAGATACGTTAGAGATAGGAGCCTGCCGGGACAAGACACGTTAGAGACAGGAGCCTGCCGGGACAAGACACGTTAGAGATAGGAGCCTGCCGGGACAAGACACGTTAGAGATAGGAGCCTGCCGGGACAAGACACGTTAGAGATAGGAGCCTGCCGGGACAAGACACGTTAGAGACAGGAGCCTGCCGGGACAAGACACGTTGGAGATAGGAGCCTGCCGGGACAAGACACGTTAGAGATAGGAGCCTGCCGGGACAAGATACGTTAGAGATAGGAGCCTGCCGGGACAAGACACGTTAGAGACAGGAGCCTGCCGGGACAAGACACGTTAGAGATAGGAGCCTGCCGGGACAAGACACGTTAGAGATAGGAGCCTGCCGGGACAAGACACGTTAGAGATAGGAGCCTGCCGGGACAAGACACGTTAGAGACAGGAGCCTGCCGGGACAAGACACGTTGGAGATAGGAGCCTGCCGGGACAAGACACGTTAGAGATAGGAGCCTGCCGGGACAAGACACGTTAGAGATAGGAGCCTGCCGGGACAAGACACGTTAGAGATAGGAGCCTGCCGGGACAAGACACGTTAGAGGTAGGAGCCTGCCGGGACAAGACACGTTAGAGATAGGAGCCTGCCGGGACAAGACACGTTAGAGACAGGAGCCTGCCGGGACAAGACACGTTGGAGATAGGAGCCTGCCGGGACAAGACACGTTAGAGATAGGAGCCTGCCGGGACAAGACACGTTAGAGAACGGAGCCTGTCGGGACAAGACACGTTAGAGATAGGAGCCTGCCGGGACAAGACACGTTAGAGATAGGAGCCTGCCGGGACAAGACACGTTAGAGATAGGAGCCTGCCGGGACAAGACACGTTAGAGAACGGAGCCTGTCGGGACAAGACACGTTAGAGATAGGAGCCTGCCGGGACAAGACACGTTAGAGATAGGAGCCTGCCGGGACAAGACACGTTAGAGATAGGAGCCTGCCGGGACAAGATACGTTAGAGATAGGAGCCTGTCGGGACAAGACACGTTAGAGACAGGAGCCTGCCGGGACAAGACACGTTGGAGATAGGAGCCTGCCGGGACAAGACACGTTAGAGAACGGAGCCTGTCGGGACAAGACACGTTAGAGAACGGAGCCTGCCGGGACAAGACACGTTAGAGATAGGAGCCTGCCGGGACAAGACACGTTAGAGATAGGAGCCTGCCGGGACAAGACACGTTAGAGATAGGAGCCTGCCGGGACAAGACACGTTAGAGACAGGAGCCTGCCGGGACAAGACACGTTGGAGATAGGAGCCTGCCGGGACAAGACACGTTAGAGATAGGAGCCTGCCGGGACAAGACACGTTAGAGATAGGAGCCTGCCGGGACAAGACACGTTAGAGATAGGAGCCTGCCGGGACAAGACACGTTAGAGGTAGGAGCCTGCCGGGACAAGACACGTTAGAGATAGGAGCCTGCCGGGACAAGACACGTTAGAGACAGGAGCCTGCCGGGACAAGACACGTTGGAGATAGGAGCCTGCCGGGACAAGACACGTTAGAGATAGGAGCCTGCCGGGACAAGACACGTTAGAGACAGGAGCCTGCCGGGACAAGACACGTTGGAGATAGGAGCCTGCCGGGACAAGACAAGTTAGAGATAGGAGCCTGCCGGGACAAAACACGTTAGAGATAGGAGCCTGCCGGGACAAGATACGTTAGAGATAGGAGCCTGCCGGGACAAGACACGTTAGAGATAGGAGCCTGCCGGGACAAGACACGTTAGAGATAGGAGCCTGCCGAGACAAGACACGTTAGAGACAGGAGCTTGCCGGGACAAGTCACGTTAGAGATAGGAGCCTGTCGGGACAAGACACGTTAGAGACAGGAGCCTGCCGGGACAAGACAAGTTAGAGATAGGAGCCTGCCGGGACAAGACACGTTAGAGACAGGAGCCTGCCGGGACAAGACACGTTAGAGATAAGAGCCTGCCGGGACAAGACACGTTAGAGTTAGGAGCCTGCCGGGACAAGACACGTTAGAGATAGGAGCCTGCCGGGACAAGACACGTTAGAGATAGGAGCCTGCCGGGACAAGACACGTTAGAGATAGGAGCCTGCCGGGACAAGACACGTTAGAGATAGGAGCCTGCCGGGACAAGACACGTTAGAGATAGGAGCCTGCCGGGACAAGACACGTTAGAGACAGGAGCCTGCCGGGACAAGTCACGTTAGAGATAGGAGCCTGCCGGGACAAGACACGTTAGAGATAGGAGCCTGCCGGGACAAGACACGTTAGAGACAGGAGCCTGCCGGGACAAGTCACGTTAGAGATAGGAGCCTGCTGGGACAAGACACGTTAGAGATAGGAGCCTGCCGGGACAAGACACGTTAGAGATAGGAGCCTGCCGGGACAAGACACGTTAGAGATAGGAGCCTGCCGGGACAAGACACGTTAGAGATAGGAGCCTGCCGGGACAAGACATGTTAGAGATAAGAGCCTGCCGAGACAAGACACGTTAGAGACAGGAGCTTGCCGGGACAAGTCACGTTAGAGATAGGAGCCTGTCGGGACAAGACACGTTAGAGACAGGAGCCTGCCGGGACAAGACAAGTTAGAGATAGGAGCCTGCCGGGACAAGACACGTTAGAGACAGGAGCCTGCCGGGACAAGACACGTTAGAGATAAGAGCCTGCCGGGACAAGACACGTTAGAGTTAGGAGCCTGCCGGGACAAGACACGTTAGAGATAGGAGCCTGCCGGGACAAGACACGTTAGAGATAGGAGCCTGCCGGGACAAGACACGTTAGAGATAGGAGCCTGCCGGGACAAGACACGTTAGAGATAGGAGCCTGCCGGGACAAGACACGTTAGAGATAGGAGCCTGCCGGGACAAGACACGTTAGAGATAGGAGCCTGCCGGGACAAGACACGTTAGAGATAGGAGCCTGCCGGGACAAGACACGTTAGAGATAGGTACAAGTTGTGCGCCAGCGGACGCGACTCCAGAGACGCGGCGCCGCCCAGCCCGCGCGTCTGCGTCTGCCATGAGCCTGGCGGGAAAAGATTGGTTAGACGCCGATCCTATTTTTCGGCGGCAAGTCCCTCCCCGCCAACTAAACTGGCTGGCGCACCATGGCGTGTAGACGGGAGAGTTTAGTACAGTGCAGCCTGCTTAGCAAGGTCGTTTTGACACTCTCTCGAACTCGAGAGACAGACGTGCCATGTCTATTGTGCGAGCATGGCAGGCGGGACTCGAGATGGCAATAGATTAGGGTCATGTCGAGCAGAAAGTAGATATTGACATTTTTAATAAAAAAATTGTATTTTTGTCTCCATCGCCATGTTGACGTAGAGCCAACTCGAGCCCGACCGACAAGTTGACAGTTTTGCATAGAGAAGGGCCCATCTCGGGCTTACCATGCTGCACGTACTGCTGTAGTTTTCGTCGCAGAACTGACACATAACTTAACTCGCTTGCCAATGTGTGTGGACGCTACTTATTACCTTCTGGGCTGGCTGGAAGACATTTCTTTAGAAATAAGTCCGCCCTTGTACACGTTCTCTTACTATAATGTTATTTAAGTTTTTTTATATTTTTGCGTGCAATAAAGTGTATCAAACAAATACTTAACTGTTTACTGGCAACTGTGCAACTATTTAACTCGTTATTGAAGTTTTCCGCAATCGGATTTCAAAGAAGGAAGGATCTACGCAATTTTCTTAAAAGAAGGAAGGGTATATGCTTTTTCAATTAAATAGTACTAAAATATGCCATAACGCTGTAAAAATGGCGTTTTATTAATTTTCATATTTGCATAATAATATGCAAATTCATATAATCCGATACCGAATGATAAGTTACCTAATATCCGATGCCCCAGCAGATTGATGAGCCTCGTGACGACGACAGGGAAGCGCAGCTTGATCGCGTTGAAGAGTCCTTCTGGAAGCTTCGCCAGTTCAGAGTCCCGCACCGCCATCACGGTTGTACTGCGGCGGGTCTGCGTTACCATCTCCACCTGGGAAAGGTTTCATTGTGTGGATCAATATGGATGAACATTGTGGGTGGTTTAACCTTAGAGCCCGCGCCCACGGCAACTTTTTGTAGCGACGCGAGCGTTTCGTAAACGCGCAACAGTATCGCTTTTATCGCGCTTTAGTCGCATTTGCAACGCGCTACAGCATCGCGACCGTATCGATGCCAACGCGCGACCGTGTCGGACGATATCGGGAAGAGAACGGAGGAAGGGGGTATTTTTTATTTTTTTTGTGTTTTTTGTTATAGCTGCAACAGAAATACATCATCTGTATTTCTGGGAACTTTCAAAGACTGGCTGCTGTAATTTAAGTTTCTTTTTTTACGCTTCTAATGTGTTTTTATACGTGTTGTTATAAGTTATATCAATGTTACTATTAGTCACTAGTTCTCCTAAATATTAAATAAATGAAATCGGTCTGCCATCGACACGCAAAGAAGAATAAATAAAAAAATAAGTTCATGAGATACAGCCTGGTGACAGACAGACAGACAGACAGACGGACAGCGGAGTCTTAGTAATAGGGTCCTTTACCCTTTGGGTACAGAACCCTAAAAACCAAATAACCCAAGACTTTACCCACAGACAATGCACCTGAGTAACTTCAAGTATGGCGTAAGGCGCGCAACGTCTGCCACTAATGTGCGACTGGTCTGCTGAGAGTCAGCCATAGAAGAAGAAGTCTACTCACAATGCCCACAAGGTCGCCTTTCCCGTACTCGCCGACGAGTTCTTTCTTCCCGTTAGGGTGCGTGATGACCGAGCGGAGACGGCCGCTGAGCACTATAAAGGTCGAGCCCGACTCTTCATCTTGGCGGTACACGGCGCGGCCGGATTCGAGGAATACCTGGAAGGGAAACAAAATTATGATCCGGACGTTTACCTTACTTTTAGGGTTCCATACATTAAACGGAAAAACGGAACCCTTCTTATCGGATCACATCGAAATATCAAATACACAGGTCTGCAATTATTAGAGCTATGTAAAAATCTAACATCTAAGTTAACGCAATCAAAAGATACGCCGCATATTTTGACACTCGCTAGGATTTTTTTTTTGTGATTTGCGGTCCCCAATCATGAAATTCTTTCAGAGAGAGCATGGGCATAGGCCTTCTTTCAGAGAGAGTGCTCAATGCGGATTTTCGCGTTGAGGGTATAATGGCTCATACGCTCAGGTTTTGTATAATTAATCTTTAAAAATATGAGTTCCAAAACAATTATACAATAGATAGCGCTGAACCGATTGTGCATCGCACAACGTTTTAATAAAATAGGTCAGCTTAAAAAACACTTCGAGTTTCTTATAATACGCATTACGCATTGGGTGGTGTAGATTAGTGCAAACTCATCACACCAGATGGCGCCCCCCGTCCAGTTGACGGAGACTAGTTGAAGAAATTCGCATCGACAGTTACTTGACTCGGTAGCTCAATTGGTAGAGCGCCTGCACGGTATGCGAGAGGTTGCGGGTTCAAGTCCTGTCCCGAGTGATTTTTTTCAACTTATTATAAATGTTTTCTTATAATAAATACGTGCCAAGTATTCTGCGCCTCTGTTATCTAAGAAACCCACTCAACCTTTGGGCGTCAAAACCCTCGAAAAAAGCCCTCATTGAAATGAATGACCTTTTCACATTTAAAATCGGTTATTTTTACGGTGGGTATTTTAGAGAATACAGGGGCTGAGTTCAAGTTTTAAAACTTTAAGTTGTAAAATCCCGATCTCTCACCCAGTCGAGCGCGAAGTCGACCTGCCGCACGAAGGGCGAGAGTCGCCTGACGACCGTGTTGGCGATGTGCAGCACCACAGCCAGTCTCTCCCTCATTATGGAGTAGACCGTGGTCTTGGACAGTATGCCGATGCGAGAGAAGTGTTTGGCGCGGATCGAGAAGAAGCTGTGCTCGCCGGTTAGGACGGCGAACATGAGCCAAATCGGTCGAGAGGGGTTGCCGAGATATGGGGTTGTACCTACAGTTTATAAGCAAAGCGTGCGCGCCTGCGCTAAGGTGTTAGCAAGAAGTTACACATCTGAAACTGGCGTCGCGAGTTCACAGTTCGGGGCGAACCATTAGTAGGTCTGAGCGTGGTGTATAATCCGCGCAGGATGAGAGTGGGACGCGATCTTTTGGAACTGCGACGCGTGCGGTAAGCAAACTCGCGTCGAAGCAACCTCGTCAAATTAAAATAAAGTATATTTTCGATTGACTTCGAGAAGGTTCCATCCCATTCTCATTTTGCGCGGATTATACACGGGTTGTAAAATCCCGATCTCTCACCCAGTCAAGCGCGAAGTCGACCTGCCGCACGAAGGGCGACAGTCGCCTGACGACCGTGTTGGCGATGTGCAGCACCACAGCCGGTCTCTCCCTCATTATGGAGTAGACCGTGGTCTTGGACAGTATGCCGATGCGCGAGAAGTGTTTCGCTCGAATCGAGAAGAAGCTGGGCTCGCCGGTTAGGACGGCGAACATGAGCCAAATCGGTCGAGAGGGGTTGCCGAGATATGGGGTTGTACCTACAGTTTATAAGCAAAGCGTGCGCGCCTGCGCTAAGGTGTTAGCAAGAAGTTACACATCTGAAACTGGCGTCGCGAGTTCACAGTTCGGGGCGAACCATTAGTAGGTCTGAGCGTGGTGTATAATCCGCGCGGGATGAGAGTGGGACGCGATCTTTTGGAACTGCGACGCGTGCGGTAAGCAAACTCGCGTCGAAGCAACCTCGTCAAATTAAAATAAGGTATATTTTCGATTGACTTCGACAAGGTTCCATCCCATTCTCATTTTGCGCGGATTATACACGGGTTGTAAAATCCCGATCTCTCACCCAGTCGAGCGCGAAGTCGACCTGCCGCACGAAGGGCGAGAGTCGCCTGACGACCGTGTTGGCGATGTGCAGCACCACAGCCGGTCTCTCCCTCATTATGGAGTAGACCGTGGTCTTGGACAGTAAGCCGATGCGCGAGAAGTGTTTGGCGCGGAGAATGGGTGAGGATCGGGCAGCTAAAACAGCATACGACCAGTCGGACGTCCCAAGTATCGCTGGATTGACGCTGAGCCAGCGTAGTAAGTATTGTATTCAGCACTAAATTCCGAACTGTGGCAGATCACTAAACAAAAACCTGTAGCCCAAGACATCAGGAAGCGCAAATGGCGTTGGCTGGGACACACCTGCGAAGACCCGATCACCACATCCCGAAGGTGGCTCTCTACTGGAAACCCGCCGGAGGCTCACGACGACCCGGAAGACCGTACCAGACGTGGAAGAGATCCGTTCTCTCTGAGACGAAAGAGGAGGGGGCAACTTGGTCAGAGCTGCCCTCCCTAGCCATGAACACAGATAGATGGAAAGCCCTTGTGTCAGCCCCAGACTCCACGGAGGAGTAAAGGGACAAAAGAATAAGAAGAAGTATTCAGTGTGTCAATGTTCAGATAGTGTGGTGTACACAGGTTATCTTACCCAGTCAAGCGCGAAGTCGACCTGCCGCACGAAGGGCGACAGCCGCCTGACGACCGTGTTGGCGATGTGCAGCACCACAGCCGGTCTCTCCCTCATTATGGAGTAGACCGTGGTCTTGGACAGTATGCCGATGCGCGAGAAGTGTTTAAGAGAATGAGGGAGGATCGGGCTGCTAAAACAGCATACGAAGGGCAACCTTCTGGATGTCGACCAGTCGGACGTCCCAAGTATCGCTGGAATGACGAAGTCTCGAAGGACTTGCGCGAACTCCAGGTGGATTGGAGAGAAGTGGCGCAAGACAGAGAGAGATGGCGTCTTTTTTTATATTTTTATTTATCTGTTTATTTCAAAAGTACACCCATAATATAATTGTGTTAGTGAAAGGGACTTACCTAACTATATGTACATTATATACAGATGGCAATTAAGTAGGTAGACGCCGCCATTTAATGCCATTTGATATGGCACAGCATCGGCTGATGTATGGGCAGTCTAGCCTCTCCGCGATCATATTTAGGGCGCTGTATTTTGGTTGCATATTTTGACTGCGGAGGCCAAGATCCACTTCGGGTCGCTGAGCCAGCTTAGTAAGTACGTATTGTATCAGTGTGTCAATGTTCAGATAGTTAGGTGTACACAGGTTGTAAAATGTCGATATCTCACCCAGTCAAGCGCGAAGTCGACCTGCCGCACGAAGGGCGACAGTCGCCTGACGACCGTGTTGGCGATGTGCAGCACCACAGCCGGTCTCTCCCTCATTATGGAGTAGACCGTGGTCTTGGACAGTATTCCGATGCGCGAGAAGTGTTTGGCGCGGATCGAGAAGAAGCTGGGCTCGCCGGTTAGGACGGCGAGGCCGCCTTCCACTTCGCCTGGGAAAAAAGATAGACTTTAGGTCCTCTGCAGACGTAATACAACGTGTTACAAAACATTATTTTTGCAGGGTCAATAGGATGTCAATTCTGTTAAAAAAAAAAATTCTCAACCTCAAAATTTTATAACTTTTTTTGTGTTTGGTATTAATCGGCTGAATTATTGTTGTTCTGTTGTTTATAATAATTACAATAATACAATTTTATTGCCGTGAAACAAATATCGTTGAACCAAAATAGCTCAGTTTAGCTTCAAAGTGTTTAAAACTTCAAGCTTTTTCGCCGGGCTTTTGCGCCACGCTGCTATCGTTGGACCTTGATGATGATGATGATGATGATGATGATGATAATGATGATGATGATGATGATATCCTTTAAAACTTAAACTTTCGTAAGCACTGCACATTTCTATATCGCTATTCCGATTAAAATAAAAGTAAGTGAAACCGTTAAAGCGATATAAAAATGATATCCTTTTATCCCTTATCAGGGACATAGGGCTCAAACTTACCTGGATAAGCGGTGAACATGTGAACTTCGCCTTCGCCCTCCGCAACGCGTTGGGACACCAAAAGCGCGCCGGATAGCAGGTACACCAGCGCCACGTCCTTTGTACGGCAGAAAGAGGAAATACGTTACACTGGGCACAGGAAAACTACCCTTGAAGCCGACATAATAAGGGTAATATTACAAAGGAGGTTAGTTACTGGAAACACGCCGTAAAATACAGGTTAAGGTTGGACGATAGCAACGTGGCAGGAACTTCAAAATTTTTACAGTTTTTTACATTTTGTAGTTAAACTGAGCTATTTTTGTTCAGCCATTTTTCGTTCGCGGCATTAACATAGTATTCTTTTCATTATTGTAAACAAAATGCAAAAAAATGTAAAAAACTGAGAATTTTTTTAATTTCCCGCCACGTTACTATCGTCCAACCTTAATACACAGACCACAGGTACGAGTGCCTTGAGCAAAAATGTTCGTTATGATGAGGACATTACGTAGTTTCCCGCTTTATTGGCGGTTTTAAAACCCTGTATATTGCAGGAAACCCTATAAGAAGTCTCTGGTATTTATAGCTATAAAAGAAACATTGTTTATTGTTTCCTCAGAATTATGATCCCTTCTCACCTTATGGCTCTCTTCCTTCATGATATAGGTGCCGGCTGGCAGGTCTCTCACTTGCACTGCGCCTTGCAGCAATGTGCTGTCATCGAGCCCGAGCTCCTTGACGAAAGCCTCGATCGCTATTTGTATCAGCGCCTGTCGGTTAAAGGAAGCCTTATTAGTATAACATTTTGGGGTTTTCCCTAATACAATGTGTTACAAAACATCCTAACTCTTTTTACAGGGTGTAACCTACTGGTCAACAGGATGTCAATTCTGTAAAAAAAAGTTGAATAAAAAACAATTTTTATTTTATAACCTCAAAATTGAAAATTTTTCATAACTTTTTTGTTTTTGGTATTAGCTCAAATTTAAAAATATTTTTGTGGGTGTAGGTGCATTTGCATAGCTTTGAGTTGTTAAAACAATGTGAAAGTCAATGAAAACAATATTAAAAAAATACTTTTCTCCCGCCACAGCGTTCACATTTTATTAATTTAAAAATCAACGAACGTCATAGAGCAAAAAAAATATTTAGGTTGTGATCCCTATCACCGGGTGCTATTACCCTGTAAAAAGAGTTAGCATCTTTTGTAACACCTTGTATATCCAAAACGTTGCGTCGTAGATTTTTTAATTGGAGCTAAATCCAAAACAAAAAAGTTTTGAAAATTTTAAAATTTTGAGGTTATAAAAAAAAGTTGTGTTTTTCAACTTTTTTTTGCAGATTTGTCATTATGTTGACCAGCAGGTTACATCCTGTAAAAAGAGTTAGGTACTTTTGTAACACCTTGTATACTTTTTCCAATTTCTACACCGTTTCTGAGCTATACGCTCCTGAAAAGTGACAATGGCCCGTTTCAAACTGACAGCTACTAGTGGTTCGCCCCGAGCTGTGAACTCGCGACCCCAGATCTCTGCAACCCCTCGACCGATTTGGCTCATGTTCGAACTTAAAAATTCTCTTTGACTCATTTACCCGCCTATCAAATAAAAATAAAAACTGATGTGAGTTCGAGCAGACGAGTAGTCTGCAATTTTCCGCTTTGACTGACTAAAAACTTATCCGGTATAGAGACAATAGACAGAATAGAAAAAATATTGATATTTTTTCCCGCTTCGGGAGTTGGCTCCTCTAATGCATCATGTATCAGAAAAATGTATTAGACACTGGAATCTGACAAATAGTGCCACTTATAGTGCGTTTCACGAAGTAGTTCCCTTGACGAAACTCTTATAACAATGTAATAGGGACTATTTTTGTTCAACCTAAGGGAATTCTTTCGTGAAACGCACACGTACAAATTACGGTCGCAACCCGCAAAACAAAAGACGGCGAAAATATGGTGCCAATGGCTCATTCCACGGTAATTGATACCAGATAGGACAAAAATTAATTTAAGAATATGTGCATTCAAACACTTGATTATAAAAGCTATTATATACATCTTTCACATACTTAAATTAAAAAAAACTACTTTTATTCGATTATATGCAAAATATTATCATAACATCGATCATGCCTCTAACTTGCTCTAGGAATATTTTTTTATCCATATTTGCAACACTGGTATCCGTTGTGTATGGTCTAGAGTGCGCCAATAGGACTGTCATTCGAGAGCATCATTCATCGGCTTTTTTAACGCCAAATCTTGGATTTTTAATGTAAATACTTGGCTTTTTATTGATTATTATTCTTAAGCAGGCTTTAGTGTCACGCCCGTCACAAAATACATGTAAATGTTTTACCCAGAGAGTCAAAGCAGCTTACACATCGTAAATTTGCTTATTAAAGTAAGGATATGTCGCAGGGGAATGTGTGCAAATTGATTTTAAGTGCCATAACATTCTTGTTTAGCTATAGGAAGGTAATTATTTTGGTCACACCCGTCACATGTCACACCCATCACTGTTTTTGCTCATTAATTTTATGAAAATTTTATGAAACATTGGGCCACGTAACTTAGTACTAGGCCAAGACATGTTTAGTGAGGGTAAATTTATTTTATTAGGATTACTACAGTGTGTTTTCTGTGTGATGCTTGGTTATAGCATAGATAGCTTTTCTTTTTTACTTAGAATGGACGCTGCTGCAAGGAAGAGGAAGAGTAGAGTGACCCTGAGAAATGCCGTTCGTTTTCGGAAAAAGAGAAAGTCAGGGTTAAGTGTAGTTTATTTAGCATCAAAATGATCTCGTCACACCCGTCACATAGGTCAGTCACACCCGTCACGACGTAATTCAGGATTTAAAAGCTGATTCTAGCATACATACTTTAAATAAATTGTTGCTAACATAAAGAAAAAAGGCTCAACTATATGAATGATTCTAATTATTCAAGTGAATCTGTCATAAAGAGCAGAAATATTGTGTTTCTTTCAAGCAGAACTAAATCTTGCCTGCGTACCCGTCACACCCGTCACGGAGACTAATAATACTATATCTTCTACAAATTAAGTTTAATTGGAGATTTTAGTTTTACATTCAATAAATGGCTTCAAAGCCTAATGGTTTACATTCACACTTAAATCATCCCTTATCAATTATAGGAATAACAGCACAAAACATTAGTAGAAATGTCACACCCGTCACCGTGGAATGAGCCCAATGTAAAATAGTCTGTCTTACCTGCTCATCAAGGTTTTCATTGGGATTATGTTTCCTGAACGAGGTCCCCTCCTTGCCTCGCTGTAGTGGCGGGGTCGGTTGCACATCGGGCTGCTGAAAAAAGTTTATAATTAGTAACATTTTTTATTCAAAGTACTTGATAAGGATTTTTTTAAAACTATTTATGGTGCTTATAATTTTGGAGTAAAAGGAGAGGCCTTTGCCCAGCCTCAGCAAACACCATGATGGAACCACTTTTTGTATTTTCTAAAGCACTAACCCATGCTAGGAAAGATTATAAAGATTTTTCCGCTCAGGAAATTTGCGTACACCTGTGTACGCATTCCGAGCGGAAGGGTCCCCATGGACCGTGTAGAATAAAAAAAAAATCTTCACCATGATTGAAGTTGTTCGTTTTTTTTTATACACTAATGTTAGTGTTTATCTTCAAAGTAATCATCGATCAATCACAAAACAGTGCATTTTTATATTGGTTCGTTTCAGTGAACTTTTACGGGAAAAAAAACTAGAAGGCTCCTCGTGGTTCGATACGACAAAAGTTGTACTTTCTCTCGATCTATCTCTTTCTCACTTTCCCGCTCTTTTTCTCTCACTCTCGCTCCCTCTCGCTGTCTCTTTCTCTCTTCCTAGCTTCAATCCCACATCGCTCTTAATTCTCTCTCGTCTCGACTTTGGCGAATATGGGCCCTTGACCAAGCGAAAACCTACCTTAACTTCAGACGAAGATAGTCAAAACCCCAACTCACCTGTGGCGTGTTGCTGGCGATATCAGGCACCATGTCAGGTCGCGGCTTGCGCCCTTGTATCTGTATTGGGGACGACCCTGCTCCATTGTACTCTTGCTGCACATGCAATGACACACAACACACAATATACAACGTGTTACAAAAGGTACTAACTCTTTTTACAGGGTGTAACCTGCTGGTCAACATAATGACAAATCTGCAAAAAAAAGTTGATAATCACAACTTTTTTTTATAACCTCAAAATTGTAAAATTTTCAAAACTTTTTTGTTTTTGGATTTAGCTCCAATTAAAAAATATGGTTGTTTGCTTAGCTGTATTTTAGTAGTTTTAGGCTGTTAAAACATAGTGAAAGTCTATGGAAACAGTATTTAAAAAACACTTTTCTCCCGTCACAGCGCTTACATTTTAATTATTTAAAAATCAACGGAACGTCATATAGCTAAAAACATTTTTTGGTTGTGATCCCTATCCAGGTAGCATGACCCTGTAAAAAGAGTTAGCATCTTTTGTAACACCTTGTATGAAGGGTATATGAAAAACAGCGTGGCGGGAAAGCCCAAATTTTCGCAGTTTTTAGGGTTTAGGAAACCTATTACAGATACTCTATCTCACGAAGTCCGTTTGGTTATGAATGTTGTCAGGCGTGCATGTATACAATGCTTTAGTGTGCTCCACTGTCCGTCCGTCTGTCTGTCCATCTGTCACCAGGCTGTATCAAACTCAAACTTATTATTTTTATTCGTTTTACAAAAAGAGGGGTAAGTAGCAAAACGTTTTCCCAGTTTGTATGGGGTTGAGTGATCGAGGTAAACAGTGTCTTCGTAGTCAGAATTGAAACCCACAAAACACAACCATCGATTTATCGTTTGGCATAAGCATTCTTAAAGTTTCTTTTAAATGTATATGAAATACATTTGGTTAAGGTTTTGTTCATGCAAAAAGATGCAGTCCAATTTGCAGTTAAGATTCTAAAGCTCAAAAGTAAGTAAGTAGGCACAATAAACCGCCAAACTCCGCTTAGCAAACCCAACCTTCCTACCTAGACCACAAAGCCCAAGTTCCCTTACCGAGTGCTCCAGCCCGCTGCGGTCGACCGAATGGTGCGGCGAATGCATGGAGGTCCCCATGTCAACAGTCGTACGGGCTGACTTCATCGGAGACCCTCCCATGGTGGTGGGACGGCGCCTTTCCTTACCCTGTAGAAAATTACATTGTGTACATGGGAACTTTATTGGTAGGTAATCGTAAATCGAGGTCACTGTCACCCCAGTATGCTTAGCATGGTCGTTTTGACACTCTCTCGAACTCGAGTGACAGACGTGCCATGTCTATTGTGCGAGCATGGCAGGCGGGACTCGAGATGGCAATAGATTAGGGTCATGTCGAGCAAAAAGTAATTAATTCCATTTTAATAAAAATGTTGTATTTTTGTCTCCATCGCCATGTTGGTGTAGAGCCAACTCGAGCCCGACCGACAAGTTGACAGTTTTGCATAGAGAAGGGCCTATCTCGGGCTTACCATGCTGCCCGTACTGGTGTCAGAGATTTTAGGCCGCCCAAAGAGCCTCTGACATGGCTTAAGGCCCAGTAGTAGGTACAACTAGCGACGCCGGAGAAAAAAAAAATCTTCTTTTTGGATGCGTTTTTTGCTAAAAACTCTCCTGCAAATTCTCAACGCGAGGTAACTATTTTTAGGACCTAAGGTTTGGATTCCAGATCCTAGAACCTACGAATGCAATCATTTATCGCCAAAAGTGCCTCGCGTTGACATTTTGCAGGAGAGTTTTTAGCAAAAAAAACGCATCCAAAAAGAAGATATGAGTTTTTTTTTTCATTGGCGGCGGTAGTTGTGCCTTCTATTGTGCCTTAACGATTATTCTTAATCAACAACCACCGCGACCAACGGTTTAAAGTGCCTTCCGAAGCTCGGAAGCGCTCCGATATTATTGCCAATAGCGGTCACCCATCCATGGACTGACCGCGCCTGATGTTGCTTAACTTTGCCAATCGATTAAGAATGGCTAGAGTCCAACCAACTGGGCTGTAATGTATTTGACTCCATGTTTTGTAATCTCACTGTTCTAAAAAAATACCCTGTTACAAAATAAAAATAATAATACTTAATTAAGTAAAATAGATTTACCGGATTAACTAGCTCAGCACTCAGACCAAGATATTGATGTAGCGCGGTGAATGTCACTCTCTGTAGACGCACCATAATAATCTGGAAACATAATATGATAATAACACATTTCGGTGACTGTTGGTGTTAAAATGTTGATGTACACAAGACAGCACATCGACGCTTACACGTTAGCACTGTACTCGGTTACGTTACGGGCGACTTTGCAAGAAAAGTGTACACTCAGACTCAAGAAAAGAGTTCACACGAGTGCTGTCGTGTGAACAATGGACTTTTTGAAACATTTACTTTATTGTAAGAAAACTTTTGAATTGCTTACTACGTTTTAATTTAACATAATGAGACACACGAAATTACAAAAGCTTCATATTTTTAATTTAAACTCTGACATACCTGTATTACTCTAACAAAAATGTCCGGGTACTCTTTGAAGACCTCCTGAAAGGCACGCATAGGTAGCTTGATCACTTGCGAGTCTTCAAGCGCCTTTGCGTTCACCGTTTTGTACGGTTGCGAGTTTCCCTGCAAAGGACAATGAAAGAGTTAGTAAAGAAAAGGTCTTTGAATCTATGTATTATGTCGAGATGGTCTTGCATGCAAGACACACCATTTACCGAACAAAATGTATGGGGAAAGTTTTTCGCGATATTTGACAATTCTAGTAATCCAACCTCAGTTGGCTCCTTGGAGTTTTTTGATCCCTACATGAAACAGAAACGATGAACAGTAATTTTTTTTTTTTATTATTTTAGCATTTTTCTTGCGGACTGTAATTTTTTTCCAAAATCTGTAATATATCAAAAAGTTATGGATGGTCTCCTATGAACGTTTTCCTGTAACTATAACGGTTAAGGTACTGCCCTTACTGCCCCGTCCCAAAAATCCACCCTGTATAGTACGTATTACTCACCGTGAGCACGTCGGTAAAGCTGAGGAGTGACGTCACACTCTCGCCCGCGCGCACCACTTTCAGAGACAGACTGCTGCCGTCCTGATTCGTAATGTAGACGTTCACGCGGCCGTTTTGCACCACGTAGACATTCTCGTCCGTATCACCTGGAAATAAGGAGGCACTGTTTTATCATCCTCCTACGAAGAAATCCTCCTTAGAAAGTGGAGTTGGCTCTGACACACACTGAGTAGACACGACACCTACCCAACCAAGCAGGTGCTAACCTGGCTACCCGAGGGCAAACGGCGAGTGGGTTAGTATCGCCCCAAACCCACGTGGCGCCGATCGGTCACCAGTGAGGCGCGAAAGGTCGGTCTGGACTGAAACGACCTCGAACCAACTGCGTAAGATCGTCCCAAGTGGAGAAAACTTCTTCGAGCTCTATGTCCCTCCTGAGAGATAACAGTCATTGTTTTATGAACGTGTTCAGAAGGCTGTCGACGCAACACCCGAGACAAAAGTGTTGATCATGCTATCGAGTAGATATGGGGCCTGAGTCTGTAACGCGGTGGTGCCAAAATGGTCTCAAAGTTGACGGCATCAATTACGATTTATTGATGCTATCGGTACTTTTAATGTTTTTGTAGTACAGCAACAATGTCCCAGGCACTGCAGCGCCGAGTGGTCTCTTCACCCATCTAGTGTGAGTGAAGGTGCCACTGGACGCTGTATAAATCATCTCATTACGTAGATGCAAAGGCCTTAGTAGTACAGCGAAGAATATTCTGATTCTAATTCTAGAGGATCAGGTCGCTGGTTGTACGAGAAAAACGAGGAAACCCGTTCTACTGGCCATCGACACGCCATTGCGTTACAGACTTAAGCCCCTGGATAACGTGCCTTCGGAAGCATGTAAGCGTTCATTATCTGCTAGTGACAACACGTAAACTGAGCGCTTTCGATGTTGCTTAACTTTGTCAATCGGTTAATTACAGGCATACCGCTCAACCGAGTAGGTAACCGCGGTAGTGGAACGGTGCGGGAGAGGTGTGTTTCGTGACGCGTGACTTCAGTCGGATGTCAGCATCGCTGTCACTTATAATAGCGAGATGTCACAATATGTCACCCATCCCGCACCGCTCTATTACCGCAGGAAACCTTAACCAATTGGTATTACTTCGACTTATAGACGCCCTGAGGGTACTGGTTTTTTTTTTTACGCCAATCAAGCGGTTAAGGTCCAACGGGATATTCAAAATTTTCAGTCTTTTAAATTTTGAAGCTAAACTGAGCTATTTTGGTTTAGCGATTTTTGAAATCATAAATCAACACTAACCGACTTTAAACAGAAACGACCCGGCGGGCAGGTTTAGAATCTCGGTGTGTTTACACAGCATCAGGAAGACGGGCTTCTCGAAGTGGCCGAAGACGCGGATGCTGTGTAGCATGTACAGTGCGTCCGGAGGCACTCGGTCGTCGCTCGTCAGGTCCTCCTCGAGGTACTCCGCTGGCGGCTCTAGGACCTGGGAAAAACAATTAAATAAATAAATAAAGTTTATTCAATTCCAAACAAATAAGAAAAAAAAACCTTCAAGGCGCTAAGCAGCACATTCATTTGGTTTCCTTTCCTTATGTACTGCCTAACCCAGCCTTATACTCCGCTTACAGGAAAGATAAGGCTTTTGACTACGGACCTAACGGCGCTTCTAAAAGGGGAAATATTTTTCAGCAATAATGTGGTTGCAATATTGGCAATCATAGCCCGCAACACTGGCCCATATTGAGTGTTATTGTCAGTGTGTCGTCTACCTGTCAAAAGTTCACAGTTCGGGCGAACTACTAGTATATTTATTTGCGCTCGCCCCGCCACATTTTTTTAAGAATGTCAGGAGTTGTGGGACTTCATGACGACTTGAGAAGCATTGCTTTAATGACCACAAATAGCTCACGGCGACCAATACGAAAATAATACACACCTTCAGTTGCTCCGGAGCCGTGTCTTTCTTAAGCTGCAGCAGTTTCCTTGCGAACCGCATCACAGCCCTCCGCTTCCGCCCCTGTCCACTGTTCGATATGGACTTGACTTTTCTCAGCATCCTTCGCCCGTAGAACAGCATCTTATCCCGTTTGCGGAAGCGTTTGTTCTCGCCGCCGCCGCCGGTGAGGGCGCCGGCCCCCTCCAGAATCTCTGTCAGAAGAAAGCCTTTGGACTTTGAGCATTTTTAGGTGGATGATCGTTATAGGTAGATGCCGACAATGAAGGTATAAGCCGTGTCATTAAAGAAAACGTTTGGGATGGACTTCAAAACTAAAGAAGAAAGAAAGGAAATACATTAATTTATACCAAAACACACATGAACAATTTAAAGTTTTTTTTTTTTTGTTCCTGGTTGGATCTGCGATCAGTCCGTGACTATAAGCAGATGTTTTTTGCTCGAAGCTACTATTAGATAAGTCCCCCATCGGGAACTCCTCTATTTCCTTATTTTGGCTAGTCGGCAACTTGCTCATCACTGCCCAGTTCCATTATATGACGTCTTTTCAGACGTTTTATATAGTCAGCCATGGTAAGTTTTGTTGCTAGTTTATTTGGATGTGCTGCCAGTTGGGACTTGTATGTTGTTGCATAGAATTTGATTTCTTGCTTTACTGTTTTCATGTTTAGAAGATTGTGGAGTTCCGCAAGCTGCGAATGCGCCATGGTTCATAAGAAATACGGAACTCCACAATCTTCTAAACATGAAAACAGTAAAGGAAGAACAATTTAAAGTAAATAGATAATTAGGTTCGTAGGCCATAAAAGGGATCTGGCTCGATATAATGTTACGGGTACCCTAAGGGGCACCTTAAGGATACCCTACCCACAACGCTGGTAGTGTTGTCTCGCTTTGATTGTATTTATTAGAATACGCGTGGCCTGATTCTGGGCCAATAAAATATGACAACGTCACCGACACGACAACAAGAATTAGAGTGAGAGGGCGAGTGTTTTGGTAGTTCATTCCTAATCCGTTGGACCATTTTTTATAATCTTTGGTTTTTTGGATTTTTCTCTGCCCCAAATAGCGAATAAATAAAAACATTGGAAGAATGGGACGAAGTCGCGGGCAAAAGTTATAGATTACGCAATTTTTCAGGGAATCTTGCTTTCTTGTGGGGTTCTTCTCTTTCTTCACTCTTTCCTATGTGGCACGTAATGATAAAATATTTACCTTTCGACTTCCATCTTCTGTAGTAGTAGAAGAATACCACTAGCGCCGACACCAGCAGGCATCCACAGAACGACCATAGCACCTAGAAAGAAAAAAACAATAGTTGTAGAACTCTTTTATAGCGTTTAGTTTTCAAGATTCCATACCCAAAGAGTGAGAGTTACGGTACACAAAAAATTCACTGGCCTAATAAATAACCTTTTTGCAGCATGTAAGCAAGCAAAGTATGTAATTGACAAAGTGTTTACACTTTACATGTTGAAAGTTAAAACAATTTTATAATAAGTTGAAAAAATTCACTCGGGACAGGACTTAAACTTTAGGTAAACAATCAGAATTTGGTTTTTTAACCACTGGCAAAGACTTCTAAATATAGGCATGCTCAATGTCAAAAATAAACAATGCAGCCTCTTGCCTTCTAAAAAATAGCATTTTTTTATATCACAATAAATCTTTATGTTCTACTATAATTTCTGAGTAATTCATGAACATAATTATCTTTATCTATGCTACAATCTAATAACCAACTTAGTTATAATATTAGTAGAATGTGGTCTATCTTTTTTGATAATCATTTTTATAGCACCAATTTGAAATAAAACTACACACCCATACTCCACAAAGTCAAGATTTTTACTCACAAATAAAATCATAGATTTACTGAGAAAGTAAAACTGTGAATTATTCAAATGTTTTGCCAATTTACCCGATTGATCACTAAGCAGAGTTCAGGGAGAAATATAATACCAATTTATGTTTCTATAAGACATACCACAAAGAGCAACATAGTCTAGTCTTATTAACACTCCGAAATTAATTCTAAGTGTAAAAAAACAAGTGTTCAAACTTAGGATCATCACAACACTGAAGAGAGTGTGAGTCCTTGCACTCGCGCCATTTTCGACCTTACGCAATAGACAACTGCCTATAACACTTATTGCTACCATGTAGTATTCTTGCGTAAACTTGACTAGAGTTGCGATTTTACAAGATATTGATGTAAAATGTTGGCTGGTTTTGTTGGTTTGCTAGTGATTGAGAGGATTGTATGTTTTCATTGCTTTAGTAGACAAAGTTGGATACTTTTTGATTTCATTGAAAAGTTTTGAAATATTTTAAAATCTTAGATCCTTATAGTAATATGATCCTGTATAAGAGTAGATCAAATTTTTTCCATCTATCGTCATGAATTAAGTAATTATTGTGATATGCGCTTTGTTTAGGTTGTCTTTGTTTCTTGTTGAAATTTTTCCCCTGTCCTAATCTCAAGTTTTCAATAAAATTGCCCCCTTGGTGTTTATAGGTTTATGTAGGCAAGTGTCAGGTCTACCGAACGACGAATGATTCTTAAAAACTATGCAATAAGAAAGGAATGGTAGGTATTGTAAGTTGTAACTATTGCTTTGTAAGCCAAGTAGTAGGCACAATGTTTCAAAACAAAGCTACTTTGTTTCATTAATTGATTACTCATGACCTGTGTGATAGCTTCCTATTTAAAAAGGTAGGAATGTAAGACCAACTTACCATGGTCACTTACAATAGGTAGACAAGGAACTGAGATAAGTGATAAAAACCTGACTTCAAGGTTTTGCCCTTGGATATTTGGCCAAACTGTTATCTAATGCAAAAAGCGACGTTACCATGTCAAGAGCTCTCACAGATCTTCGCAGGAGAGGATGAAGAGCATAAAAATCAATACTTTAACACGATACCTGATTTTCTTGGAAATTATCCGACCAATCGGAAGTCCATGTTTTAACTGCGAACATGTCGGC
The DNA here is from genome assembly GCA_949319315.1 of Zelleria hepariella. NCBI lineage: Eukaryota > Metazoa > Arthropoda > Insecta > Lepidoptera > Yponomeutidae > Zelleria > Zelleria hepariella. The sequence continues at coordinate 14,311,637 of OX439391.1, read as the reverse complement.
TTTCGCGTTGATGTTGTTTAGTAGGCCCACGACGTCCATGGTTTTGTTATTTTCCGTCACATTTATTCACTAAACCTTATTTTTTAGCGTGATAAAATCACCAACAAAGAAGATTGAATCCATGCGAAAATACATCCATCAGCTGGTTGTTTTTTTTTTTGCCGACTGTTGAACATTTCACAGACTAAGTTTTGACATTTTCCATTCATTTCTACCGATTTTCTATTTCCGGTGTTGCCAGTTATCACAAGAGGACATCACTAATACCCTTCACTCAATATTCTGTCTTGTCTATTCAATTCATATTCGTTCTGAACGAATCATTCATTCTCAAATTCATCATTCATTCATCATTCTTTTTGCCAGAGAGAAACGTTTGCTTGCTCTGTCTAATTAATTTTCCGAGTTCATTAAAATTGCTCTTCATTTCATTACTCCATTGATCTAACGTGGTAAGTTTTGTTTCGTAACGTAGCTATCTCAAAGTTTAGGTACCCGAAGATAACCTAAAATACGGGGCTCGTTTCCAGTTTTCCACGTCAATATGGCGGCTGGAGTTCAGGTTCAGCCAGCTATTGCGTCGTAGCAAAGTTATCACCACCTATTTATCTTCTTCCAGATGTCTCGCTACAGAGAATGGGACCTCTCCTGCAAGGTGTACGTGGGGAATCTCGGCACAAACGCCTCAAAGTATGAAATCGAAAAGATTTTCGCCAAATACGGAAACATAAGGAACGTGTGGGTCGCTCGGAATCCGCCAGGCTTTGCCTTCGTGGAGTTTGAGGATCATCGGGATGCCGAGGACGCGTGCAGAGCGGTAGATGGAACGTAAGTGTGCTCTAAAAATAAGTCGCCTTATCGATTTTTAGTTACAACGTTGCGTAGTCCCACATCTTGGCCGCCATTTTGTATCTGACCTCAATAAAATTATAGCCAAAATACCACGCCAATTCAGCACGCTCCTTAGATCCGTTTCATTCTCAATGTGAAACGCTTGAGTCATAAGTGTGCAATAGCATAGTACCTCCATTTTTAGACAGATATGTGCAATTTCCCTCCTAGTGAGAGCTTATGAGATGGCACTTGTCTCGAAATGGGGAACATTCCAATTACCTACTCACTCATAGAACCTATGTATCGATAGACCTCCTAATTCAATTGAACTTTCTTTTTCCACACAGGAGGTGTTGTGGAACTCGTATCCGTGTAGAAATGTCCAATGGACGTACAAGAAGGGAGCGTGGGAAATACTCTAGGTACGTTCAAATCTTATCATTTGTGATTTTAATTTCAATTTATTTTGGTAATTTAAACCTAAATCTCGAGGAGAGCCAAGCTTATGTTCTTAGAACAATAATTTTACCCTTTTATTACCTACCTCTTTTAATTAAATTGAATTCAAGTGTGCAAAATTCTGATTAACTTGCTTTTTAATATACAAATAAAATAATATAAGATTCATTTGAAGTTGTGCTGGTAGAAATTAAATGTGGTGGGTGTTGGAACGTTTGCAGGTCCATTTTATCAACCAACCACCAACACACCAACCGCCTCACCACATCTGTTCACCTCAACGGCTCGTTTACAACCTTCAATAAGACATCCGCGACCGCCGCTTGCTACAACATCCTCTCCGGCTTCTACGATCGTCTCTCCAAACTTCTGCTACGTGCAGCTGGGACCTCCAACATCTACATCCCTGTGTCTTCTATCCTCACCGCCGTTACCTAATCCGCAATCCTTAAGGATGTTATGAGCACAACGAAAGCCACCGTAGGCCTCCAATCTACATCGCGTCACGGCTCTGGCGCCTTACCGACTGCACACAATTCTTCGGCACCGAAAACAACAACTTACCCTCGTGTCGCCACAAAATACCTCAAACTTCCGATTAGTGCTGAAGTTCCACTGAAGATAACTAGTTGAAACCTCATCACAAGTTAAGCCCCACGAGTCTCACAGCGGCCAACAATCGACTCTCCACAGGCTCATCAAGTCTCGGTACCTTATTTGAATCCTATACTAAACTTAGAATTTTGACATCAATGTTCTTATGTTTTTCTATCGTTTTGTTTTACAACTTCAAATGTGATAATTAGAAAGAAAGATCTGCTATCAAACTTAAAATATTTTTCTTACTCATTATTGCCTATTTTGATGTGTTTGGTTTTCAGTTAATACTAAAGCGACACAATTAGTTCATTTGAGATTGCATCCATTCTTTTGGACAGGCATAGGGGTGCCTTCATGTACTTTTTTTGACGACGAATCATTCTTTCCAACTTTCCCATTTCACGAACCTCTGTACCTATATTACATGTTTATTGTTACATCTGCCTATAAACGTTTTCAACCGCAAAGTTCGGGCATCAAAGACAAGCGTTATGAGAACACTGGCTGGTTAATCCAAACAAGCCATTTCGTCGTCGAAAAAAGGACCTGAACGGCGCGACACTTCCCAACCTCCTTGCTAACGCCGATCTCTGGCACACAGGTCGCGCAGCCGCAGCCCCCGCCGGCGCTCGTTCTCGCGCGGCCGCTCGCTCTCGCCCCGCCGGTCGCCCTCGGTGCGACGCCGCTCGCCCTCCATCCGCCGCCGGTCGCCCTCACCACGCGATCGCCGCAGCCGGTCTGGGAGCAGGTAATGCACAAGATGAATCTGTTTCATTGATCATGTGATTTCCTTTCGAGATTTTTCAGTTTATTTTTAGAAGTGGCGCCCTCTCTGTTCCTAAGGGATGAAACTTGTGCTGCTGCTGTGGGTCAAATCCTTCGATCAAGGATAAAACTAGATACAACATAGAACTCTGAAATGTGTCTGGAAAAATAGATGCGCAAATTGCCTTTGGGAGCGTATTTGCTCGTAGTCTATGCAATTAAAATAAAACTGTACACTAATGCAATAAGGTTGACATTCGAATATTAGACGTATGGTCGAAATGATGTTTCGTATTGTTCTATTGCTGATATCATTTGTTACTGTGGGGACAAGTTTTTATTGTAATTTTATATGAAATGCGGATTCTATGGGATTTAGTTCGGTGGTCAAATCGCTTATTTTTGTCCCTTCTATCACTGTGCAAAGTGGATTGCTTTCATCATAAAAAGCTTTTGCTAAAGCTCTTTTTTTCATAGCTTCTACGGCAGTATACAGTTGGATCCCAACTTACTGAAGTGAAGAGGTACTCTGATGTGGCTGCATTGCCTGGGACATGTCATAGGAAAAAAGCAGATCAATAAACATTAAATTTGTGTATTGGTTGTAATTTGCTAATGGTGGAGAATGCATTTTATTGGTAGACCTTTTATGACTTATTCGGTACATTCTCTAAATCATCTTTTCTTCTGTTTTCAGATTCTAGAAAGTCTGTCGACTTTGACTTCTCCTTTATAGTACAAGTGGACAAACTACACTTTTATTATTAGTGTTTTAGTGTCATTAATTAATAAGTGTTTGTGTGAGTGTAATTCTGTATGGCTCATGGATTTTCTATCCTGGACAAAATATAAGTACCTTTAGTAATTAATTTGTCATGCGTTCATGCAATAATAATGCAATGTTTATATTTTTCATTGCATTTTCACTGTTATTTATTTAATGTCCACGGCATTATATTGTAACGAATTTATCAGGCAACTTTATATTTTACTGGAGCTGATTGTAGACCATTAATATTATGCACTCATTGTATTTATTCAGATTCAGTCATTATAATTTCATTTCACCAGTCAGCTCCATAGATGCTTGAAGTTAAATTCACTTTTCTGTTCAGTAGGTATAAGTTCAAATGTATAGTATCTATCTGTAAGTTAGTTGACTATAATGTACACTAGATTGCTAATCTAAATAATTACCAATCTTTATTTTACATCTAGTTGATATAGTGTAATTTAAGATTTAAATAAAAGATAAGATAATAGAAATATTCCATTGTTTGATTTATTGGGTTGAAACTTCGGTTCTTCCTATGTGGAGACATCTTTATTAGCCTTTTTTAAACTTACTGGCTTTTGTTGCCGACTTACAAAAAAATCAAAATAAATAATCGTACCTACTATCACAAAAATTGTACCCACAACATGCAATACTGTTAAATTATTCTTAAAAACTATGGAAGAAATTAACAGAGAAACAAACTTCCTCAAAGTTAGTATAAAAGTTATTGTTACAGCACTTTCCTTAGTTGCTAGAGTATGCACCGAGTTTGAGCATATAAACTGAGAAATAATACTTAAAGCTACTAGGACCCATGTGTCCAAAGATAAACTATAACTTGTTTCTAACAACTCTGGTGCTATGCCTAAGAATAGTGGCAGTGGTATAATATATGTGTAGAACAGCATCTGAAAATAATTACAAACTGTAAATGAAAGAGTCATACAAGAGTTGAACAAGAAGAAATAAGGTTGTTATTACCTCCTCTGGATGCTTCCCATATTTGGAATACAGTAGCTCCTGTTGAAGTCCAGTAAAGGCCCCGGTTAACAATGTCGATATAAGAATAGCTACTCCAATACACCAATAGAAGTATTCACCCTTTTTTTGCTCAGCTATTGTGGCCCCTCCATACATGGCTATTACTACACCAATGCTTATTAGAACTGAACCAATCGCATTTGAAAGTTTTGGGGCTCTTTTCTTTGCATACCATGATACTAGCATACTGGCCGGTGACGAAGCTGACCTAAAATTAGAAAAATAAAAGTAGTTAACGCCCATTGTTTGGTCAACTGTTTTCCTCAAGTAAGTCAACTGAATGCAAACCTTATAATCATGTGTAATGTAGACGGAACATGCAAAGCATACACATAGTTATTCAACACGCTAGTTATAAAGAACAACGTAACAAGTATAGCGTATTGTTTTAATGGTATTTTCGGTTTTACCTGAAAACATTCAATAGTTATGAAAACGCACACACTACTTGCAAGTTATGAAACTACTGTGGACGGTATACGTACGGTGCCGAATTTCGATGTGAATATAAAACCTTGCAATGCAATAAAGAAGAACTGTAAAAACGTAATGAAATTGGCACTCTGAGGCGCTCTACTCATTAAAATTTCCATAACAAAAGCACTGACACAGCAGCCCAAAAATACTTCGGGAATTGTTTTCTTTAGATACATTTTTCTGGTCACTGTTACACTTCATTGGACGGACGGAACGTTAACTTAGGGATTACTAAGGCTAAATAAGTAATTACACCATTGATCTTTCTGTGCTAAACAAATAATAAAATAACAAAAACAACCACGTATTCACAAAATAAAAGTTTCACACCAACCAAGCCAAATGAAAGAAAAGTGTCAAAAAAGTTTTTGACATTGACAGCAGGAAAGCGATATAAATTCTCCTAAGTGAGAGAAGGACGGAGAGATAATGAAAAGGTCGCGTTCAAGATTTTCTATGGATCCGTTCATGATAATAAATAATCTTACTTGAATCCAACTTGATTCCTGAAATTCAGTTATACTTTTAATTTATGTACAAACTAGAAGAATCTGAAAGCAATAGAATATAATAACATGTTCTTATAATGAAGTACAACGAATTATTCACCCAAATCAATGCCGACCGTTAGCGTGAGGGACGGGCGGAGTGGCGGCAAGACAGACGAGCGGCGCCTGGCGCGAGTTTGCATTTCCGCGCCATGGCAGCAAGATGTGTCGGGCGTTCGCGCCAAAAGTATTATCAGTTCGAAAACTACACGTGCTAAAAATCAAAGTGGGTAGGAAGTGACTGAAAACTGTTATTTTTAACTCTGTCTAAAAATTTACAGTTTGTTGTGATCCGCATTTGACGTACACCTTTGTGTTAGTGTTTACTATAGAGACCGCACAATGAAAACTTGCTTGATATTGAAGCCTATGTTGAATGTGTTTGAATTTGTTTTATTAGAAACATGTTGACGGGATTTATATTGTGTAGCTTTTTAGTTCTAAGTGTTATCCCTGAGGGTAAGTTATATTTTTTATTGGAAGCTCCTTTTAGGTACCTATATTTTGCTAAGTCCAACTTATGGAAGTACCTAAATGTTTTTTTTATGTCACCCAAGAAGATGTCCGGGCCCACCCAACACTAGTAAGTATATACCTAGTTATACTTCTTGGGCCTAGATACTGGGGTAAATTATTTAAACAGTAACCAGTAGATAATTTCGAGATTCGCCCACAAGTCCCACAACACTAGATGGATGAAGAGACCACTCAGCACCAGGTAGGTACTGGGGGGTTACCCTTGACGCTATTGCGATCAATTATAAAAAGTTTTAAAATTAATTTCTCTTTAAATTCGCATAGGTAGTAATGCTTTGATTTTAATACTTCGTAATGTTTATTCAAAGGTATTAAAATTTGTAAATTGCGCCATATTACTACCGTATTTGAAAAATGCGTCAAGGGTAGAGGGGCAGGACTGCTGCAAAATGTCGGTAAACTTTGTTCATAGTTTAGTGGATGACAGACGTGCTCTTGTTCTGTTACTTATAGGGCTTACAACAAATAATTATGTGTACAAAAATGTATGTGTACAATAATAGTAAATGGTGCTTTTCCTATCGATTGTACGGTCGGCCACAATCTCAGATACCCCATGGCAGCTCTTATCGCGCACGGCATAAGGGCGCCAATCGAACAAAAAGGGGTATCTGAGACTGTGGCCGACTGTACATTGGCCCATTTAAACCTTGGTGCCTCAGCTTACCTCATTGGGAGTTCACAAAATAAAACAATATTTTAAATAATATAGTTAATTGTACTTTACATTAACATACCTACTTGATTATCTACCTTATGTAATATTAAATTATATTATGTAACGAAAGCAGCATCGCTTAGGACAAGGAAATTCTCAATGACTCGGAAACGGAAGACACTTAAAAATTACGTAAATCTAATTTTACATATTCAATACAATTTCATTATAAGGAAAAAATCAAATAAATAAGTACCACTCACTTATTACAACGATTATAATTAATAATTTTCTACATGAAGTCTTTTTTTGAGTTTGCGACAACTAGGACACTTCCTGCAGGTTTCTGAATTGAGAAATTCGCTAAGTGTTAGCGACGTGCTCTCGAGTTTGATATTTTTTTGATACCTTCATGATTGTCAGCCTTTTTTTAACTTGGCGCGTGTGGGACCCGCTTATTGGTGACATTCCAAATGTGAATCAGTCGGCTGCCGATCGCTTTCGGAGGTCCCACGCACGCGCCCGAAAATATTGTATTTTTTTTCATTCAGCTCTGCCCCTAATAAATTGGTCTTCGAGCGGATCTGCGAGCCACCGTAAATCAAAGCTGAAACAATATGGTAAAAACGCGCAGCGCGCTCCAACGGGAAGAAACAATGGCGAGCGATGCCGCCGCCGCCTCGACTCGGCAAATTCAAAATCCGCCTTTTCGGCCCACTGACAGCACTGACAGTAATGACACTAATGGAAAAAGCAAGATCGACCACGACTCACCAAAAACGGATTGCACGACAGTTTTTATGGGTGACCGGCCGCAAGCGGAAAGCAATCCGCTGCCGCCGCCTTCACCAACTCCGCGCTCCTGCAAGTCGCTACGATCCACGTCGTCATCAGTGCGCGCACGGCGAAAGAAATTGGAATTTGAAGCGGCTCAACAAAGAGCCAATATCCATATGCAGCGAGCCAATATCCAAATGGAGATCCAAATGGAGCTAATCGACAAGAAACTAGCTGCGGATATGGCCGAATTGGAAATGGAATACAGTTCACACAACGGAAGTCAATCGGACGCGGAAACGACCACCGAGGTAGAAAAGTGGTTAGATAAGACCCAACAGAATCCTCAGCACACCCACAACAATGGTATCAAACCGGGTGAGCTGCACGCACCGCCGGCGCTAGTCACCGACCTCGCCGGCGCTGCCGATGGTACGATTCACATGCTGGCGTCTGCGATCAAGGACCTAGCCATAACCTCCGCCTCCGCCTCCGCCTCGAGAGACCCAAACACCAACTTACTGAGTCGCATATGCACGCCCAAGGAGCTACCGTCCTTCTCCGGCGACCCAATGGAGTGGCTACACTTTAAGTTGGCGTACGAAGAATCTACCACAGTATGTAACTTCAGCGAAAAGGAAAACCTATGGAGGCTCCGGAAATGTCTCTGCGGAGCCGCGAAAGAGGCTGTGACAGCTCTACTAATTAGTGGTTCATCACCGACGACCATCATGTCAACGCTAGAGCTGCAATTTGGTAATCCAGATGTGATATTAGCGAGACTTACGAACGAGATAAAAACAATGCGAAGTGTACCGCCGGAATATCTCAGAGAGATTGTGCCATTTGCAGTTAAAGTGCAAAACTTCACGGCAGCGGTCAACGCCCTCAATCGGCCAGAGTATCTACGTGGAATGGATATTGTCTCGCTAATACTCTCCAAGCTGCCTACACTCTTGGTTTCAAAATGGACAGACTACGACTACCTTTCAGATCGCGACGAGATCAAGCCCAAACTCATCGTTCTTTCCGAATTTTTAACGGTGGAGGCACGAAAAACTACAAAGAGTGCCGTAAGCCTGTTGTGCGTGCCTACAGCCTTAACTCGGAGACAAAACAACCGGCCAGAACCGCGCCAATCCCATCAAACGATGATACTGCAAAACGTGGCCGGGGATGAAACCGGAAAGTGCGGCTTCTGCAAGCTGTCAATCCACAAGCTGACGGAATGTAAAAGATTCAAAAAAGCGTTGCGTAGAAAAAGGTGGCAGCACGTAAAACGAAACGGAGTCTGTTTCAAGTGCCTCGTGTCGCGTCACGACCGCGAGACCTGCCCCGCGCCCGCCTGCGACCAGGACGGCTGTGGCGCGGCGCACCACCGCTTGCTGCACTATAAAGTAAGCCACGATCGCGCCCCGCCGGCAGGCCAGGCCGGCCTGAACGCGCCCCCGCCACCGGAGCGTCTACCTACTGATGAAGGTGTGAGTACTGTCACGCACATTAAAACTAACTGCACGGTGTTATTGAAAGTTGTACCGATAAACATTCATGGTCCTAATGGAGTTATCAAAGCCCACGCCCTCCTCGACGACGGGTCCACAGTGTCCCTTATGAGCGCCGGGCTAGCGGCGCGCGCTGGGTTGCGCGGCCGCTCAGAGACCATGCGTGTGCGGGGCGCCTGGGGCGACAACGAATTAGTTTGTAAATCAACTGTCATGACTTTTAACGTGTCTGGTTTGCATTGTGATAAGCAATACGCCATAAGCGCTCGCAGTGTAAACGACCTTAGCTTGCCAAAACAAAACTCAGCTATTGTAAACTGCGACAATTTTGAAAATTTACGTAAACTTAAAGATAAGCTTTTCTGTGACAGTGAATGTAAACCTGAAATTCTTTTGGGTCAAGATAATTTCCACTTATTGGTACCGCTTGATGTATGTTTAGGCAAACCGAATGAGCCGTCTGCTACTCTCACCCCCCTGGGTTGGTGCGTGCATGGTAGTGTGCAGTTCGGGCGACGTGCGCGCGCCGCCGGCGCCGCCGGGTCAAGGTGCGTCGATCCGGGTCCTAGTTGCGCCGAGCATGCAACCACGCTACTGGTGAGCGCGCAGGACTCCGACCGGGATCTACAGGAACTGCATGATGAGGTACGTCACTACTTTGCTATCGACAGTCTCGGAATACAAGGTAAGCCTCGCCTGAATAAAGATGATGAGCGCGCACGTTCCATTGTCGACCAGACGGCGAAGCTCATTGATGGCAGGTGGCACGTCGGGCTTCCCTGGAAGGATGAAAATAGTAAGATGCCGGACAGTTACCCCCATGCGCTTTCAAGATTGAAAGGGGTGGAGAAGAAGATAGCCGCCGACGCTCAATATGGACAAAGGTACGTAGAACGCGTGAATCATTTACTTGAAAATGTTTTTGCTCAAGAGCTGATCCACACTCAGCCCACTGCGAAAACTTGGTACTTACCTCACTTCGGGGTGGATAATCCCAATAAGAAGAAGTTACGCCTCGTGTTTGATGCCGCGGCTAGGACTAATGGTTTATCCTTGAACGATTACTTGCTGACAGGGCCGGATCTACTCAACTCTCTATTTGGCATAATAGTAAGGTTTAGAGAGAATAAAATCGCTGTCGCGGGAGACATTAAAGATATGTTTCTAAGGGTCAAAATCCGCCCCGAAGATCAACATGCTCTCAGATTTCTTTGGAGTAATAATTCGAGTGTACGTACCTACGTAATGACGTCATTGATCTTCGGAGCGAATTGTTCGCCGTTCATCGCTCAGTACGTTAAAAACATGAATGCACAGCGCTTCGAATCCACGCTGCCGTCCGCTGTCGCCGCCGTATGTTTTCAACACTACATGGACGATTACGTAGATAGCTTGCCTGACGAAGCCACAGCAATAGAAATGGTAAAAAATGTTACGAACATTCACAAAGAAGGTGGTTTTGAAATCCGCAACTGGACTAGTAATAGTGTAGCGGTTCTGGACAGCGTTCCTAAAGAAACCTTAGGTACCGCGGCCGTAAAGTTTAAATTCGGTCAGCAGTATGAAGGTGAGCGCACACTAGGTCTAATTTGGTACCCAGGCGAGGACGAGTTGGGATTTGATTTATCGCTAAAGAAAATCCCCGACGACATCGTTACCGGTGAGCGAAAACCATCGAAACGATTAATTCTTAAAGTAGTAATGTCGATATTCGATGTGTTCGGTTTTCTGGCCCCAGTAATCATTCAGGGAAAAATCATCCTTCAAGACGCTTGGAGATTGAATATTGGATGGGATGAAGCAATACCAGACGAAATCTTCTATAAATGGCGCGAGTGGATAAACCTACTGAAAAGTGTCGGTAACATACGTGTTCCTAGGTGCTATCAATCTGAGTCGGACGCGCCGCGCGCAGCCCGCGGTTTTCCCGCGCCCTCTGTTGCCCCGCTGTCGTCGTCCGCCCCCTCCGCGCCTCTTGCGTGCCACTGCCCGCCGCCGCCGCCGCCACCGCCCGCGTTCCTGGCGACGCTCGCGCGCTCACCGCGCCCGCCGCCCGCGGCCTCGGCCACATCTGCGTGCTCTCGCGACAGTGGCACGCCCCCCTCAGCCAGATCGCCCGCGCCGTCTAACGATTGCGCCGCCCCGCCAGGCGGGGTAGGTAGCGCTACGGTAGGTTCTAATTATAAAAACCTACAACTGCATGTATTTAGCGACGCGTCTACCAAGGCGATGAGTGCTGTAGCTTATTGGCGTTGGACGGATTGTAAGGGTAAAATTAAATTGGCATTTATTGCTAGCAAGTGTAGGGTCGCACCAGTGAAACCCACAACGGTTCCGCGCTTGGAGTTGCAAGCAGCCCTGTTAGCTGCTAGATTGGCTGATACTATTACTTCTGAGCACAAAATACGCCCAGAGGTGCGATATTTCTGGTGCGACTCAACCACTGTACTTCATTGGATTAGTAACGACGCGCGTAACTACAAAACATTTGTAGCAAACCGGTTGGGTGAAATTGACGAGCTCACGCGCATTGGAGAGTGGCGATATGTACCGACGAGTCAAAACGTTGCCGACGTCGCTACTAGAGAGGTGTTTAACAATGAGGTATTTACAAATGAGTGGATAAATGGGCCCAAGTTTTTACACTTCGATGAATCTTCATGGCCGCAACACATTCTGAATCCTGAAAAAATAGAAAATTTAGAATGCATTAATTTGATTCAGGCCTCACCTGAGCTTTTACCTATCCCAGATCCCACCCGTTTCTCGTCCTGGTTACGATTGGTCAGGTCCACAGCCGTCATGCTGAAGTTCATCGACAAGTGTAAGAAACTTACCAATGACGGCGCCGTTGACTGTGCCGCGATGGAGAGAGCCGAACTCTTGCTGCTGAAACACGGACAGGCAGAATCTTTCGGTACGGAGATAGCTGCTATAAAAATAGGTAAAAGTTTACAGAAAAATAGTAGATTACTTAGCTTATCTCCTTACCTGGATCAGCACGGTGTACTCCGTTGTGGCGGCCGTATCGATGCTGCGACTGACGTCGAACCTGAAATTAAACGACCTGCAATCTTAGACGGGCATCATCACGTGACTAAGCTCATGGTGAGACACTTCCACGTCAAGGCTGCACACGGGGCTCTGGAAGCTGTAGTGAACGAGCTTAAACAAAAATATTGGATAATAAGGTTGAGACCTACGGTAAAAAACGTTGCATCGACTTGTATGTATTGTAGGATAAAACGTGCCAGGCCGGAAAACCCCAGAATGGGAGATTTACCCGCCGCTCGCGTAGCCCATCACCATCGAGCCTTTACCTTCTGCGGTGTCGACCTGTTCGGGCCTATGGAGGCTACCGTTGGACGCAGTAAGGTAAAACGTTATGGAGTGATATTTACTTGTTTGACCGTAAGAGCGGTTCACTTGGAGATCGTCCATTCCCTCACAACCGACTCTTTCATTATGGCGCTCCGTCGTATGGCGGCGAGGCGTGGTTGGCCGCGTCATATGTTCTCGGACAATGGAACCAATCTGAAGGGAGCCGACACTGAGTTAGAGAGGTCTATGTTAGAGTTAGACCAAGGATTATTGAGACAAGAAGCTGTTAACAACGCAATGGAGTGGACCTTCATTCCACCGGCGAGCCCACACTGGGGTGGGGCATGGGAGCGTATGGTACGTAGTGTTAAAACTTCGTTGAAAGTGATCCTGAAGGAGCGTGCACCTAAGGACGAGACCCTGCTCACCCTGATGGCTGAGGTGGAAAACATCGTAAACTCTCGCCCTTTGATGCACGTATCTGTGGAGCCAGGGAGTAAGGAGTCACTTACTCCGAATCATTTTCTTATAGGAGCGTCTTCAAACCTGTCAGTACCTGGTACCTTTGATGACTCAGACTTAAGCTTACGCAAGCAGTGGCGTAAGGCGCAGCGACTGACTGACATGTTCTGGGGTCGATGGGTCAAGGAAGTTCTCCCCGACCTGTTGCCAAGGAAGAAATGGACCCAGGAGCAAAGGTCCCTACAGGTAGGTGACTTAGTCTTGGTGGTCGAGCCTAGTGCCCCTCGGAACGTCTGGCAGAAAGGCGTAGTGCAGGATGTTTTCCCAGGTAAGGACGGTCGGGTCAGATTGGTCGAAGTAAAGACCGAAACATCGACTTTGAAAAGGTCTGCCGCGCGCGTCGCTCGAATTCCGGTAGGTAACTCAGAGCTAGAGTAGCTCTAGGGTGGGGAGTGTTAGCGACGTGCTCTCGAGTTTGATATTTTTTTGATACCTTCATGATTGTCAGCCTTTTTTTAACTTGGCGCGTGTGGGACCCGCTTATTGGTGACATTCCAAATGTGAATCAGTCGGCTGCCGATCGCTTTCGAGGTCCCACGCACGCGCCCGAAAATATTGTATTTTTTTTCATTCAGCTCTGCCCCTAATACTAAGCGAATGGGTAAGTATCGTCCTGTCTCTGCAGATTTCTCTATTGAGTACTACTCTCTACTCTACTACTGAGCTTTCTGATATTCTCTCTAAAATTCTCAATTCAGAAACCGAGCCTTCGTTTTTTATCGTAGGTATTGTAGAGCCTAACTCTATCTATTAATATAAAATACTTGTATCTTCAAATTATTTTTATATTTCTCTTTTAACTTGACCGTTTCGGCCCCTACCTAACATTAGACAGACTATCGATTTTACCACAAAAACGTCTGCGCTTCTTGATCGCCTTCCAATTTCGGTTTCGACAGCCTAATCGGCCAGTATGTCCACGGAGGTTTGCCTCGTTACAGTATACACGACAACACGTCAACGCTTACACGCTAGCATTCTACTCGGGGGGACATTACAACAAAAGTGTACAGTCTGACGTGCTGTCGTGTGTACAGTCAGATAAAAAAGTATTCAAATATAATGCATCACTACGTCAATAAGTGGTTTTGTAACATTTTTATTGTCTCGTTCATCCGAACGGCTAGACGGATTTCTATAAATAAGATCTTTGGAAGTATCTTAGCTGAATCTACAAAACAGCTTTTTTGAACATATTATTATTATTGGTTCATTGACCTCTTCTAAAGCGAAAAAATATTAATGAAAGGAAACGTTTCACTGATTGAGTAGCTATTTCGACAGGGCAATTTTTAAAATAGCTTTTTTCATTAAATACGCCAACATTCAAATCAGATTTCTAACAACATAATTATGTTCTAAGACTTTTCGAAAAGCTCGATACCTTTTATTTATTGAAAGTTTCTTATTAGGTATGTATTTAAAGTGTGCATTTCTACCATTCCAGCGCTGCTTACGCGCTGCGCTTTCGTGACCCTCCACTCTACCACCTTTCCAGTTCCAGCCTCTCCTGCCCCTGTATTCTCTAAAATATCCACCGTAAAAATAACGGTTTTTAAATTATGTCTAATAAATTATTGTTCATTTCAATAAGAGCTATTTTCGAGTGTTTTGACGCTCAAAGGTTGAGTGTTTTTTTTACATAATAGACCCGCTGGTCAAATATTTTTTTCTCATTATTGACTGCCGTAGATTACAATGTGCTGTATCTTCTTTCAAGAAACAGGATTTCAAATAAAAGTACAACAAAAGTGCAAAAAATATCGCACGCGAGGAAACAAAAAGTTTTAATTTTTCTTTTTGTTTTCATCACTCTGGCTCTGGCTTAGGTATGTACTGCCCCTCTACCCTTGACGCATGTTTCCAATGCGGCCGCAATATGGCGCAATTTACAAAATTTAATATTTTACAAATTAAGACGCATTTTGTGTTTTTATTGAATAAAACCGCCTTACCTTTGAATAAACATTACAAAATATTTAAAATCAAAGCCTTACTATGCGAATTCAAAGAGAAATTAATTTTTAAACTTTTTCAATTGGATCGCAATAGCGTCAAGGGTAGAGGGGCTGGCTGGCTGTCAATACTTGTAGGCCACTGACATTAAAAACTTAAAATGTCACCAAAAAGTTTGATTGCTTTTAATCAAAGAGGTCTACCTACCTATGCCCTCAACCTGTGCCGAATGTGGGTCACACACAAGAAATCACCGAAATAAATCCCATAGAATCCGCATTACGTATAAAATCACAATAAAAACTTGTCCCGACAGAAACAAATGATATCAGTATGCTTAGCATGGTCGTTTTGACACTCTCTCGAACTCGAGTGACAGACGTGCCATGTCTATTGTGCGAGCATGGCAGGCGGGATTCGAGATGGCAATAGATTAGGGTCATGTCGAGCAGAAAGTAGATATTGCAATTTTTAATAAAAATGTTGTATTTTTGTCTCTATCGCCATGTTGGCGTAGAGCCAACTCGAGCCCGACCGACAAGTTGACAGTTTTACATAGAGAAGGGCCTATCTCGGGCTTACCATGCTGCACGTACTGCAATAGAACAATACGAAACATCATTTCGACCATACGTATTATATTCGAATGTCAACCTTATTTCATTAGTGTACAGTTTTACTTTAATTGCAAAGACGAGAAAATAAGCTCCCAAAGGCAATTTGGGCATCTATTTTTCCAGACACATTTCAGAGTCCTATGTTGTATCCAAGGGCGTCGCCAAGGGGGGGCAGGGAGGGGCAGCTGCCCCCCCTAGAGATTCTAAAAAAGTTGCCAAATATAATGCAACCAAAGTCCTAAGTCTTTGAGTTAATTTTCTTGAAGTTCAAGCCTTGAACAATCATTCCCGTACGTCGAACGAAACTCGAATGAATTCACCAATTCCACTCCTAATATTCCGTACGCTCCACTACGCTCTGGCTGTAGATGTAAGGCTCGTAGTACAAGTGAAAAGCTTTATGTGCTGTCGACTTTACCTACAATTCATACCTACTTTTCTCATTCATAGAGAATGAGAAAAGTATGAATTGTAGTAGGTAAAGTCAACTTGCCCCCCCCTGCGCCATCGGCTGGCGACGCCCTTGGTTGTATCTAGTTTTATCCTTGATCGAAGCAAGAAATGCATTATTGTGTTACCAAACAACAATAAGTGAAGAGTCCAGACAATACACCTCGACGACGGCCTCGTCATATTCGTAACTAAAAACGCGAAATCGCAATAACGTAAACGAAATAGGTACGATATTAAACAACATAACCAGTTAAGCCCCCAAAAAAACCAGTCTCTCACACAACGGTAGAAAAAATCAAGTAGTTACGTACGTAGGTATATAGATAGTGTAACCAGACGGGCAGCTTAGTTAAGTACTTTCATCTGGTGCCTAATCAACTCATGCACGAATCATGATAAATGATAATCACGAAGAGTGAAAGTGCTAAGCATGTCTAAGGAGGAATGATCATTTGTCTTGTCTTGGCTTCTCTTTTTTTGACTATTTTCTTTATGTATGATCCATTAGCGGATTTAGTGAGGGGACTAAGGGGCTCAAGCACATACTAAAATACGATACCTACCAGTATGATCGATGCAAAGCGACAGTCAACAGTCTGTCGCCAGAGGGCCCTCAGCTTTTTTGGGCATAATATCACCACGTCTCATACGCTGGAAAAACAAATCACTTTGGGCCAGATGGAAAGCAAAAAATTAAACTAAATAGATTTGTTTTCTTATCTTGGCATGCTTCCCTCGTCTAAGCAAGAAGGAGTGGTGTTAACTAACATCGCCAATTAAGGTTGTTAGTTGAAACAAGGCGCGTGCTTCAACTCGTGAGCTATTAACAGCCTGTGCACTTTAATCCCGTCGTTGTTGGTTCAAAGCACCGTTTTTAATCTTGGCGATCACGCAATTGCTGAGTAATTATGTTCTGTTCAACCAATAAGTAGATTGTCTAATCACAAAATAATGTTGTTGAGTAGTTTTTACTTAACATCCTACCTAGGATGTAATAAGATCGCTAATCTTCACAGAACATTTAGATTTTTATGAACACAAGAGCTACTTAAATCGATGTAGGTACACACATGTATACCAAAATGACAACTAAGATGTTTCTGATTAAATCGCAAAAATCTAGCTACTCTACCTAGAGCATTACCCAAAAAAACTTATAAACTTATATATTTTTTTCGGACATCGGAATTTTTACCGAACTTTTAATCCGCGAATAATGAAATAAATTAAGTAAGTAAGTAAAATCTTTATTTGGTACCAAATTATTGTTCTTACAAGCTAAAATCAAAATTAATATAATATTGTGGTCTTGGCACCAAAATAGCCTCCGCTCAGCATTATGCCTTGGTCGGTGCAACCAACCAAGACGCTGATTTTCAGCGGACACCTTAAAGATTAAAGGGTTGCTTAGCAGTCTGAAATAAGAAAGGGTTTAGGAAACGCTACTCTAGCTATAAAGAGAGAAAGACATAAGCACAGCATTTAAAGCACATCTTCCGCCATGCATAACGAGGTCCCCGTTTTCCCAACAGAGGTATGTAACTGTAAGCCACGACAAAGATGGCGGCCAATGCTGCCATAGAATCGAGAATCGGGGGAATCGTGCCATGGGAACCTAGGCAACCCGGATGCCTCGGATAGTGTTCGCGATTTATTCCGCATTTGGATACACACGAAGACATCAGTGTACCTACCAGTGCCCCTGCCCCTATTTGCGTAGCATTTCCAGGATGCACAATTTTGAAATGTAGAGTCGACCCATAGAAAAAGCGTGACGTCTAAAATGGCGCGCGATAAAAGACTTCCGCGCGATAAAAGACTTCCGTCTTTGAAAAACTTAAAAATAAACTAAAACACTTATTTTTGGGCCCCGGCCCGTCCCTTCCGGACAGTACAAGTCACGCTTTGTAATGTAACCTACTAAGTATAAAGAATTTTAGCTGTAAGTACCAAGAGTGTTGCTGACAAACTGCTTAAGCAGTTTGGCAAATGTTATTTATTGTTATTTTGTGTTTTTTTTAAAATAAATATTTAAAAAAAACAATTGAAAAAATTACTTACGAAATAAATGCGCTATGTATGAGCTACATAACTATAATTATATTTTCTGCCATATCAAGCTAGATAGCACTCGATATAAGTAATATCTACTCTTTCCTACTCTTTTGATTTTCAAAGAGCGATATCTACCAGTTGACTTGACAGCACCTCAGCCAGAGTTTCTTTGTAAACCCGTATCATCAAAGTTATGTAGAGTGAATACCTACTACACGTAAAAGTTGAAATGCTGCCGAGGGTACCGAAAATTTTATTAAGATATCGGACTGTACCTACCACGACGGGCGTTACGGGGCGACTTTACAACAAAAGTGTACACTCTGACGTGCTGTCGACTGTCGTGAGTCGTGTGTAACTAAACCTTTAAATGGCCCGTCATACTAAGCCAGCAAGGAACTTGTCTATTCTAGATATCGAGATAGGTCACTAAATGGAACTTATAAGCGACATTCTAATAGAGTTGTTTTTGGGTTCAATTGACACGTTAGTTGAGGTTTTATTTGTGGTTTCAGGGTCATTTTTTGTGGCCGCCTTGCGCTGAGTTGACTGAGTGGTTGACGGAAGAAAACTGAGAGAATGTTCGTTATTCAACTTTTGTGTGAACACAACGACACTACAACAAATTAAAGGTTTCGGACCCTCAAAGCGCGAGTCCGACTCGCACTTGTGTCCGGTTTTCTCCATCTTTAGATCCACATTTCTATTTTCGTTTGCTGATTTTTTACTAATTCTCGCTTTTCTGGTGCGTTTGTTAAAATAATTAAATGTTTCTTTTGACCATTGATCGAACTAGACTTGTATCATAAAAAAAATGCGGAAAAAAAATCAAAATCCAGTTAGAATCATTTTCTGCTTGTTGGCAACTTCTTAACTCCAAGCATGACCTAAGCAATGTCAAAATCAAACAATATTTAAACCAGCAAGTTCCTAATAAGTAAATAGCACACACACATCGTGTGGCGTAAAAAAACTTTGTTTCTCACAATTGCTCGAGTAACTTATTTTTAGACCATCTCCCAAACAGATTAGTGATCAATCTTACTTTTACGTACACAAGACAGCACGTCGACGATTACACGCTAGCACTCTACTAGGTTACGTTACCGGTGACTTTACAACAAAAGTGTACGCTCTGATGTGCTATCGTGTATCCTACCTACCCCATTTCATCAGACAGGTAGGTACTGGGTCCTAGGTATCTGCCCGCGGCTTCGCTCACATCTCGTAAGGAAGTGCGTGTTTAAGAAAATACGTCGGTCGGGACAAAAATTATAGCCTCTTCTGCTTCTAACTAATAACAATTTTATAAAGTCAAAGTCAAAAGTTTTTAGTCAATCAATAAGAGGTATTTACACTGAACGTCAAATTTAAATTTATTAGCTAAAGTCAAAAAAGTATGTAAATTAAATTGCTTATCTACTACATACATAACAGTCTTGTTTAGTCCGGCTTCACTAGCTCTGATCGTTCTTGCCTTCTTGGAGAAGAAGCATGGTAAAGAAATTCCAAGGAACTCGCGGTTAAAATAAAAATAAAAGTAGGTAGGTACTTACTTAATCAATTTACTTTACATTTATTTGTGTCAATTTATAGAAAGACTTTGTTTGTCTGCAACAAGTCTCCTCTAGCCATCAATAGAGTGACTACATAAATCAAGGCAAACGAAACGAATGTAAACAGGGAGACGTCACAGTCACGCAGTCGAGAATAGAAAGTTGGTGTTTTGGCAACGGACACCGGTTGCCGTAGAAACACCGGGTGTGGTGCGCGGGCGCATAATGCGCGCTATACGGTAGTCTGCTCGGCAGTACGGTCTTAGAATCAGAATCATTTATTTACGTGAACATGGGATTACATAGGTGTTACATATTTATGATTTTACAGTCCAGCCATGCTCTACCCTTGCGGATGTGTAAAATACAATAATATAGCATAAGTCTAAGAGACTGCTCGGCAGCACGGAGAACATTTTTTATTGTTGTGTCAATTTTAATTAATTACTAGGTAAGACTGGCGGTGGCGCCGCAGCACAAAACTATAGCGACCCGTCCCGAGCCCGACTCGCACGGGTAGAGTAAGCCGAATTCTCAACCAGCTTTATTTTGAACTCTACTCGAACTTTCTTTAACCCACTTAGTAGAAATGGATCAGCACTTGCACTAGTGAGTGATACAGGCACTCGTGAAACCGATGCAACATATCTTTACGTTAGCTTTCTAAGCTGTGCCAAAAGCGTTAAATTCTTAATAGAATGGGTTTGTTGACTGTAGGTATAGAACGTTTGTCGAGAAGTCAGCCGACGCTCGTGGGTCCATTCTATGAGAACCGGACGGGGTTTATTTTCACTGCGCGTAAGTTCTTGGTAAAATATAAGCACAATACTTATCCAATACCCATCGCAAGGGGACTAAAGTGGTTGCAAGGGGTCGCGCTCCTACGGTTGCAGAGCAGCTACCACGAGTGTCATAAGTTGGATAAACAACCTTACTTCTATAGTATTAGGATACATGCATGACAGACGACCGGCACAGCTTTTTCGCACTCGTGGTAGCTACTATCTGCATTAGTGTAGATGTTTTCGGAACTAACCTTTATACCCACTCACTCATACACGGTCGGCACGCACACGTAAACTCCGATCAGCCCCTTTACCCTTGACGCATTCTTTTCAATATGGCGGAATTTACAAAATTCAATATTTCACGACGACTCATTTTATATTGATATTGTACAAAATAGTATTTATTACCTTTGAATATACATTACGACGTAAAAAAATCAAAGGATGACTATGCGATGTAAAAGAGAAATACATTTTCAAACTTTGTAAATATGAACGCAATGGCGTCAAGGGTAACCCCCCAGCAGGGGTCAGTCAGAATCAGCACTATTAGGTAATACTGCGGACGTGGCATCCAAACACGGGCTTTACAGCCACGAGCACAAATGCCACAGGGATGCTGAAAATCATCTGTAATAGATGTAAAGGCCCTTGATGACACGGTCGCCAGATAATGGTTGTGGAATAGAGCAGATATGCGGCACATGCCGTAAGCTCACTACAGGGTGCACTCTAAGTCGCTAGCGGAACCTAAGTAGCCTGTCTACTGATCAATACAAACAACTTGTAGTAGGTGGTGAAAAAAATATCAGCTGTTTCATACATTTGGCGCATTACTGAGTCGACCTTTTGTATGGAACAGCTGATATTTTTTTCGCTCCATTTTTTTTCGCTCCATTTTTTTCGTTACCTAGTACAAGTTGTTTGTATTGATCAGTAGACAGCCTACTTAAAGTTCCGCTATCGACTTAAAGTGCGCCCTGTAGTTAGCGCCACAGGGCCATGAAGTATAGCTCTTTAAGTTAAATACAGGATGTTGTTTTGGTTAGTGATCCGACTCATGGACGATAAGTAGTTTTAGTAACGCTTGAAACTAAAAATAAACATATGTTTTTTTTTTCAAAAGTGTTTTTGACTCTCAAATTCAGCGGTTATTAATCTTTTTTGGTGACGGAACCCTTTTGGAAAGCGAAATACTTGACGGAACCCTACAATAAAACAATAGTTTTTATTCAACTGACCAAAAGGAAGGGTTATGTTTTTCGAGTGTATGTATGTAAGGGTGTATGTACTATACCTACTATGACTAAGTTCGGCTGCTCCTCGTGAATACGCCGCGTCAGAACGGTCTACCAGAGAGAGGTGTTTTGAATATTTTTTCTAAACTCTTGTGCAACCCCTACAGGGGTATCGCGGAACCCTAGGGTTCCGCGGAACACACTTTGAGTATGGCTGCTCTATTTGCCTTGCTCAATTTGTTTTACACCGCGACGACGTGCGGACACCCCAGCCTTCTCAAAGCGCGCGCGCAATGCGCCCGATAACGCGAGTGCGGCCACAAGCGTTAGTTTCACGACTACTGTCAAATTTCGCTTAGCACAGATTAATTTTGACAGTCACGTTCCGGTTTTTCTATGGCCACGCCTGTAAGCACCATCTATGAACTGCTATGAATGTGTGCTTTAAAAACGGCTCATTAGACAAAAATAGAGTGTTTACCAGTTGCAGACGGATTGTCTGAGTTCACGCCCGACCGTGACTTGACTTTTTGGAATGGATTCAACGGACTCTCTCTGAAGACACACAATACAATACAACTTACCTAAAGAAAGGAAATTATCAAGAAGTTATTGCTTTTCGTCTAAACCTTTGGCTTCAATTCCAAGTAGGTACCTAACCGAACCAATATAATTCGACAACTTTTGATTGATTTAGACGGGAGCTGATAGGTATAACAGGTCCGTAACTTGGACAAGTACAGTCGGCCACAGTCTCAGATACCCCTTTTTGTTCGATTGGCGCCCTTATGCCGCGCGCGATAAGAGCTGCCATGGGGTATCTGAGATTGTGACCGACCGTACCTATGAGTGTTTCAGAGAGTTCCTGTAACACTGAAATGGGTCGCTCAACTCACCAATAGGTACGGTCGGCCACAGTCGCATCTGTGACATGGGGTATCTACCCCATGGCAGCTCTTACCGCGCGCGGCATAAGGGCGCCAATCGAACAAAAAGGGGTAACCTAGCGTGTTGCCGACTGTACACACGACAGCACGTCAGAGCGTACACTTTTGTTGGAAAGTCGCCCGTAACGTAACAACCTCGGACAACCGGGTAGAGTGCTAGCATGTAAGCTTCGACATGCCTGTTTGCTATTGAGAAATCTCGAAAAAAATAGCAGTATCGAATTTTAGTATGGAACAGCTGATATTTATTTCGAGTTGGCACTTGGTCCCATAGTAAATGTTGGTTGTATGTATGGATGAGTTTATTAAACTTCCCCCCTTCAGTGTTACAGAAGCTTTCTGTAACAATAGTTAGTAGGTTGCACCGATCAATTAGAACTTAGAAGTGCCTATCATTCAACGAGGCGGTACTTTTTGATGTGTAAAATGATTATTAGAACAGCAGTCTAGTTATTCGGGGTAAAGCATAATATTAATTTAAGAACAAGCTTGGCTACAATGTCTTCCCAAAACTCTACGCTCCTAATTACCCACTTAAAATATTGACGGCACGTCATCAGTTGACGTCACTACCTTGGCAATAACCTCCAGCATCATAACCATCAGATGTTCTTTCTCTCTTTTGCTATTAATAATTTTGTAATGAACCGTTTTCACGGCTGTCAAATTTCGCTTTTTCTGAAGATATTATTAATCTGTGTAAGCGAAATTTGACAGCCACTTCCCGGCTCTTGTATGGCCAATCCTATGAGCGCCATCTACCAAGGCCTTGAATTCAGCTTTTAACGGTCAGTTGAAAACGGGCCAGCGACCCACGCTGGCTTCGCGCGGATGGAATTTGGAAAGAAAGAAGTGCGCTGTGCGCTACCTTCCTTGAAAAAATATCCAACCGACGACGGTAAAAACCGCATCACGTTTTTTTCCTAGCCTGTATTTATATTGGTGTACAATAAAGAATATTTTATCTTTTTATCTTTATCACAATCCGCCGCGTGGTTTAGGAGGAATATACGGATCAACAGACAGCCGTGGAAAGTTATTCTATTTAGTGTAGAGATGCTGAAGTATATTTTGATTGCCTCTACTTTCATGTCGAAACGGAGGAGGGACGTGGCGAGGACGGGACGGAGGCGTGATTTTTTGCATCAAAATACCTGGTACGGCGACTCGGATACCTTGGTCCTTTCTTAATGTTTGTTGTTCTGTTGTTTATAATAATTAAAATAATACTATTTTACTGTCGTGAAATAAAAATTGCATAACAAAAATATCTCATTTTAGCTACAAAATTCAAAAAACTGAAAATTGTGCATTTTACTCCACGCTACTTTAAGCCTCGCGTCCATTAGGCGGATCGGGGCGGATTTTTGCCGGCGGCAAAAATCCGCCTGCCTATATTTTGTATGGAAGTGCGTCCACTAGAGCGCATCGGGGCGGGGCGGGCCGCGACGCAATATTTTTGCCGGCGGATTTTTGCCGGCGGCATTACCCGCCCCGATGCGCCTAGTGGACGCAGGGGCAACAGCATGCTCGCGCATGCGAATGCGCGCGAGTGTTGCCATTTGTCGACCAGAATACATAATCGGCTGAATTATTGTTGTTCTTGTTTATAATAATGGAAAGAATTCTATGCTATTGGCGTGAACGAAAAATCGCTGAACAAACGCTTAGTACGAATAGCTCAGTAAAGTTAAGCTTCAAAATAATAAAACTGTAAAAATATTGAATTACCCTCCACGCTGCTATCGTCCAACCTTAAGGGTGGACGATAGCAACGTGGCGGGAGATTCAAAATTTTCACAGTTTTTTACATTTTGTAGCTAAACTGAGCTATTTTTGTTCAGCGATTTTTCGTTCGCGGCTATAACATAGTATTCTTTTCATTATTGTAAACAACAGAACAACAATAATTCAGCTGATTATGTGTTCTGGTCTACGATAAGTTTTTTGGGCAGTGCCACTGCTTCATAGACCAGAACACATACTAATCGGCTGAATTATTGTTGTTCTGTAGTTCACAATAATGAAAAGAATACTGTTTTATTGCCGCGAACGAAAAATCGCTGAACAAAAATAGCTCAGTTTAGCTACAAAATGTAAAAATCTGTGAAAATTTTGAATTTTCCGCCACGTTGCTATCGTCCACCCTTAACCGATCATGATGATGAAGAAATACCAGCAGAAGTATTAGAAGTTGATTTTTGGTTTTGTTAAGTTTATGGTTTTCACAAACGCCGTATTGTTCCAGTAGACTCGGAGAACTTCGCTCGCTTCTCTCGCTCGTTCAATTATTCCGTTTCGGATCCAGATTGAACGCAGGTTGGACGTAACTCAACGCGGGATTTTTTTGTAACTAAATATTGAAATGAAAAAATATTACGTATACTGCGTGTTATTCACTAGGTAAGTAAAAAAAAAATTGTCATCGAGTATTTATCATCAATTTTATTAGTTTAAAGTGCATGAAATCCCTTATATAAAATAGTCTGTAATTTTGGCATGAATGAATAGGGCTTGGCAATTTTTTTGCAGCCAAGGGCCACATAGAGCCAAAATGGCATAAAAGCGGACCGTACCTGAAACTATAGGTAGGTACTTACCATACCCTATAATTATTTTACCCATAGTATATTCAGAGTGAGATGAGCGCGCGTCAGAAAATTTTAGTCTCAATCATACAAAATAATTTCAATCAGTTGAAAATTTCTCAATCGACTAGGCATCAAAAAGTTACAATTTAGGCAATGTCACAAAAAGTCACAACGAGGGCTCAAAAGTTACAATATTTGTGATTAGACAAAGTGGCAACACCAAAAAATCCGCCGAGCCGATGCGCCGATCCGCCCCGATGCGCTTAGATGGACGCACCCCAACGTTGCGTTGCGTTGCGGCCCGGCCCGGCCCGCCCCGATCCGCCTCATATGGACGCTAGGCTTTAGGAGCGCTCTCGAGTGGTTTGCATTTGTTTTGTATTTCGATCTTCGATCAAGGATTTAGTTCGGTGATTTCGATAAACACAGCTAATATTAATTTATTTCACTTCACTAGGCAGACAGGGCAAAAACTTGATGTCAACGACATTTCGGAAGGAGGTGGTTTACATCTGAGAGGTTTCCCAGTTATATTTATGATACCGAAGCGGAGAGCCACTTTTTTCAAGCCTTTTGTTGGCTTTTTGTCATGGATAACGTAACTTTTGCATACAATGTAAACAATTTCGGTCACACAGAAGTGCAAGAACAAGTGTAAATATGTCAAAATGACTGCTCGAACGAAGGTGAGATTATGTCTTGGGCATTGTCTTCAAACTTACGTCAAGGCACACAATACAAAATAGTATTAATAGTACATAGAGTTGACTAATGCAATGGGCCGTATCGAATCTTTCGAGGTAAACGTTCAATATTTACTGGACTAAATCTGAATACACTTTCCTTGGATGTTTTGAGGTCAGACTTAATTTGTTTTGCGATTGTTTGTCCTTCTGCTTCTTTTGTTTTGTGTTCAGACTTCCGACGACAATTTTTTCGATTTTAGTCTTTGTTTTATCTGTTACATAATTTTTTAATAATTATAATGAGCTAACCCGTGCTTGGGAACATTATAAAATATAGAATCGTCGTCCGTGAGACGAGTAACAATGAGGTTCTAAAATTCGCATCGACAGTTACCTACTTTGCTCGGTAGCTAAATTGGTAGGGCGCCTGCACGTTATGGAAGAGGTTGCGGGTTCAAGTCCTGTCCCAAACTCTCGACCAAATTTTTTAACCTTCGAAAAATATTCAAAAAAGTACTGTCAAAAACGTCTCAGAGTAATTATTTGGACGTCTACATTTTTTGGAAATCAATTTCTCGCATTTGTAGAGTAGAATAGAGACCAAAGTAGAGACACTGTCTAACATTTAGATATCCTTTAACTGACCTTTATCCTCGGAAAATCTTGCTCTTTGAACTCGAATTCTATTTAAAAACCAGTTTCGTTTTTTATGGAAACACTCAGACCAGCTGACGTAGGTACACACAGCACGTCAGACTGTACACTTTTGGTGTAAACTTGTCACGAATTTCCTTCCACCCAAGCAAGCGAAGGCATCGGTTGGTAGCTCTCAGTGGAAAGAAAAGTTGTATCCTAGTGTGTGGCCGTGTGGCTGACTGTACCTAATTTGATCAGAACACTCGTGGATCGATGTAATTTACGAGGCGGAATGTAATAACGGTTTTAATACTTTTAATTGCCCCTATCTAATCGTCTTATTAGAAAAACCCTATGAATGATGCAGTGAGCGACTCGCATGCGTCATCCTGCATCCATAGTCAATAATTCATCTCATCAGCGCACGCGCATTCGTATCTACAGGGTGTTAAAATACCGTCTGACAGGAAAACTATAGTATATGTAGGTATAGGGTTTCTGAGGCTCTACCACGAGTTAAGTCCGGCAGACCTACGGCACCGGCAAAACCAGCCTAGTGAAACTTGCATTGCCGATGCCGTATATCTGCCGGACGTTATTCGTGGTACATAGAGCCTCAAAACACCAGAAAAATGCTTAATTTGCGATATTGCGGGTAATAACAGTTCAGGTGGAGTGTTTTTACCCATTATCATGATAATGTGTACTTAGAATTTTGGGAGATGTGACAGATTTGTTAATACAGATTTGTATGATTCCCTTTAATCGGTTGAACTTTAATTTAATTCCAGGTGTATTCGACACGGCTCTATTAAAATTTGATTGTTATTCAGCACAATCCTAGATAAGTTCACTCAGTCTAAACTTCAACACTGATTACACAATATTTGTCTCATTCATTCACTCATTGTGATTGAAAACTTATTCAATTCAATTCTTCAGTTGCGATCACGATCATGATCACAATACCTTTGAAATGAATCGTGATATTGGTTATATTTAGACAATGAAAGCCCCCTGTTGTTACTATGTACAGGGTGCACTCTAAGTCGATAGCGGAACTTTTAGTACGCTGTCTACTGATCACTACAGCAAACAACTTGTACTAGGTGGCGAAAAAAATGGAGCGAAAAAAATATCAGCTGTTTCATACATTTGGTGCAGTACTGAGTCGACCTTTTGTATGGAACAGCTGATATTTTTTTCG